>CP141153.1:54833824-55458824 GCA_035233585.1 Antiaris toxicaria
ATTGCTATGGAACAGTAGATTTCCAACTTAATCCATTAGCAATGCGATTGGCTTTTCTGGGATGGTAGAGGATTTCACAATCATAATCCTTTACTAATTTCAAGCATCTCCTTTGCCACATATTCAGCTCTTTCTGTGTGAAGAAATATTTTAAACTTTGGTGGTCTGTATATATTTGACACTGAGCTCCATACAGATAGTGTCGTCAGATCTTTAATGCGAACACTACTGTGGTAAGTTCCAAATCATGCATGGGATAATTTCTCTTGTGATCCTTTAATTGACGCGAGACATAGGCAATCACCTTGTCACCTTGCATTAGGACAACTCCTAATCCCATCTTCGAGGTGTCACTATAAATCACGAACATCTCCCCTTCAGTTTGAAGTGTAAGAATTAATGCACTGGTTAAATGTCTTTTCAGCTCTTGGAAGCTTCCTTTACATACCTCCGTCCACTCGTACTTCCTCTCTTTGGGTGTCAAAGCTGTGAGAGGTGCAGCGAGTCGTGCGAATCTTTCTACAAATCTTTTGTAATAGCCAGCTAAACCTAAGAAACTCTGTATTTTTGTCACATTCTTAGGTGCTGGCCATTCATTGATTGCCTCTATTTTCACAGGATCCACGGCGATTCCTTCCTTGGAGACTACATGTCCAAGGAAATGTACTCTATCTAGCCAAAATTCATATTTAGAGAATTTGGCATAGAGTTGATGCTTCCTTATCGTCTTCAGGATAATCCTCAGATGTTCTTCATGCTCCTCGTGAGTCTTTGAATATATGAGTATGTCAATGATAAACACAATGACAAACTTATCTAGATATTCATTAAAGACTCAATTCATCAAATCCATAAATGCAACTGGTGCATTTGTTAACCCAAACAGCACCACAAGGAATTCGTAATGACCGTAACGGGTCCTAAATGCAGTCTTGTGGATATCACTTTCCTTGATCCACAACTGATGATATCTCGATCACAGATCGATCTTGGAGAATACTATTGCACCTTTGAGTTGGTCAAATAAGTCGTCAATTCTAGGTAATGGATACATATTTATGACAGTAACCTTGTTCAACTCCCTATAGTCGATGCACATTCAAAATGATCCATCCTTCTTCCTGACAAACAGTATAGGAGCACCCTATGAGGAATAACTTAGACGTATAAATCCCTTGTCAAGAAGCTCTTTCAGCTACTCTTGTAACTCTTTCAACTCTGCTAGTGCGGTACGGTGCTTTTAAGATGGGTGCAGTTCCTGGCATCAGTTCAATCTCAAAAGGGATTTCTCATTTTGGCTACAATTCGGGTAATTCCTCCGGGAAAACATCGATAAACTCCTTCATAATAGGAACATCTTAGAGTTTAAGCTTCTATTCCTCTTTTATATCCACAATATATGCTAAATATCTAGCACAGCTGCTCGACATTAGCCTTCTTGCTTTCATCGAGTTGATTATTATCTTTCCCGATTAGCATGACAAATCGATGTATTCAAATCCATTTCCCTGGTCTGGTTGGAACCTTATATTTCACTTCCGACAATCGATCTTGGCTTGATACTTCCCTAGGAAGTCCATTCCTAGTATTACATCGTAATCGGTAAGCTCCATCACGATCAATTCTGCATATAACTCCCTATTGGCCATAATTATTGGCACATGAGGCTGCCAATAATTGGATATCAATACTTTTCCTGAGGGTAGAGCCGTTCTAAAGGTCATACCCATGTTATCCTTAGGATATCTTATCTTATTCGCAAACTGGTAGGAAATAAATGAATGCGTAGCACCAGAATCAAATAAAACAGACTCCAAATGATTAGCGACAGAAAACTGACCTGTCACTACATTAGACATCCCAGCTTTTGCATCTTCTTTGGTATACACCATTACTCTGGCATCTGCATGAGCTAAACCTTGTGATCTTTCTTACCTCTCTGTAGATGAAGGATCTTCACTCTTTGCCTGGATTGCATGTGCTTGGGGACGTTGCTGCTGTGTCTGAAATGAACCCTGCATATTTTGCCTACTTTCAGGACAATTCTTGGCAAAATTGCCATCCTTCTTGCATTAGAAATAGACGTTTGGGGCAAGTCTACATCTGTCTGCATCTGCCTGCATGCCTTTTCTCACAGAATACACAGTCACAAACAATAGGTCCAGCATTGTTGTTCAACCTCTGCTGCTGGTTCCTATTTCCAGGATTATTCCCCTTTCTTTTCCCTTGTGACTGCTAGCCAGAAGTGCTTGCTTGCCCGACCTTAATGTTCAAACTCGGCTTACTACTTTGTCCAGCCTGGGATCCAACTTGTATAGCTTTGGCCAAGACCTTCTCTTTCTTCTTGGCATCCCAAATCTTTTCTTTTTCTTCCTTTTGTCTAACCAAGTAATACTCTACCCTCAACGCACAGCTAACACAATCAGACACGGTAGTGGGTGGTGTCAACCCACTATCTACCAATGCTGAGATTTCAAGACGGAACATTCCCAGCGTCTTCTAAATTTTCTCCCTCTCAGTAGAGACAGTGTATGGGCACAGTTGAGACAGTTGGTCGAACTTGCTACATACTTCGATCATTGGCATGTCCCCCTGCTTCAACTCTACAAACTCTCTTTGTTGGGGTCGAAGCAATGTGGGATTGTAGTACTTCTGATTGAATTCCTCTAGGAAATCTAGCCATGACATTGTGAATATGTTCCTTCTCAACTTGACTGAATCCCACCAAAATCTTGCATCCTTCTTCAGAAGAAAGGATGCACACATAATCCTTTCTTGGTCATTCAACTCCATAAATTCCAATATCATATGGAGTGAAGACAACCACTCTTCTGCTTCCAAAGGGTTTATGGAGCCCTCGAACTCCAGCGGCTTCATTCGTCAGAATTGTTCATAAAGTGGTTCTTGATTGACTCTAGGTTGGGGTTAGGTTCTACTATTTCAATCTTAGGTTCAATTGGCAACACTTCTTGTTTAAGTACGGCCATTTGTGGGTTTTGGTCTTCTTCCTGGCCTTGCCTTTGCTCCATCTATTCTATTCTTTGTCTTAGGTTAGCATTTGCCTTCATCTAAGCCTCTAACATAACTTCTAGTTCATCTACTCTTTCTGACAGAACTGGATGCCCTCTCATGTTTCTCAGGTTTCGCGGATTCACCATCTTTTCTATTTCCTATAATCGCATGAAAATTGATCATTAGATTTTCCACAAACATATTTTTACAGTATAAGTAAAAATAGTTTCAATCACCATATAATTTCAACATTTCATTATTTGAACATGTCAAAATATGATTGTCATTTCATTTCATTTCAAAATTTTCATGTATACATTAACTCGAAGGCTTTTCTCAAAATAGCCTTTCGATACTATCTTGCATACATATATACAGATATATGTACATTTATACATCACATGTGTTTCTACATCTAATCTCCTAACTGGGGTTAATCCAGAATTGTCAAAAATTCCTCTGGATCTACTTCATCCTCATCCGTACCGTTTCTGGCCTCAAATAGCGTCAATCCTTCAACGGGACCCGTATCCTCTCGTTGCCTTGATGGACCAGCCTCGTGGTCATTTGCCATAGGCCATGCCCCATATAGACGATCTAGCATGGCATCTTGCAATAACTGCTCACATCTTTTGTGCACCATGCGCTCCATCATCATCTCTTCCTCTACTTTGGCTACAGTAACTATAAACTCACATAAGGTAATAGGGTATAAAGGGGTCACTCTCTGTCATAGATTAATAGTGAGCCCTTTCCAAAATATATCATAAAAATCCTCATCTGTGAGGTTAGGCATAGGACATCTCCTCACAACATTATCCTAAAACTGGACTGCATAAGTGAATACAATATCACTTAGCATCATCTACTGTATCTCTGCCTGAAGAACAAAATCTCTGTCATATGTATACTTAGGCATAGTTGGTGGCGGCATCACTACCCGGCTTCCAGGAAGGTCTCAAGCTGGTGCTGAACTCTTCTGCGGGAACTGCTGTAGCATGATTTGTCGAAACTCAGCCCAATCAAGTGCTAACAGCATCTCCTGATCTTAGTACTCCTAATACATCCATGCATCCTCACGGAATGTACCAACTGCTATCAACACCTAACAGTACTCATCTATATCCCACTGGTGCATGATCGTCTCTATGTCATGTAGCCAGTCTCAGGTAGAGATCCCCTATTGACCTCCCTCAAATTTAGGTGGATGACTACCTATGAAAGCGTGTACTGCTCATACTGATACTCTAGCTCCTATATGAGCCCGTCCTCCCACCACTAGAATGTCTATGGCAACTGGTGGGTTTACAACCGGTCGAGGAGGTGGTGCTTGTACCAATGCCGGTGCTACAATCCTTGGCATTGGCGGCTTAGGTATTGGCAATCGAGGTGCTGCTCGATGAATCATCGATGGTCTGATCATGAGCCTAGTCCATACCCAGATCGGTCCTCTCGATCAGTAGGGGTGGGGTCTCATATAGTGGTCTAGTCATCGTATGTCCTACAAAAATATATAACCTTGTATAAACAAAAAGTTAACTAGTCTTAAAGAAGCTAACTTACTTGGATTGATGAGCAGGTTGCATTTCGTGCCAATAGGGATATGGTAAACTGCTCTGATACCAACCTGTGGTGCCCCCGAATCCAATCACGCGAAACTGTCATGAACCGACTCTATTGCTGACCAAAATAGCCCGTGACTAGAACTGGATTGCCATTTAAAACTCTTTTTCTCTCAACTATTATTTTTCATGACCCAAAATTGCACCCATAATTTTTTTTCTTTTTAATATATTTCTTTAAAGAAAGCTAAGTATGAAAGCCATGTAAAGTATAATACTAACTTTTAGCTGTCTTTTTGAGTACAACATAATGTACAACATACAATATATTGTAGGAAAATAAACCGGTAAAAACGTATCAGAGTGGCGCAGCGGAACAATAAAAATTTTTTGGATCGTTAAATATCTCATGATGCCATATACAATAAACCATCAACAATTAAAACTCATACCTCAAGGACGCCAATGAACAGGAGGAGAATGACCGGAGGCTTCAACCAACTAGCCTTCTCTACTATTCTCCAATTCCCGAATGGCTGAGTGTGTGGGCACTCTGAACCTCGATCGGTATGCTAGCACTGCTAGTCTTCTTCCGACCACCCAGATCTCTAAAGAACTTTATTGTCACGATGAGCTGTGCAACAATAAGCCTGCTCACCTGAGAGTCTGTGGTCTGAGAGAACTGGAGTGGCAGGACCTCTATTTATAGACCTGCATGAGGTGATTCTCTGAATTCGAATTGGACTAGGAAAAGATATTTTCCCTTATCCAAACCCAAAAAATCCGAATTTTCCAAAGGGAAAATCTCCCAAATAAATTCGGTTTTTGCTAGATAAATCCAATCCAAATCTTAACAAGATTTTAGCTAGAATCTTATCTCCCTTTTCCAACCAAAAAATCCGAAATTCACAAGGAGAAAATCTCTCAAATTTTCGGCCACTTTTAGGATAAGGGAGAATCAAAATTCCACTAGGATTTCTCAAGCAAAATCTCATCTTAACCTTATCCAAAAATAACCGAATTTCCTAGGATTAGGGATCCAAAATTTCGGCCACTTTTGGGAGGAGAGAGAATCCAAATTCAACTAGGATTAAAGCTTGAATATTCCCTTGAATCCTATCCACAAAATCCGAAATCTTTCATGAGGATTATCCTCAAAATTTCGTCCCTTATTTGTTGGGATTTGGATTCAAAATTCAAGTAGGATTCTAACAAGATTATCCTCTCCAAATCCAACTCAAATTCGAATTTCAAACCTTGTGGATTTTCCACAACAAATTCGAATCCTACTTGGACTGTGATTCAAAATTTGAATTTCAAATTTCAAATTCAAATTTCAAATTCAAATTTCAAATTTCAAATTTCAAATTTCAAATTTAAATTTCAAATTCAAATTTCAAATTCGAATTTCAAATTCAAATTTCAAATTCAAATTTCAAATTCAAAATTCAAATTTCAAATTTCAAAATTCAAATTTCAAATTTCAAAATTCAAATTTCAAATTCCACAAAACGGTTGTATTTCATATTCTTGTTCTCATGGATAATTTTCTACAACTCCAATCCAATCTCAAATAAAATCATGGCAACTTTATTTGGAGTTCGAATAATTGTGTACTCTATTATCCAAAACAAAATCTGAATCCAACCGGAGAGAATCTTGTCTACCATCCTAATCCTGTGACATCACCATCCATGCATAATAAACTAGCCAATAGCATACACAAATCAATTTGCCAAACGTTAAGGAATTATGTGGAGCTAGTAGAGGGACTGATTGGACATATATAATCGGGCTCCCGTGATTCCATATGATCATCATTCTGTACCGAACAACTCAATCATATGATCACTAATTTCAGAGTCACACCACTATAAACCTGAAACTGAACTCCCAATTATATACCGTATTACGTAAGCCTGTGACGAGCTACCATCCAATGACCTTGTCATATATGCAAAACCCTCATATGATATCCATGATCAGCCTCAGGTCAAAGTCCGTTTAATCCTACTGATCAGGCTATCTTAAAGTTCCATTATACTACCGAATCAAGAAAATGATTATTCACCATATGTGAATAAGAAGTCATCCGCCCAGCAGACGACCCAAGGCCTTGTCCATTTTTCACATTCAGTATAATGCCTTTAAGAGGATACCTTTAACTCCTCAGAGCTATGATTCCGATATCTGCAAACAAACTCTTCATCGTATACAAGTCATGCACCCAACGAGCCGGTCTATAAGCTTACTACCCTCTGAGACGCTTTAGCCATTGGAACATCAAAGTACACAAGTCATATACATGAAGTAGTTCATTTACTCAGGATTAAGGTTATTGCA
Source organism: Antiaris toxicaria (assembly GCA_035233585.1). Taxonomy (NCBI): domain Eukaryota; kingdom Viridiplantae; phylum Streptophyta; class Magnoliopsida; order Rosales; family Moraceae; genus Antiaris; species Antiaris toxicaria. Next base: position 54,840,742 of record CP141153.1, read on the forward strand.
TAATGAACGTCAAAAGCAGATTGATCCACTCATAGCGGACTACGTAGATCAATCACGCTTTAGTCCCGGTCTAATATGTCACCACCAAGCAACATATCCATGTCTCTACTTGGGAGTCCAGCTCCAGACAGTCAAGACAGACCGTCCCCTCTAAGGCTTTAGACAACATAATAGTCTTAACATGAGTTAGATGCTCGGTCTAACCCCATAGACTACAGACCATAGTTTAGACTGCTAACTTTAGAACATTGTCTTCTCGCATACAAAAGTCCATTGCATGCAACGTTCTAACAGTTTTAACACAAGCAGTCAGTGAGCCATATTTGCTTACATTTACTTTAACATGTAAATAAGACGAGGACAGATAGCAATGTAATGAATAACCTCTATGTATAATTTTATTATCCAGTTCAAAATGAATACATCAAAATGTCTCTAATACTTAGGGCATTTCCTAACAATCTCCCACTTGCCCTAAGCCAGCAGATGTGCCATGTTACGCATCCCCATCGCCTCTACATGCCTCTCAAAGCTTCTAGCTACCAAAGTCTTAGTAAAGGGATCAGCGATGTTGTCCTCGGACGCGATCTTACAAACATCCACTTGTCCTGTCTCCACATGCCCTCTTATTATGTGATACCTCCGATCGATGTGCTTGGTCCTCTTGTGGTGCCGAGATTCCCTTGTGTTGGCAATAGCCCCTGTATTATCACAGTAAAGTGTGATAGGCTTGTCAACACCCGGAATGACCTCAAGGTCTCTAAAGAACTTGCGGAGCCAAACCGCTTCTTTAGATGCCTCAGCCGCAGCCACATACTCAGCCTCCATAGTAGAGTCAGCTGTGCAGCCCTGCTTCACGCTCCTCCACACAATGGCGCCTCCTCCGAGCAAAAACACTGATCCAGATGTCGATTTCCTCGAATCCTTACAAGTCTGGAAGTCTGAGTCCGTGTATCCTACGGGTGTTAGGTCCCCTCCAGAATACACTAGCATATAATCCCTCGTTCTCTTAAGATACTTGAGTATATGCTTTACTGCTTGCCAGTGCTTGGTTCCAGGATTCGCTTGATATCGACTCACCATACCTACTGCAAAACATATGTCCGGGCGAGTGCAAAGCATAGCATACATAAGGCTACCCACAGCGGATGCATAAGGGACCTTACTCATACGCTCTCTTTCTTCCGATGTCTTGGGACAGTCATCCAATGAAAGAGTTAAACCGGCAATAGAAGGTTGTGAGCCTTTCTTTGCCTCTAGCATTGCATATTTGTCAATTATTTTATCTATGTATGAAGCTTGGGATAACGCTATCATTTTGTTCTTTCGATCTCTGAAGAGACGAATGCCTAGAACATAATTAGCTTCTCCCAAGTCCTTCATGTCAAACTGCTGGTGTAACCAAAGCTTGACTGATGATAAGTTCCCTACATCATTCCCAATGAGTAGTATATCATCAACATAGAGTATCAGAAAGACCACTTTTCCATCCTTAATACGTTTATAAACACAAGGTTCATCAACGTTCTGCTCAAAACCAAATGTCTTAATCGCTTGATCAAACCTCTGGTTCCATGAGCGGGATGCCTGCTTTAATCCATAAATAGATCTAAGCAACTTGCAGACTTTCCTATCTTGGCCTTTTGCTACGAACCCTTCGGGCTGTATCATATAGATACACTCTTCAAGATGGCCATTCAAGAATGCCGTCTTGACATCCATTTGCCAGATCTCGTAATCGAGAGCCGCAGCAATGGATAGAAGAATACGGATAGACTTCAGCATAGCAACAGGCGAAAAGGTTTCCTCGTAATCGATTCCAGCCTTTTGCGTGTATCCCTTTGCAACCAGTCTAGCTTTGAAAGTTTCCACTCTCCCTTCCGCATCCTTCTTTCTTTTGTAGACCCATTTGCATCCAATGGGTTTTATCCCATCCGGCAAATCTACAAGTTCCCAAACAGAGTTGGATTTCATAGAATCCATCTCATTATTCATAGCCTGTTTCCAAGATCTAGAATCAACATCCTTTATAGCTTCATCATATGTGACCGGATCTTCCTCATGCTCATGAGCCTCAGCTTGGTATACCTCAGCATCATACATAAAGAAATTAGGTTTCTTAGAAACCCTCCCACTACGACGAGGCACCCTAAATTGTTGATCGTCTGCAGGTCTTTCACTGGAACTCGGACTTGCGTCCAAGACCGAAATCTGTGGAGCAGTTCTTTCACCCGATAACTCCTCTAGCACCACTTTGCTTCGAGGCTTAAAGTCATTCATGTGACTTTCCTCCAAGAATGTCGCATGGGTTGAGACAATGACCTTTTGTTCCTTCGGGTTATAGAACAGACCTCCTTTAGTTCCCTTTGGATACCCTACAAACATGCATAATTCTGATCTTGGTTCCAACTTCTTCGCATCCCCATCCAGTACATGTGCCGGGCAGCCCCATATTCTCATATGTCCAAGGGAGGGCTTTTTGCCACGCCACAATTCATACGGAGTTCTAGGAATTGATTTGCTCGGAACCTGGTTCAGAATATAGCACGCCGTTTGTAAAGCATGTCCCCAAAATGATAATGGCAGCGTTGAGTAACTCATCATGGACCGTACCATATCCAATAAGGTCCTGTTTCTCCTTTCGGCTACACCATTCTGTTGTGGAGTACCAGGTGCAGTCAATTGGGATAATATCCCATTCTCTACAAGATGTCCTAGAAATTCATCGGAGAGGTATTCGCCACCTCGATCAGATCGAAGTGTCTTTATGGATTTATCCAATTGCTTTTCCACTTCCGCACGATACTCTTTGAACTTGTCAAAGGTTTCGCTCTTGCGGTGCATCAGATACACATATCCATACCTCGAGTAATCATCTATGAAAGAGACATAGTACTCGAACCCTCCTCGTGCTGTGACGTTCATGGGGCCACATACGTCAGTGTGCACAATTTCTAAGAGCTCCTGTGCCCTTGTACCCTTAGCTCCAAAAGACCTCTTAGTCATCTTACCCTCTAGACAAGACTCACATTGGGGAAGTCGTACCTCCTCCAGAGATTCCAGAGGACCGTCTTTCACCAATCTTTGAATCCTATCCTGATTAATATGACCAAGTCTTAAATGCCAAAGATACGCCTTGTTAGAGTGAGAAACTTTCAACCTTTTAGAGTTATCAATTAATTCAGTGTCAAGCAGTGAGTACATCTTTGGTCTGATCAAATATAGGTTTCCATCCATCCATCCAGAACAGATAAAAGACTTATTTCTACGAATATCAACTCTTTTACTAAAAGAAACTGAATAAGAATCCTTTATTAAACAAGCTACCGATATAAGGTTCCTCCTAAAATTAGGAACATAAAAACAGTCTTTCAATAAAATAAACCTAAATTGATCAAAATAAAGATGAACGTCTCCCACTGCCTCAGCCACCACAAAGCTACCATCTCCAGTCCGCAACGAGAGGCTCCTATCATGTAGACTTCTCGTTTCCACGAACCCCTGCATTGAAACACAAACATGATTAGTGGCGCCCGAATCAATGACCCATGTGTCTTTCGATTCTTCCACCAAACACGCTTCCAAATAATGAAGTTCCTTACCTTCCTTGCCCTTGGAGGCTAGGAATTCCCGGCAAGCCTTCTTGAAGTGACCTACCTTCCCACAGTGGAAGCATTTGGACTTTTTAGGGTCCTTTGGCTTCTTGTTCTTCTTCTTCTTCTTCCCGTCCGAGACAGGAGGATTAGAAGAACTGGAAGCCACTTGCTTCTTATTTGGCCTCTTCCTCTTCCGTGAGGGATTGGAAGATTCCGCCAAATTGGCCTCTCCTTTAGGTCGGACCACATCCTCATCCCTGATCATCCGCTCATAAGCCTGTAGTTGCTTCATGAGCTCGGTAAGTCCTAACTCCTTTGTCGCCAGATTGTATGCGGCCTTAAACCCCACAAAATCTTTAGACAGAGTCTTGAACATCATCTCGATCTGGGTGTTGTAGTCTAACTCAGCACCATTCTCGGCAGCCTCAGCGAAGAATCCCATTAGAGTGATCATATGGTCCTTCACCGGAGCACCAGCCTTTTGCTTGGAGTTCATAATGCTGGTGATAGCGGACTGTCGAGCCAATTTTTCTTGGCCTCCGAACATGTCCTCCAGATTATCCATGATCTCCCCAGCAACTTGATAAGTCTCATGCTGCTTTTGTAAAGCACTCGTCATGCTAGCAAGGATGTAGCATCGAGCTATTTCATTGGATTCTCTCCAACGATTATAGGCAACCGGGACCTCCTCAAGTGGTGTGTCAGGTTTGGGCCCAGGTGGGCATGGTTCGTCCAGTACGAACTTGTGTCTCTCGCAGCTGAGAACTATTAATAGATTTCTTTTCCAATCTTTATAATTGTCGCTATTCAACTTATTTTCAGTAAGTATCGAAATGAGGGGTGTAGGTGACATTTTGAACTGAAATAAAATTATACTAGACATCATTACAAAGCCCAAGCAAATATGCAGATAATTTAGCAAATAAAACATACAAGTATGTTCCTACATGAAACTTGAAAAAAAATGTAGCATTGCAACGATAATTCTCAGCACCTATTGCCCCAAGCCACCGAGGGGTGGTCATGAGAACAAATAGCCGGAACATGGACCCCGTCCAATTAATATATGTTACCTTAAATCCTCCAAGGTTAAGACATATATTAATAACCGCTTATTTGGCCACCAGTTTAGTTAACAGAGCTTCTAGGGAAGGTTAATAACTAAACGAGTCTTGAGTGTATAACCATTGTTTACGTAGCCCGATCCACGTCCTACCAAGCCACCGAGGGGTGGTCATGAATAGAATCGTACCCGAACACGTTTTCCACATAGGAGATCCAATCTAGTATACCGGCGGCGGTAAACACCTACCGAAGGGTGTGGTCAGGTCGGAACTGACGCGAGGCGTTACCATGCTTTCACATATGGATCAACAATGGAGGCCGTGGGTTTTGTTTGAAACCCTCTCCCACTCAATATTTTGAAAAACATGCAAGTTTTGACAAATTATGTATGATCAATATAGTATGAGCGGCACTCACCTATCCTATATGACATGTTATCAAATATGCATACAAAACATCCATCAATACATATTTATACATCCATGACATATCACAGAAAAAATAATTGACAGAATAACCAAGCCATGGTTCCATCCTAGAACAAAGAAAATAAAGATTACAAAATTCCATCCAAAGCATTCTTTGGGTCTTGAATTTTGTTCCGTCTTCTTGTATCCATCTTTATGTAGCCTCTCCATTTATTTCTCATCCCAAGAATTATTTAAAATTTAAATCTCCAAAAATTTAAATTTCAAATTCAAATTTCAAATTCGAATTTCAAATTTAAATTTCTAATTCAAATTTTAAACAATTTTAATCATCATGTGTAATAATATGTAATTTCAAAAAATTTCAAATTTTCAATTACATATTTTTAAACATGATTTAAAATTAAATCTCAAATTTAAAAATTAAAATTTTCTGATTTTGGACCGTCGGACCGCCACCCCCGTAGGCGGCAGCCGCCGTGGGCAGCCACCAACCCCGGAGGGGCTGGCAGCCCACGGCTGCCCCTTGTGCAGCCCTGCCGGGCTGCAGGCCAAGCCTGCAGCGCCAGGCTGCACGCCCAGACTGGGCGCAGCAGCCCGCAGGCTGCAGGCAGCGCCTGCAGCCAGTGGCTGCACACCCAGGCTGCGGCCAGCCTTGGGCAGGCCACGGCCACCCCTGGCTGCAGGCAGAGCCTGCGGCCGTGGGTGGTGTGGGCCTGCACAGGGGCTGCCGCAGCCCATCCTGCCCGAGGGCAGGGGCTGCAGCCCCACCAAGGTTTGTCGGCCTATCCCGAGGGGTCGTGTCTCGATTTTCGTGCCATATTCCAATTTATCTTTTAGGATCTCCAAAAATTAATTTGAATCCCAATTAAATTGAAATTTTCCACACAATCAAAATTTCAACCTTTAAATTAAATTTAACTTTTGGGAAAAATAAATTACGGTCTTCAATCTTCAATCTCCTCCAAGAATAATTACATAAAAAATTCCTATACCGTTTCCGGTGTACAAAATTCTATCCATAAAAATTCTAAGAGACAAAAATTAAAATCCATGGGAAAATTACAGTGTAAATAAACTGCTCCCATGGTTACATAAAAAATTCCTAGATACAATTTTTCTAAATTCTAAGGAACCATAACCGGCATAAGCATGCTTATAATAATTCAAAAAATTAAAATAACCACATACTTTATACATAATACATGATAACAACATAAAGGAACCCTAGAATGCCACTCTCTAAATATCAAATCCATACATAAATAAAAAGACTAAGTAATTGTCTAATTTATGTACATGGCATAGTCATGAGATGGCTCTGATACCAATTGTAGGAAAATAAACCGGTAAAAACGTATCAGAGTGGCACAGCGGAACAATAAAAATTTTTTGGATCGTTAAATATCTCATGATGCCATATACAATAAACCATCAACAATTAAAACTCATACCTCAAGGACGCCAATGAACAGGAGGAGAATGACCGGAGGCTTCAACCAACTAGCCTTCTCTACTATTCTCCAATTCCCGAATGGCTGAGTGTGTGGGCACTCTGAACCTCGATCGGTATGCTAGCACTGCTAGTCTTCTTCCGACCACCCAGATCTCTAAAGAACTTTATTGTCACGATGAGCTGTGCAACAATAAGCCTGCTCACCTGAGAGTCTGTGGTCTGAGAGAACTGGAGTGGCAGGACCTCTATTTATAGACCTGCATGAGGTGATTCTCTGAATTCGAATTGGACTAGGAAAAGATATTTTCCCTTATCCAAACCCAAAAAATCCGAATTTTCCAAAGGGAAAATCTCCCAAATAAATTCGGTTTTTGCTAGATAAATCCAATCCAAATCTTAACAAGATTTTAGCTAGAATCTTATCTCCCTTTTCCAACCAAAAAATCCGAAATTCACAAGGAGAAAATCTCTCAAATTTTCGGCCACTTTTAGGATAAGGGAGAATCAAAATTCCACTAGGATTTCTCAAGCAAAATCTCATCTTAACCTTATCCAAAAATAACCGAATTTCCTAGGATTAGGGATCCAAAATTTCGGCCACTTTTGGGAGGAGAGAGAATCCAAATTCAACTAGGATTAAAGCTTGAATATTCCCTTGAATCCTATCCACAAAATCCGAAATCTTTCATGAGGATTATCCTCAAAATTTCGTCCCTTATTTGTTGGGATTTGGATTCAAAATTCAAGTAGGATTCTAACAAGATTATCCTCTCCAAATCCAACTCAAATTCGAATTTCAAACCTTGTGGATTTTCCACAACAAATTCGAATCCTACTTGGACTGTGATTCAAAATTTGAATTTCAAATTTCAAATTCAAATTTCAAATTCAAATTTCAAATTTCAAATTTCAAATTTCAAATTTAAATTTCAAATTCAAATTTCAAATTCGAATTTCAAATTCAAATTTCAAATTCAAATTTCAAATTCAAAATTCAAATTTCAAATTTCAAAATTCAAATTTCAAATTTCAAAATTCAAATTTCAAATTCCACAAAACGGTTGTATTTCATATTCTTGTTCTCATGGATAATTTTCTACAACTCCAATCCAATCTCAAATAAAATCATGGCAACTTTATTTGGAGTTCGAATAATTGTGTACTCTATTATCCAAAACAAAATCTGAATCCAACCGGAGAGAATCTTGTCTACCATCCTAATCCTGTGACATCACCATCCATGCATAATAAACTAGCCAATAGCATACACAAATCAATTTGCCAAACGTTAAGGAATTATGTGGAGCTAGTAGAGGGACTGATTGGACATATATAATCGGGCTCCCGTGATTCCATATGATCATCATTCTGTACCGAACAACTCAATCATATGATCACTAATTTCAGAGTCACACCACTATAAACCTGAAACTGAACTCCCAATTATATACCGTATTACGTAAGCCTGTGACGAGCTACCATCCAATGACCTTGTCATATATGCAAAACCCTCATATGATATCCATGATCAGCCTCAGGTCAAAGTCCGTTTAATCCTACTGATCAGGCTATCTTAAAGTTCCATTATACTACCGAATCAAGAAAATGATTATTCACCATATGTGAATAAGAAGTCATCCGCCCAGCAGACGACCCAAGGCCTTGTCCATTTTCACATTCAGTATAATGCCTTTAAGAGGATACCTTTAACTCCTCAGAGCTATGATTCCGATATCTGCAAACAAACTCTTCATCGTATACAAGTCATGCACCCAACGAGCCGGTCTATAAGCTTACTACCCTCTGAGACGCTTTAGCCATTGGAACATCAAAGTACACAAGTCATATACATGAAGTAGTTCATTTACTCAGGATTAAGGTTATTGCATAATGAACGTCAAAAGCAGATTGATCCACTCATAGCGGACTACGTAGATCAATCACGCTTTAGTCCCGGTCTAATATGTCACCACCAAGCAACATATCCATGTCTCTACTTGGGAGTCCAGCTCCAGACAGTCAAGACAGACCGTCCCCTCTAAGGCTTTAGACAACATAATAGTCTTAACATGAGTTAGATGCTCGGTCTAACCCCATAGACTACAGACCATAGTTTAGACTGCTAACTTTAGAACATTGTCTTCTCGCATACAAAAGTCCATTGCATGCAACGTTCTAACAGTTTTAACACAAGCAGTCAGTGAGCCATATTTGCTTACATTTACTTTAACATGTAAATAAGACGAGGACAGATAGCAATGTAATGAATAACCTCTATGTATAATTTTATTATCCAGTTCAAAATGAATACATCAAAATGTCTCTAATACTTAGGGCATTTCCTAACATATATATATTGTGTTTTTTTCAAAATACATTCTCTTCAATTCACTAACTTATTGCTCAGCAGAAGACTAGTAGCAGGACTGAAATCCACAGTGGATTCCCTATCCCATTGACACGCGCACATCCTGCCGCCATCCATTAGTCTACTAGATAGGTTTCTTACCTGCAACATAAACAAACTAATGAGCTAATAGGCTCAGTAAGTTCAAACATACTTAGTAAGAATCACATAAATTCAAAAACAGCAAAATTACAATTTCTTATGAATAGTACTATTATGAATAGTACTATTCTCCATAAATAGTGATTTTGATCATTGATCGATGAATAGTAACCGTTACCCTAACCAGTTACTATTCATATTATCCTAACTGGTTACTATTCATATTACTCTAACCAGTTACTATTTATATTATCCTAACCAAGTTCATTACACTTAGTATTAGTGTCGGTTATACTCAATTATGACTTTCGTCACATTAGTAACTATTCTCTCTATTTTTATTCTAGTGTTGAGCTCATTGTGGCAGTACCGATAATTTATTTTATGCACTGACTGGGAGGGCCTAGGGAGCGACCTTAGAGCTTCTTCCTCTCCAGCCCTTATTATATCCTAGTAGGATCTGAAAAACCTCCACCACAATGTTGAAGGGGCGGTAAGCCTTAAATGGATTTATTATCATCCTTCAATTATAATAGTAACATTAAATGAATTATAACCAGTTACTATTCATATTACCCTAATCGGTTACTATTCATATTATCCTAACCGAGTCCACTACACTTAGTGTTAGTGTCAGTTATGCTCAATTATGGCTTTCGTCACATTGGTGACTATTCTCTCTATTTGTATTCTGGTGTAGAGCTCATTGTGGCAGTACTGATAATTTATTTTGTGCGCTGACTAGGAAGGCCTAGGGAGTGACCCTAGGGCTTCTTACTCTCCAGCCCTTATTATATTCTCGTAGGATCTGAAAAACCTCCACCACAACATTGGAGGGCAGTACACCTTAAATGGATTTATTACCATCTTTCAATTATAACAGTAACCTTAAATGAATTATAACCAGTTACTATTCATATACCCTAATCCGTTACTATTCATATTACTCTAACCGGTTACTACACACATTATCCTAACCGAGTTCACTACACTTAGTGTTAGTGTCAGTTATGCTCAATTATGGCTTTCGTCACATTAGTGACTATTCTCTCTATTTGTATTCTGGTGTTGAGCTCATTGTGGCAGTACCGATAATTTATTTTGCGCACTGACTGGGAGGGCCTAGGGAGAAATCCTAGAGCTCCTTCCTCTCCAGCCCTTGTTATATCCTTGTAGGATCAGAAAAACCTCCACCACAACATTGGAGGGTCGATAGGCCTTAAATGGATTTATTACCATCTTTCAATTATAATTCTAACCAAGTGACATTAATCGTCACTTGAAGGTCACTAACCTCTATAGCCCGCAGGCCTTAGATATTCTTTTACTCTTATTATGTGGGATATGTTATACTAACTAATCCCCCAATCTCCATAGGACTTGATACCTAATGTACAACTAGTACATAACGAAATAATGCAGTATTTCATGTTGCAGACATGAAAATGCTTGAACTTACCCCCACTGCAATAATGTCCACTTCCGGAACTCCTCCATAGTTTTATCTCTAGTTTGGGTCCCTACAGACATAATATCGTTTGTTAATACCCATCATTAATTATCACTTTGAATATATTTATTTTGTTATAATTTTTACAATATTTTTCATTCTTCTATGTGGTACACGGCCTAAAACACACCCGTGTGTTTCTTTGGTTTTATGTTACACAGTCGTGTGATTCTCTATCTGGTCGTGTAACAGTACACGGTTTGGAACATGCCCGTGTACTTCTCAGGTTGTAAATTTTTCTCCCATACATAGGCATGTATCTTTCTACACGCCCGTATTCTTCAGAATTTTTAGATTTTTAATCTTAAAATCTTCATTATGACTTCTAGAATCTTATTTTAAGTATTCTAGATCCTTAGCGGTCTTTTTTTTGTGTCTTTTGGAAATACTTTGGTCAAAATGACCATCTTATCCCTAATAGGTTTCGGGACCGTAACTATTTCGTTCTATCATTTTTCCTGAATTTTCTAAGCCAAAATATCATAAAATAATATTCCCTAGGCTTCTGTATCTTTTTACAGTTTTATTTGCTATAAATTCACAATTATTCATTTTCCGACCCTTGATTACTATTCATCTGTCACCTAGTGTCGTTTTTCGTTTTTCTAGCGTTTTAGAGTCTCAAATGGGTATTTCACTACTCCAGAAACGTTTTTCATCTCGTCCCCGAGCCTCCGTTCCCGAGGGGCTCTGGTTTCCTATCTCGATCTAATTTTTCTCCCTCGTTTCCTAAAATACCCCTAACGTGAATGTTTCCCATTTTAGGCATTTTAGTCATTAAAGATCGGTTTACTATTCCTCATCGGTTGGTTTTCCATTATCAAACCTAACATACTGAGGGGTCCGGTTTCCTTCTCGAGTCTAATATTTTTACCCCTCGTTTCCTGAAATGCCCTTATGCCGTTTTAGAAATTTCAGCAGTATTTTCGCTTGTATTTTTAGGTTTCCCGATGTTAGGTATGCATTAGAACCTTTATACCTGCCATGTACTATATCAGAGACCTATTTTATACAAAGTTACCAAACTTTGTATAAAAATTTTTCATATTAACCAATATTCAAAGATGAATGCATACATCATCAAATTTTTCCCAATTATAGCTTCGGTTTATCATAGTAAACAATATCAAATATTTTTCATCACAACATTCAATTACCACATATCACTTTTAGGTCTTCAAATGTTCATATCAACATTAAAAACCTAACAAAATTTCATTCTAATCCTCGCATTAAGCCATGGGTTTTTCATACAAAAACACATAGGAAATTTTGTTCACATTCCTAGGGTTTTTATCACATTTCTCTTCATTGTTCAACACTAAAGATTTTTCATTTTCTAGTGTTTATTAGTCACAGTTTCTAGCATAAACATGCATCAAAATTTCTTGTTTCATTGTTCCAATTCATGCTTTAATACACATAGTGTCAAACTATCATAAATCATTAGACAAATCACCAAATTTTCCACATTATTTCCTCCCTACAAGGCCACGGATTTCATGAAGAATCATGCAAAATTTTGCTTGTTTTTTAATCCTAAATCATGCTTCAAACTCTAGAGCACCAAACCAATCATAAACATAGCAAAACAACAAATTTTTCACTATCTTTCCACATCAATAGCCACGGATTTTTTTTGAAAAAATTCAACAAGAAAACTTCAAAATTGGAGCTTACCTTTTTCAATTCAATTCCTTGATGCTAAAAGTGAATTTGAAGGCTAATTTAGTGTAAAAATTTTGTTGAAACTTGGCTTAACTAGGGAGTAAAGCTCATAGATTTTAGGTAGAAAAATTTGGCAAGAGTTTTGCTAAGTTTTACCAATTTTTCAAATGAATTTTGAAGCCTATTTATAGGCAAAAGCAAGGGACCTTTTAGCAATTTTTTCCCAACAATTTGCTAATTGTTCAAGGACTAAAATGCTATATTTTTGGGTCAAAAATGAAACTTTTGGGCTGCCTCCTTTCCACGTGGCTGAATGCCATTTTTTTGATTTTCCAAAATTTTTTTTCAATGTTATTTTGGCTTAATCTTGGCCATTGATCAAAAAAGCAATTAATCCTAGCCTTACACATACCTAATCTTACTTTCCAAGCTTTCAAACATTATATTTATGACATCATAAATGTGATGTCATCCTATGAATTAATTTGTATATTAATTCATGGTCAAATTTTGACCGAAAGTCAAACCGAATGGAACTTTACCGAAATCACGTAGGCGGGTTCTGGGCGCCTCCGATGCGATCAGTTTGTTTTATTTTGCTTCCGTTTGGTCAAAATTCCCTCCCGTAAATTATTATCTTTTTAGTGCATTTTATTGCATTCCCTAGGGTTTTCGGCTCCTTTTTCGAGCTGTATCACCCATTTCTGTGCGGTAAGATTTTCCATCCCCAAACTCACTCACTTTAACACTGACGGAACATTTTCACAGTATTCACAACAGTATTAAAACACAACTTTTTCATATTTTATTTGCTAAAATTGGTACTTACATATAATTTTTTATTTACTCCGAGAATCTAAAATTCCTGGTTATCACACAAAAGCCTATCTTAACATCATTTTTAGCCCAGGTCTATTTCACACAAAAACGTCTGTTTAAAAATTTCCTAAAATTTTTATGTTTCACATATTCTCAAAATCCATTCGTATCATGCTCAAAACTATTAAAATCCATGGCTAAAAAAATAAGGGCAGTTTGGCTTATCATACTAACCCTAAACATTCATCCATACGACAAGCCACAAAAAGGGAAATCGTAACCTTACAACCACATAATCATATGATAAGGTACTTAAAGCTCAAAATAAACTTATTATAACCCATGTGCTCAAATTCATAATAAATTTCTTTGAGATCAAAACTTAACTAAAGACAATAGCCACAAAGTAAAAGGGTCCTAGCGATTACCTTTGTGTGATCTGAAGAATGAGCTCAGTCTAAGTAACCTGTGACAAATTTTTGGGTGCGTTTTTGGCTGAGAGGGGGTTCGGCTGTGTGCTAAAAGGAAGAGAGAAAATGGAGCTTTTTGGGTGGCTTTTGGAAAGAAAGAAAGAAAGTAGCCCTAATGGCCAAGCACATCTATATATAGACAATTCTTAAGCATGTTTAACTAATCTTAAGCATCTTAATTAAGCTAAACTTGGCTAAGTTAAGGGGGACAAAATTTTTTTTAAGCTGCTGCCCCATGTAGATCTGGTGGAGGCATGGAAAGAAGCAAAGCCAACATTGTATTAATGAGTTGCAAAAGCAATAGTGTTTGTCTTCAAAACCCTTTTCTTTTTTAATTCAAAAGTTTCCAAACATGTTTCCTTGTTTCAAGGAAAACTTTTTCACCTTGTCTCTTGGCTGCTAGGAATGGTTTTTGAGGTGGGATTTTATCTACAAAAACTTCTCTTATCAATCTAATTTCCCACAACAGTATTCAGTAATTGTCTAGTTGTGTTCTACCCTTTATCGAAAATGGATTTTCTTGATCCGATTCTTATTCTAATCATTTCTAGTGGGTTGTAAGTGCTTATGAGCTTACTCTATGTCCGTTTACCATTCCTCCCTGATTCTGTGGTTGTGTTCTAAACTATACCAACACACTATACGCATAATACACTTTCTATACTAAAAATTTCAACACAGGCTATCTTGGCTAATTTGGGCGCGCTGATCATGAATTTATCAGTTTTATACCCATCTAAGGTCGTCTCGACCAGTTTCTGAATACTGCATGATACCTATTCAGAAATCACTTTTTGTGCTCAATCGACAAGTTTGAGCATACTGATTCTAAATATATTAGTTTCGGGTTGAGAAAATATCATCTTGACCTATTTCCCGATACCGCGTATATCTCGTCATAACTTCACGTTTTGTGCTCAATTGACTAATTTGAGCATACTAATCATAAATATATTGATTTGGTGTCAAGAAAATGTCATTTTGACCATTTTCTCGAAACTGTATATTTATCATTCAAAATTCACTTTTGTGATCAGATAACTAATTTAAGCATACTGATTGTAAGTACATCAGTTTCATGTCAAGGAAAAGTCATCTTGACTAATTTTTTGATACTATGTGTCACATACACGCACTCATATGTACTATTATATCTCTTAGTCTATATATATTATAAATAAACATAACTATATATATTCAGTTTTCTTGATATGCGTGTCACATACACGGATACACACATACGCATATAGCACCATATCACTCAAAATATATATAGGCATATATATATTGCTCAATAGTAAATGGTGTACCAATTTATCCTCAGTTGCCCCTTTCGTTATAGGATTGGAAATTAAACGTTTATTTACTTTATTTAATTTATTCAAATGGGTAATTTAAACAGTATTCATAGACTTAATTATTTGTCTTAAAGTAAATTATGTCTATGATCATGGCGAATATGACACTTATCCTCTTCCCAACTGTCTTCATTTTTTTCCTCTCCTTTTTCTCCTCCATCTATGTCTATAGAGTCAATATAACAATTGGTGATACTTGAACTCTAAAAAATACACAATCAACATAAAATTTAACATTGTTGTTGAGTTTAGTAATTACTCCTCTCATGAAAATAGAGACAACTTAACACGATAAGAAACAGTATTCATACAAATTGCCTGTTCAGTTTAACAAAGGTCAATTATCAAAATACCTCTTGTCAGTTGTATGTATTTTCCTCCCTCCACCTCCTTCCCTTTCTGATCCTCCTCCATTGCCTGTAGGCAACTGTAATGTTACTAGTAGTCAATATAATAAGTCATAGTAAGTACATTACAAAATAGAAACATTCAGTACCTTTGCAGCAAAAAGAAAAACTGTGACTACTTGAAGATTCCCTCGTCTGCATCAATATCGACTTCGCCAAAATTGAAAGGATTTAAGCTAAAGTCTTCGCTGGCAAATGACCTCAAACTTCATTTTCTCTGGTAATGAACTCTATACCTGGAGGTGGGGTGCCTTTCTAGATTTTCATTTAGGTTGTGCAGCAAAAGACTTAGTTCAACACGTTTTCTAGGTACTTCTGTCCTATCTCTGACTGCGTTAACTTTTCATTAATGGAGTTAAACTATTTACAGAATTCATTCTGAAAATTATTCCATGAAGGACTAGCCACTATAAGAGACGATGAAGCTGCTGTCTTATACTATTTACATGGTGGCGCAGTTGTTGCCACCACCTCTTTCTTTTCTTGTATTGAGCACAACTCAGCTATCTATGGGATTTTCAGTTGTTCATCTGTTTGAAGCATCACATGACATTCAGGCGACATAAAATTTACCAAAAATTACCAATGAGTAATTTTACAATATTAGTAAAATAACTTGATGTAGTGCATTTGACTTACCTACTCATTTGCACTCCCAATTAAGATGTGCTTGACTTGGCCAAACATCATTGACTCTGATGAAGACCATGAAAGCATTCTTGAAACATTCTTACCCAGATTGGTGGCAAAAGAGGTTGCTATTATAGGTATGTCTCGAAGGCCCAAACCAGCAATGTGTGAGGAAAACCAATAAGAGTGTAGTGCATTTGACTACTTTTCCCCCACCTTTTACCCTATTAACTATAGCAGAACTAATGGCATCTCTTGTTATCTTCCATGCAGATATTCATTCCCTAAGGATAATCATTGAATGCATCTAAATCATTAACAAACTTAAGGTATGTCTCTAGAATGTGGATGAGCCTACCATTTGCAAGGATGATGCTAGATAGCAGGTACAACAGCCCTAACTTGACATCATTTTCATCATCATTATAAGTGGCTCTGGTGCTGGTGGTGGTCAGCCTATCCTCTAACGCTTGCCTTGTAACCTGAGCCACCTGTGGAAAGTACTATTGGTGTAAATGGCTTTGTGATGTGGTTGGCTTCAGGATATTTGACCCTACACATTTCAACCAGGTGATGAGGAAAAACTGCTTTATGGAAAATTGTCCTACATCTACACCAACCTCAAACCATAGCATGTCTCCCATTTTGGCATGCTCTGTTTGGTGCATTACTAGGTTGTAGACAACCTGCCCAGCTTAGCTAAACTGTCCTAACTGCAAAAAGCAACTGACAAGCGGCTATTGCTTCAACCGCTTAAACTAAGAACTATAAAGATTCTCCTCTAAATTCTGTCTTGTTTCTTTGAAGTTCACCCTATGGTTAATCTTTCCATTGGTGATCTCATTGTCAATAATTCTTCGAACGAACTACAATGAAAAATAAAATGAACGAACTACAATGACAAGAAGTATTGTCAAAATTTATATCAATGCCTTATAGTCAATTTTACTCATATCATAACAATGTCAAATTCGACAACAGCAATGCACACAGCAATATAAAATGAGCAGAGGTCATTTTAGAAATTACTCATATCATTATTATGAGTCATTTTTGTAATGACTCCTATCATTACATATTCAATTAAAAACCACAATTAATAAAGTCAACATATGTAGAATACATACAGTCAACATAGAAAATACCCCTGGTGAACTTTTAAATTCTCATGTCATAACTTGATTAATACAACACCAGAACACATGGTCAACATAACATGACTATAGGTCATTTTAGAAATTACTCATGTCATACCAAGGTCATTTCAACAACATAATACACACAGTCAACATAAAATGAGTAGAGATAATTTTACAAATTCTCATGCCTAACCATGGTCATTTCAACACCAGTAAACACCTTGTCAACATAAAATGACTAGAATGACCTCTGGTCATTTTTACAATGATTACTATCATTACATATTCAATTAAAAACCACAACTCATACAGTCAACATACGTACAATACACACAGTCAACATAAAAAATACCTCTAGTGAATTTTCAAATTCTCATGTTATAACCTGATTAATACAACACCAAAACACACAGTCAACATAAAATGACTATAGATCATTTTAGAAATTACTCATGTCATATCAAGGCCATGTCAACAACATAATACACATAGTCAACAATAAATGAGTAAAGGTAATTTTACAAATTCTCATGTCCTACCATGGTCATTTCAACACCAACAAATACCTCGTCAACATAAAATAACTAGAATGACCTCTGGTCATTTTTGCAATGACTATTGTCATTACATTTTCAACTAAAAATCACAATTCATACATCAATATATTGTAGGATATAAATCGGTAAAAACGTATTAGAGCAACGTAGTGGAACAATAAAAAATTTTCAAAATCGTTAAATATCTCATGATGCCATATATAATAAACCAATAACAATTTAAACTCATACATCAAAGGACGCTAATCTATAGGAGGAGAATGATCGAAGGGCTTCAACCAAATAGCCTTCTCTACTATTCTCCAATTCCCGAATGGCTTAGTGTGTGGGCACTCTGAAACTTGATCGGTATGCTAGCACTGCTAGTCTTATTCCGACCACCCAGATCTCTAAAGAACTTATTGTCACGGTGAGTTATGCAACAATAAGCCTACTCACCTGAGAGTCTGTGGTCTAAGAGAATTGGAGTGGCAGGACCTCTATTTATAGACTTGCATGAGCTGATCCTCTAAATTCAAATTAGATTAGGAGAAGATTTTCTCCCTTATCCACTATGCAAAATCTGAAATTCCCTAGGCCATAATCAAGGGTAGATTTGGCCACTTAAGGGATCTTGCAATCCAAATTCAAACAGGATTTTATCTTGAATTTTATCTCCCCATTTATCCACAAAAATCTGAATTTCCCTAAGGCCATAAACCTGTCCAGATTCATCTATTAAAGTGTGAAGATAATCAAAATTCAAATAGGATTTTCTAGCTTGAATTTTATCTCATCCTTATCCAATTAAAACCGAATATCTCCCTTGAGATTCCCTCAAAATTTTTGGCCAATTCCAGGGAGCAGAGAATCCAAATTCAACTGGGATTGAAACTTGAATTTTTTTCCTGAATTTTATCCATACAAAAACTGAAAAATCTATGAGGATATTCCTTAATATTTTCATGCAAGTTAGTTAGGATTGGGATTCAAAATTCAAGTAGGATTCAAACAAGATTTTCCTCATCATAATCCAACTAAAATTCGAACTCTAACCTTGTGGAATTATCTACAAAGAATTCGAATTCCACTTGGACTGTGATTCAAAATTTGAATTTCAAATTTCAAAATTCAAATTTGAATTTCAAATTTCAAATTTCAAAATTCAAATTTAAATTTTAAATTCAAATTTCAAATTCGAATTTCAAATTTAAATTTCAAATTCAAATTTCAAATTCAAAATTTAAATTTCAAAATTCAAATTTCAAAAACCACAAACAGTTGTATTTCAAATTTTTATTCTCACGGATAATTTTCTACAACTCCAATCTAATCTCAAATAAAATCATGGCTACTTTATTTGGAGTTCAAATAATTGTGCACTCTATTACCCAAAACAAATTATGAATTCAACTGGAGAGAATCTTATCCATCATCCTAATCCTATGTCAATACCATCCATGCATAATCAACCAGCCAATAAGCATACACAAATCAATTTGCCAACCGTTTAGGAATTATGTGGAGCTAGTAGAAGGACCAATTGGACATATATAATCGGGCTCCTATGAATCCATATGATCATCATTCTTTACCGAACAACTCAATCATATGATCACTAATTTCAGAGTCACACCACTATAAACCTGAAACTGAACTCCCAATTATATACCGTATTACGTAAGCTTGTGACGAGCTACTGTCCAACGACCTTGTCATATATGCAGAACCTTCCTATGATATCCATGATCAGCCTAAGGTCAAAGTCCATTTAATCCTACTGATTAGGCTATCTTAAAGTTCCATTATACTACCGAATAAGAAAATGATTATTCACCATATGTGAATAAGAAATCATTTGCCCAGCAGACGACCCAACACCTTGTCCATTTTCACATCCAGTATAATGCCTTTAAGATGATACCTTTAACTCCTTAGAGCTATGATTCCGATATCTGTAAACAAACCCTTCATCGTATACAAGTCATGCACTCAACGAACCGGTCTATAAGCTTACTACCTCTGAGACGCTTTAGCCATTGGAACATCAAAGTGTAGGAAAATAAATCGGAAAAAAAGTATCAGAGTAGCGCAGCGGAACAATAAAAATTTTTTGATCGTTAAATATCTCATGATGCCATATACAATAAACCAACAACAATTAAAACTCATACCTCAAGGACGCCAATCTTGCAGGAGGAGAATGACCGGAGGCTTCAACCAACTAGCCTTCTCTACTATTCTCCAATTCCCGAATGGCTGAGTGTGTGGGCACTCTGAACCTCGATCGGTATGCTAGCACTGCTAGTCTTCTTCTGACCACCCAGATCTCTAAAGAACTTTATTATCACGATGAGCTGTGCAACAATAAGCCTGCTCACCTGAGAGTCTGTGGTCTGAGAGAACTGGAGTGGCAGGACCTCTATTTATAGACCTGCATGAGGTGATTCTCTGAATTCGAATTGGACTAGGAAAAGATTTTCTCCCTTATCCATAACCAAAAAATCCGAATTTTCCAAGGGAGAATCTCCACAATTAAATTCGGTTTTCCTAGGATAAATCCAATCCAAATCTAAACAAGATTTTAACTAGAATTTTATCTCCCTTTTTCAACCAAAAAATCCGAATTTTTCTTGGAGAAAATCTCCTCATAAATTTCGGCCATTATGGATAAGGGAGAATCAAAAATTCCACTAGGATTTTCAAGCTTGAATCTTATCTCAACCTTATCCAAAATAACCGAATTTCCTAGGAGATATTCTCCATAATTTCAGCCACTTTTCAGGGAAGGAGAGAATCCAAATTCAACTAGGATTGAAGCTTGAATTTTCCCTTGAATCTTATCCACAAAAATCCGAATTTTTTCCATGAGGATTATCCTCAAAATTTCGTCCACTTTTGTTGGGATTTGGATTCAAAATTCAAGTAGGATTCTAACAAGATTATCCTCTCCAAATCCAACTCAAATTCGAATTTCAAACCTTGTGGATTTTCCACAACAAATTCGAATCCTACTTGGACTGTGATTCAAAATTTGAATTTCAAATTTCAAATTCAAATTTCAAATTTCAAATTTAAATTTCAAATTCAAATTTCAAATTCGAATTTCAAATTCAAATTTCAAATTCAAATTTCAAATTCAAATTTCAAATTTCAAATTTCAAAATTCAAATTTCAAATTTCAAAATTCAAATTTCAAATTCCACAAAACGGTTGTGTTTCATATTCTTGTTCTCATGGATAATTTTCTACAACTCCAATCCAATCTCAAATAAAATCATGGCAACTTTATTTGGAGTTCGAATAATTGTGTACTCTATTATCCAAAACAAAATCTGAATCCAACCGGAGAGAATCTTGTCTACCATCCTAATCCTATGTCATCACCATCCATGCATAATAAACTAGCCAATAGCATACACAAATCAATTTGCCAAACGTTAAGGAATTATGTGGAGCTAGTAGAGGGACTGATTGGACATATATAATCGGGCTCCCGTGATTCCATATGATCATCATTCTTTACCGAACAACTCAATCATATGATCACTAGTTTCAGAGTCACACCACTATAAACCTGAAACTGAACTCCCAATTATATACTGTATTACGTAAGCCTGTGACGAGCTACCATCCAATGACCTTGTCATATATGCAAAACCCTCATATGATATCCATGATCAATCTTAGGTCAAAGTCCGTTTAATCCTACTGATTAGGCTATCTTAAAGTTCCATTATACTACCGAATCAAGAAAATGTTTATTCACCATATGTGAATAAGAAGTCGTCCACCCAGCAGACGACCCAAGGCCTTGTCCATTTTCACATTCAGTATAATGCCTTTAAGAGGATACCTTTAACTCCTCAGAGCTATGATTCCGATATCTGCAAACAAACCCTTCATCGTATACAAGTCATGCACCCAACGAACCGGTCTATAAGCTTACTACCTCTGAGACGCTTTAGCCATTGGAACATCAAAGTACACAAGTCATATACATGAAGTACTTCATTTACTCAGGATTAAGGTTATTGCACAATGAACGTCAAAAGCAGATTGATCCACTCATAGCGGACTACGTAGATCAATCACGCTTTAGTCCCGGTCTAATATGTCACCACCGAGCAACATATCCATGTCTCTACTTGGGAGTCCAACTCCAGACAGTCAAGACAAACCGTCCCCTCTAAGGCTTTAGACAACATAATAGTCTTAACATGAATTAGATGCTCGGTCTAACCCCATAGATTACAGACCATAGTTTAGACTGCTAACTTTAGAACATTATCTTCTCGCATACAAAAGTCCATTGCATGCAACGTTCTAACAGTTTTAACACAAGCAGTCAGTGAGCCATATTTGCTTACATTTACTTTAACATGTAAATAAGACGAGGACAGATAGCAATGTAATGAATAACCTCTATGTATAATTTTATTATCCAGTTCAAAATGAATACATCAAAATGTCTCTAATACTTAGGGCATTTCCTAACACAAAGTACATAAGTCATATACATGAAGTAGTTCATTTACTCAGGATTAAGGTTACTGCACGATGAACGTCAAAAGCAGATTGATCCACCCATAGCAGACTACGTAGATCAATCACGCTTTAGTCTCGGTCTAATATGTCACCACCAAGCAACATATTTATGTCTCTACTTGAGAGTCTATGTTCCGAACAGTCAAGATAAACCGTTCCCACCATGACTTTAGACAACATAATAGTCTTAACATGAGTTAGATGCTCGGTCTAACCCTATAGACTATAGCCCTTAGTTTAGACTGCTTGCTTTAGTACATTGTCTTCTCGCATACAAAAGTCCATTGCATGCAACGTTCTAACAGTTTTAACACAAGCAGTCAGTGAGCCATACTTGCTTACATTTACTTTAACATGTAAATAGAATAAGGACAAATAGCAATATAATGAATAACCTCTATATTATAATTTTATTATCTAGTTCAAAATGCATAAAATGTCTTTAATGCTTATGGCATATCCTAACAATCTCCTACTTGCCCTAAGCCAGTAGATGTGCCATGTTACGCACCCACATCACCTCTACATGCCTCTCAAAGCTTCTAGCCACCAAAGTCTTAGTAAAGGGATCGGCAATGTTATCCTCGGACGTGATCTTACATACATCTACTTGTCCTATCTCCACATGCCCTCTAATAATGTTACATCTCTAATCTATGTACTTGGTCCTCTAGTGGTGCCGAGATTCCCTTGTGTTGGTAATAGCCCCAGTGTTATCACAGTAAAGTGTGATAGGCTTTTCAACACCCGAAATGACCTCAAGGTCTCTAAAGAACTTGCGGAGCCAAACCACTTCTTTAGATGCCTCAGTCATAGCCACATATCAGCCTCCATCATAGAGTCAGCTGTGCAAGCCTCCTTTACACTCCTCCACACAATGGCGCCTCTTCCGAGCAAGAACACTAATTCTGATGTTGATTTCCTCGAATCCTTACAAGTCTAGAAGTCTGAGTCCGTGTATCCTACGAGTATTAGGTCCCCTCCAGAATACACCAGCATATAATCCCTCGTTCTCTTAAGATACTTAAGTATATGCTTTACTGCTTGCCAGTGCTTGGTTCCAGGATTCACTTGATATCGACACACCATACCTACTGCAAAACATATGTCCGAGCGAGTACAAAGCATAGCGTACATAAAGCTACCCACAGTAGATGCATAAGGGACCTTACTGATATGCTCTCTTTCTTTCGATGTCTTGGGACAGTCATCCAATGAAAGAGTTAGACCGGCAATGGAAGGTTGTAAACCTTTCTTTGCCTCTCGCATTGCATATTTATCAATTATTTTATATATGTATGAAGCCTGGGATAATGCTATCATTTTGTTCTTTCGATCTCTGAAGAGATGAATGCCCAGAACATAATTAGCTTCTCCCAAGTCCTTCATGTCAAACTGTTAGTGCAGCTAAAGCTTGACCAATGATAAGTTCCCTACATCATTTCAAATGAGTCGTATATCATCGACATAGAGTACCAGAAAGACCATTTTTCATCCTTAACACGTTTATAAACATAGAGTCCATCAACATTCTGTTGAAAACCAAATGTCTTGATCGCTTAATCAAATCTCTAGTTCCATGAGCGGGATGCTTGCTTTAATCCATAAATGGATCTAAGCAACTTGCATACTTTTCTTTCTTGGCCTTTTGCTATGAACCCTTTGAGCTATATCATGTAGATACATTCCTCAAGATGGCCATTCAAGAATGTCGTCTTGACATCCATTTGCCAGATCTCGTAATAGAGAGCCGCCGTAACAGACAGAAGAATACGGATAGACTTCAGCATAGCAATAGGCGAAAAGGTTTCATCGTAATTGATTCCAGCCTTTTATGTGTACCCCTTTACAACCAGCCTAGTTTTGAAAGTTTCTACTCTCCCTTTCGCATCATTCTTTCTTTTGTAGACCCACTTGAATCCAATGGGTTTTATCCCATCCAGCAGATCTATAAGTTCCCAAACAGAGTTAGATTTCATAGAATCCATCTCATTGTTCATAGACTGTTTCGAAGATTTAGAATCAACATCATTTATAGTTTCATCATAAGTGACCAGATCATCCTCATGCTTATGAGCCTCGGTCTGCTATACCTCAGCATCATACATGAAGAAATTAGGCTTCTTCGAAAACCTCCCACTATGATGAGGCACCCTAAATTATTGGTTGTCTGCAAGTCTTTCACTGAAACTCGGACTTGCGTCCAAGACCGAAACCTATGGGGTAGTTCTTTCACTCGATAATTCTTCTAGCACCACTTTGCTTCGAGGCTTAAAGTCATTCATGTGACTTTCCTCCAAGAATGTTGCATGGGTTGAAACAATGATTTTTTGTTCCTTCAGGTTATAGAACAGACCGCCCTTAGTTCCCTTAGGATACCCTACAAACATGCACAATTCTATTCTTGGTTCCAACTTCTTCGTATCCCTATCCAGTACATGTGCCGAGCAGCCCCATGTTCTCATATGTCTAAGGGAAGGCTTCCTGCCATGCCACAATTCATACGGAGTCCTGGGAATTGACTTGCTTAGAACCTGGTTCAGAATATAGCATGCTGTTTGTAATACATATCTCCAAAATGATAACAGCAGCGTTGAATAACTCATCATGGATTGTACTATATCCAATAAGGTCCTGTTTCTCCTTTCGGCTACACCATTCTGCTGTGGAGTACCAGGTGCAGTCAATTGGGATAATATCCCATTCTCTACAAGATGTCTTAGAAATTCGTCGGAGAGGTATTCGCCACCTCGATCAGATCGAAGTGTCATTATGGATTTACCCAATTACTTTTCCACTTCCGCACGATACTTTTTAAACTTGTCAAAGGTTTCACTCTTGTGGTGCACAGGTACACATATACATACCTCGAGTAATCGTCTATAAAGGAGACATAATACTCAAACCCTCCTCGTGCTGTGCTGTTCATAGGGCCACATACGTCAGTGTGCACAATTTCTAAGAGTTCCTAAGCCTTAGTACTTAGGAAATAAATCGATAAAAACGTATCAGAGTGGCACAGCAGAACAATAAAAATTTTTCAAGATTGTTAAATATCTCATAATGCCATATACAATAAACCAACAATAATTTAAACTCATACCTCAAGGACGCCAATCTATAGGAGGAGAATGATCGGAGGGCTTCAACCAACAAGCCTTTTCTACTATTCTCCAATTCCAGAATGGCTTAGTGTGTGGGCACTTAGAACCTCGATCGGTATGCTAACACTGCTAGTCTTCTTTTGACCACCCAGATCTCTAAAGAACTTATTGTCACGGTGAGTTGTGCAACAATAAGCCTTCTCACCTAAGAGTCTGTGGTTTGAGAGGACTGGAATGGCAGGACCTCTATTTATAGACTTGCATGAGTTGATTCTCTAAATTCAAATTGGATTAGGAAAAGATTTTCTCCCTTATCCACAATGAAAATCTGAATTTTTAAGCCTTATCCAACCAAAAAAAATTCAGCAACACTATGGATTTTTCATTCAAAATTCTAACAAGATTTTAACTAGAATTTTATCTCCTCATTCCCTCATAAAAACTGATTCCCCTTTGTGCCAAAAACATGACTAGATTTGGTCATTAAAGTGTAATGAGAATCAAAATCTAAATAGGATTTTCTAGCTTGAATTTTATCTCATCCTTATCCAAATAAAAACTGAAAATCTCCTTCAGATTTGCCCTCAAAATTTTGACCACTTTTTGGAAGGAGAGAATCCTAATTCAACTGGGATTGAAACTTGAATTTTTCCATGAATCCTTATCCACAAAATCCGAAAATCTCTTGGAGGATTTTCCTCAACAAAATTCGACTAAGTTAGTCAGGATTGGGATTCAAAATTCAAGTAGGATTCAAACAAGATTTTCCTCTTCATAATCCAACTCAAATTCAAATTCTAGTCTTGTGGAATTATCCATAAGGAATTTGAATTCCCCTTAGACTGTTATTCAAAATTTGAATTTCAAATTTCAAATTCGAATTTCAAATTCAAATTTTAAATTCAAAATTCAAAATTCAAAATTCAAAATCCACAAACAGTTGTATTTCAAATTTTTGTTCTCATGGATAATTTTCTATAACTCCAATCCAATCTCAAATAAAATCATGGAAACTTTATTTGGAGTTTGAATAATTGTGTACTCTATTATCCAAAACAAAATCTGAATTCAACCGAAGAGAATCTTGTCCACCATCCTAATCCTGTGTCAACACCATCCATACATAATCAACTAGCCAATAGCATACACAAATCAATTTGCCAATCGTTAAGGAATTATGTGGAGCTAGTAGAGGGACCAATTAGACATATATAATCGGGCTCCCGCAAATCTATATGATCATCATTCTTTACCGAACAACTCAATCATATGATCACTAATTTTAGAGTCGCACCACTATAAACCTGAAACTGAACTCCCAATTATATGCCGTATTATGTAAGCCTGTGACAAGCTATCATCCAATGACCTTGTCATGTATGCAAAACCCTCATATGATATCCATGATTAGCCTTAGGTCAAAGTGTGTTTAATCTTACTGATCAGGCTATCTTAAAGTTCCATTATACTACCGAATAAAGAAAATGATTATTCACCATATGTGAATAAGAAGTTATCCGCCCAGCAGACGACCCAAGGCCTTGTCCATTTTCACATTCAGTATAATGCCTTTAAGAGGATACCCTTAACTCCTCATTAGAACTATGATTCCGATATCTGTAAACGAACCCTTCATCGTATACAAGTCATGCACCCAACGAATCGGTCTATAAGCTGACTACCTCTGAGACGCTTTAGCCATTGGAACATCAAAGTACACAAGTCATATACATGAAGCTGTTCATCTACTCAGGATTAAGGTTACTACACAATGAACGTCAAAAGCAGATCGATCCACTCAAAGCAGACTTCGTAGATCAATCATGCTCTAGTCCCGGTCCAATATGTCACCACCAAGCAACATATCTATATCTCTACTTGGGAGTCTATACTCCAGACAGTCAAGACTAACCATCCCCTCCAAGGCTTTAGACAACATAGTAGTCTTAACATGAGTTAGATGTTCGGTCCAACCCCATAGACTACAGACCATAGTTTAGACCGCTTACTTTAGAATATTGTCTTCTCGCATACAAAAGTTTGTTGCATGCAACGTTCTAACAGTCTTAAAATAAATAGTCATGGAGCTATATTTGCTTACACTTACTTTAACATGTAAATAAAATTGAGCACAGATAGCAATGTAATGAATAACCTCTATATATAATTTTATTATCCAATTCAAAATAAATACATCAAAATGTCTCTAATGCTTAGGGCATTTCCTAACAAGATGGCCGTTCAAGAATGCCGTCTTGACGTCTATTTGCCAGATCTCGTAATCGAGAGCCGCAGCAACAGACAGAAGAATACGGATAGACTACAGCATAGCAACAGGCGAAAGGTTTCGTCGTCATCGATTCCAGCCTTTTGCGTGTGCCCCTTTGAAACCAGTATAGCTTAAAAAGTTTCCACCCTCACTTTCGCATCCTTCTTTCTTTTGTAGATCCACTTGCATCCAATGGGTTTTATCCCATCCGGCAGATCTACAAGTTCCCAAACAGAGTTGGATTTCATAGAATCCATCTCATTGTTCATAGCCTATTTCTGAGATTTAGAATCAACATTATTTATTGCTTCATTGTAGGTGACTGGATCATCCTCATGCTCATGAGCCTCGGCTTGGTATACCTCAGCATCATACATGAAGAAATTAGGTTTCTTTGAAACCCTCCCACTACGACGAGGCACCCTAAATTGTTGATCATCCACAGGTCTTTTACCGGAACTTGGACCTGCATCCAAGATCGAAACTTGTAGAGTAGTTCTTTCACTCGATAACTCTTCTAGCACCACTTTGCTTCGAGGCTTAAAGTCATTCATGTGACTTTCCTCTAAGAATGTCGCATGGGTTGAAACAATGACTTTTTGTTCCTTCGGGTTATAGAACAGACCTCCTTTAGTTCCCTTAGGATACCCTACAAACATGCACAATTCTGATCTTGATTCCAACTTCCTTGCATCTCCATCCAGTACATGTGTCGGGTAGGCCCATGTTCTCATATGTCCAAGGGAGGGCTTCCTACCACGCCACAATTCATACAGAGTCCTGGGAATTGATTTGCTTAGAACCTGGTTTAGAATATAGCACGCCATTTGTAATGCATATCGCCAGAAAGATAACAGCCACATTGAATAACTCATCATGGACCGTACCATATCCAAAAAGGTCATGTTTCTCCTTTCAGCTACATCATTTTGTTGTGGAGTACCAGGTGCAGTCAATTGGGATACTATCCCATTCTCTACAAGATGTCCTAGAAATTCATCGGATAGGTATTCGCTGCCTCGATCAGATCGAAGTGTTTTTATGGATTTATCCAATTGCTTTTCCACTTCTGCATGATACTCTTTGAACTTGTCAAAGATTTCGCACTTGCGGTGCATCAGATACACATATCCATACCTCAAGTAATCGTCAATAATAGAGACATAATACTCGAACCCTCCTCATGCTGTAATGTTCATGGGGCCACATACGTTAGTGTGCACAATTTCTAAGAGTTCCTGAGCCCTAGTACCCTTAGCTCCAAAAGACCACTTAGTCATCTTACCCTCAAGACAAGACTCACATTGAGGAAGACGTACCTCCTCCAGTGATTCTAGAGGACTGTCTTTCACCAACCTTTAAATCCTATCCTGATTAATATGACCAAGTCTTAAATGCCAAAGATATGCCTTGTTAGAGTGAGAAACATTCAACCTTTTAGAGTTATCTATTAATTTGGTGTCAAGCAGTGAGTACATCTTTGGTTTGATCAAATATAGGTTTCCATCCATCCATCCAGAACACATAAAAGACTTACTTCTACGAATATCAACTCTTTTATTAAAAGAAACTGAATAAGAATCCTTTATTAAACAAGCTCCTGATATAAGGTTTCTCCTAAAATTAGGAACATAAAAACAGTCTTTTAATAAAATAAACCTAAATTCATCAAAGTAATGGTAAACATCTCCCACTGCCTCAGCCACCACCAAGCTACCGTCTCCAGTCCGCTACGAAAGGCTTCTATCATGTAGACTTCTCGTTTCCATGAACCCCTGCATAGAAACACAAACATGATTAGTGGCTCCCGAATAATGACCCAAGTGTCTTTCGATTCTTCCACCAAACACGCTTCTAAATAAAGAAGTTCCTTACCTTCCTTGCCCTTGGTGGCTAGGAATTCCCGGTAAGCCTTCTTGAAGTAACCTACCTTCCCACAGTAGAAGCACTTAGACTTTTTAGGGTCCCTGGACTTCTTGTTCTTCTTCTTCTTCTTCCCATCCGAGACAAGAGGATTAAAAGAACTGGAAGCCGCTTGCTTCTGATTCGGCCTCTTCCTCTTCCTCTTCCATGAGGGTTTGGAAGATTCTGCCAAATTGGCCTTTCCTTTTGGTTAGACCGCATCCCCATCCCTGATCATCCGCTCATAAGCTTGGAGTTACTTCATGAGCTCGGTTAGTCCAAACTCCCTTGTCACCAGATTTTATGCAGCCTTAAACCCTACAAAATCTTTTAACAGAGTTTTGAACACCATCTTGATCTGGGTGTTTAAGTCTAGCTCAGCACCGTTCTCGACAGCCTCAGTAAAGAATCCCATTAGAGTAATCATATGGTCCTTCACCGGAGTACCTGCCTTCTGCTTGGAGTTCATAATGCCGGTAATAGCAGACTGTCGAGCCAATTTTTCTTGGCCTCTGAACATGTCTTCCAGATTTTCCATGATCTCCCCAGCAACTTGATAAGTCTCATACTACTTTTGTAAACCACTCGTCACGCTAGCAAGAATTAGCATCGAGCTATCTCATTAGATTCTCTCCAACGAGTATAGGCAACCGGGACCTCCTCAAGCGTTGTGTTAGTTTGGGCCCAGGTGGGCATGGTTCATCTAGCACGAGCTTGTGTCTCTCGAAGTTGAGAACTATAAGTAGATTTCTTTTTCAGTCTTTATAATTATCGCCATTCAGCTTATTTTCAGTAAGTATTGAAATGAAGGGTGTCGGTGACATTTTGAACTAAAATAAAATTATTCTAGACATCATTACAAAGCCCAAGCAAATATATAGATAATTTAGCAAATAAAACATACAAGTATGTTCCTACATGAAACTTGAAAAACATGTAGCATTGCAATGGTAATTCTCAGTACCGATTGCCTCAAGCCACCGAGGGGTGGTTATGAGATAAATAGCCGAAACATGGACCCCGTCTAATTAATATATGTTGCCTTAAATCCTCCAAGGTTAAGACATATATTAATAATCGCTTATTAATATATAACCATTGTTTACGTAGCCCGATCCATGTCCTACCAAGCTACCGAGGGGTGGTCATGAATAGGATTGTATCCGAACACATTTTCTACATAGGAGATCCAACCTAGTATAGCGACGGCGGTAAACACCTACCGAGGGGTGTGGTCAGGGCAAAACTAACGCGAGGCGTTGCCATGCTTTCACATATGGATCAACAATGGAGGCCGTGGGTTTTGTTTGAAACCCTCTCCCACTCAATATTTTGAAAAACATGCAAGTTTTGACAAATATGTATGATCAATATAGTATGAGGGCCACTCACCTATCCTATATGACATGTTATCAAATATGCATATAAAACATCCATGACATATCACAGAAAAAATAATTGACAGAAAAATAACCAAGCCATGGTTCCATCCTAGAACAAAGAAAATAAAGATTACGAAATTCCATCCAAAGCATTCTTTGGGTCTTGACTTTTGTTTCGTCTTCTTGTATCCATCTTTATGTAGCCTCTTCATTTATTTCTCACCCCATGAATCATTTAAAATTTAAATCCCAAAAAATTTAAATTTCAAATTCAAAATCCAAATTCGAATTTCAAATTTAAATTTCAAATTCAAATTTTAAACTATTTTAAACATCATGTGTAATAATATGTAATTCCCAAAAATTTAAAATTCAAAATTCCATACTTTTAAACAGGATTTAAAATCAAATCTCAAATTTAAAAATCAAAAATTTTCAATTTTCGGTCCATCGGCCCCTCGGCCCCCGGAGGCCGGCAGCCACCGTGGGCAGCCCCCAGGGGGGCTGGCAGCCCACGGCCACCCCATGTGCAGCCCCAGGCTACACGCTTGGGTTGGGTGCAGTAGCCTAATGCTGCAGCCAGCCCTTGGGGGGCCACGGCCACCCTCGGCTGTAAGCAGAGCCTATGGCTATGGGTGGTGTAGCCATAGGCAGGGGCTGCAGCCCCATCACGACTGGTGGTCCATCCCGAGGGTCAGTCCTTGATTTCCGTGCCATATTCCAATTTACCCATTAGGATCTCCAAAAATTAATTTGAATCCTAATTAAATTGAAATTTTCCACACATCAAAATTTCAACCTTTAAATTAAATTTAACTTTTGGGAAAAAATAAATTACGGTCTTCTAATTTCAATCTCCTCCAAGAATAATTACATAAAATTTCCTAAACCGTTTCCGGTGTACGAAAATTCTAATCATAATAATTCTAACAGATAAAAAATTAAAATCCATGGGAAAATTACGGTGTTAATAAACTGCTCCCATGGTTACATAAAAATTCCTAGATACAATATTCTAAATTCTAAGGAACCATAACCGGCATAAACAAGCATGCTTATAATAATTTAAACAATTAAAATAACCACATAATACATACATAATACATGATAACAACATAAAGGAATCTTAGAATGCCACTCTCAAAATATCAAATCCATATATAAATAAAAAGACTAATTAATTGTCTAACTTATATACATGGCATAGTCATGAGATGGCTCTGATACCAATTATAGGAAATAAATCGGTAAAAACGTATCAGAGTGACACAGCGGAACAATAAAAATTTTTGAAGATCGTTAAATATCTCATGATGCCATAAACAATAAACCAACAACAATTTAAACTCATACCTTAAGGATGCCAATCTGCAGGAGGAGAATGACCGGAGGGCTTCAACCAACTAGCCTTTTCTACTATTCTCCAATTCCCAAATGGTTGAGTGTGTGGGTACTCTGAACCTCGATCGGTATGCTAGCACTGCTAGTCTTTTTCCGACCACCTAGATCTCTGAAGAATTTATTGTCACGGTGAGTTGTGCAACAATAAACCTGCTCACCTGAGAGTCTGTGGTCTGAAAGAACTGGAGTGGCAGGACCTCTATTTATAGACTTGCACGAGGTGATCCTCTGAATTCGAATTGGATTAGGAGAAGATTTTCTCCCTTATCCACAATGAAAATCTGAATTTTTAAGCCTTATCCGACCAAAAAAAAAATTCGGCCACTTTATGGATTTTTCATTCAAAATTCAAACAGGATTTTAACTATAATTTTTTCTCCTCATTCCCTCATAAAAACCGATTCCCCTTTATGCCAAAAACATGACTAGATTCAATCATTAAAGTGTGAGGAGAATCAAAATCCAAATAGGATTTTCTAACTTGAATTTTATTACATCGTTATCCAAATGAAAACCAAAAATCTCCTTGAGATTTGCACTCAAAATTTCGATCACTTTTTGGAAGGAGAGAATCCAAATTCAATTGGGATTGAAACTTGAACTTTTCCCTGAATCCTTATCCACAAAAACCAAAAATGTCTTGGAGGATTTTCCTCAAAAAAATTCAACCAAGTTAGTTAGGAATGGGATTCAAAATTCAAGTAGGATTCAAACAAGATTTTCCTCTTCATAATCCAACTCAAATTCGAATTCTAGCCATGTGGAATTATCCACAAGGAATTCGAATTCCACTTGGACTGTGATTCAAAATTTGAATTTCAAATTTCAAAATTAAAATTTCAAATTCAAATTCCAAATTCCAAATTTCAAATTTTAAATTTAAATTTCAAATTCAAATTTCAAATTCGAATTTCAAATTTAAATTTTAAATTCAAATTTCAAATTTAAAATTTCAAAATCCACAAACGGTTGTATTTCAAATTTTTGTTCTCATGGATAATTTTCTACAACTCCAATCCAATGTCAAATAAAATCATGGAAACTTTATTTGGAGTTCGAATAATTATGTACTCTACTATCCAAAACAAAATCTGAATTTAATTAGAGAGAATCTTGTCTACCAACCTAATCCTATGTCAACACCATCCATGCATAATCAACTAGCTAATAGCATACACAAATCAATTTGCCAATCATTAAGGAATTATGTGGAGCTAGTAGAGGGACCAATTGGAGATATATAATCGGGTTCTCGTGAATCCATATGACCATCATTCTTTACCGAACAACACAATCATATGATCACTAATTTTAGAGTCACACCACTATAAACCTGAAACTGAACTCCCAATTATGTACCATATTACATAAGCCTGTGACCAGCTATTGTCCAATGACCTTGTCATGTATGCAAAACCCTCATATGATATCCATGATCAACCTTAGGTCAAAGTCCATTCAATCCTACTGATCAGGCTATCTTAAAGTTCTATTATACTACAAAATATGAAAATGATTATTCATCATATATGAATAAGAAGTCATCCGCCAGCAGATGACCTAAGGCCTTGTTCATTTTCACATCTAGTATAATGCCTTTAAGAGAATACCCTTAACTCCTTATTAGAGCTATGATTCCGATGTCTATAAACAAACCCTTCATCGTATACAAGTAATGCACCTAATGAACCGATCTATAAACTTACTACCTCTAAGATGCTTAAGCCATTGGAACATCAAAGTATACAAGTCATATACATAAAGTAGTTCATTCACTCAGGATTAAGGTTACTCACAACAAACATCAACAGCAGATTGATCCACTCATAGCAGACTACATAAATCAATCATGCTTTAGTCCTAGTCTAATATGTCACCACCAAGTAACATATCTATGCCTCTACTTGGGAGTCTATGCTCCAGACAGTCAAGACAAACCGTCCCCACCATGGCTTTAGACAACATAATAGTCTTAACATGAGTTAGATACTCGGTCTAACCCCATAGACTACAGACCTTAGTTTAGACTACTTACTTTAGAACACTGTCTTCTTGCATACAAAAAGTCCATTGCATGCAACGTTATAACAGTTTTAACATAAGCAGTCAGGGAGCTATATTTGCTTACATTTACTTTAACATGTAAATAGAATGAGGACAAATAGCAATATAATGAATAACCTCTATATATATATTTTTATTATTCAGTTCAAAATAAATACATTAAAATATCTCTAATGCTTAGGGCATTTCCTAACATAGTACCCTTAGCTCCAAAAGACCTCTTAGTCATCTTACCCTTAAGACAAGACTCACATTGAGGAGGACGTTCCTCCTCCAGAGATTCTAAAGGATCGTCCTTCACCAATCTTTGAATCCTATCCTGA
Organism: Antiaris toxicaria; assembly: GCA_035233585.1. Taxonomy (NCBI): domain Eukaryota; kingdom Viridiplantae; phylum Streptophyta; class Magnoliopsida; order Rosales; family Moraceae; genus Antiaris; species Antiaris toxicaria. Next base: position 54,875,326 of record CP141153.1, read on the forward strand.
TTAATATGACCAAGTCTTAAATGCCAAAGATACGCCTTATTAGAATGAGAAACTTTCAACCTTTTAGAGTTATTTATTAATTCAGTGTGAAGCAGTAAGTACATCTTTGGTTTGATCAAATATAGGTTTCCATCTATCCATCCAGAATAGATAAAAGACTTATTTTTACGAATATCAACTCTTTTACTAAAAGAAACTGAATAAGAATCCTTTATCAAATAAGCTCCTGATATAAGGCTCCTCCTAAAATTAGGAACATAAAAACAGTCTTTTAATAAAATAAACCCAAATTCATCAAAGTAAAGGTAAATGTCTCCCACTGTCTCAGCCACCACTAAGCTACCATCTCCAGTACGTAGCAAGAGGGCTCCTATCATGTAAACTTCTCGTTTCCACGAACCCTTGCATAGAAACACAAACATGATTAGTAGTGCCCGAATCAATGACCCAAGTTTCTTTCGATTTTCTTCCACCAAACACGCTTCTAAAAAGTGAAGTTCCTTACCTTCCTTGCCCTTGGCGGCTAGGAATTCCCGACAAGCCTTCTTGAAGTGACCTACCTTCCCACAGTGGAAGTAGTTGGACTTTTTAGGGTCCCTGGGCTTCTTGTTCTTCTTCTTCTTCTTCCCATTAGAGACAGGAAAATTAGAAAAACTGGAAGTCGCTTGCTTCTGATTTGGCTTCTTCCTCTTTTGTGAGGGTTTGGAAGATTCCGCTAAATTGGCCTCTCCTTTTGTTTGGATCGCATCCCCATCCTTGATCATCCGCTCATAAGCTTGGAGTTGCTTCATGAGCTCGGTTAGTCCTAACTCCTTTGTCGCCAGATTATATGCGGCTTTAAACCCCACAAAATCTTTTGACAGAGTTTTGAACACCATCTTGATCTAGGTGTTATAGTCCAGTTCAGCATCGTTCTCGGCAGCCTCAACAAGAATCCCATTAGAGTAATCATATGGTCCTTCACCGGAGTACCTGCCTTTTACTTAGAGTTCATAATGCTAGTAATAGCAGACTGTCGAGCCAATTTTTCTTAACCTCTAAACATATCCTCTAGACTTTCCATGATCTCCCTAGCAACTTGATAAGTCTCATGCTGCTTTTGTAAAGCACTCGTCATGCTAACAAGAATGTAGCATCGAGCTATCTCATTGGATTCTCTGCAACGAGTGTAGGCAATAGGGACCTCCTCAAGCAGTGTGTCAGGTTTAGGCCCTCGTGGGCATGGTTCGTCCAGCACGAACTTATGTCTCTCGTAACTAAGAACTATCAGTAGATTTCTTTTCCAGTCTTTATAATTATCGCCATTTAGCTTATTTTCAGTTAGTATTGAAATGAAGGGTGTCGGTGACATCTTGAACTGAAAAAAAAAAATTATACTAGACATTATTACAAAACCCAAGCAAATATACAGATAATTTAGTAAATAAAACATACAAGTATGTTCCTACATAAAACTTGAAAAACATGTAGTGTTGCAATGGTAATTCTCCGCACCTAATGCCCTAAGTCACCAAGGGGTGGTCATGAGACAAATAGCCAAAACATGGACCCCGTCCAATTAATATATGTTACCTTAAATCCTCCTAGGTTAAGACATGTGTTAATAACCGCTTATTTTGACCACCAGTTTAGTTAACAGAGCTTCTAGGGAAGGTTAATAACTAAACGAGTCTTGAGTGTATAACCATTGTTTACGTAGCCCTATCCACGTCCTACCAAGCCACCGAGGGGTGGTCATGAATAGGATCATGCCCGAACACATTTTCCACATAGGAGATCCAACCTAGTATATCGGCAGCGGTAAACACCTATCGAGGGGTGTGGTCAGGGCAGAACTGATGCGAGGCATTACCATACTTTCACATATGGATCAATAATGGAGGCCGTGGGTTTTGTTTGAAACCCACTCCCACTCAATATTTTGAAAAACATGCGAGTTTTGACAAATATGTATGATCAACATACTATGAGTGGCACTCACCTATCCTATATGACATGTTATCAAATATGTATATAAAACATCCATCAATACATATTTATACATCCATGACACATCACAGAAAAAATAATTGATAGAATAATAACCAAGCCGTGGTTCCATTCTAGAACAAAGAAAATAAAGATTACAAAATTCCATCCAAAGCATTCTTTGGGTCTTGAATTTTGTTCCGTCTTCTTGTATCCATTTTTATGTAGCCTCTCCATTTATTTCTCATCCCAAGAGTCATTTAAAATTTAAATTCCAAAAATTTAAATTTCAAATTCAAATTCCAAATTCGAATTTCAAATTTAATTTTCAAATTCAAATTTTAAACAATTTTAAATATCATGTGTAATAATATGTAATTTCAAAAATTTCAAATTTTCAATTATATATTTTTAAACATGATTTAAAATTAAATCTCAAATTTAAATATCAAAATTTTTTTGATTTTCGAACCATCGGCCCCACTGCCCTGGAGGCCGGCAGCCGTTGTGGGTTGCCCCAGCCACCGGGGGACTGGCAGCCCACGGCCGCAGGCCATGTGTAGCCATGCTAGGCTGCAGGCCAAGCCTGTAACCATAGGCTGCACGCCTGGGCTAGGCTTAGTAGCCACTAGGCTGCAGGCGTTGCCTGTAACCATGGGCTGTAGCCCAGGGCTACGGCCAGCCCTTGGGGGGCGACGGCCACCCTCAACTGCAGGCAAAGCCTGAGGCCGTGGGTGGTGCAACCATGGGCAGGGGCTACCACAGCCCCATCCTGCCCGGGGGTAGGGGCTGCAGCCCCATCATGGCTGGTGGTCCATCCCGAAGGGTCAGTCCACGATTTTCGTGCTATATTCCAATTTACCCGTTAGGACCTCCAAAAATTAATTTGAATTCTAATTAAATTGAAATTTTCCACACAATCAAAATTTCAACCTTTAAATTAAATTTAACTTTTGGGAAAAATAAATTACGATCTTCAAACTTCAATTTCCTCCAAGAATAATTACGTAAAATTTCCTAAACAGTATCCGGCGTACAAAAAATTTTAATCATAATAATTCTAAAAGACAAAATTAAAATCCATGAAAAATTTCGATGATGATAAACCGCTCCTATGGTTGCATAAAAATTCCTAGATACAATTTTCTAAATTCTAAGGAACCAAAACCAGCATAAAACAAGCATACTTATAATAATTTAAAAAATTAAAATAACCACAGACTACAAACATAATACAGATAACAACATAAAGGAAACCTATAATGCCACTCTCTAAATATCAAATCCATATATAAATAAAAAAAACTAACTAATTGTCTAGTTTATGTACATGGCATAGTCATGAGATGGCTCTGATACCAATTGTAGGATATAAATCGATAAAAACGTATCAGAGCAGTGCAGCGGAACAATAAAAATTTTTCAAGATCGTTAAATATCTCATAATGCTATATACAATAAACTAACAACAATTTAAACTCAAACCTCAAAGGATGCCAATCTGCAAGAGGAGAATGATCGGAGGGCTTCAACCAACTAGCCTTCTCTACTATTCTCCAATTCCCGAATGGCTGAGTATGTGGGCACTCTGAACCTTGATCGGTATGCTAGTACTACTAGTCTTCTTCCGTCCACCCAGACCTCTAAAGAACTTATTGTTACGGTGAGTTGTGCAACAATAAGCCTGCTCACCTAAGAGTCTGTGGTCTAAGAGAACTAGAGTAGCAGGACCTCTATTTATAAATTTGCACGAGATGATCCTCTGAATTCGAATTGGATTAGGAGAAGATTTTCTCCCTTATCCACTATGCAAAATCTGAAATTCCCTAGGCCATAATCAAGGGTAGATTCAGCCACTTAAGGGATCTTGCAATCCAAATTCAAATAGAATTTTATCTTGAATTTTACCTCCACATTTTTCCACAAAAATCCGAATTTCCCTAAGGCCATAAACCTATCCAGATTCGTCTATTAAAGTGTGAAGAGAATCAAAATTCAAATAGGATTTTCAAACTTGAATTTTATCTCATCTTATCCAATTAAAACTGAAAATATCCCTTGAGATTCCCTCAAAATTTCGACCAATTCCAAGGAGGAGAGAATCCAAATTCAATTGGGATTGAAACTTGAATTTTTCCCTGAATCTTTTCCATACAAAAACCGAAAAATCTATGAGGACATTCCTCAATATTTTCGTGCAAGTTAGTTAGGATTGGGATTCAAAATTCAAGTAGGATTCAAACAAGATTTTCCTCATTATAATCCAACTCAAATTCAAATTCTAACCTTGCGGAATTATCCATAAGAATTCGAATTCCACTTGGATTGTGATTCACAATTTGAATTTCAAATTTCAAAATTGAAAATTCAAATTCAAATTTCAAATTCGAATTTCAAATTTAAATTTCAAATTCAAATTTTAAATTCAAAATTTAAATTTCAAATTTCAAATTCAAATTTCAAAAACCACAAACAGTTGTATTTCAAATTTTTGTTCTCATGGATAATTTTCTGCAACTCCAATCCAATCTCAAATAAAATCATGGAAACTTTATTTGGAGTTCAAATAATTGTGTACTCTATTATCCAAAACAAATTATGAATTCAATTGGAGAGAATCTTGTCCACCATCCTAATCCTATGTCAACACCATCCATGCATAATCAACTAGCCAATAAGCATACACAAATCAATTTGCCAATCGTTAAGAAATTATGTGGAGCTAGTAGAGGGACCAATTGGACATATATAATCGGGCTCCCGTGAATCCATATGACCATCATTCTTTACCGAACAACTCAATCATATGATCACTAATTTCAGAGTCACACCACTATAAACCTGAAACTGAACTCCCAATTATATACCGTATTACATAAGCCTGTGATGAGCTACTGTCCAATGACCTTGTCATATATGCAAAACCCTAATATGATATCCATGATTAGCCTTAGATTAAAGTCTGTTTAATCCTACTAATCAGGCTATCTTAAAGTTCCATTATACTACTGAATAAGAAAATGATTATTCACCATATGTGAATAAGAAGTCATCCTCCCAATAGAGGACCCAAGGCCTTGTCCATTTTCACATCCAGTATAATGCCTTTAAGAGGATACCCTTAACTCCTTATTAGAGCTATGATTCTTATATCTGTAAACAAACACTTTATCGTATACAAGTCATGCACCCAACGAACCGATCTATAAGCTTACTACCTCTAAGACGCTTTAGCCATTGGAACATCAAAGTACACAAGTCATATACATGAAGTAGTTCATTCACTCAGGATTAAGGTTACTGCACAATGAACGTCAAAAGTAGATTGATCCACCCACAGCGGACTACGTCGATCAATCACGCTTTAGTCCCGGTCTAATATGTCACTACCAAGCAACATATCTATATCTCTACTTGGGTGTTTATGATCTAGACAATCAAGACAAACCGTCCCCACCATGGCTTTGACAACATAATAGTCTTAACATGAGTTAGATACTTGGTCTAGCCCCATAGACTACAGACCTTAGTTTAAACCGCTTACTTTAGAACATTGTCTTTTTGCATACAAAAAGTCCATTGTATGCAACGTTCTAACAGTTTTAACACAAGCAGTCAGTGAGCCATATTTGCTTACATTTACTTTAATATGTAAATAGAATGAGGACAAACAGCAATGTAATGAATAACCTCTATATTATAATTTTATTATCGAGTTCAAAATACATAAAATGTCTCAAATGCTTAAGGCATTTCCTAAGATATATGCAGAATACACATAGTCAACATAGAAAATACCCCTAGTGAATTTCAATTCCAGCAAACACACAGTCAACATCAAATGACATCTAGTCATTTTTGAAATAACTCCTTTCATAACATCGTCAAGTCGACACTAGAACATATACAGTTAACATAAACACAACACACTTAACATACAAAATACCCCTGGTCATTTTATAAATTCTCATGTCATAACATGATTAATTCATCACCAGTACACATAGTCAACATAACATGACAACAGGTCATTTTAAAAGTTACTCATATCACCATAATATACACAGTCAATATAAAATGACCACATATCAATTTTTTTGGCAACATACCTTAGTCAATAGCTAAAAAGGGCCATATTAACACTAAAAACACATACGGCCAACATAACATTACCTTAAACATTTTCCCTCAAAACTTATAGCAAACAAGTTTTCATCAAATGCTTAAACTTACCACTAGACTTGTAAATAATAAAACAAATGTCAGTTTTCAAACAAATCGCAATTTTACTTACCTCGTACACATTACCTTGATGGTATTCTTTTTGTGGATTTTCTTTACTAGCCTCTATTAGTTGCTGGGTTTTTTCCTCCTAAAATCAAACATGCACAGTATAATGCTTGAACATGAACAAAATAAAAAATACAATAACCAAACACATAAAAATGAAAACTTTTTACTTACCTCCTCTTCAACATTTATCTCCCCCTCTTCACCTGACTTCTCCTTCTTCGTAGTTTCTTTTTTCTTAACACCCACCAGATTCTTCTTCGTTGATGGCATCAGCCATGGAGACTTCCTCACCATTGATGGTTGCTCTTACTGTTTCAACTTCTTTGCTTTCTGTAGGATTAAAATCAGTAAAAATGTATCAAAGTGGCATAGCGGAACAATAAAAAAATTTTCAAGATCGTTAAATATCTTATGATGCCATATACAATAAACCAATAATAATTTAAACTCATACCTAAAGGATGCCAATCTGCAGGAAGAGAATGATCGGAGGGCTTCAACCAACTAGCCTTCTCTACTATTCTCCAATTCTCGAATGGCTGAGTGTGTGGGCACTCTGAACCTCAATCGATATGCTAGTACTGCTAGTCTTCTTCCGACCACTCAGATCTCTAAAGAACTTATTATCACGATGAGTTATGCAACAATAAGCCTGCTCACTTGAGAGTCTGTGGTCTGAGAGAACTGGAGTTGCAGGACCTCTATTTATAGACTTGCATGAGGTGATCCTCTGAATTTGAATTGGATTACGAGAAGATTTTCTCCCTTATCCGCTCATAAAATCTAAATTTTTCATGGCCTTATCTCAACCAAAAATTTGGCCAATCTCGGAGATTATCCAATCCAAATTTAAACAAGATTTTAACTTGAATTTTATCTCCTCATTTATCCATAATAACTGAATTTCCCTAGTGCCAAAATTATGACTAGATTCGGCCATTAAAAGTGAGAAGAATCAAAATCCATATAGGATTTTCTAGCTTGAATTCTATCTCACTTTTATCCACTAAAAAATTTGAAATTCCCTTTGGATTTTTCCAATAAATTTCGTCCACTTTGGGGAGGAGTGAATCCAAATTCAACTGGGATTGAAACTTGAATTTTTCCCTGCATCGTTATCCACAAAATCCGAAAATCTCCTTGAGGATTTTCCTCAACAAAAATTCGGCTACTTTTGATGGAATTGGGATTCAAAATTCAAATAGGTTTCAAACAAGATTTTCCTCTTTATAATCCAACTCAAATTCGAATTATAGCCTTGTAGAATTATCTACAAAGAATTCGAATTCTACTTGGACTGTGATTCAAAATTTGAATTTCAAATTTCAAAATTCAAATTTAAATTTCAAATTCAAATTTCAAATTCGAATTTCAAATTTAAATTTCAAATTCAAATTTCAAATTTCACAAACAGTTGTATTTCAAATTCTTGTTCTCATGGATAATTTTCTACAACTCCAATCCAATCTCAAATAAAATCATGGCAACTTTATTTGGAGTTCGAATAATTATGTACACTATTATCCAAAACAAAATCTGAATTCAACCGGAGAGAATCTTGTCCACCATCCTAATCCTATGTCAACACCATCCATGCATGGTCAACTAGCCAATAGCATACTCAAATCAATTTGCCAATCGTTAAGGAACTATGTGAAACTAACAGAGGGACCAATTGGACACATATAATCGGGCTCTCGTGAATCCATATGATCATCATTCTTTACCGAACAACTTAATCATATGATAACTAATTTCAAAGTCACACCACTATAAACCTGAAACTGAACTCCCAATTATATACCGTATTATGTAAGCCTGCGACGAGCTATCATCCAATGACCTTGTCATGTATGTAGAACCCTTATATGATATCCATGATCAGCCTTAGGTCAAAGTTCATTCAATCCTACTGATCAAGTTATCTTAAAGTTCCATTATACTACCGAATAAGAAAATGATTATTCACCATATGTGAATAAGAAGTCATCCGCCCAATAGAGGACCCAAGGCCTTGTCCATTTTCACATCCAGTATAATGCCTTTAAGAGGATACCCTTAACTCCTTATTAGAGCTATGATTCTGATATCTGTAAACAAACACTTTATCGTATACAAGTCATGCACCCAACGAACCGATCTATAAGCTTACTGTAGGAAAATAAACCGGTAAAAACGTATCAGAGTGGCGTAGCGGAACAATAAAAATTTTTAGATCGTTAAATATCTCATGATGCCATATACAATAAATCAACAACAATTAAAACTCATACCTCAAGGACGCCAATATGCAGGAGGAGAATGACCGGAGGCTTCAACCAACTAGCCTTCTCTACTATTCTCCAATTCCCGAATGGCTGAGTGTGTGGGCACTCTGAACCTCGATCGGTATGCTAGCACTGCTAGTCTTCTTCCGACCACCCAGATCTCTAAAGAACTTTATTGTCACGATGAGCTGTGCAACAATAAGCCTGCTCACCTGAGAGTCTGTGGTCTGAGAGAACTGGATGTGGCAGGACCTCTATTTATAGACCTGCATGAGGTGAATCTCTGAATTTGAATTGGATTAGGAAAAGATATTTTCCCTTATCCAAACCCATAAAATCTGAATTTTTCCAAGGGAGAATCTCCACTAAAAATTCGGTTTTCTTAGGATAGATCCAATCCAAATCTAAACAAGATTTTAACTAGAATTTTATCTCCCTTTTTCAACCAAAAAATCCGAAATCTTTAGGAGAAAATCTTCTCCAAATTTTCGGCCACTTTTAGGATAAGGAAGAATCAAAATTCCACTAGGATTTTTCAAGCTAAATCTCATCTCAACCTTATCCAAAAATAACCGAATTTCCTAGGATAAAGCCTCCAAAATTTCGTCCACTTTTAGGGAGGGAGAGAATCCAAATTCAACTAGGATTGAAACTTGAATTTTCGCTTGAATCTTATCTACAAAAACCGAATTTTCCATTGAGGATTATCCTCAAAAAATTCGCCCACTTTTGTTGGGATTTTGATTCAAAATTCAAGTAGGATTCTAACAAGATTATCCTCTCCAAATCCAACTCAAATTCGAATTTCAAACCTTGTAGATTTTCCACAACAAATTCGAATCCTACTTGGACTGTGATTCAAAATTTGAATTTCAAATTTCAAATTCAAATTTCAAATTCAAATTTCAAATTTCAAATTTCAAATTTCAAATTTCAAATTTAAATTTCAAATTCAAATTTCAAATTCGAATTTCAAATTCAAATTTCAAATTCAAATTTCAAATTCAAAATTCAAATTTCAAATTTCAAAATTCAAATTTCAAATTTCAAAATTCAAATTTCAAATTCCACAAAACAGTTGTATTTCATATTCTTGTTCTCATGGATAATTTTCTACAACTCCAATCCAATCTCAAATAAAATCATGGCAACTTTATTTGGAGTTCGAATAATTGTGTACTCTATTATCCAAAACAAAATCTGAATCCAATCGGAGAGAATCTTGTCTACCATCCTTATCCTGTGTCATCACCATCCATGCATAATAAACTAGCCAATAGCATACACAAATCAATTTGCCAAACGTTAAGGAATTATGTGGAGCTAGTAGAGGGACTGATTGGACATACATAATCGGGCTCCCGTGATTCCATATGATCATCATTCTGTACCGAACAACTCAATCGTATGATCACTAATTTCAGAGTCACACCACTATAAACCTGAAACTGAACTCCCAATTATATACCGTATTACGTAAGCCTGTGACGAGCTACCATCCAATGACCTTGTCATATATGCAAAACCCTCATATGATATCCATGATCAGCCTTAGGTCAAAGTCCGTTTAATCCTACTGATCAGGCTATCTTAAAGTTCCATTATACTACCGAATCAAGAAAATGATTATTCACCATATGTGAATAAGAAGTCATCCGCCCAGCAGACGACCCAAGACCTTGTCCATTTTCACATTCAGTATAATGCCTTTAAGAGTATACCTTTAACTCCTCAGAGCTATGATTCCGATATCTGCAAACAAACCCTTCATCGTATACAAGTCATGCACCCAACGAACCGGTCTATAAGCTTACTACCTCTGAGACGCTTTAGCCATTGGAACATCAAAGTACACAAGTCATATACATGAAGTAGTTCATTTACTCAGGATTAAGGTTATTGCACAATGAACGTCAAAAGCAGATTGATCCACTCATAGCGGACTACGTAGATCAATCACGCTTTAGTCCCGGTCTAATATGTCACCACCGTGCAACATATCCATGTCTCTACTTGGGAGTCCAGCTCCAGACAGTCAAGACAGACCGTCCCCTCTAAGGCTTTAGACAACATAATAGTCTTAACATGAGTTAGATGCTCGGTCTAACCCCATAGACTACAGACCATAGTTTAGACTGCTAACTTTAGAACATTGTCTTCTCGCATACAAAAAGTCCATTGCATGCAACGTTCTAACAGTTTTAACACAAGCAGTCAGTGAGCCATATTTGCTTACATTTACTTTAACATGTAAATAAGACGAGGACAGATAGCAATGTAATGAATAACCTCTATGTATAATTTTATTATCCAGTTCAAAATGAATACATCAAAATGTCTCTAATACTTAGGGCATTTCCCAACAATCTCCCACTTGCCCTAAGCCAGTAGATGTGCCATGTTACGCATCCCCATCGCCTCTACATGCCTCTCAAAGTTTCTAGCTACCAAAGTCTTAGTAAAGGGATCAGCGATGTTGTCCTCGGACGCGATCTTACATACATCCACTTGTCCTGTCTCCACATGCCCTCTAATAATATGATATCTCCGATCGATGTGCTTGGTCCTCTTGTGGTGCCGAGATTCCCTTGTGTTGGCAATAGCCCCTGTATTATCACAGTAAAGTGTGATAGGCTTGTCAACACCCGGAATGACCTCAAGGTCTCTAAAGAACTTGCGGAGCCAAACCGCTTCTTTAGTTGCCTCAGCCGCAGCCACATACTCAGCGTCCATAGTAGGGTCAGCTGTGCAGTCCTGCTTCACGCTCCTCCACACAATGGCGCCTCCTCCGAGTAAAAACACTGATCCAGATGTCGATTTCCTCGAATCCTTACAAGTCTGGAAGTCTGAGTCCGTGTATCCTACGGGTGTTAGGTCCCCTCCAGAATACACTAGCATATAATCCCTCGTTCTCTTAAGATACTTGAGTATATGCTTTACTGCTTGCCAGTGCTTGGTTCCAGGATTCGCTTGATATCGACTCACCATACCTACTGCAAAACATATGTCCGGGCGAGTGCAAAGCATAGCGTACATAAGGCTACCCACAGCGGATGCATAAGAGACCTTACTCATACGCTTTCTTTCTTCCGATGTCTTGGGACAGTCATCCAATGAAAGAGTTAAACCGGCAATAGAAGGTTGTGAGCCTTTCTTTGCCTCTAGCATTGCATATTTGTCAATTATTTTATCTATGTATGAAGCTTGGGATAATGCTATCATTTTGTTCTTTCGGTCTCTGAAGAGACGAATGCCTAGAACATAATTAGCTTCTCCCAAGTCCTTCATGTCAAACTGTTGGTGTAACCAAAGCTTGACCGATGATAAATTCCCTACATCATTCCCAATGAGTAGTATATCATCGACATAGAGTATCAGAAAGACCACTTTTCCATCCTTAATACGTTTATAAACACAAGGTTCATCAACGTTCTGCTCAAAACCAAATGTCTTAATCGCTTGATCAAACCTCTGGTTCCATGAGCGGGATGCCTGCTTTAATCCATAAATGGATCTAAGCAACTTGCAGACTTTCCTATCTTGGCCTTTTGCTACGAACCCTTTGGGCTGTATCATATAGATACACTCTTCAAGATGGCCATTCAAGAATGTCGTCTTGACATCCATTTGCCAGATCTCGTAATCGAGAGCCGCAGCAATGGACAGAAGAATACGGATAGACTTCAGCATAGCAACAGGCGAAAACGTTTCCTCGTAATCGATTCCAGCCTTTTGCGTGTATCCCTTTGCAACCAGTCTAGCTTTGAATGTTTCCACTCTCCCTTCCGCATCCTTCTTTCTTTTGTAGACCCATTTGCATCCAATGGGTTTTATCCCATCCGGCAAATCTACAAGTTCCCAAACAGAGTTGGATTTCATAGAATCCATCTCACTGTTCATAGCCTGTTTCCAAGATCTAGAATCAACATCCTTTATAGCTTCATCATATGTGACCGGATCTTCCTCATGCTCATGAGCCTCAGCCTGGTATACCTCAGCATCATACATAAAGAAATTAGGTTTCTTAGAAACCCTCCCACTACAACGAGGCACCCTAAATTATTGATCGTCTGCAGGTCTTTCACTGGAACTTGGACTTGCGTCCAAGACCGAAATCTGTGGAGCAGTTCTTTCACCCGATAACTCCTCTAGCACCACTTTGCTTCGAGGTTTAAAGTCATTCATGTGACTTTCCTCCAAGAATGTCGCATGGGTTGAGACAATGACCTTTTGTTCCTTCGGGTTATAGAACAGACCTCCTTTAGTTCCCTTTGGATACCCTACAAATATGCACAATTCTGATCTTGGTTCCAACTTCTTCGCATCCCCATCCAGTACATGTGCCGGGCAGCCCCATATTCTCATATGTCCAAGGGAGGGCTTCCTGCCACGCCACAATTCATACGGAGTTCTAGGAATTGATTTGCTCGGAACCTGGTTCAGAATATAGCACGCCGTTTGTAAAGCATGTCCCCAAAATGATAATGGCAGCATTGAGTAACTCATCATGGACCGTACCATATCCAATAAGGTCCTGTTTCTCCTTTCGGCTACACCATTCTGTTGTGGAGTACCAGGTGCAATCAATTGGGATAAAATCCCGTTCTCTACAAGATGTCCTAGAAATTCATCAGAGAGGTATTCGCCACCTCGATCAGATCGAAGTGTCTTTATGGATTTATCCAATTGCTTTTCCACTTCCGCACGATACTCTTTGAACTTGTCAAAGGTTTCGCTCTTGCAGTGCATCAGATACACATATCCATACCTCGAGTAATCATCTATGAAAGAGACATAGTACTCAAATCCTCCTCGTGCTGTGACGTTCATGGGACCACATACGTCAGTGTGCACAATTTCTAAGAGCTCCTATGCCCTTGTACCCTTAGCTCCAAAAGACCTCTTAGTCATCTTACCCTCTAGACAAGACTCACATTGGGGAAGTCGTACCTCCTCCAGAGATTCCAGAGGACCGTCTTTCACCAATCTTTGAATCCTATCCTGATTAATATGACCAAGTCTTAAATACCAAAGATACGCCTTGTTAGAGTGAGAAACTTTCAACCTTTTAGAGTTATCAATTAATTCAGTGTCAAGCAGTGAGTACATCTTTGGTCTGATCAAATATAGGTTTCCATCCATCCATCCAGAACAGATAAAAGACTTATTTCTACGAATATCAACTCTTTTACTAAAAGAAACTGAATAAGAATCCTTTATTAAACAAGCTACCGATATAAGGTTCCTCCTAAAATTAGAAACATAAAAACAGTCTTTCAATAAAATAAACCTAAATTGATCAAAATAAAGATGAACGTCTCCCACTGCCTCAGCCACCACAAAGCTACCATCTCCAGTCCGCAACGAGAGGCTCCTATCATGTAGACTTCTCGTTTCACGAACCCCTGCATAGAAACACAAACATGATTAGTGGCGCCCGAATCAATGACCCATGTGTCTTTCGATTCTTCCACCAAACACGCTTCTAAGTAATGAAGTTCCTTACCTTCCTTGCCCTTGGAGGCTAGGAATTCCCGGCAAGCCTTCTTGAAGTGACCTACCTTCCCACAGTGGAAGCATTTGGACTTTTTAGGGTCCTTTGGCTTCTTGTTCTTCTTCTTCTTCTTCCCGTCCGAGACAGGAGGATTAGAAGAACTGGAAGCCACTTGCTTCTTATTTGGCCTCTTCCTCTTCCGTGAGGGGTTGGAAGATTCCGCCAAATTGGCCTCTCCTTTAGGTCGGACCACATCCTCATCCCTGATCATCCGCTCATAAGCCTGTAGTTGCTTCATGAGCTCGGTAAGTCCTAACTCCTTTGTCGCCAGATTGTATGCGGCCTTAAACCCCACAAAATCTTTAGACAGAGTCTTGAACACCATCTCGATCTGGGTGTTGTAGTCTAACTCAGCACCATTCTCGGCAGCCTCAGCGAAGAATCCCATTAGAGTGATCATATGGTCCTTCACCGGAGCACCCGCCTTTTGCTTGGAGTTCATAATGCTGGTGATTGCAGACTGTCGAGCCAATTTTTCTTGGCCTCCGAACATGTCCTCCAGATTTTCCATGATCTCCCCAGCAACTTGATAAGTCTCATGCTGCTTTTGTAAAGCACTCGTCATGCTAGCAAGGATGTAGCATCGAGCTATCTCATTGGATTCTCTCCAACGATTATAGGCAACCGGGACCTCCTCAAGTGGTGTGTCAGGTTTGGGCCCAGGTGGGCATGGTTCGTCCAGTACGAACTTGTGTCTTTCGCAGCTGAGAACTATTAATAGATTTCTTTTCCAGTCTTTATAATTGTCGCCATTCAACTTATTTTCAGTAAGTATTGAAATGAGGGGTGTCGGTGACATTTTGAACTGAAATAAAATTATACTAGACATCATTACAAAGCCCAAGCAAATATGCAGATAATTTAGCAAATAAAACATGCAAGTATGTTCCTACATGAAACTTGAAAAACATGTAGAATTGCAACGGTAATTCTCAGCACCCATTGCCCCAAGCCACCGAGGGGTGGTCATGAGAACAAATAGCCAGAACATGGACCCCGTCCAATTAATATATGTTACCTTAAATCCTCCAAGGTTAAGACATATATTAATAACCGCTTATTTGGCCACCAGTCTAGTTAACAGAGCTTCTAGGGAAGGTTAATAACTAAACGAGTCTTGAGTGTTTAACCATTGTTTACGTAGCCCGATCCACGTCCTACCAAGCCACCGAGGGGTGGTCATGAATAGGATCGCACCCGAACACGTTTTCCACATAGGAGATCCAATCTAGTATACCGACGGCGGTAAACACCTACCGAGGGGTGTGGTCAGGTCAGAACTGACGCGAGGTGTTACCATGCTTTCACATATGGATCAACAATGGAGGCCGTGGGTTTTGTTTGAAACCCTCTCCCACTCAATATTTTGAAAAACATGCAAGTTTTTACAAATTATGTATGATCAATATAGTATGAGCGGCACTCACCTATCCTATATGACATGTTATCAAATATGCATACAAAACATCCATCAATACATATTTATACATCCATGACATATCACAGAAAAAATAATTGACAGAATAACCAAGCTATGGTTCCATCCTAGAACAAAGAAAATAAAGATTACAAAATTCCCTCCAAAGCATTCTTTGGGTCTTGAATTCTGTTCCGTCTTCTTGTATCCTTCTTTATGCAGCCTCTCCATTTATTTCTCATCCCAAGAATTATTTAAAATTTAAATCTCCCAAAAATTTAAATTTCAAATCCAAATTCCAAATTCGAATTTCAAATTTAAATTTCAAATTTCAAATTTAAATTTTAAACAATTTTAAAACATCATGTGTAATAATATGTAATTTCAAAAATTTCAAATTTTTAATTACATATTTTTTAAACATGATTTAAAATTAAATCTCAAATTTAAAAATCAAAATTTTCTGATTTTTGGACCGTCGGACCGCCGCCCCCGTAGGCGGCAGCCGCCCTGGGCAGCCACCAACCCCGGAGGGGCTGGCAGCCCACGGCCGCCCCTTGTGCAGCCCTGCCGGGCTGAACGCCCACACTGGGTGCAGCAGCCGGCAGGCTGCACGCCCAGGCTGCGGCCAGCCTTGGGCAGGCCACGGCCACCTCTGGCTGCAGGCAGAGCCTGCGGCCGTGGGTGGTGTGGGCCTGCACAGGGGCTGCCGCAGCCCCATCCTGCTCGAGGGCAGGGGCTGCAGCCCCACCAAGGTTTGTCGGCCTATCCCGAGGGGTCGTGTCTCGATTTTCGTGCCATATTCCAATTTACCTATTAGGATCTCCAAAAATTAATTTGAATCCCAATTAAATTGAAATTTTCCACACAATCAAAATTTCAATCTTTAAATTAAATTTAACTTTTGGGAAAAATAAATTACGGTCTTCAATCTTCAATCTCCTCCAAGAATAATTACATAAAAAAATCCTAAATCGTTTCCGGTGTACAAAAATTCTAACCATAAAAATTCTAAGAGACAAGAATTAAAATTCATGGGAAAATTACAGTGTTAATAAACTGCTCCCATGGTTACATAAAAAATCCTAGATACAATTTTTCTAAATTCTAAGGAACCATAACCGGTATAAACAAGCATGCTTATAATAATTGAAAAAAAAATTAAAATAACCACATACTTTATACATAATCCATGATAACAACATAAAGGAACCCTAGAATGCCACTCTCTAAATATTAAATCCATACATAAATAAAAGGACTAAGTAATTGTCTAATTTATGTACATGGCATAGTCATGAGATGGCTCTGATACCAATTGTAGGAAAATAAACCTGTAAAAACGTATCAGAGTGGCGCAGAGGAACAATAAAAATTTTTAGATCGTTAAATATCTCATGATGCCATATACAATAAATCAACAACAATTAAAACTCATACCTCAAGGACGCCAATATGCAGGAGGAGAATGACCGGAGGCTTCAACCAACTAGCCTTCTCTACTATTCTCCAATTCCCGAATGGCTGAGTGTGTGGGCACTCTGAACCTCGATCGGTATGCTAGCACTGCTAGTCTTCTTCCGACCACCCAGATCTCTAAAGAACTTTATTGTCACGATGAGCTGTGCAACAATAAGCCTGCTCACCTGAGAGTCTGTGGTCTGAGAGAACTGGATGTGGCAGGACCTCTATTTATAGACCTGCATGAGGTGAATCTCTGAATTTGAATTGGATTAGGAAAAGATAATTTCCCTTATCCAAACCCATAAAATCCGAATTTTTCCAAGGGAGAATCTCCACTAAAAATTCGGTTTTCTTAGGATAGATCCAATCCAAATCTCAACAAGATTTTAACTAGAATTTTATCTCCCTTTTTCAACCAAAAAATCCGAAATCTTTAGGAGAAAATCTTCTCCAAATTTTCGGCCACTTTTAGGATAAGGAAGAATCAAAATTCCACTAGGATTTTTCAAGCTAGATCTCATCTCAACCTTATCCAAAAATAACCGAATTTCCTAGGATAAAGCCTCCAAAATTTCGACCACTTTTAGGGAGGGAGAGAATCCAAATTCAACTAGGATTGAAACTTGAATTTTCCCTTGAATCTTATCTACAAAAACCGAATTTTCCATTGAGGATTATCCTCAAAAAATTCACCCACTTTTGTTGGGATTTTGATTCAAAATTCAAGTAGGATTCTAACAAGATTATCCTCTCCAAATCCAACTCAAATTCGAATTTCAAACCTTGTGGATTTTCCACAACAAATTCGAATCCTACTTGGACTGTGATTCAAAATTTGAATTTCAAATTTCAAATTCAAATTTCAAATTCAAATTTCAAATTTCAAATTTCAAATTTCAAATTTAAATTTCAAATTCAAATTTCAAATTCGAATTTCAAATTCAAATTTCAAATTCAAATTTCAAATTCAAAATTCAAATTTCAAATTTCAAAATTCAAATTTCAAATTTCAAAATTCAAATTTCAAATTCCACAAAACGATTGTATTTCATATTCTTGTTCTCATGGATAATTTTCTACAACTCCAATCCAATCTCAAATAAAATCATGGCAACTTTATTTGGAGTTCGAATAATTGTGTACTCTATTATCCAAAACAAAATCTGAATCCAACCGGAGAGAATCTTGTCTACCATCCTTATCCTGTGTCATCACCATCCATGCATAATAAACTAGCCAATAGCATACACAAATCAATTTGCCAAACGTTAAGGAATTATGTGGAGCTAGTAGAGGGACTGATTGGACATATATAATCGGGCTCCCGTGATTCCATATGATCATCATTCTGTACCGAACAACTCAATCATATGATCACTAATTTCAGAGTCACACCACTATAAACCTGAAACTGAACTCCCAATTATATACCGTATTACGTAAGCCTGTGACGAGCTACCATCCAATGACCTTGTCATATATGCAAAACCCTCATATGATATCCATGATCAGCCTTAGGTCAAAGTCCGTTTAATCCTACTGATCAGGCTATCTTAAAGTTCCATTATACTACCGAATCAAGAAAATGATTATTCACCATATGTGAATAAGAAGTCATCCGCCCAGCAGACGACCCAAGGCCTTGTCCATTTTCACATTCAGTATAATGCCTTTAAGAGGATACCTTTAACTCCTCAGAGCTATGATTCCGATATCTGCAAACAAACCCTTCATCGTATACAAGTCATGCACCCAACGAACCGGTCTATAAGCTTACTACCTCTGAGACGCTTTAGCCATTGGAACATCAAAGTACACAAGTCATATACATGAAGTAGTTCATTTACTCAGGATTAAGGTTATTGCACAATGAACGTCAAAAGCAGATTGATCCACTCATAGCGGACTACGTAGATCAATCACGCTTTAGTCCCGGTCTAATATGTCACCATCGTGCAACATATCCATGTCTCTACTTGGGAGTCCAGCTCCAGACAGTCAAGACAGACCGTCCCCTCTAAGGCTTTAGACAACATAATAGTCTTAACATGAGTTAGATGCTCGGTCTAACCCCATAGACTACAGACCATAGTTTAGACTGCTAACTTTAGAACATTGTCTTCTCGCATACAAAAAGTCCATTGCATGCAACGTTCTAACAGTTTTAACACAAGCAGTCAGTGAGCCATATTTGCTTACATTTACTTTAACATGTAAATAAGACGAGGACAGATAGCAATGTAATGAATAACCTCTATGTATAATTTTATTATCCAGTTCAAAATGAATACATCAAAATGTCTCTAATACTTAGGGCATTTCCTAACACTTACTACCTCTAAGATGCTTTAGCCATTAGAACATCAAAGTATATAAGTCATACACATGAAGTAGTTCATTCACTCAGGATTAAGTTTGCTGCACAATGAATGTCAAAAGCTGATTGATCCACTCATAGTGGACTACGTAGATCAATCACGCTTTAGTCCCAGTCTAATATGTCACCACCAAGTAATATATCTATAACTCTACTTGAGAGTCTATGCTCCAGACAGTCAAGATAAACCGTCCCCACCACCATGGCTTTAGACAGCATAATAGTCTTAACATGAGTTAGATGCTCGATCTAACCCCATAGACTACAGACCTTAGTTTAGACCGCTTACTTTAGAACAGTCTTCTCGCATACAAAAAGTCCATTACATGCAACGTTCTAAC
This sequence comes from Antiaris toxicaria, assembly GCA_035233585.1. Taxonomy (NCBI): domain Eukaryota; kingdom Viridiplantae; phylum Streptophyta; class Magnoliopsida; order Rosales; family Moraceae; genus Antiaris; species Antiaris toxicaria. The sequence continues at coordinate 54,895,007 of CP141153.1, forward strand.
AGTTTTAACACAAGCAGTTAGGGAGCCATATTTGCTTACATTTACTTTAATATGTAAATAGAATGAGGACAAATAGCAATGTAATGAATAACCTCTATATATAATTTTATTATCCAATTTAAAATAAAAACATCAAAATATCTCTAATGCTTAGGGCATTTCCTAACAATCTCCCACTTGCCCTAAGCCAGTAGATGTGCCATGTTACGCATCCCCATCGCCTCTACATGCCTCTCAAAGCTTCTAGCCACCAAAGTCTTAGTAAAAGGATCGGCAATATTGTACTCGGATGCGATCTTACATACATCTACTAATCCTGTCTCCACGTGCCCTCTTCGATCAAGAACACTGATCCTGATGTCAATTTCCTCGAATTCTTACAAGTCTGAAAGTCTGAGTCCGTATATCCTACGGGTGTTAGGTCCCCTCCTGAATACACCAGTATATAATCTCTCGTTCTCTTAAGATACTTGAGTATATACTTTACTGCTTGTTAGTGCTTGGTTCCATGATTCACTTAATATCGACTCACCATACCTACTGCAAAACATATATCTGAGCGAGTGCAAAGCATAGCATACATAAGGCTACCCACAGCAGATACATAACGGACCTTACTTATACGCTCTCTTTCTTTCGATGACTTTGGATAGTCATCCAATGAAAGAGTTACACCGGTAATGGAAGGTTGTGAACCTTTCTTTGCCTCTTGCATTGCATATTTATCAATTATTTTATCTATGCATAAAGCTTGGGATAACGCTATCATTTTGTTCTTTCGATCTCTGAAGAGACGAATGCCTAAAACATAATTAGCTTCTCCCAAGTCCTTCATGTCAAACTGTTGGTGCAATCAAAGCTTGACCGATGATAAGTTTCCTACATTATTCCTAATGAGTAGTATATCATCGACATAGAGTACCAGAAAGACCACTTTTCTATACTTAATACGTTTATAAACACAGGGTTCATCAACATTCTGCTCAAAACCAAATGTCTTGATCGCTTGATTAAATCTCTGGTTCCATAAGCGGGATGCTTGCTTTAATCCATAAATGGATCTAAGCAACTTGTAGACTTTTCTTTCCTGGCCTTTCGCCACGAACCCTTCGTGCTGTATCATGTAGATACATTCCCCAAGATGGCCATTCAAGAATGCCGCCTTGACGCTTATATGCCAGATCTTGTAATCGAGAGCCGCAGTAACGGACAGTAGAATACGAATAGATTTCAGCATAGCAACAGGTGAAAAGATTTCATCGTAATCGATTCCAACCTTTTGCATGTACCCCTTTGCAACCAGTCTAGCTTTGAAAGTTTCCACTCTCACTTTCGCTCCCTTCTTTCTTTTGTAGACCCACTTGCATCCAATGGGTTTTATCCCATCCGACAGATCTACAAGTTCCCAAATAGAGTTAGATTTCATAGAATCCATCTCATTGTTCATAGCCTGTTTCTAAGATTTAGAATCAACATCATTTATAACTTCATCATAGGTGACCGGATCATCCTCATGCTCATGAGCCTTGGCCTAGTATACCTCAGCATCATACATGAAGAAATTAGGTTTCTTTGAAACCTTCCCACTATGACGAGGCACCCTAAATTATTGATCGTCTGCAGGTCTTTCACCGGAACTCGGACGTCCAAGACCGAAACCTGTGGAGCAGTTCTTTCACCTGACAACTCCTCTAGCACTACTTTGCTTTGAGGCTTAAAGTAATTCATGTGACTTTCCTCCAAGAATGTCGCATGGGTTGAAACAATGACTTTTTGTTCCTTCGGGTTATAGAACAGACCTCTCTTAGTTCCCTTTGGATACCCTACAAACATGCACAATTCTGATCTTGATTCTAACTTCTTCGCATCCCCATCCAGTACATGTGCCGGGTGTAGGAAAATAAATCGGTAAAAACAAATCAGAGTGGCGCAGTAGAACAATAAAAATTTTTAGATCGTTAAATATCTCATGATGCCATATACAATAAACCAACAACGATTAAAACTCATACCTCAAGGATGCCAATCTGTAGGAGGAGAATGACCGGAGGGCTTCAACCAACTAGCCTTCTCTACTATTCTCCAATTCCCGAACGGCTAAGTATGTGGGCACTCTGAACCTCGATCGGTATGCTAGCACTGCTAGTCTTCTTCCGACCACCCAGATCTCTAAAGAACTTATTGTCATGGTGGGCTGTGCAACAATAAGCCTGCTCACCTGAGAGTCTATGGTCTTAGAGAACTGGAGTGGCAGGACCTCTATTTATAGACCTGCATGAGGTGATTCTTTGAATTCGAATTGGATTAGGAGAAGATATTCTCCCTTATCCACAACCATAAAATCTGAAATTATTCAAGGGAAAATCCCAAAAAATTTCGGCCATTATGGGATCAATCCAATCCAAATCTAAACAAGATTTTAACTAGAATTTTATCTCCCTTTTTCAACCAAAAAATCCAAAAATTCTAAGGAGAAAATCTCCATAAAAAATTCGGCCACTTTTGGATAAGGGAGAATCAAAATTCCACTAGGATTTTCAAGCTTGAATCTTATCTGATCCTTATCCAAAATAACCAAAAATCTCCTAGGAGATTTACTCCAAAACTCGGCCATTATCTGGGAGGAGAGAATCCAAATTCAACTAGGATTGAAACTTGAATTTTTCTTTGAACCTTATCCATAAAAAATCTGAAAATCCATTGAGGATAATCCTCAAAATTTTCATCCAACTTTAGATAGGATTTGGATTCAAAATTCATGTAGGATTCTAACAAGATTTTCGTCTCTCTATCCAACTCAAATTCGAATTTCATTCCTTGTAGATTTACCACAACAAATTCGAATCCCACTTGGACTGTGATTCAAAATTTGAATTTCAAATTTCAAATTTGAATTTCAAATTCAAATTTCAAATTTAAAATTTCAAAATTCAAATTTAAATTTCAAATTCAAATTTTCAAATTCGAATTTCAAATTCAAATTTCAAATTCGAATTTCAAATTCAAATTTCAAATTTCAAATTTCAAATTTCAAAATTCAAATTTCAAAATCCACAAAACAGTTGTATTTCAAATTCTTGTTCTCATGGATAATTTTCTATAACTCCAATCCAATCTCAAATAAAATCATGGTAATTTTATTTGGAATTCGAATAATTGTGTACTCTATTATCCAAAACAAAATCTGAATCCAACCGGAGAGAATCTTGTCTACCATGCTAATCTTATGTCATCACCATCCATGCATAATAAACTAGCCAATAGCATACACAAATCAATTTGCCAAACATTAAGGAATTATGTGGAGCTAGTAGAGGGACTAATTGGACATACATAATCGGGCTCCGGCAAATCCATATGATCATCATTCTTTACCGAACAACTCAATCATATGATCACTAATTTCAGAGTCACACCACTATAAACCTGAAACTGAACTCCCAATTATATACCGTATTATGTAAGCCTGTGACAAGCTATCGTTCAATGACCTTGTCATATATGCAGAACCCTCATATGATATCCATGATCAGCCTTAGGCTAAAGTCCATTTAATCCTACTGATTAGGCTATCTTAAAGTTCCATTATACTACCAAATTAAGAAAATGATTATTCACCATATGTGAATAAGAAGTCATCTGCCCAGCAGACGATCCAAGGCCTTGTCCATTTTCACATTCAGTATAATGCCTTTAAGAGGATACCCTTAACTCCTCATTAGAGCTATAATTATGATATCTGTAAATGAACCCTTCATCATATACAAGTCATGCACCTAACGAACCGATCTATAAGCTTACTACCTCTGAGACACTTTAACCATTGGAACATCAAAGTACACAAGTCATATACATGAAGCTGTCCTTTTACTCAGGATTAAGGTTACTACACAATGAACATCCAAAGCAGATCGATTCACTTAAAGTAGACTTCGTAGATCAATCACGCTTTAGTCCCGATCTAATATGTCACCACCAAGTAACATATCTATGTCTCTACTTGAGAGTCCAGCTCCAGACAGTCAAGACAAACCGTCCCCTCCAAGGCTTTAGACAACATAATAGTCTTAACATGAGTTAGATACTCGGTCTAACCCCATAAACTACAGACCATAGTTTAGATAGCTTACTTTAGAATATTGTCTTCTCGCATACAAAAGTCTATTACATGCAACGTTCTAACAGTTTAACACAAGCAGTCAGGGAGCCATATTTGCTTACATTTACTTTAACATGTAAATAAAACGAGGACAGATAGCAATGTAATGAATAACCTCTATATATAATTTTATTATCCAGTTCAAAATAAATACATCAAAATGTCTCTAATGCTTAGGGCATTTCCTAACAATCTGCCACTTGCCCTAAGCCAGTAGATGTGCCATGTTACGCATCCCCATCGCCTCTACGTGCCTCTCAAAGCTTCTAGCTACCAAAGTCTTAGTAAAGGGATCGGTAATGTTGTCCTCGGACGCGATCTTACATACATCTACTTGTCCTGTCTCCACGTGCCCTCTAATAATGTGATATCTCCGATCTATGTGCGGTGCCGAGATTCCCTTGTGTTGGCAATAGCCCTAGTGTTATCACAGTAAAGTGTGATAGGCTTGTCAACACCCGAAATGACCTCAAGGTCTCTAAAGAACTTGCGGAGCCAAACCGCTTCTTTAGATGCCTCAGCCGTAGCCACATATTTAGCCTCCATAGTAGAGTCAGCTGTGCAGCCCTACTTCATGCTTCTCCACACAATGGCGCCTCCTCCGAGCAAAACACTGATCCAGATGTCGATTTCCTTGAATCCTTACAAGTCTGGAAGTCTGAGTCTATGTATCCTACGGGTACAAGGTCCCCTCTAGAATACACCAGCATATAATCCCTCGTTCTCTTAAGATACTTGAGTATATGCTTTACTGCTTGCCAATGCTTGGTTCCAGGATTTGCTTGATATCGACTCACCATACCTACTGCAAAACATATATCTGGGCGAGTGCAAAGCATAGCGTACATAAGGCTACCCACAGCGGATGCATAAGGGACCTTACTCATACGCTCTCTTTCTTCCGATGTCTTGGGACAGTCATCCAATGAAAGAGTTAGACCGACAATAGAAGGTTGTGAACCTTTCTTTGCCTCTTGCATTGTATATTTGTTAATTATTTTATCCATGTATGAAGCTTGGGATAACGCTATCATTTTGTTCTTTCGATCTCTAAAGAGACGAATGCCTAAAACATAATTAGCTTCTCCCAAGTCTTCATGTCAAACTGTTGGTGTAATCAAAGCTTGACGGATGATAAGTTCCCTACATCATTCCCAATGAGTAGTATATCATCGACATAGAGTATCAGGAAGACCACTTTTCCATCCTTAATACGTTTATAAACACAGGATTCATCAACGTTCTGCTCAAAACCAAATGTCTCAATCGCTTGATCAAACCTCTGGTTCCATGAGCGGGATGCTTGCTTTAATCCATATATGGATCTAAGCAACTTGCAGACTTTCCTTTCTTGGCCTTTCGCTACGAACCATTCGGGTTGTATCATGTAGATACACTCTTCAAGATGGCCATTCAAGAATGCCGTCTTGACATCCATTTGCCAGATCTCGTAATCGATAGCGCAGCAATGGACAGAAGAATACGGATAGACTTCAGCATAGCAACAGGCGAAAAGGTTTCATCGTAATCGATTCCAACCTTTTGCATATACCCCTTTGCAACCAGTCTAGCTTTGAAAGTTTCCACTCCCCTTTCTGCATCCTTCTTTCTTTTGTAGACCCATTTGCATCCAATGGGTTTTATCCCATCCGGCAAATCTACAAGTTCCCAAACAGAGTTGGATTTCATAGAATCCATCTCATTGTTCATAGCCTGTTACCAAGATTTAGAATCAACATCATTTATAACTTCATCATAGGTAACCGGACCATCCTCATGCTCATGAGCCTCGGCCTGGTATATTTCAGCATCATACATGAAAAAATTAGGTTTCTTCGAAACCCTCCCACTACGACGAGGCACCCTAAAAATTGTTGATCGTCTACAAGTCCTTCACCGGAACTGGGACTTACATCCAAGACCGAAATCTGTGAAGCAGTTCTTTCACCCGATAACTCCTCTAGCACCACTTTGCTTCGAGGCTTAAAGTCATTCATGTGACTTTCCTCCAAGAATGTCGCATAGGTTGAAATAATGACTTTTTGCTCCTTCGAGTTATAGATCAGACCTCCTTTAGTTCCCTTTAGATACCCTACAAACATACACAATTCTGATCTTGGTTCCAATTTCTTCGCATCCCCATCCAGTACATGTGCTGGGCAGCCCCATATTCTCATATGTCCAAGAGAGGGCTTCCTGCCACGCTAAAATTCATACGGAGTTCTGGGAATTGATTTGCTTGGAACCTGGTTCAAAATATAGCATGCCGTTTGTAAAGCATATCCCCAAAATGATAATGGCAGCATTGAATAACTCATCATGGACCGTACCATATCCAACAAGGTCCTGTTTCTCCGTTCGGCTACACCATTCTGTTGTGGAGTACCAGGTGCAGTCAATTGGGATAATATCCCAATCTCTACAAGCTATCCTAGAAATTCATCGGAGAGGTATTCACCACCTCGATCAGATCGAAGTGTCTTTATGGATTTATCCAATTGCTTTTCCACTTCCGCACGATACTCTTTGAACTTGTCAAAGGTTTCGCTCTTGCGGCACATCAGATACACATATCCATACCTCGAGTAATCATCTATAAAAGAGACATAATACTCGAACCCTCCCCGTGCTATGACGTTCATGGGGCCACATACGTCAGTGTGCACAATTTCTAAGAGCTCCTGAGCCCTTGTACCCTTAGTTCCAAAAGACCTCTTGGTTATCTTACCCTCTAGACAAGACTCACATTGGGGAAGACGTACCTCCTCCAGAGATTCTAGAGGACCGTCTTTCACCAATCTTTGAATCTTATCCTGATTAATATGACCAAGTCTTAAATGCCAAAGATACGCCTTATTAGAGTGAGAAACTTTCAACCTTTTTGAGTTATCTATTAATTCAGTGTCAAGCAATGAGTACATATTTGGTTTGATCAAATATAGGTTTCCATCCATCCATCCAGAATAGATAAAAGACTTATTTCTACAAATATCAACTCTTTTACTAAAAGAAACTGAATAAGAATCCTTTATTAAACAAGCTACCGATATAAGATTCCTCCTAAAATTAGGAACATAAAAACAGTCTTTCAATAAAATAAACCTAAATTGATCAAAGAAAAGGTAAATATCTCCCACTGCCTTAGCCACCACCAAGCTGCCATTTCTAGTTCGCAACGAGAGGCTCCTATCATGTAGAATTCTCGTTTCCATGAACCCCTACATAGAAACACAAACATGATTAGTGGCGCCCGAATCAATGACCCAAGCGTCTTTCGATTCTTCCACCAAACACGCTTCCAAATGATGAAGTTCCTTACCTTCCTTGCCCTTGGGGGCTAGGAATTCCCGGTAAGCCTTCTTAGAGTGACCTACATTCCCACAGCGAAAGCACTTGGACTTTTTAGGGTCCCTGAGTTTCTTGTTCTTCTTCTTCTTCTTCCCATTTGAGACAGGAGGATTAGAAGAACTGGAAGCTGCTTGCTTCTGATTTGGCCTCTTCCTCTTCCGTGAGGGTTTGGAAGATTCTGCCAAATTGGCCTCTCCTTTGGGTTGGACCACATCCCCATCCCTGATCACCCGCTCATAAGCTTGGAGTTGCTTCATGAGCTCGGTTAGTCCTAACTCCCTTGTTGCCAAATTGTATGCAGCCTTAAACCCTACAAAATCTTTAGACAGAGTTTTGAACACCATCTCGATCTAGGTGTTGTAGTCCAACTCAGCACCGTTTTCGACAACCTCATCAAAGAATCCCATTAGAATGATCATATGGTCCTTCACCGGAGTACCCACCTTTCGCTTAGAGTTCATAATACTGGTTATAGCGGACTGTCGAGCCAATTTTTCTTGGCCTTCGAACATATCCTCCAGATTGTCCATGATCTCCCTAGCAACCTGATAAGTCTCATGCTGCTTTTGTAAAGCACTCGTCATGCTAGCAAGCATGTAGCATCGAGCTATATCATTGGATTCTCTCTAACGAGTATAGGCAACCAGGACCTCCTCAAGCGGTGTGTCAGATTTTGGCCCTGGTGGGCATGGTTCGTCCTGTATGAACTTGTATCTCTCGCAGCTAAGAACTATCAACAGATTTCTTTTCCAATCCTTATAATTATCGTCATTCAGTTTATTCTTAAAAAGTATTGAAATGAGGGGTGTCAGTGACATTTTGAACTGAAATAAAATTATACTAGACATCATTACAAAGCCCAAGCAAATATACAGATGATTTAGCAAATAAAACATACAAGTATGTTCCTACATGAAACTTGAAAAACATGTAACATTGCAACGGTAATTCTCAGCACCTATTGCCCCAAGCCACCGAGGGGTGGTCATGAAAACAAATAGTCAGAACATGGACCCCGTCCAATTAATATATGTTGCCTTAAATCCTCCAAGGTTAAGACATATATTAATAACCGCTTATTTGGCCACTAGTTTAGTTAACAGAGCTTCTAGGTAAGGTTAATAACTAAACGAGTCTTGAGTGTATAACCATTGTTTACGTAGCCCGATCCACGTCCTACCAAGCTACCGAGGGGTGGTCATGAATAGGATCATACCCGAACACGTTTTCCACATAAGAGATCTAATCTAGTATACCGGCGGTGGTAAACACCTACCGAGGGGTGTGGTCAGGGCAGAACTGACGTGAGGCATTACCATGCTTTCACATATGGATCAACAATGGAGGCCGTGGGTTTTGTTTGAAACGTTCTCCCACTCAATATTTTGAAAAACACGTAAGTTTTGACAAATTATGTATGATCAATACAGTATGAGCGTCACCCACCTATCCTATATGACATGTTATCAAATATGCACATAAAACATCCATCAATACATATTTATACATCCATGACATAGCACAGAAAAAATAATTGACAGAATAACTAAGCCATGATTCCATCCTAGAACAAAGAAAATAAAGATTACAAAATTTCATCCAAAGCATTTTTTGGGTCTTGAATTTTGTTCCGTCTTCTTGTATCCATCTTTATGTAGCCTCCCCATTTATTTCTCATCCCAAGAATCATTTAAAATTTAAATCTCCAAAAATTTAAATTTCAAATTCAAATTCCAATTTCGAATTTCAAATTCAAATTTTAAACAATTTTAAACATCATGTGTAATAATATGTAATTTCAAAAATTTTCAAATTTTCAATTACATATTTTTAAACATGATTTAAAATTAAATCTCAAATTTAAAAATTCAAATTTTTCGATTTTTGAACCGTCGCACCACCGCCCCCGGAGGCGGCAGCCGCCCTGGGCAGCCACCAGCCCCGGGGGGACTGGCAGCCCCTGGCCGTCCATGTGCAGCCTTACCGGGCTGCAGGCCAAGCCTGCAGCGCCGGGCTGCACGACCAGGCTGGGCGCAGCAGCCGACAGGTTGCAAGCAGCGCCTGCAGCCACAAGCTGCACGCCCGGGCTGCCGCCAGCCTTGGGGAGGCCACAGCCACCCTCGGCTGCAAGCCAAGCCTGCAGCCGTGGGTGGTTATGGCCTACATAGGGACTGCCGCAGCCCATCCTACCCGATGGCAGAGGCTGCAGCCCCACCAAGGCCCGACGGCCTATCCCGAGGGGTCGTGTCTCGATTTTCATGCTATATTCTAATTTACATATTAGGATCTCCAAAAATTAATTTGAATCCTAATTAAATTGAAATTTTCCACACAATCAAAATTTCAACTTTTAAATTAAATTTAACTTTTGGGAAAAATAAATTACGGTCTTCAAACTTCAATCTCCTCTAAGAATAATTACATAAAATTTCCTAAACCGTTTCCGGTGTACAAAATTCTAACCGTAATAATTCTAAGAGACAAAAATTAAAATCCATGGGAAAATTACAGTGTTAATAAACTACTCCCATGGTTACATAAAAATTCCTAGATTCAATTTTTCTAAATTCTAAGGAACCATAACTGGCATAAACAAGCATGCTTATAATAATTCAAAAAATTAAAATAACTACATACTTTATACTTAATACATGATAACAATATAAAGGAATCCTAGAATGCCACTCTCTAAATATCAAATCCATACATAAATAAAAAGACTAAGTAATTGTCTAATTTATGTACATGGCATAGTCATGAGATGGCTCTGATACCAATTGTAGGAAAATAAATCAGTAAAAATGTATCAGAGTGGCGCAGCGGAACAATTAAAATTTTTAGATCGTTAAATATCTCATGATACCATATACAATAAACCAACAACAATTAAAACTCATATCTCAAGGATGCCAATCTGCAGGAGGAGAATGACCAGAGGGCTTCAACCAACTAGTCTTCTCTACTATTCTCCAATTCCCGAATGGTTGAGTGTGTGGGCACTCTGAACCTCGATCGGTATGCTAGCACTGCTAGTCTTCTTCCGACCACCCAGATCTCTAAAGAACTTATTGTCACGGTGGGCTGTGCAACAATAAGCCTGCTCACCTGAGAGTCTGTGTTCTTAGAGAATTGGAGTGGTAGGACCTCTATTTATAGACCTGCATGAGCTGATTCTCTGAATTCAAATTGGATTAAGAGAAGATATTCTCCCTTATCCACAACCATAAAATCTGAAATTATCCAAGGGAAAATCCCAAAAAAATTTCGGCCATTATGGGATAAATCCAATCCAAATCTAAACAAGATTTTAACTAGAATTTTATCTCCCTTTTTCAACCAAAAAATCTGAAAATTCTAAGGAGAAAATCTCCACAAAAAATTTGACCACTTTTGGATAAGGAGAATCAAAATTCCACTAGGATTTTCAAGCTTGAATCTTATCTCATCCTTATCCAAAATAACCGAAAATCTCCTAGGAGATTCACTCCAAAACTCGGCCATTATCTGGGAGGAGAGAATCCAAATTCAACTGGGATTGAAATTTGAATTTTTCTTTGAACCTTATCCACAAAAAATCCGAAAATCCATTAAGGATAATGTTAAGAAATGCCCTAAGTATTAGAGACATTTTGATGTATTCATTTTGAACTGGATAATAAAATTATACATATAGGTTATTCATTACATTGCTATCTGTCCTCGTCTTATTTACATGTTAAAGTAAATGTAAGCAAATATGGCTCACTGACTGCTTGTGTTAAAACTGTTAGAACGTTGCATGCAATGGACTTTTGTATGCGAGAAGACAATGTTCTAAAGTTAGCGGTCTAAACTATGGTCTGTAGTCTATGGGGTTAGACCGAGCATCTAACTCATGTTAAGACTATTATGTTGTCTAAAGCCTTGGAGGGGACGGTTTGTCTTGACTATCTGGAGCTGGACTCCCAAGTAGAGACATAGATATGTTGCTTGGAGGTGACATATTAGACCGGGACTAAAGCGGGATTGATCTACGTAGTCCGCTATGAGTGGATCAATCTGCTTTTGACGTTCATTGTGCAATAACCTTAATCTTGAGTAAATGTACTTCATGTATATGACTTGTGTACTTTGATGTTCCAATGGCTAAAGCGTCTCAGAGGTAGTAAGCTTATAGACCGGTTCGTTGGGTGCATGACTTGTATACGATGAAGGGTTTGTTTGCAGATATCGGAATCATAGCTCTAAGGAGTTAAAGGTATACTCTTAAAGGCATTATACTGAATGTGAAAATGGACAAGGCCTTGGGTCGTCTGCTGGGCGGATGACTTCTTATTCACATATGGTGAATAATCATTTTCTTAATTCGGTAGTATAATGGAACTTTAAGATAGCCTGATCAGTAGGATTAAACGGACTTTGACCTAAGACTGATCATGGATATCATATGAGGGTTTTGCATATATGACAAGGTCATTGGATAGTAGCTCGTCACAGGCTTACGTAATACGGTATATAATTGGGAGTTTAGATTCAGGTTTGTAGTGGTGTGACTCTGAAACTGGTGATCATATGATTGAGTTGTTCGGTAAAGAATGATGATCATATGGATTTGCGGGAGCCCGATTATATATGTCCAATCAGTCCCTCTACTAGCTCCACATAATTCCTTAACGTTTGGCAAATTGATTTGTGTATGCTATTGGCTAGTTTATTATGCATGGATGGTGATGACACAGGATTAGGATGGTAGACAAGATTCTCTCCGGTTGGATTCAGATTTTGTTTTGGATAATAGAGTACACAATTATTCGAACTCCAAATAAAGTTGCCATGATTTTATTTGAGATTGGATTGGAGTTGTAGAAAATTATCCATGAGAACAAGAATTTGAAACACAACCGTTTTGTGGATTTTGAAATTTGAATTTTGAAATTTGAAAATTGAATTTTGAATTTGAAATTTGAATTTGAAATTCGAATTTGAAATTTGAATTTGAAATTTAAATTTGAAATTTGAAATTTGAAATTTGAAATTTGAATTTGAAATTCGAATTTGAAATTTGAAATTCAAATTTTGAATCACAGTCCAAGTGGGATTCGAATTTGTTGTGGAAAATCCACAAGATTTGAAATTCGAATTTGAGTTGGATTTGGAGAGGATAATCTTGTTAGAATCCTACTTGAATTTTGAATCCAAATCCTAACAAGAGTGGACGAAATTTTTGAGGATAATCCTCAATGGAATTTCGGTTTTTGTAGATAAGATTCAAGGAAAAAATTCAAGTTTCAATCCCAGTTGAATTTGGATTCTCTCCTCCCTGAAAAGTGGCCGAAATTTTGGAGATAATCTCCGAGGAAAATTTGGTTATTTTGGATAAGGTTGAGATAAGATTCAAGCTTGAAAATCCTAGTGGAATTTTGATTCTTCCTTATCCTAAAAGTGGCCGAATATTTGGAGAAGATTTTCTCCTAGGAATTTCGGATTTTTTGGTTGAAAAAGGGAGATAAAATTCTAGTTAAAATCTTGTTTAGATTTGGATTAGATTTATCCTAAGAAAACCGAATTTAATTGTTGGATTCTCCCATGGAAAAATTCAGATTTTTTGGTTATGGATAAGGGAGAATATCTTTTCCTAGTCTAATTCGAATTCAGAGAATCACCTCATGCAGATCTATAAATAGAGGTCCTGCCACTCCAGTTCTCTCAGACCACAGACTCTCAGGTGAGCAGGCTTATTGTTGCACAGCTCATCGTGACAATAAAGTTATTTAGAGATCTAGGTGGTTGGAAGAAGACTAGCAGTGCTAGCATACCGATCGAGGTTCAGAGTGCCCACACACTCAGCCATTCGGGAATTGGAGAATAGTAAAGAAGGCTAGTTGGTTGAAGCCTCCGGTCATTCTCCTCTTGCAGATTGGCGTCCTTGAGGTATGAGTTTTAATTGTTATTGATTTATTGTATATGGCATCATGAGATATTTAACGATCTAAAAAATTTTTATTGTTCCGCTGTGCTACTCTGATACATTTTTACCGATTTATTTTCCTACAGATAATCCTCAAAATTTTCGTCTAATTTTAGTTAGGATTTGGATTCAAAATTCAAGTAGGATTCTAACCAGATTTTCCTCTCCATATCCAACTCAAATTTGAATTTCATTCCTTGTGGATTTACCACAACAAATTCGAATCTCACTTGGACTGTGATTCAAAATTTGAAATTCAAATTTCAAATTCGAATTTCAAATTTCAAATTTCAAATTTCAAAATCCACAAAACAGTTGTATTTCAAATTCTTGTTCTCATGGATAATTTTCTACAACTCCAATCCAATCTCAAATAAAATCATGGCAACTTTATTTGGAGTTCAAATAATTGTGTACTCTATTATCCAAAACAAAATCTGAATCCAACCGAAGAGAATCTTGTCTACCATCCTAATCCTACGTCATCACCATCCATGCATAATAAACTAGCCAATAGCATACACAAATCAATTTGCCAAATGTTAAGGAATTATGTGGAACTAGTAGAGGGACTGATTGGACATATATAATCAGGCTCCCGCAAATCCATATGATCGTCATTCTTTACCGAACAACTTAATCATATGATCACTAATTTCGGAGTCACACCACTATAAACCTGAAACTGAACTCTCAATTATATACCGTATTACGTAAGCCTGTGACAAGCTATCGTCCAATGACCTTGTCATGTATACAGAACCCTCATATGATATCCATGATCAGCCTTAGGCCAAAATCCATTTAATCCTACTGATCAGGCCATCTTAAAGTTCCATTATACTACCAAATTAAGAAAATGATTATTCACCATATATGAATAAGAAGTCATCCGCCCAGCAGACGACCCAGGGCCTTATCCATTTTCACATTCAGTATAATGCCTTTAAGAGGATACCCTTAACTCGTCATTAGAGCTATGATTCCGATATCTATAAACGAACCCTTCATCGTATACAAGTCATGCATCCAATGAACCGGTTTATAAGCTTACTACCTCTGAGATGCTTTAGCCATTGGAACATCAAAGTACACAAGTCATATACATGAAGTTGTCCATCTACTCAGGATTAAGGTTACTGTACAATGAACGTCAAAAGCACATCGATCCACTCAAAGCGGACTTCGTAGATCAATCACGCTTTAGTCCCGATCTAATATGTCACCACCAAGCAACATATCTATATCTCTACTTAGGAGTCCAGCTCCAGACAGTCAAGACAAACCGTCTCCTCCAAGGCTTTAGACAACATAATAGTCTTAGCATGAGTTAGATGTTCGGTCTAACCCCATAGACTACAGACCATAGTTTAGACTGCTAACTTTATAACATTGTCTTCTCACATACAAAAGTCCATTGCATGCAACATTCTAACAGTTTAACACAAGCAGTCAGGGAGCCATATTTGCTTACATTTACTTTAACATGTAAATAAAACGAGGACAGATAGCAATGTAATGAATAACCTCTATATATAATTTTATTATCCAGTTCAAAATAAATACATCAAAATGTCTCTAATGCTTAGGGCATTTCCTAACACCGGGCAGCCCCATATTCTCATATGTCCAAGGGAGGGCTTTCTGCCACGTTACAATTCATACGGAGTCCTGAAAATTGATTTGCTTGGAACCTGGTTCAGAATATAGCACGCTGTTTGTAAAGCATATCCCCAGAATGATAACGGCAGCTTTGAATAACTCATCATGGACCGTACCATATCCAATAAGGTCCTGTTTCTCCTTTCGGCTACTCCATTCTATTGTGGAGTACCAGGTGCAGTTAATTAGGATAATATCCCATTCTCTATAAGATGTCCTAGAAATTCGTCGGAGAGGTATTCGCCACCTCAATCAGATCAAAGTGTCTTTATGGATTTATCCAATTGCTTTTCTACTTCTGCACGATACTCTTTGAACTTGTCAAAGGTTTCACTCTTGCGGTACATCAGATACACATATCCATACCTCGAGTAATCGTCTATAAAGGAGACATAATACTTGAATCCTCCTCGTGCTGTGACGTTCATGGGGCCCCATATGTCAGTGTGCATAATTTCTAAGAGTTCCTGAGCCCTAATACCCTTAGCTCCAAAAGACCTCTTAGTCATCTTTCCCTTAAGACAAGACTCACATTAAGGAAGACGTACCTCCTCCAGAGATTCTAGAGGATCATCTTTCACCAACCGTTGAATCCTATCCTGATTAATATGACCAAGTCTTAAATGCCAAAGATACGCCTTGTTAGAGTGAGAAACTTTCAACCTTTTAGAGTTATCTATTAATTCAGTATCAAGCAGTGAGTACATTTTTGGTTTGATCAAATATAGGTTTCCATCCATCCATCCAGAATAGATAAAAGACTTATTTTTACGAATATTAACTCTTTTACTAAAAGAAACTAAATAAGAATCATTTATTAAACAAGCTACCGATATAAGGTTCCTCCTAAAATTAGGAACATAAAAACAGTCTTTTAATAAAATAAATCTAAATTCATCAAAGTAAAAGTAAACATCTCCCACTGCCTTAACCACAACCAAGCTACCATCTCCAGTCCGCAACGAGAGGCTCCTATCATGTAGACTTCTCGTTTCCATGAACCCCTACATAGAAACACAAACATGATTAGTGGCACCCGAATCAATGACCCAAGTGTCTTTTGATTCTTTCACTAAACACACTTCTAAAATAGTGAAATTCCTTACCTTCCTTGCCCTTGGTGGTTAGGAATTCCCGACAAGCCTTCTTCAAGTGACCTACTTTCCCACAGCAGAAGCACTTAGACTTTTTAGGGTCCCTGGGCTTCTTGTTCTTGTTCTTCTTCTTCCCATCCGAGACAGGAGGATTAGAAGAACTGGAAGCTGCTTGCTTCTGATTTGGCCTCTTCCTCTTCCATGAGGGTTTGGAAGATTCCGTCAAATTGGCCTCTCCTTTGGGTTGGACTGCATCCCCATCCCTGATCACCCGCTCATAAGCTTAGAGTTGCTTCATGAGCTCAGTGAGTCCTAACTTCCTTGTTGCCAAATTGTATGCGGCCTTAAACCCCAGAAAACCTTTTGACAGAGTTTTGAATACCAACTCGATCTGGGTGTTGTAGTCCAACTTAGCACCGTTTTCGGCAGCTTCAGTAAATAATCCCATTAGAGTGACCATATGATCCTTTACCGGAGTACTTACCTTCTACTTGGAGCTCATAATGCTGGTTATAGCAGACTGTCGAGCCAATTTTTCTTGGCCTCCGAACATGTTCTCCAGATTTTCCATGATCTCCCTAGCAACTTGATAAGTCTCATGCTGCTTTTGTAAAGCACTCATCATGCTAGCTAGAATGTAGCACCGAGCTATCTCATTAGATTCTCTCCAACGAGTATAGGCAACCGGGACCTCCTCAAGCGGTGTGTCAGGTTTAAGCCCAGGTGGGTATGGTTTGTCTAGTACGAACTTGTGTCTCTCCCAGCTGAGAACTATCAGTAGATTTCTTTTCCAGTCTCTATAATTATCGCCATTCAGCTTATTTTCAGTAAGTATTGAAATGAGGGGTGTCGGTGACATTTTGAACTGAAATAAAATTATACTAGACATCATTATAAAGCCCAAGCAAATATACAGATAATTTAGCAAATAAAACATACAAGTATGTTCCTACATGAAACTTGAAAATCATATAGCATTGCAATGGTAATTCTCAACACCTATTGCCCCAAGCCACCGAGGGGTGATCATGAAACAAATAGCTGGAACATGGACCCCGTCCAATTAATATATGTTGCCTTAAATCCTCCAAGGTTAAGACATATATTAATAACCGCTTATTTTGGCCACCAGTTTAGTTAACAGAGCTTCTAGAGAAGGTTAATAACTAAATGAGTCTTGAGTGTATAACTATTATTTACGTAGCCCGATCCATATCCTACCAAGCCACCGAGGGGTGGTCATGAATAGGATCGTACCCGAACACGTTTTCTACATAGGAGATCCAACCTAGTATACCGGCAGTGGTAAACACCTACTGAGGGGTGTGGTCAGGGCAAAACTGATGCAAGGCATTACCATGCTTTCACATATGGATCAACAATAGAGGCCGTGGGTTTTGTTCCTACTCAATCTTTTGAAAAACATGCAAGTTTTGACAAATATGTATGATCAATATAGTATGAGTGGCACTCACCTATCCTATATGACATGTTATCAAATATGCATTTAAAACATCCATCAATACATATTTATACATCCATGATATATCACAGAAAAAATAATTGACAGAATAACCAAGCCATGGTTCCATCCTAAAACAAAGAAAATAAAAATTATAAAATTCCATCCAAAGCATTCTTTGGGTTTTGAATTTTATTCCGTCTTCTTGTATCCATTTTTATGTAGCCTTTTCATTTATTTCTTATCCCAAGAATCATTTAAAATTTAAATCCCAAAAATTTAATTTTCAAATTCAAATTCCAAATTCGAATTTCAAATTTAAATTTCAAATTTAAATTTTAAACAATTTTAAATATCATGTGTAATAATATGTAATCTCAAAAATTTAAAATTTTTAATTACATATTTTTAAACATGATTTAAAAATTAAATCTCAAATTTAAAAATTAAAATTTTCTATTTTTTGGCCCACGGGGCCCGGAGGCCCGAAATTGTCGTGGGTAGCCCTCAGCCCCCGGGGGGGCTGGCAGCCCACGGCCACAGGCTTGGTGCAGTCTAGCCGGCTGCACGCCCGAGTGATGGCCAACACTTAGGTGGGCCACGGCCACCCCTAGCTGCAAGCAAAGCCTGCGGCCGTGCGTGGTCATGGCCTAGACAGGGGCTGCCGCAGCCCCATCCTGCCCGAGGGTAGGGGCTACAACCCCTCCAAGGCCAATGGCCTATCCCAAGGGATCGTGTCTCGATTTTCATGTCATATTCCAATTTATCCATTAGGATATCCAAAAATTAATTTGAATTCTAATTAAATTGAAATTTTCCACACATTCAAAATTTCAACCTTTAAATTAAATTTAACTTTTGAGAAAAATAAATTACGGTCTTCAAACTTCAAAATCTCCTCCAAGAATAATTACATAAAATTTCCTAAACTGTTTCCGGTGTACAAATATTCTAACCATAATAATTCTAAGAGACAAAAATTAAAATTCATGGGAAAATTACAGTGTTAATAAACTGCTCCCACGGTTACATAAAAATTCCTAGATACAATTTTCTAAATTCTAAGGAACTATAACCGACATAAAACAAGCATGCTTATAATAATTCAAAAAATTAAAATAACCACATACTATATACATAATTCATGATAACAACATAAATGAATCCTAGAATGCCACTTTCTAAATATCAAATCCATACATAAATAAAAAGACTAATTAATTGTCTAATTTATATACATGGCATAGTCATGAGATGGCTCTGACACCAATTGTGGGAAATAAATTAGTAAAAACATATCAGAGTGGCGTAGTGGAACAATAAAAATTTTTTAAGATCGTTAAATATCTCATGATGCCATATATAATAAACCAACAACAATTTAAACTCATACCTTAAGGATGCTAATCTGCAGGAAGAGAATGATCGGAGGGCTTCAACCAACTAGTCTTCTCTACTATTCTCCAATTCCCAAATGGCTGAGTGTGTGGGCACTCTGAACCTCGATCGGTATGCTAGTACTGCTAGTTTTCTTCCGACCACCCAGATCTCTAAAGATCTTATTGTCACGGTGAGTTGTGCAACAATAAGCCTACTCACCCGAGAGTCTGTAGTCTGAGAGAACTGAAGTGACAGGACCTCTATTTATAGACTTGCATAAGGTGATCCTCTGAATTTGAATTGGATTAAGAGAAGATTTTCTCCCTTATCCACTCATAAAATCTGAATTTTTCATGGCCTTATCTCAACCAAAAATTTGGCCAATCTTGGAGATTATCCAATCCAAATTTAAACAAGATTTTAACTTGAATTTTATCTCCTCAATTATCCATAATAACCGAATTTCCCTCGTGCCAAAATCATGATTAAATTCGGCCATTAAAAGTGAGGAGAATCAAAATCCAAACAGGATTTTCCAGCTTGAATTCTATCTCATCCTTATCCACTAAAAAATCTGAAATTCCCTTTGGATTTATCTAATAAATTTTGTCCACTTTAGGGAGGAGAGAATCCAAATTCAACTGGGATTGAAACTTGAATTTTTACCTGCATCCTTATCCATAAAATCTGAAAATCTCCTGGATGATTTTCCTCAACAAAAATTCGGTCACTTTTGATGGAATTGGGATTCAAATTTCAAGTTAGATTCAAATAAGATTTTCCTCTTCATAATCCAACTCAAATTCGAATTCTAGCCTTGTGGAATTATCCACAAAGAATTCAAATTTCACTTGGATTGTGATTCAAAATTTGAATTTCAAATTTCAAATTTCAAAATTCAAAATTCAAATTCAAATTTCAAATTTCAAATTTCAAATTTCAAATTTAAATTTTAAATTCGAATTTCAAATTCAAATTTCAAAATCCACAAACAGTTGTATTTCAAATTCTTGTTCTCATAGATAATTTTCTACAACTCCAATCCAATCTCAAATAAAATCATGACAACTTTATTTGGAGTTCAAATAATTATGTGCTCTATTTTCCAAAACAAAATCTAAATTTAACCGGAGAGAATCTTGTCCACCATTCTAATCCTATGTCAACACCATCCATGCATAATCAACTAGCCAATAGCATACTCAAATAAATTTGTCAATCGTTAAGGAATTATGTGGAGCTAGTAGAGGGACCAATTGGACATATATAATCAGGAATTATGAATCCATATGATCATCATTTTTTACCGAATAACTCAATCATATGATCACTAATTTCAGAGTCACATCACTATAAACCTGAAACTGAACTCCCAATTATATACCGTATTACGTAAGCCTGCGACGAGCTATCATCCAATGACCTTGTCATGTATGCAGAACCCTCATATGATATCTATGATCAGCCTTAGGTTAATGTCTGTTCAATACTACTGATCAGTCTATCTTAAAGTTCCAATATACTACCGAGTAAGAAAATGATTATTCACCATATGTCAATAAGAAGTCATCCGCCCAGCAGACGACCTAAGGCCTTGTCCATTTTCACATCCACTATAATGCCTTTAAGAGGATACCCTTAACTCTTTATTAGAGTTATGATTTCGATATCTGTAAATAAATCCTTTATCGTATACAAGTCATGCACCCAACGAACCGGTCTATAAGCTTACTACCTCTGAGATGCTTTAGCCGTTGCTTGTCCATTTTCACATCCACTATAATGCCTTTAAGAGGATACCCTTAACTCTTTATTAGAGTTATGATTTCGATATCTGTAAACAAACCCTTTATCGTATACAAGTTATGCACCCAACGAACCAGTCTATAAGCTTACTACCTCTGAGACGCTTTAGCCATTGGAACATCAAAGTACACAAGTCATATACATGAAGTAGTTCATTCACTCAGGATTAAGGTTACTACACAATGAACATCAAAAGCAGATTGATCCACTTATAGCGGACTACGTAAATCAATCACGCTTTAGTCCCGGTCTAATATGTTACCACCAAGTAACATATCTATGTCTCTACTTGGGAGTCTATGCTCCAGATAGTCAAGACAAACCATCCCCACCATGGCTTTAGACAACATAATAGTCTTAACGTGAGTTAAATGCTCGGTCTAACCCCATAGACTACAGACCTTAGTTTAGACTGCTTACTTTAGAACATTGTCTTCTCGCATACAAAAAGTCCATTGCATGTAACGTTCTAATAGTTTTAACATAAGCAGTCAAAGAGTCATATTTGCTTACATTTACTTTAACACGTAAATAGAATGAGGACAAACAGCAATGTAATGAATAACCTATATATATAATTTCATTATCCAGTTCAAAATAAATACATCAAAATGTCTCTAATGCTTAGGGCATTTCCTAACACTTTCAGGGTTGGGAGCATAGGTTTCATGGCTTAGTCTCCATTAATGGTGTGGAAGTCTCCATGGCTTAGTCTCCATCAATGGTCAGGTTTGCTCACCATCGACTGAATGGGTGGCTGTTCTAGGATCAGTTGTGGTTGTTTGAGATGCAACGATGTCGATTTACTTTGCTCCATAGCCCTTGAATTTTCTTACAGGTTTTGAAGCCATTTTCTTGCTTTATAGAAGTGGATTGATAGTAAAATCGAATGATTGCAGGAAGATGCGAGCTGATGGACAGTTACCGGAGGTTACCAACTATTATCATGAAGGTGGGTGAGCTCTCTCTCTCTTTTTCTGTCTTGGATTTCAAATTCAAATAAAAATAAAAAATAAAAAGGGTAGGGTAATGGGTTTTTTCAGCGAGAATAGGGGAAGGGGCAATTTTTTCATTTTGCCTATGCAATAAAACACTAACTGTTGGAATTCAATGAATCTATTGATATGATAATGTTACATTGGAAAATAAGCAAAACAGGTGCTAAAATTAAGAATACATTTTGTGGAAATTCTATTTCTGTAATTAACCTTAACAATCCCCCTTCTCCCCTCTTTCTCCCACCTCTATTGATCATCTTTCCCTAAACTCTTTGATTGTCTCCCCTTTCTTTATGAACAAAATTCAGTCTTGGCTCTGATCCTCCGTTTGCAAGCGTTGATCCTTAGTTTTAGCTTTGATCCTCCGCTCGCACACTCAAATCTTCAGCCCCAGTTTTAATCCTATGTGTATGAGAACTCTGTCCGTCAACTCTACTAGCCCTGATACCTCTGTGTGAGATCATTGCATTCCATTGCCAAGATCCCTGAACGAAAATCGCAATGCATGCAAGATTCGAGATCCCCTCCACTGGCGAGCCGTAGCTGTACGGAGCTCATATCTCCTCCACTGGCGAGCCGTAGCTGTACGGAGCTCATATCTCCTCCCCCAGTGAGGCGTGACTACAATGAGATGGAGGAGATTTGAGATCTCTGCCAATGAGGTGATTCTTTTTCTTATTATGTGATTTTTAATTTTTGGTGTATGTTTAATTTTTTGTGGTTTTTAATCAATTTTTGTGATTTTTTATCATTACTCAAATAATACAATCTACCAAAATTGATGATTATTGGTAAGTAACCATTTGGTTATTAAGTGATGACCATTCAATATCTTGTTCGAGAGGGTGGTTACTAGTTGGTAACCATTATGTTACCAGTCGATAACCATGTATTTCAATGTAGGCATCCAATAAATTTTTTCTTGAAGAAAAATTTAATTTTAGTAGAGTTATATGAGAATTTTTAATTTTAGTTTATTTAACTTTAGTGGGTGAAAAGTAGAAAAACCATACATTTTTTTATATAATAAATTTTTATAGAGATTATTTGAGAATTTTTTATTTTTAGTAGGAACAAAATAGAGACTATGTAATAATTTTTTAGTGAGGGGAAAATAAAAGAAATTATAAAATTTTTTAGGTAGAATTATAACAAAATATTTTAGTAGGAAATACAACTTTTACTCACCCTCATGTATATCTGCTTTTGCCTTCAGAGGAGGTCGTTACGTTTTGGTATCCCGCCAAAGGTGGTGGTCATCGGTCATTAACCATCTGGTTACTAGTAGCCATCGGTCATTAACTATTTGGTTACTAGTATCTCACCAAAGGTTACGATTACTAGTTGATGTTACGTTAGATATAAAATGGTAACTAATTGGGAACCATTAGTTGGCTGGTATTATCTTGAATACTATGGGTGTGTTTGAATCATAAGTTTATAATAAAATTTTTAAATTTGAGTTGATTGCTTTTTTTTTTTTAAATTAATTATAATTTTTATTAATTAAAAAAAACTAGATTTGAAAAGTCTAATTTGGAATGAAATTCTAAACACACTGTAAATAATAATTTCAAGGTATAAACGGTAATTTAAAATAAATAAACAAATAAATAATTATAAAATGATGATATATCACAGCAGTTTTTATAATAGCTTTTTATTTTTTATTTTTTTTTGTTGCAAAAATCAAAACAAGGCTGTATTTTTCAAGATAAAAATAAATAAACAAATAAATAGCAGGGATGAATCGCCAAACATAATAAGTTCATGCATGAATTTAGGACCAAAAAAATAGTCCGTGCCCCGAGCAACTGCTCTGTGTGGAACATGAGTCTTCCGGCGAACACAGTCACAGTCAGGTTCCCTCCAACCCAACTCTCTCAACCTACCAAACCACCTCCTCTCTCTCCTCCATCCCCAACCCGATCCATCTTCCCAAACCGACACCCTGCTTCCCCGAAACAGAGCCACAAACCCATCGAGCCAGTCGTCAAATGGACCTCCTCCATAGCTCGGCTCTGCAAAAATGGCCGATTTCCAGAAGCCGCCGCGGAGTTCTCCCGAATGAGACTATCTGGGGTCGAGCCCAATCATGTCACCTTCGTCACGTTTCTCTCGGGATGTGC
Organism: Antiaris toxicaria; assembly: GCA_035233585.1. Lineage (NCBI taxonomy): Eukaryota > Viridiplantae > Streptophyta > Magnoliopsida > Rosales > Moraceae > Antiaris > Antiaris toxicaria. The sequence goes on from CP141153.1 coordinate 54,918,992, forward strand.
CGATTCTCCTCTCCAGAATCCCTCTTTCGGAGCTTCGGTTCATGGCTATGCCCGTAAGCTTGGCTTGGACACGAGTAATGTGACGGTGGGAACGGCGCTTGTCGCTATGTATGCGAAATGTGGCCTTGTGGATTTGGCTAGATTGGTTTTTGACGAGATTTGTGCGAAGAACTTGGTGTCTTGGAATACAATGATTGATGGGTATATGAGAAATGGGATGGTGGAGGATGCGGTAAAGCTGTTTGATGAAATGCTTGACAGAGATGCGATATCGTGGACTGCTTTGATAGGCGGGTTTGTGAAAAGACGTCGGTTGGAGGAAGCGTTGGAATGGTTTAGGGAGATGCAAATCTCCGGCATGGAGCCGGATTATGTGACCGTAATTGCTGTTCTGGCTGCGTGTGCCGATCTTGGAGCGGTTGGTTTAGGCTTGTGGATGAATCGGTTTATCGTGAATCGGCAGTTTAAGGATAATGTTAAGATCAACAACTCGTTGATTGATATGTATTCTCGATGCGGGTGTATCGAGTTTGCTCAACAAGTGTTTGAGCGAATGCCTATGCGAACTTTGGTGTCGTGGAACTCGATTATTGTTGGCTTCGCTGTTAATGGGCACGCCGAGGAAGCTCTTAATTTTTTCAATTTGATGCAGAAGGACGGATTCAAGCCTGATGGAGTTAGCTTCACCGGAGCACTAACTGCTTGCAGCCATGCTGGATTAGTTGAGGAGGGGCTCTTGTTGTTTGAAAGCATGAAAAGAGTTCACGGAATTAGGCACAGGATTGAACATTATGGGTGCATAGTAGACCTGTATAGTCGTGCGGGGCGGCTAGAAGACGCACTCAATGTGATAGAAACCATGTCGATGAAACCAAATGAAGTAGTTTTGGGGTCATTGCTGGCTGCATGTAGGACTCATGGGAATATCACCTTAGCCGAAAGGTTAATGAAGTACCTTTCTGATTTAGATCCTGGAGGTGATTCCAACTATGTGCTCCTTGCAAACATATATGCCGCACTTGGAAGGTGGGATGGTGCAGGCAAGGTTAGGAAGACAATGAAGGCACGTGGGATACAAAAGACGCCAGGATTTAGTTCAATTGAGATTGATTGTAACATTCATGACTTTGTGGCTGGTGACAGGTCCCATTTTGAGACGGGGTGTATTCACTCAATGCTTCAGCTCCTTTCCGTCGAGTTAAGAGCATCTGGGTATGTTCCTGAGAACATTTTAAGTAATTCATATGTTGATGATTGAAACAATTTTACAACTACATAGATTCATTAAACTAGAAAACAGATGTAAATAAAGACCATGAATTATAAAGTTCAGTTCAGCTAGTGGATAACAATTTGGTTCGTCATTGTTTGACGAAGGAAAGAAAACTTTACTAGAGCATAATCTGTCGAATATTGATGCTTGCTTGTTCTAATGTGCAACTTAAGAACGGTAAAAAAAAAAAAAAAAGGGAAACTTCTCCAACTTAAATTTTTTTAGTCTATGATTTGATTTGTGAAAAATGTTACGCTTCTTGGATGGGTGTCCATTAACAAAAATGAAAAAAAGTCTTTTTTGAGACTAAAAATTTTTTTCTGTCTAAAAATAAAAAAGTGTTTGAATGAGTTAAAAAATTTTCATTTTTAAAGAGAAAAATCTTTTTTAATGTCTAAAAACGAAAATTTTTTGATGCTTAGACATGAAAATTTAGAAGGTTTTGACTTTTACAAAATGAACATTTTGGTTCAAAAGTGTTAATTTTCATATTTGGACTGATAAAACAGACAGAGGCATTCCAGATTAGGACCAAAAATTTCACATCAAAAATTCGGTATGAATGCTTATGTTTATTGCTCGTTTTTCTCTCCCACAAGTTGTTTTGTTGAAAGAAAATGTGCCAGTCACTTTGAAATATTTTTTCTCCAATGAGGAAATTGCTGAAATTTTAGCGATTGATAAAGGTTCCCAAGAAACCTGCTAAGAGGGGTTCAGAAATTGAGCTTCATCGTATGGAGGATGGTATCAAGGCGGACCCTTGAACGAAATTTTAACATATTTGGACGAAATAATTATGTACTTTTTTTTTTTTTAATTTTTAGGGAGTCCATTTACACAACATCGAAAGAATTTTTCTCATTTGCCTTAATTTAAAAATACACAGCCTTTAAATTTAAAAAAGAATACACAAACTTCGTTTCACCAAAAGCCTTTTCCTCTATCATAAATGACTCAATAATTACTAATTGCAATGGGGAAATAATCATCTGACGTGGAAACAATCCAAAAAATAATATTTAACATAAACAACCCAAAAATTATAATAAGCATGAATTGAAGTAAGATTTAAAAAGCGTTAATTAAACTTAATAAATTTATTTTAAAAAGCGTTAATTAAACTTAATAAATTTATTATTTTTTTATTAGGAAACAAAAATTTGTACCTGCATGAGGCAAAAAGCATAAGAACTAAACTTGTGTCAAGAAAATGCTTGTCAATGATATTGGATCCACATGCAGGGTGTTGAACTGGTATTAAATGGAGAGAGAATGTTAGAAGTGATATAGTGTGTGTGTGTGAATATATACAACTTTTTTACCAGCCCTACCGTTTGGACTATTTAACATTTTAATTAATAAATTGAAAAAAGAAGAAGAAGAAGAAGAAGAAGAAAATTCTAGAATGTAAATGATTAAGGAATGAAATTTTTTAAGAAATTCATGAAAAATGAAAAAATGAATCTTTAATTTAGATTCCATTTAAAATTAAAAGTATTAACAGTTAAGAAGTAGTCACCCAATATTATATTTAATAAGCTTTTTAAATTCAATATTAGTTATTATCATATTTTTTTTTTTTTACTAAACTATTGGATTTCTTATAACCATCTGCTTTATATATATATATATATATTTGCTGAAAGCATTGATTTCCTGATAAGAGATAACTTCTACTCGGTATGATAAAATCTACGTGTATATTTTTTTTTAAAATACTATAGATGTTTCTTCTTCTTCTTCTAAGATTTTTTTTTTTTTTTCCTGTCCTATTAACTACTGAAAAATCGTATCACATAGACGTTGTTTCATACGTTTGATTGGTGGACGATCTTAAAACTGAGACACAATCAAATAACTTATTTAATTTCACCAGCTCGCGAGTAGTTGTAGAACCTTTCTCCTTTTTTTTTCCTATTTTTTTTCTTTTCAAATATATTACGAACTCTTGCTTTAGCTAATAATAGTTTTAAAAAAGTGCTCCGCACGTATTGTCTTATGAAGACACGTGAAAAACTTATATTTATTGGGTAATGAGAAATTCATTTGTACAATTATTTATGGATTTTTTTTAAAAATTATTTTAAAAATAAGTTTTTGAAATTTTAGTTGAAACAATACTCTTTTTTTTTTTTTATTCTAAACACTTAGTAGTTGAAGAAATCTATATAATTGTAATTAAAAGAAGACAATTTATTGTAAAAAATTGTGTAAAGATAACTTTTAAAAATGAAAGGAATTATACGGAAAAAAATTAAGCAGGGACACATTTGAAAAAAATTATTTACACCATTCACCCAAAAAAAATGAAACACATGCAAAAGAAATTAAAGGTTATAAAAGTAAAGTAAGAAAAAAATACAATTAAAAAACATAAGAATTAAACTGTGAAAAAATCCACAAAATAAAAAAAATAAAGAACAAAAAATATAAAATATAAAAAAAAAGATTGAAAAAGTAAAAAAGAAAAAAAAGGAGAGGCATTGCCATGTGATAGCTTGGGAAGTGCTCTGTGGAAGTACTATAAAAAAAATAACTTTTAAAATGATAGAAATTATACAGAAAACAAGATATACTTGATATAAATTATTTTAACCGTCAACAACAAAATCAAATAGAAAAACATGGGAATGAAATTACTTTAATAGGAGTAAAGTGAGAACAAAATATTTTTTTTAAAAAACACACTTAAAAATTAGACTGTAAAAAAATTCACAAAATTAAAATATAAAAAAATAAAACATTTAAAAAAAGATTAAAAAATGTAAACAAGGAAAAAAGGGAAATAAAAAGGGTGAAGGATGGGGATGGGCTACCATGTGGCAGCCTTTGGAGTGCTTCTTGGGAGCATTGTAAAAAGAGTGTAAGGCTTTTTTAATAGATAATTAGGGGGGAAAAAAAAAAGACATGTACATTTTTTTATAAAATATGTAGCAAAAAATAATTAAGTATGAACACATTTGTAAAAATTATTTTAATAAGAATAAGTGACAAGAAAAATTGTTGCGTGAAGCATAAAAAACATGGATTAAACTGCAAAAGAGCCTTAAACAAAGAAAAGAAAAAATAGATTTATATGTAAAATAAATGATTTTAATAAGTTAAAAGCGTGAAAAGAAAATATTTCAAAAAAAATATATTGTAAAAAAAATATACTGTAACTTTCCAAAAAAAAAAAACTATAAGATGAAAAGAAATCGAGAAAATATGAAAAACAAAAAAAATAAATGATATCACATATTAAAAAGAAAAACCTATTTATAATGTCATACGTTAAAAAAAAAAAAAGGAAAATAATCTGATTTTTTTATGTATGTTAAAGATTAAAGATATACGATCTTTTTGTTCTTTGAATTTCTAACATTTCTTTGCATTTTGAGATTTTGACATGGAAGCGATTTGACTGCTGTCATTTCTTTGCGTAAGCTTTCGTCACTGCCAAATAATAACCCTGCGTCATCTCAAGTATTCTCTCTCTCTCTCTCTCTCTAGGTATATATATATATATATGCACACACACATACATATTTTTCTCTCTCTGGGCTCTGATCAGGGTTTTTGAGAAAAGCTGAAAGGTTCGTTATTGCGAGGCTATATATGCAACTGGATTGTGATGACATACAACCTAAACATCTCCATCCGTTGATCCTGTTCCAATCCAAGAATAGACTTCGACCACAAATTGTCATTTTTGACTGCGACACTGCGTTTCACACCGCCCTTCCCTCCAAACAAATGTCATTTCCCCAGCTGTTAGACATTGCCTATAATTACCATCACTGTCAACCACTTTTTTTAGAGGGTGGTGGGGGAATATTTGGAGGCAATTTTTTTTAGATTAGAAAAAATTATTTTAAAAAAATATATTTAGAAGGAAAATTGTTTTGAAATAAAAAAATATAAAATTTTAAAAATTTTATAAAAAAAAATATTAATATAAATATTATTTTATTTTTTTTAAAATTTTATATAATTTAAAAAAAATCATCTTATTTAGTTTTATATATATATAATTATATAAAATTTATTGTAATATTTTAAAAATTTAAATAATAAAAATAATGAAATATTAAAAAAAGATATTTTTGAAAAAGGTAAAATTTTACTCAAACATATTCTTATTTTTTCTTAATTTGGCTGTCCAAATTTTTTTTTAATAAGATTATATTATTATTCTATTAATAAATATTACTCTAAGTTATTGAATCAATTTTTTATCGTTATAATTTATGAGCAGAAACAATTCTATATACCACGTGCTGTAAATTTTTAATTTTACTATTCATTATTGTTGAGTGAAAAATTAAACTAGCTACTAAATAAGGATATCTCTCGACAAAAAAATTATAATATAGTTCCTATTATAAGTTATCTTAGCATTAACCAGTTTTAGCTAATTTCTTCATTTTTTAAATTTATTTTCTGAGCATATACGATTAGGATGTTGAAGGAGTATATATATATATATATATGTTCTTCATATTCTTTTTTAAGAGCACATAATAACTTTGGACCAACACAGACAATGCTTTACGTATATTGTTGATTTTCATACATCCAACAAAACAGAAACTTTGGCATTCCTGGGAAAACAGGAAGAAAAAGAAAACAAAGAGACAAGCACATAACATTGTGAGAAAAAAAAAACACATATAGATACATATATATATATACACACACACATGTATATATGACAATTACAAAATACAAGATCTAGCATAAGTAGGGTTTTTGATTATACATATATGGAAGTTGGACCAAAACTTCTTGTCCAACTATACAAAGCAAAATACAAAATCTTCTAGTACAACTATCCAAAACAAAATAACTAACTTTAACATGAAACTAGCAAGCAAGTCAAACTCATATACATGATATACTAATCATAAACTACTTGTTCAGTGATTTTTCTTGTATTGCAGTTGATATATATGTATATATTTCATGGGCTTCTGGGCTTCTTGGGGCTGTTGCCGTTGTGGTGCAATGGGTCTGGACCAGATGGAACCTTCCTTAACTCCCACGCATTCAACTCTTTGTTTCCGTTTCCAGACATAAAAAATGCACCTGACTTCTCCTCCATCGGATCAGCAAGAATCTGTGTAACAGAACAGACTTAAATAACCTGAATATAACTATATCTACATATATATATATATCACATAAAAATTTGATTGCTACTCTAATGTATATATACCTTTCTGTTGTGCCTCTCAGATGCCTCGGAAACAAAACTTCCATAGTCTGCCACTATATATAATGTACATATGATAAGTTAGAGAGAATTTGATTAATTGAGTCTGTTAATAAGGGTAAAAAAAAAAAAAGTTAGAGAGAGAGAGAGAGACCAGAAGCTTCATTCAGAACCATAAAGCAGAAAAGCACAAGGAGAGCAACAGAGATAAACATGGATTTGGAAGCCATTATATATAATGTATATATATCTCAGCGAATAGCAAACAAAAAGAACAGAGAATGGAAAGATGTTTAAAGCAAGAAACGAAAATGTGGTCTGGTTTGTGAGGAGTGTTGTGAACCAAGCCGAGATAATGAACCCAATTTATAGAGGAAGTTAGGGCAAATTACCTCTAACAAAAAATGATTGTAAATAACAGCCGTTTTGTGAAGAAATGATTAAAAGCTTGACCCAAGCCATAAAATAGGTTTTTATATTTCTTTAGCTAATTAAAAATAGATCTCTCCTTGTTATAATGGGAAGAGACTAGTACCAGTACTGCAGCGCCGTCTTTACTCCCCCTGTCACAACCGCCTGTCATCTCCACACCCAACACTTCAAAACCCTACTTAACTCATCGGTATTTTCCTTTTCTTTTCTTTATGTTACTTTTATTTCATCAGCATTTCAAGACATATATATAATTGCACCAATATCATATATTTTGTCATGTCTTAATGATAGATCCACGTTTTTTTTTTTAACCTTAAGCACCAATTTTAACTATATGTGCATTGCAAGATAGGGCATTTTCTAACATTGATTAGGATCTTAAGGTCCATATGTAACGATCCAAAAATTTCTCATTCTCAGAAACTATGTTTATTGTACATATATAATAATTTTAATATTTAAAAATATAAAATGCATGATTTAATATTGTTTAGAATGCAATAAAATCTTTTAACAATGTTAAATGAAAAGAATTTGGTGATAGTAAATTTTACTAAACCGAAATAGAACAAACGATGCCCTTTCGGTATCAAAAAACCTAAAAGGTAACCCAAAGTAGACCAAAGTTAGCAAAAAGACGAAATACTTACGGCAGTAATTTTTGACCAAACAGAAGTGATTTAAAGCAAGTCGATTGCACAGACGGTCTCACAAACCCGCCAGCGTGATTTTGGTGAAATTTTATTCGGTTTGACTTTTGATCAAACTTTGACCTAGAATTAATAAGTGATGTCACCCATGATGTCACCCTATGATGTCATAATTAAAGATGAAAAATAGTAAAAAGAATTAGGCAAATTCAAAGGTTTAGATTCAAAGTGATCTTGAATTAAAGGCCAAGATCTTGACAAAGTAGCATGTGGAGAAATTTAGGGATAATGATGAAGATAAGGTCAGTTTTTGTGGAATAAATTCAGAAAAATTTTTGTAAATTATAATTCAACTCCTAAAAAGTTTCTGAAAAACCCCCAAAGTGTTGTGAAATTGCCACAAGGATTGCTATTTAGTCCTTTCTTTTTGGTAGCCATTAAAGGCTTGGTTTATGCATGAAAAACCAGAAAAAAAAAATTATGGTTTCTACCCAGCCCTTTTGTTGCCTGCTGTAGTGACTCTTCCACCCCCTTAAGCCAAGTTTTCTTCAAGATTTTTCACCTAAATTTCACCCTAAGCTCAAGTGGACACTAGTTGTTAGGTAAGTTTTAAATTTTCAAGTTTTCTTTGAAAATTTTGAAGAGAAAACAGTGGTTGTAGATGCAGACTTTTGGGATGAAATTTAAGTTTTTGTACTTAAAAAAGAAAATATGGGGGTATGAATATCTTCATTCATCGTGTACAGCTTTATACAAAAACATCAAGACCACTTTAGAAAACTACCTTAATTGCTAACAGCTAATTCTAGCAAAAAAAAAAAAAAAGGCTATAAATAGAACTTTTTTAAATTACATAATTGATAGCTACAATATTAACAATTAGAGTAATTTACAATAATAGCATTCTTTCATGATTTCTTCAGTATTTTCCACACTCCCCTTCAAGCTGGTCTAAAAATGTCTTCCATGGCTAGCTTGCTAACTAACCAGTCAAATTGCTTCCTTGCTAGCCCCTTTGTGAACAAATCAGCTACTTGATCTCTAGTGGGAACGTAAGTCATACATACCAAACCATCTTCTATCTTCTCCTTGATAAAGTATTTATCCACTTCAACATGTTTTGTGCGATCATGAAGAACTGGATTGCGGGCGATAGAGATAGCAGCATTATTATCACAATACACCTTCATAGGTAGAGACTCTGCAACCTTCAGCTCTTGAAGTATTCTTCTTATCCATAATACCTCACATACACCATGAGCCACTGCTCTGAACTCTGCTTCTGCACTACTCCTTGCAACCACATTCTGTTTCTTACTTCGCCAAGTTACAAGGTTGCCTCCCACATAAGTACAATAGCTAGAGGTTGATCTTCTTTCAGTGATGCTTCCTGCTCAATCTGCATCAGTGTAGGCCTCAACTTGGAGGTGCCCTTGGGGTTTGAAAAGAATACCTTTACCAAGTGACCCTTTAAGATATCTTAGGATTCTGTAAGCTGCCTCAAAATGCTCAGTTCCAGGTGAATGCATAAACTGACTAACTGCACTTACAAAAAATGCTATGTCTGGCCGTGTGTGTGACAAGTAGATAAACCTTCCAACAAGTCTCTGATACCGTTCCTTCTCCTTCACATCTTCAACTCTAGCAGGCTGTAGTTTTACATTGGGTTCCATAGGAGTTTCTACTGGCTTGCATCCTAGCATACCTGTTTCATTAAGTAAGTTAAGTACATACTTATGTTAATTAACCAAAATTCCTCCTTTGGACCTTGCAAACTCCATTCCAAGGAAGTATTTTAAAGCTCCCAGGTTTTTAATCTCAAACTCCTTAGCTAATCTCTCTTTCAACTTGGAGTTGAGTTTTTTAATCTCAAACTCCTTAGCTAATCTCTCTTTCAACTTGGTCAACTCCATATTGTCATCCCCTGTTATAATAATGTCGTCAACATACACAATCAAGATAGCAATTTTACTTCTCTCGAGTGCCTGTAAAACATAGTATGATCCGCCTGGCTTTGCATCCCCTGTTATAAACCCATACCTCTTCACTGCCTTGCCAAAGCATTCAAACTAGGCTCGAGGTGATTGCTTAAGTCCATATAAGGACTTATTTAGCTTACAAACTTTTCCAGCTCCAAACTTCTCCTCAAATCCCAGTGGAGGACTCATGAAAACTTCCTCGTCTAGGTCCCCATTGAGGAAAGCATTTTTCACATCAAGTTGAAACAAAGGCCAATTAGAGTTCACAGCTAAAGATAACAAGACTCGAATTCAGTTTATCTTAGCTACAGGAGCAAAAGTTTCTTGATAATCTATGCTGTAGGTTTGGGTAAAGCCTTTTGCTACTAATCTAACCTTATACCTTTCTACACTCCTATCGACCTTGATTTTAATTGTGAACACCCATTTGCATCCCACGATCTTTTTGTCCTTTGGTAATTCAACCACCTCCCAAGTACCATTTGTGGTGGCCCGCCCTTCGTAGAGATCATACAATATTATTACAGTCAAGCTTTATCGCTAACTACGATAGATTGTACTCTCATGGGTCACCGGCTAATCTATCTCTCTTTAAAACATGACGTTTTTGGAGGATTTTTTTTTTAACATCATGTGAAACATTATCTACTAATCACTTTTGTTTACAAGTACAAAATAATTTACATAATACAGTACTTTCGCATAATATATATTATTACAAAAGAACTGTTTCTCTTTCCTTTCTCTGTTATCGCTCAGTGGAAAGACTCTGGCAGAACCATATCCCTTGGCTTCCCATCCCATTTGACACTCGCTATCCCGTCCGCCATCCAACCATACAAAGCTAGTGAGCTGGTTGCTTACCTGCAACATAAGCAAAAATGGTGAGCTACAGACTCAGTAAGTTCAAACATGCAAGAAATAGAATTTCTATGAATAGTACAATTCATCATGAATAGTAACATTGACCACTATTCATCATGAATAGTAATTTTGACCACTGCACAGTATATCAACAGTACATTAATCACGGTGTTAGTACTCTCATGAAACTGTCTTATGCTCAATTATGGCATAGTTTCAGTTTTAGGTAATTATCTTTAATTATGTTCTGGTTTCGAGCTCAGGTTGGCAGCACCATTTTAGTGCGCATGACTGGGAGCGGTACATTAGTGTTGACCTCTACAGCCTTAATCTCATCATCATAGCCCCGAAGGTAAAGTTGTACATGATTGGGAGCGGTACATTAGTGCTGACCTCCACAGCCTTAATCTCATCATCATATCCCCGAAGGCAAAGTTTACCTCCCTATACGGAAGGTTGGTACGCCAAAAGTGGTTTCATTACCGACTTTTTAAAGTTCTAACCCAGTGACTTCATATTGCCCCGTGATTAGGAATGGTTCACATTTTAATTTCGTGTGAGTGAGTTTCATTAACCTCGCTCTAGTACCCGAAGCACAATTTATTATGCGTCCCATTTTAATAGTGCCCGTAGCACATTGCGTCTCTCTCTCTATTCTATAATAGTGCCCGTAGCACATATATACCTAACTTATAGTTAGTACATCAAAGTTAGCAATAATAATGCTACATGTTGTAAACAGGTAAATGTCTGAACTTACCTTATCCGTTTCTTCTCCTTTTCCTTTCTGGATCTTTAATCGCTCTCCTTGTGGGTCGATTTTGGGATCCTACAAACAAAACCTTATCTGTTAATTTCATTTCCATTTATAGCTTTTATTTTTTTTTTATTAAAAAGCTTAAATAAAACCTATTTATAACTTTTTAGGCTTTATTTATAATTTTTCCAATTTTTCTCAACTTTTATAAAATTACGATTTTGCCCCTGTATTTTGGTAAAATTACAATTATGCCCCTGACGGGATTTTCTCGATCTAGACTGTACTTTTGGCTCTCACGAACTTTTCTGACTCTTTTCTATTCATTACCGGGTTCGTTTCTATTTTATTTCTATTTTTCATCTTCCCGACCCTTGGGAAGTACTATTCTGACCCTTACGTCGGTTTAGTGATTTTTTTTTTTATCGTTTCGGAGTCTCAAATGGACGTTTTACTAGTATTTAAAACGTTCATCTAGACTTTCCCGATTTAAGTCTCCGAGGCTCAGATTTTCCGTACTCGACTCGGACCTTTACTTCGTTTCCCAAAAACGCCCCCCCTTGGGGTCGGTTTTTTTTTTTTTTTTTTTCAGTTTCACTAGCGTTTTACATTTTTAAGGGGACGGGTTACTATTCATGAACCACCCCTTAGGTTTCCCTTATTCAATTTTCCTTTAGGGACTTGGGTTTCTGACCCGACCCTAAACTTTTACTCACGATTCCCTTTTGACCCTAAATGCCGTTTTTTTTTTTTAAATTTTGGCAGCATTTCGGCGTAAATTTAAGGCTACCGGCGTTAGGTACGCCTCGAACCATATGTACCTGCCACGTACTATACCAAAGTCCTATTTTATGTAAAAGTTTCCCAAACTTTTACATAAAAGCTCACACATTTAACATTCACATTTTGAACCACAATTAACAAAATTCTTTCAATTTTACCCTTAGGTTTAGCCACGGTTTTCATACTTAAAATCTAGCCAAAACTTTTCAATCTTTCAACCAAATTTTAGGCTATTCAAAGGCTATTACCTAGCACATTTTCAAGCCATTTTCCATGTATTTTACAACACAATTCTTAGGGTTTTTCAACACACATAACCCACGGCCATTTTAGGTAAAAACATGCATAACATTTTGTTTCATGCTTTCAACCTCATAACCAACTTTTCTATAATTTAATGCATGATTTAAACTATCCAAACATCAAGTTAATCATGCAAAAATGTTCACCAAACCCTAATTACACCACACGGCCATATTAGGGAATTTAGATACCAAAATTTTTCCAAGCTTTCTAACCATGCAAATCATGCTGTCCATTTAACCAAAACATGATTTAAAGCATTACAACACTTAAACAACAATGAATCCATCATCAAACACTAAGGTAACCCACGGTTTTACCATTGAAAAACCAACCAAAACTTTGTTTTTCTTGAAATAAAATGCATGGTTTTTCTTCTAATCAAATCATTAACAAAACCCAAGCACCAAATCAACCAAATAAATCACAAATTTTCTCATCTTTCAAGCCATCAAACCCACAGATTTTTCAATGAAAAAGCAAGAGAAAATGCAAACCAAAGATAGCTACCTTGATTTCTTACTTCCCTTGACTTCAATGAAGAGTTTGCTACCACTTTTGTGAAGAAAATTTGAAAGTTTGGCTTGGTTCCTCTTGGTTGCTCACGGTTTCACTCTAGGAATCACTTAGAAAAATTTTTCTCATTGGTTTGGCTTTGAAAGGCTACGGGTGCCTTTGTATCAAAGTGGCCGACTTAAGTAACAAAGGAAACCAATTAATTTGGCTTCCAACCAATGAAAATTCAACACATTTCATGCTATTTCTTTCCATATTTTCACAAAAATTAATTTGGCTAATTTTGGCCAAATCTAAGCCTTTAGATCAAAAACAAAATTCAATCTTGGCCATTAATGCCACCAACCACCATATTTAATCCATTAAATAAATGGCTTTATGATGTCATAAATGCAAAGTGAAAATTTTGACTTTGACTTTATTATTCATATTAATTCGACTACTTTTTGACCGATCTCGAATTGAGCTGAAATTTTCCTGAAATCGTCCCGGCGGGTTCCTAAGGTCTCCTGTGCAGTCAGATCAATTTATACTGCTTCCGTTTGATCAAAATCAATCCCGAAAGTTTTTCATCTTTTAGTACACTATAATGCACCGATTAGGTTTTCAATGCCGTTTTTGACACCGTTCCACCCGTTTCAATTCAGTGAACTTTATCAACACTGAATTCTTACTCGTCAGTATTGTTAGAACATTTTAATACATTCTAAATAATATAAATACATTCATTTCACTATTTAAATACTACAAATTGTTATATACATACATTTGTACATTTTCTTCCGAGAATGCCAGAATTTCCCGGTTGTCACACCATTCTTTCTCAGTGCCTCCATTTCTTCAAACACTATTGATTTCCAATTCGGTTCATCCAATGCTTCCTAAATGTTTCTTAGCACCATAAGCTTTGAAATTTTTATGGTAAAAGCTCTATGTTGGTCTGAAAGTTTTCATAACAAATGTATTTGGCAATGGGATATTTGGTGTAGGTTCGTCTTTCCTTCCTAGGAGCAATGGGAAGATCAAGGTTTGACTCTTGGGTTGGTATGATAGACACAGGTTTTAGACTAGGCTGAGGGACAATAGGAGTAGAATAGAAGGTGCTATTTGTGGGGAGTCACTGAGAACAGAATTTGAGCTACTAGACACTTTTGGATGGACTTCACTCGGGGCTTCCTCATGGCCGTGTGCTGGAATGATCAATGGATCTTTATTTATTTCAAGAATATTTTTCCTAGTATAAACCACAGGCTCAATATTAGATCTATTTTTCTCAATCTGTAGTATTTCCATATCTGACAGACCAATAACGGACTCAGTATTTTCAGATTGGATAGTCTTAGTTTCTTTATCAAGATTCAAAACCATATTTGGTAAAGGTTCTGTTTCCCAAAAATTTGATTCTGTTGACTTCTCCCCCTAAATTAAATTTTTGTTGAAATATGGTGTATTTTCCAAAAACGTAGCATTCATAGTGATGTAAAAACATTGTGGTTAGGGATTAAAAAATTTGTAGCCCTTCTTGTTAGGAGTATAACCTAAAAAAAATGCACTTTTCTGCCCTTGGGTCTAATTTGGTGTGTGATCTTTTTGGAATATGTACATATGTAATGCAGCCAAAAACTTTTAAAGGTAGATCTGAATTAATGCGAGATTCTAGAAATACCTTTTTCAAACAATCTAAGGGTGTGATGTATTCCAAAACTTTGGTGGGCATCCTGTTAATCAAATATGACGCGGTTAAAATAGCATCACTCCAAAAATATTTTGGCACATTCATGTAAAACATCATAGCACGAGCGACTTCTAACAAATGTTTATTCTTTCGCTCAACTATTCCATTTTGTTCAGGAGTATCTAGACATGAAGATTGGTGTAAAATCCCTTTTTCTTTTAAAAAAGTTTCCAAAACTTTATTGTAATACTCCGTCCCATTATCAGATCTTAAAATGCTTATATTAACTTGAAACTGATTTGCAATCATATTATAAAAATCTTTAAAAATATTTTCAACTTTAGACTTTTCACGCATCAGATAGACCCAACATAAACGAGTATGATCATCTATAAAGGTTACACACCATTTTTTTCCTGAACTTGTGGTTACTTTTGAAGGCCCCCACACATCACTATGGAAAAGGTAAAAAGGTTTTGAGGGTTGATACATTCTTGGAATATAAGTAATTCGGTGACTTTTAGCAAGTAAACAACTCTCACATTCAACAAAAGAGAGTTAATATTTTTGAACATAGTAGGAAACAAACGTTTTAGATAAATAAAACTAGGATGACCCAATCTATAGTGCCAAACCATTATTTGTTCAATAACAGACATAGAACTAATACTACTAAACCCTTGAGCAATTTTAAAACTAGATAAATTATCCTCAAAATAATAAAGGCCATTGATCATCTTAGTATTTCCAATCGTCGTCCCCGAGCTCCTGTCCTGAAACACACAATGAGAATCAAGAAAGATAACACAACAGTTAGAATCTTTGGATAGTTTACTAATGGACAAAAGATTGCAAGCAAGTTTAGGAACATGGAGAACAGATTTAAGATCTATCCTCTTAGAAATTTGTACCAAACCTTTTCCTATTATTGGAGAAAAACTACCATATGCAATTTTTACCTTTTTGTTCCTAGGACATGGTGTATAGGACTGGAATAATTTATGTGAGTTAGTCATATGATCAGATGCTCCTGAATCTATTATCCATAGAGCAGATGTATTTAAACAAGCCAAGAGAGCTTTCGGTTCATTACTTGTGTGTGCCACAGAAACACTAGGAGTACCAGATGGTGACAAATTAGATTTCAGCAATGCAAGAAGATGCTCCATCTGTTCCTTGGTGAAAGGGCTGGATTCAGCCTTATTTGCAGCAGGGAAGTTTTTACATCCAGTGCCTTCCCCAGTCTTTCCTTTGAAGTTTATCGGTTTTCCATGAATCTTCCAGCAAGTCTCGCGTGTGTGGCGAGGTTTTTTGCAAAAATCACACCAAACAGGACTCTTCTCATCAGGTTTGTGCTGATATACAGGGTTTTTTGGTGGACCCATACCAGCACCTATCATGGCTGATCCCTCCACAACAATTCCAGACCCCTTTTTTCCTAGCATGACGCTTCTCCAACTCTCTTCTCTCCTTACTTCAGAAAATACTTCATTAATTGAAGGAAGAGGCTGTCTACCAATGATTATCCCTCTCACTTCATCAAACTCGACGTTTAAACCTACCAGAAATTTGAAAATCTGATTGTCTTCAACCATCTTCTTGTGGTGACGAGCATCCTTCACTAACTTCCACTCATAAGAGTTAAATAGGTCTAAGTCTTGCCAGATTCTCTTTAGCGAGTTGAAATACTTCGTGACACTATCTTCTCCTTGCTGAATCTGATCGAGTCTAAGAGTCAACTCAAATATTTATGATTGATTCCCCAAGTCAGAATACATCAGGTTCACATTCTCCCATAACTCTTGTGCCGTGGAGTAGCACATATAATTAGCACTAATTTCCTCTTCCATTGAATTCACAAGCCAAGTCATAACCATGGAATTTTTAGCATCCCATGTAGTATGGCTTGGATCTGTGTTCGATGGAGCCTTCTTGTCACTTTTCC
Source organism: Antiaris toxicaria (assembly GCA_035233585.1). Classification (NCBI taxonomy): domain Eukaryota; kingdom Viridiplantae; phylum Streptophyta; class Magnoliopsida; order Rosales; family Moraceae; genus Antiaris; species Antiaris toxicaria. The sequence continues at coordinate 54,935,366 of CP141153.1, forward strand.
AATAGCCCATTTTCCCACGTCCTCTAATGTACATCCTAACAGCCTATGACCAGCACGGAAAGTTGTCACCATTCAACCGAATAGTGGTGATCTGAACTGAGTGAGAGTCCATGCTTGTCTTTGAGGGATCGACTAGGGTTTGAGGGTTGGTGGCGGCATTCAGAGGGGATGTAGAAGTCTGAGGGTTACTGGTAGTGTCAGATGACATATCAGACATGGTGGTTTGTAATAAGGAAGGAACGGAGAGAGAAGAAAAAAGTAGAAGAGAAAAAAGGGCATGGGAAAGGGAAGGGCAGCGGGCAAATCATCCACTGCTCTGATACCAACTTGAAAAAGAAAATCTGAGGGTATAAATATCTTCATTCATTGTGTACAGCTTTATACAAAAACATCAAGACCAATTTAGGAAACTACCTTAATTGCTAACAGCTAATTCTAGCAAAAAAAAAAAAAAAAAGCTATAAATAGAACTTTCCTAAATTACGTAATTGATAGCTACAATATTAACAATTAGAGTAATTTACAATAATAGGATTCTTTCCTGATTTCTTCAGTATTTTCCACATTTGTTATGTTGGTTTTGGTATTAAGAAACTATGTTGTCATATAACGAAAGAAAGGAAAGGATTATGCATTTGAAAACAAGGTTTGGTGGTGGTTTTCAAAGAGAAAAACCGTGTGGAAAGCATGTGAAATTTTGTTGAGTTCTTAAGTTGAAATCTTGATTGAATTATGTATTATGAGTTAGGTTGGTATATGAATGAAATAAAAATGCATTAGAAGTTTAAAAACAAAATTTTGATGCCATGTTTAATCACAAAAACCGTGGGATGTTGTGAGAAAAAAAATGAAGGGAATTTAAATTGATTCTTAGGGCTTATGTGAAAAAAAAAAATATTTATGTAAAAATTTTGTACTTCTTATATAAAATTAGGCCGCTGGTTTAGTACGTGGCAGGTACCACGGTTTTGAGGCGTTACCTAAATATCGAGAACCAAAAAATTTAAGCAGAAATACTGCTAAAAATTTTAGAACGGCACGAATGGGTATTTTGGAAAAGGAGGAGTAAAATAGGGTCGGGATTAAAAAACCCAAGCCCCTTGGTAACTTAGGTCAGAAAAAAAATGACGGATGTTTTAAAGATTAGTGAAATATCTATTTGGAGCCCCGAAACGTAAGAAAAAGAGGATTAGCGACTGATGTCGAAAAAGGAGGAGTATTTTGGAAAAGGGGAGTAAAATAGGGTCGGGATTAAAAAACCCAAGCACCTTCGTAACTTAGGTCAGAGAAAAAGACGACGGATGTTTTAAAAATTAGTGAAACGTCCTTTTTGGAGCCCCGAAACGTAAGAAAAAGAGGATTAACGAGTGAGTGTTAAAAAAGTACCACCCAAGGGATGGTAAAGAGTAAATTGAGAAATTACAGTAGTTAATACTGTAAAAATTTAGTAAAGTCTAAGATAAAAAAAATTATTTTCTGATTTTTGGGTTTAGAAAAAAAAATCCCATCAAAAAATTTGAATGAAAATATTACGGTCCATTGACTTGTTAGCGGCAAAATAGTCATTTTGATTAAAAATTTCCAAAATGCTTAGAAAGGACTAAGAGTACCTTAGAAAAGCTTAAACAAACTTTTTAAAGGCCATAATTAAGATTTTTAAGGATAAGTTGTACTTGAGTACACAGGCGTGTAGTGAAAAGAAACTTTGAACACGCCTAGAGTACATGGCCATGTAGTGAAACATTCAACCACCTAAGAGTTACACGTTTATGGACACAACTATGTATTGGGCCGCATACATATGCATGAATAAATAGGTTACACGTCCATGTTACACGACTATGTATGGAAAGACTTTAGTGGCCAGAGAGATATACGGCCATGGACACGGCCGTGTATCAGACCGTGTATTATATACAGTAATGAAATGTTTTATAATGATGTAGATGTAACGAATAGATGAAAAATAATAGATGACGATTGAAAAATTAACAGACAATATTTTGTCTATAGGAATCCAATCAGGAAGCAATAAAAGAATGTCGGAGGATTCTAAGAAGTGGACCTTAGCGTAATTACTGTAAGTATAGACATTTATTTGTCTACTCACGAACTAACTAGTAATAGGACTTTTAGAGTTTGATATTATGAAATGATCAGAGTACCAGTATGACGTGATATTCTAACAAATTCACAAAACCAGAAAGAATAATAAGTTAAAGTAAAGAAAGATAAAGATAAGAAAGATAATAAGACTGAAGATTTAAATGTTAGCGTACCGGCCTCCATAAAGTGAGGTTCCATGTTTAAAGCCTCCACTTAGTGTGGTACTACCCCAAAGGTATGGTAGTTTAATGCCTCCACTCAATGTGGTGCTACCCCGAAGGTGTAGTAGTTAATGGCTTAAAGGTGCTACCTCGAAGGCATGGTAGTTACGGTGGCCCGCCCTTCATAAAGATCATACAATACTATTACAGTTAAGCTTTGTCACTAACTGCGATAGATTGTACTCTCATGGGTCGCCGGCTAATATATCTCTCTTTAAATCTTGACGTTTTTGGGGAAATTTTTTTTTTTTAAAACATCATGTAAAACATTATCCACTAATCACTTTGTTTACAAGTACAAAGTAATTTACATAATACAGTACTTTTGCAAAATATATATTTACAAAAGACTGTTTCTTTTTCCCTTCTCTTTTATCGCACAGCGGAAAGACTCTGGCAGAACCATATCCCTTGCCTCCTATCCCATTTGACACGCGCTATCCCGTCCGCCATCCAGTCATACAAAGCTACTAAGCTGGTCGCTTACCTGCAACATAAGCAAAAATGGTGAGCTACAAGCTCAGTAAGTTCAAACATGCAAGAAATAAAATTTCTATGAATAGTACTATTCATGATGAATAGACTATTCATCATGAATAGTCTATTCATCATGAATAGTAACATTGACCACTATTCACACATAATGAATAGTACTATTTATCATGAATAGTAACATTGACTACTATTCACACATAAATAGTAACTTTGACCACTATTCATTATGAATAGTAACTTTGACCACTATTCATTATATCACAGTACATCAACCACGATGTTAGTACTCTTACGAAACTATCTTATGCTCAATTATCGCATAGTTTCAGTTTTAGGTAATTATCTTTAATTATGTTCTGGTTTTGAGCTCAGGTTGGCAGTACCATTTAAGTGCGCATGACTAGGAGCGGTACATTAGTGCTGACCTCCATAGCCTTAATCTCATAGCCCCGAAGGCAAATTGTACATGACTGAGAGCGGTACATCAGTGCTGACCTCCACAGCCTTAATCTCATCATCATAGCCCCGAAGACAAAGTTTACCTCCCTATACGGAAGGCTGGTACGCCAAAAGTGGTTTCATTACCGACTTTTTAAAATTCTAACTCGGTGACTTCATATTGCCCCGTGGTTAGGAATGGTTCACATTTTAATTTTTAGGTGAGTGAGTTTCATTAACCTCGCTCTAGTGCTCGAAGCACAATTTATTATGTGTCCCATTCTTAATAGTGCCGTAGCACATTTCGTCTCTCTCTCTACTCTATAATAGTGCCCGTAGCACATATGTACCTAACTTATAGTTAGTACATCAAAGTTAGTAATAATAATGCTATATGTTGCAGACAGGTAAATGTCTAAACTTACCTTATCAATTTATTTCCCTTTTCCTTTCCTGGATCTTTAATCGCTCTCCTTGCGGGTCGATTTTGGGATCCTACAGACAAAACCTTGTCTGTTAATTTCATTTCCATTTATAGCTTTTATTTTTCATTAAAAAGCTTAAATAAAACCTATTTATAACTTTTTAGGCTTTATTTATCATTTTTCCCATTTTTCTCAACTTTTACAAAATTACGATTTTACCCCTATATTTTGGTAAAATTACAATTATGCCCCTGATGGAATTTTCTCGATCCAGACTGCATTTTTGGCTCTCAGGAACTTTTCTGACTCTTTTCTATTCATTACTGGGTTCGTTTCTATTTTATTTCCACTTTTCACTTTCCCGACCCTCGGAAAACACTATTCCGACCCTTACGTCAGTTTAGTGATTTTCTAACGTTTCGGAGCCTCAAATGGACGTTTTACTAGTATTTAAAACGTTCATCTAGATGTTCCCGATCTAGGTCTCCGAGGCTCGGATTTTCCGTACCCGACTCGGACCTTTACTTCGTTTCCCAAAAACGCCCCCTTTCGGGGTCGGTTTTTCAGTTTCACTTGCGTTTTACATTTTTAAGGGGACGAGTTACTATTCATAAACCACCCCCTTAGGTTTTCCTTATTCAATTTTCCTTTAAGGACTCGGGTTTCTGACCTGACCCTAAACTTTTATTTTTAATTCCCTTTTTACCCCAAATGCCGTTTTTGAAATTTCGGCAGCATTTTGACGTAAATTTAAGGCTACCGGTGTTAGGTACGCCTCGAACCATATGTACCTGCCACGTACTATACCACAAGCCTATTTTATGTAAAAGTTTCCCAAACTTTTACATAAAAGCTCACAAAATTTCAATTCACATTTTGAACCACATTCCACAAAATTTCTTTCAATTTTGCCCTTGGTTTTAGCCACGGTTTTCATACTCAAAATCTAACCAAAACTTTTCAATTTTTCAACCAAATTTTAGGCTATTCCAATGTCATTATCTAGCACATTTTCAAGCCATTTTCCATGCATTTTTCAACACAATTCTTAGGGTTTTTTCACCATTATAACCCACGGCCATTTAAGAGAAAACATGCACCAAATTTTTGTTTCATGCTTTCAATCACATAACCATCATTTTCATAATTAAATGCATGATTAAAACTATCCAAACATCAAGTGAATCATGCAAAAATGTTCACCAAACCCTAATTAAAACTCACGGCCATTTTAGGGTTTTTAATTCCAAAATTTTTCCAAGCTTTATAACCATACAAATCATGCTTTACATTTAACCAAAACATGATTTAAAGCATTACAACATTTAAACAACAACAATTCCTCATCAACTACACATGGTAACCCACGGTTTTACCCTTGGAAAATTTGTTTTTCTTCGAACAAAATGCATGGTTTTTCTTCTAATCACACCCTTAGCAAAACCCAAGCACCAAATCAACCAAAACAAACCACAAATTTTCTCATCTTCACACTATTCATCCCACGGATTTTAGGGAGAAAAATCAAGAAAAAATGCAAACCAAAGAAGGTTACCTTGCTTTCTTGCTTCCTTTGACTTCAATGAAGTGTTGGACACCACTTTTGTGAAGAAAATTTGAATATTTGGCTTGGTTCTCCTTGGTGGCTCACGGGTACACAATGGACAACACTTAGAGAAATTTGTTTCTCTTTGTTTTGGCTTTGAAATGGCTACGGCCACTTTGTTCAAAATTTTGCCGACTTAAGTGCTAAAGGAACCAATTAATTTGGCTTCCAACCAATGAAAAATCAACACTTTTCAAGCCATTTCTTTTCAAATTTTTCAAAAATTAAATTTGGCTAATTTTGGCTAAATCTTGGCCTTTAGATCAAAAAGTGAATCAATCTTGGCCATTAATGCCACCAACCACCATAATTTTCACATTTAATAAATTTTCTTTATGATGTCATAAATGCAAAGTAAAGTGTTGACTTTGACTTTACTATTCATATTAATTCGACTACTTTTTGACCGATGTCGGTTCGAATCGAAATTTTCCTGAAATCGTCCCGGTGGGTTGCTGAGGTCTCTTGTGCAGTCGGATCAATTTATACTGCTTCCGTTTGATCAAAATCAATCCCGGAAATTTTTCATCTTTTAGTGCACCATAATGCACCGGTTAGGGTTTTCAATGTCGTTTTTAGCATCGTTCCACCTGTTTCAATTCAGTGACTTTTATCAACACTGAATTCTTACTCGTCGTTATTGTTAGAACATTTTAATGCATTCTAAACAATATAAATACATTTATTTCACTATTTAAATGGTACAAATTGTTATATACATACATTTATACATTTTCTTCCGAGAATGCCTGAATTTCCCGGTTGTCACAGTAGTTAACAGTTAAAGTTTGACCATGAGATAGTTTGGTGGGTTACTCCCCCTCCCCTCACTGGTCTATGCACATTAGGTACAACCAACAATGGGTCCCCACAAGTGAAAGTAAAGTATAGTACAATAAAGTAAAGTAAAGAAAGGAAAAGAACAGAATGTTATGAAAGAAAGAAAGAACAATGAAATGAAAGAATAAAAGTTAAGTAAACATAATATGACTAACATAAGTGCACATATATAGGTAATGTCATATGTGTATGTTTGTACTTACTGAGCTTTAACTCACTAGTTTGTTCGTGATGTAAGGAATGAGGGTAAGCAATCGGCGTTATGAATGAAATAACTGAGGGTGCTAGCAGACAGATTCCAGAAGTGTCATGGAGTGGAAAATGGATCTCATTACGGTTTCCAGCTACCAATAAAATGTGTATATTTTATGTAAAGAAATGAAACAAAGTCAAATGTAAAGTGTATTTAAAAAGGATTTCAATGAAGTAAGGACTCATGCATTTTATGGATGTTTTCGAAAATATATATATAAAAAAAATTCACCAAAAATCAGTAGTTATTCAACATGAATTTTTAAACTATGAATGATATGGAATTTAAAGTGTAAAGCAAAAGTATGAGACGTAAAGAAGTAAGTTTGAGTAAAGTAAAGCATCAACGGCCTGAGCAAGTTAGGTCGCCGATAAGAGTTAGTATCAGAGTAGAGTTCTTCCGTTGACCATCTATGACATTTCAAGTATTTGCTTCTACACAGTCGAAGTAAGTTAGTATTTTGATAAGTACTGTTTTGATATAAGCCCTAAACCATGTCGCTATTTTTTGTAATAGGTTATACACAGCAACATGGTTAGAACACGAGTTATAATCGTTAGGTCAGCTCAAGAGGCCTAGCTTGCTACTCAGTTAGCCAACATACAAGCTCGACTTGATATACAAGAAAGGGAAAACTAGATGTTACGGGAATTGTTGGATCAAAGAAATGTGGAACAAGTAAATTCCCCTCTGCCACAAATGTCAGTACCAGCATCACAACTAGTGGCAACATCTACTAGACCATCGGTGTCAAGTGAGCTAGAGATAGTCGTAGGTACCCGAGCTGTAGTCTATCAGCCACCATTATACAAATGGTTCAAGAAAATGAAACTACCAGAATTTGAAGGTTTAGTGGACCCGCTAGACGTAGAAGAATGATTGGCGTCAATACAACTTACCTTGAAATTAATGAATTTGACGGACTAAGAGAAGGTCCTATGTGTGTCCTACATATTGAAGAAGGATGCATGGTACTGGTGGGAGACAGTAAAAATGCAAAGAGATGTTTCGCAAATGACTTGGAATGACTTCCTCGAGGAGTTCAATAGGAAGTTTTTCAACTTGGATACCTTGCGAGCTCAATAGAGAGAATTTAATGAACTAAAGTAGAGCGAAATGGTGGTAGCTAAGGCTTACCACAAGTTCGATCAGTTGGAATGGCTATGTCCACATTTCGTCCCCACAGAGAGGGAACAGGTTCGATGGATGATAGACATGTTTCGACCCGACATCGCGACGCTGGTAGAAAGTGGGCATACTCCACCCAACATGGTAGTAGGCTGTGTCAACTGAGTAATGAGGGCAGAGCATCATTTGGCCCACGCTAAAGAAGAAATGACTAAAGTATGGAAGGATAGGAAGAAGGAAAGAGAGCTTGCTAAGCAAAGTTAGAAGAATAATCAAACAAGTCAGAATAGCAAGCCTAATCAAGGTTCCAAGCCTGGTCAGAGTAACAACCAAGGCTAGTAAAGTTCCAATAAAAGGAAGACAAATCCAAATGAAAGTTGGAGCCAGAATGTTAGGAACGTGCAACGGGTACAGGGTCAAGAAATTACCCAGAATCGAGAAGCTTGTCCCAGGTGTAGGAAGATGCGTAAGGGCGAGTGCAAGTATGGGACTACTGCATGTTATGTATGTGGTAAAGAAGGTCACTATGCACAGACTTGCCCTTTTAATCGACAATATCCATCAGAATAATTCCAGCCTAGACAAGCTAGCCAAGCTTATGCTATGCAAAGACATACTATGCTAGGACCCTTTAGTCAGATAGGCTGACCAAAAGCTACACAAAGGATAGATGCACATCTTCTAGCCTACACTAAGGAAGATGTGGAGGCAGGTGTATCAAATGTGGTGACATGTCAGCTCTTTGTTGCCCAAAGTCCTGCACATGTACTATTTGATTCAGGTGCACCGCATTCTTTTGCATCATATAATTTTGCAAGAAGAATTAGCCATGCTTCAGATAGGATTGGACAAGAATTTAAGACCACCTTGCCATCTAGTGAGGTCTTATTGTCCGATTACTGGTTATGTAATATACCAGTAATTGTGGCTGATAGGGAGCTATATATCGATTTAGTTATATTAGAGTTGGTTAACTACGAGGTAATTTTAGGGATGGATTTCCTTGGAAAGTATCATGCAACGATCGACTGTTGACGACGAAAAGTTGTGTTCCAATCAGAAGGAGAAGAGCAATTTGAGTATGTAGATCATTCTCCAACGTTGTCAAATACGATGATAAGCGCCGTAAGGGCAAGGAAGCTAATATCTAGTGGTTGCACTGGATATTTGGCTTATGTTATGGACACGACCAAGAAAGTAAAGTTGCAACCAAAAGATGTACCTATAATCAGTGAATTTTTAGAAGTGTTCCTGAAGAATTACTAGGACTCCCTCTTGACCAAGAAATCACCTTTGAGATTGAGTTACTACCTAGTACCACTCCAATTTCTAAGGCTCTAGATGTAGGAAAAAAATCGATAAAAATATATCAGAGGCGTGCAGTAGAATTACAAAAATTTTTCAAGATTGTTAAATATCTCGTGATGACACATACAATAAACTAATAACAACAAAACTCATACCTCAAGAGGATGCCAAACTGCATGAGTAGAATGATTAGAGGGCTTCAACCAACTAGTCTTCTCTACTATTCTCTAATTCCCGGATGGCAGAGTGTATGGGCACTCGGTTCCTCGACCGGTATGCTAGCACTACTAGTCTTCTTCCGATCACCCAGATCTCTGAAGAACTTGTTATCATGGTGAGTTATGAAACAATAAGCCTGCTCACCTGAGAGTCTGTGGTCTGAGAGAATTGGAGTGGTAGGACCCCTATTTATAGACTGGCATGAGGTGATCTCTTGAATTTGAATTAGACTAGGAGAAGATTTTCTCCCTTATCATCCACACAAAATTTGAAATTCCATAAGCCAAAAACAAGGGAAGATTTAGCCACCTTGGATGGATTTTGCTTTCCAAATTCCAACAGGATTTTAACTAGAATTTTATCTCATCATTATCCACTATAACTGAATTTTCCCTTAGCCCAAAATCAAGGCTAGATTTGGCCATCCAAGTGTGAGGAGAATCAAAATTCAAATAGGATTTTCTAGCTTGAATTTCATCTTACCCTTATCCACTAACAATCCAAAATTTTCCCTTGGAATTATCCATAAATTTTCGGCTATTTTGTGAAGGAGAGAATCGAAATTCAAATAAGATTTTCTAGCCTGAATTTCCCTTGAACCTTATCCACAAAAACTGAATTCTCTTAGGCAAAATCTTCCCTAACAAATTCGACCACTTTTGGTTAGGTTTAGGATTCAAAATTCAAGTAAGATTCAAACAAGATTTTTCTCTCCATTATCCATATCAAAACTGACTCTTGCCATGTGGAATTATCCACAAAAAATTCAAATTTATATTAGATTGTGATTCAAAATTTGAATTCAAATTTCAAATTTCAAAATTCAAACTTCAAATTCAAACTTCAAATTTAAATTTCGAATTCAAATTTCAAATTTCAAATTTAAATTTTAAATTCAAATTTCAAATTCAAAATTTAAATTTCAAATTTCAAATTTCAAACTCCACAAAAAGGTTGTATTTCAAATTTTGTCGTCATGGATAATTTTTCACAACTCTGATTCAATCTCAAATAAAATCATGGCAACTTTATTCGGAGTTCAAATAATTGTGTACTCTATTATCCGAAACAAAATCCAAATTCAACTGGAGAGAATCTTGTGTTCCATCCTTATCCTATGTCTACACCATCCATACATAGTCAACTAGCCAATAAGTATACACAGATCAATTTGTCATTCGTTAAGAAATTATGTGAAGCTAGTAGAGAGACTAATTGGACATATATAATCAGACTCTTGTGAATCCATATGATCATTATTCTGTAGCGAACAACTCAATCATATGATCACTAGTTTCAGAGTCACACCACTATTAACCTAAAACTGAACTCCCAATTATATACCGTATTGCGAAAGCCTGTGACAAGCTATTGTCCAATGACTTTGTCATGTATGCAAAACCCTCATATGGTATCCATGATCAGCCTTAGGTCAAAGTCCGTTCAACCTACTAATCAAGCTATCTTAAAGTTCTATTATACTACTGAATAAGAAAATGATTATTCACCATATGTGAATAAGAAGTCATCCACCTGGCAGACGACCCAAGGCCTTGTCCATTTTCACATCCAGTATAATGCCTTTAAGAGGGTACCCTTAACTCCTTATTAGAGTTATGATTCTGATATTTGTAAACAAACCCTTCATCGTATACAAATCATGCACCCAACGAACCAGTCTATAAGCTTACTACCTCGGAGACGCTATAGCCATTGGAACATTAAAGTACATAAGTTATATATATGAAGTAGTTCATTTACTCAGGATTAAGGTTATTGCATAATGAATGTCAAAAGCAAATTGATCCACTTATAGCGGACTACGTAGATCAATTACACTTTAGTCTCGGTCTAATATGTCACCACTAAGCAACATATTTATCTCTCTACTCGAGAGTCTATGTTTCGGACAGTCAAGACAAACTATCCCTACCATGGCTTTAGACAGCATAATAGTCTTAACATGAGTTAGATACTCGGTTTAACCCCATAGACTATGGACCTTAGTTTAGACTAGTTACTTTAGAACATTGTCTTCTCGCATGCAAAAGTCCATTGCATGCAATGTTCTAAGAGTTTTAACATAAGTAGTTAGTGAGCCATATTTGCTTACATTTACTTTAACATGTAAATAGAATGAGGACAAATAGCAATATAATGAATAACATCTATATATAATTTTATTATTCAGTTCAAAATAAATACATCAAAATCTCTCTCATGCTTAGGGCATTCTCTAACAATCTCCTACTTGTCCTAAGCTAGTAGATGTGCCATGTTATGTTAGGAAATGCCCTAAGCATTTGAGACATTTTGATGTATTCATTTTGAACTGGATAATAAAATTATATACATAGAGGTTATTTATTACATTGCTATTTGTCCTCGTCTTATTTACATGTTAAAGTAAATGTAAGCAAATATGGCTCACTGACTGCTTGTGTTAAAACTGTTAGAACGTTGCATGCAATAGACTTTTGTATGCGAGAAGACAATGTTCTAAAGTTAGCGGTCTAAACTATGGTCTGTAGTCTATGGGGTTACACCGAGCATCTAACTCATGTTAAGACTATTATGTTATCTAAAGCCTTGGAGGGGACGATTTGTCTTGATTGTCTGGAGCTGGACTCCCAAGTAGAGACATAGATATGTTACTTGGTGGTGACATATTAGACCGGGACTAAAGCGTGATTGATCTACGTAGTCCGCTATGAGTGGATCAATCTGCTTTTGACGTTCATTGTGCAATAACCTTAATCCTGAGTAAATGAACTACTTCATGTATATGACTTGTGTACTTTGATGTTCCAATGGCTAAAGCATCTCAGAGGTAGTAAGCTTATAGACCGGTTCGTTGGGTGCATGACTTGTATACGATGAAGGGTTTGTTTGCAGATATCGGAATCATAGCTCTGAGGAGTTAAAGGTATCCTCTTAAAGGTATTATACTGAATGTGAAAATGGACAAGGCCTTGGGTCGTCTGCTGGGCGGATGACTTCTTATTCACATATGGTGAATAAACATTTTCTTGATTCGGTAGTATAATGGAACTTTAAGATAGCCTGATTAGTAGGATTAAACAGACTTTGACCTAAGGCTGATCATGGATATCATATGAGGGTTTTGCATATATGACAAGGTCATTGGATAGTAGCTCGTCACAGGCTTACGTAATACGGTATATAATTGGGAGTTCAGTTTCAGGTTTATAGTGGTGTGACTCTGAAATTAGTGATCATATGATTGAGTTGTTTGGTACAGAATGATGATCATATGGAATCACGGGAGCCCGATTATATATGTCCAATCAGTCCCTCTACTAGCTCCACATAATTCCTTAACGTTTGGCAAATTAATTTGTGTATGCTATTGGCTAGTTTATTATGCATGGATGGTGATGACACAGGATTAGGATGGTAGACAAGATTCTCTCTGGTTGGATTCAGATTTTGTTTTGGATAATAGAGTACACAATTATTCGAACTCCAAATAAAGTTACCATGATTTTATTTGAGATTGGATTGGAGTTGTAGAAAATTATCCATGAGAACAAGAATATGAAACACAACTGTTTTGTGGAATTTGAAATTTGAATTTTGAAATTTGAAATTTGAATTTTGAATTTGAAATTTGAATTTGAAATTTGAATTTGAAATTCGAATTTGAAATTTGAATTTGAAATTTGAATTTGAAATTCGAATTTGAAATTTGAATTTGAAATTTAAATTTCAAATTTGAAATTTGAAATTTGAAATTTGAAATTGAAATTTGAATTTGAAATTTGAAATTCAAATTTTGAATCACAGTCCAAGTAGGATTCAAATTTGTTGTGGAAAATCCACAAGGTTTGAAATTCGAATTTGAGTTGGATTTGGAGAGGATAATCTTGTTAGAATCCTACTTGAATTTTGAATCCAAATCCCAACAAATAAGGGACGAAATTTTGAGGATAATCCTCAAGGAAATTTTGGATTTTGTGGATGAGATTCAAGGGTAAATTCAAGCTTCAATCCTAGTTGAATTTGGATTCTCTCCTTCCCTGAAAAGTGGCTGAAATTAGGGAGTATCTCTCCTAGGAAATTTGGTTATTTTTGGATACGGTTGAGATAAGATTCAAGCTTGAAAATCCTAGTGGAATTTTAGATTCTCCCTTATCCATTATGGCCGAAATCTTTAGGAGAAAAATCTCTAAGAAAAATTCAGATTTTTTGGTTGAAAAAGGGAGATAAAATTCTAGTTAAAATCTTGTTTAGATTTGGATTGGATTTATCCTAGGAAAACCAAATTTAATTGTGGAGATTCTCCCTTGGAAAATTCAGATTTTTTGGTTATGGATAAGGGAGAAAATCTTTTCCTAGTCCAATTCAAATTCAGAGAATCACCTCATGCAGGTCTATAAATAGAGGTCCTGCCACTCCAGTTCTCTCAGACCACAGACTCTCAGGTGAGCAGGCTTATTGTTGCACAGCTCATCGTGACAATAAAGTTCTTTAGAGATCTGGGTGGTCGGAAGAAGACTAGCAGTGCTAGCATACCGATCGAGGTTCAGAGTGCCTACACACTCAGCCATTCGGGAATTGGAGAATAGTAGAGAAGGCTAGTTGGTTGAAGCCTCCGGTCATTCTCCTCCTGCAAGATTGGCATCCTTGAGGTATGAGTTTTAATTGTTGTTGGTTTATTGTATATGGCATCATGAGATATTTAACGATCATAAAAATTTTTATTGTTCCGCTGCGCCACTCTGATATGTTTTTAACGATTTATTTTCCTACATGTTACGCATCCCCATCGCCTCATCATGCCTTTCAAAGCTTCTAGCCACCAAAGTCTTAATAAAGGGATCAGTAATATTGTCCCCGAATGCAACCTTGCAAACATTCACTAACCTGTCTCCATATGTCCTCTCCGATTAAGAACACTAATCCTGATGTCGATTTCCTCGAATCCTTGCAAGTCTGGAAGTCTGAGTCCATTTATCCTATGGGTGTTAGGTCCCCTCCAGAGTACACTAGCATATAATCCCTCGTTCTCTTAAGATACCTAAGTATATGCTTTACTGCTTGCCAGTGCTTGATTCCAGGATTCGCTTGATATCGACTCACCATACCTACTACAAAACATACATCTAAGCAAGTGCAAAGTATAGCATACATAAGGCTACCTACAGCGGATGCATAAGGGACCTTACTCATACACTCTCTTTCTTCTAATGTCTTGGGATAATCATCCAATGAAAGAGTTAGGCCAGTAATGGAATGTTGTAAACCTTTCTTTGCCTCTTGTATTGCATATTTGTCAATTATTTTATCTATGTATGAAGCCTGGGATAATGTTATCATTTTGTTCTTTCAATCTCTAAAGAGATGAATACCTAGAACATAATTAGCTTCTCCTAAGTCCTTCATGTCTGTGAAAACCCTGGCCCTGAGCGGGCCGGACCGTCACTTAAAACTATTACTTAAACTTACTTACTTAATACTATAAACTTAGGGATTTTTTTTGAATGCGTACATTATTACTATTCATATACATATAAGTATATACCATACAGATATAAGAAGGTTTGAATATAACTATGGCTTTATCATACATACATACTTATGAAAATGTTAACTGATTACTGCTCAAAAATATACTATTTATTTAATACTGTGCGGAAGTCAAAACTTACGGTGGTATCCATAACCTCGCCCTCACATCCGCCTCTGCCACTATCACCATCTAACATGGTTTAAGCCATAGGTCGCTTACCTATAGCATGAACACACACTGTGAGCTTTATGCCCAGTAAGTACAACATGTCATTCACAAAACATGTTTAAATCGTAATACATACTTAAAACATATAAGCATGCCATATACCAACATGTACCACACACTGAAACATTCCACATACCAGAGCATCACATAGCACTGAATGTAGAACTGAAACATCATGTACAGAATGCATATCTACTATGGCTAGAAGCATGCTATAACTATAGCTAAGGCATATCGTGAACAATGCATGAACTAATTATGCTTATATTATGCTTTAATATTCATTATCTTTCCTATGTCTGGCTGAGGGCCCGTGTGTTTGTATCGAATGTGTGCAAATCATTGGAAACGTCTATGATCACAAACTTAAGAGCCGTAAATGGAGGCTCATCATACTTAATTTGAAAAACCTCTTCAAACGGGAGAGGTCGGTATGAAACGCTCAATGGTTACCTAATTATTGAATTGTTTCTGATATCTTTATACCATAAGTCCTACTAGGCTATCCCCTAATTATACATGATAGGGATATATGACATCTAACTCATGCTTTCATAAATCTATGCGATTATGAAGCTATGTGCTCTTATAACATGCTATGCAACAATTGTGCATGATTTGCATACTTAACATAGTGTAAAAACATTATTTTAAACTCATTTCTACTCATGCTATAGGTGGAGTTGTACTTACCTGATCTGTAGGCAAAACTTGTACTCTGGCCCTTTCAAATTATAGGTGTCTACCTATCATCATAATGTTTTCCATTAATACTCATCACTGAGTCACTAATACTGTTAGTGACTAAAGCAGCTATCATCGTATGTTACTGATTGCCATCGGTACTAATTCACTCTCTTTTGGAGAGTTTTGTTTCTCTAACTGTGGTTAATTAATTTACTTACCCAATAAATTAATTAATGTCGTTCTTAGGTCACTACCACCATTAGTGACTATAAATTTTATTGTTGTGTGGCATCGATGCCTATCGGTACCCTACTGCTCTACTTTGAGAATTTGGTATCTAATGCCTATTCGTGCTTGATCAATTTGTTTACTTGACAGATTAATCATCGTTCCTCATTATCTCATTCAAACTTGGTCGTTGACTGGCTAACCGACTAGTCTACCAACTGGTTATCTCGCGCATCGTTAACTAGGTAGCCTATCGAGTTACTTAGCTTGTTTGGTGTGGTAGCCTATCGGGCTACCTCCACTATTTTATTTATTTTGAAAATTGTTTAGAAGTCTTATAAAATTTTTGAGAAAATTTATGTTCTTTGAAACAGTCCCCATATTACCCGTTAGAAGGTGGAGGCGTTTTATCAAAACCATATTTTCATTTTAAAAAGGGAAGAACACATTTTGGTGTTCTTTTTTTTTTTTTTTAAAAGTGTTTCTTGAACCATTTACAGAAACTATTTTAAAACTTGTTTGAAATGATTTAATTTGTAAATTTGGCCAACATAAAACTTTTAGTCCTCACGAGATGAACAATTTTATGTTCATCTTAGAGCTCGAATTACATTCTAACAAGTCCTAAACTCATCAAACCAGTGGCTAAACTCATGTCCAGTTTTAGGAAAAATTTCAGTTTTACACTTGTTTTAAAACGGCTCTGTTTGAGGCCCGAAACGGGCAAATTTTTAAAACTCGTGTAGGTCATCTTTAAGATTTCGGTGAGATCTAAAACTTTCATGTTGAGTTTGAGATCCGGTTCGGAATCTAATTTGGTCATTTTTACAAAAACCCGAGACTGTTCCTGTGACTCAGGATTTTAGTCCTAGTTTTGAGCTCCGGTTAAAAACTACTTGAAAAACCTATATTAGATTCATTTTTGGCCAAAAGCTATTTGATGCAAAAACGACCGTAACGAATTTCCTTAAAATTTTATGTTTACCAAATCCTAGAATCGGACCATAAGGTAGTCAAAAATGGCCAAAACCATGGCCTAAAAACTAAGGATAGGTTGGTTTCCAGCCAACCCTAAAAACGTCCCTTCACACATCCATAACAAAAACTTAACCACAATCACACAACCATATAAACTTAAAAATAAAATGCTAAGGGCTCAAAATAAACTTATTACAACCCATTGCACAAATAAATACACATAAATTTCCTCGATCAAAACTTAAAAATTGCAAAACCATAAAAAAAGGGTTTCAGTTTTTACCTTACGTTCTATAAACCAAGCACAACACAACCGAACCAAGGCTTGGGTGACCAAAAATTGTCATATGGACCAAAGGGAAATGGGGTCAACTTATGCTAGAAAGGAACACCAAAAATTTCTTTTTATCATCAAGCCAAAAGAAACTAACAAAACCACAAAAACAAGTCTTAGCAACTTACTGCAAAATGACCTTGAAATAGCTTGAAGAAGTGGCTTCAACACAAGCTAGGTGGTGGCTGAGTTTTGCTAAGTTTATGGCTGAGCTTTAGTTGGGTTTCTTGGCTAGAAATGGCCAGTTTTAGGGGCTAGAAGGGTTTGGATTTTTCTGAAGAGAAAGGGAGAGAAAAGGCTTGGTTTTTGGGAGCAAAAAGAAGAAATGGTACCCTAGATCAAGCTTACCCTTTTATAGACAAATCTATCCCCAAATTAATCAACCTAAGCTCACTTAATTAAAAAAATTTCTTGCTAACTTGGGGGACAAAAACCTGTGGTGGCTGCCTTAAAAAATCGAGGACGGCTGGCACACACAAGGGGTCAAATTGCCTTAAATGCATGGTTGGCCATGTGACAAAACTATTGCATTTTTTTATTCAATGTGTCATAGCCTAGGCAATATTTTAATGGCCACTTTTGGGCTACTTTGTAGCATGTTTTTTGCTGCCTTTTTAGCCAGGATACATGGTTTTCTAAGGGAAAAATTCATCTACAATGCTTCTCTTAGTAGTCTAATTTCCCATAGCAGTGTTCGATCCTTTCTCGACGGTGTTCTAAATTTCGACCGAAATTGGATTTTTTGAACCCGATATTTATGCTAATAATTCCTGATTGGGTTGTAATGCCTATAAGTCCATTCTCTGTCCATTTCACTATTTATTTCCCATACTATGGTTGTGTCTATACTATGTTGTCCTTGTGCATGCATAACAAGGTATTTTCGCACGAAATTTCAAACACAGTCCTTCCTAACTAATTTGGACGTGCTGATTTCAATTTTATCAGTTTTATATCCATCTGAGGTCGGCTGGACCAGTTTTTGGGATTTGTGTGACCTTGCCTCAAAAAACATGTTTTGTGTTCATGAGACATTTAACGATCTTGAAAATTTTTATTATTCCGTTGTGCCACTTTGATACGTTTTTACTGATTTATTTCCTACAATTGGTATCAGAGCCATCTCATGACTATGCCATGTACATAAATTAGACAATTAATTAGACTTTTTATTTATGTATGGATTTGATATTTAGAGAGTGGCATTCTAGGATTCCTTTATGTTGTTATCATGTATTATGTATAAAGTATGTGGTTATTTTAATTTTTTGAATTATTATAAGCATGCTTGTTTTTGCCAGTTATGGTTCCTTAGAATTTAGAAAAATTGTATCTAGGAATTTTTATATAACCATGGAGCAGTTTATTAATACTGTAATTTTCCCATGGATTTTAATTTTCTCTTAGAATTATTATGATTAGAATTTTTGTACACTGGAAATGGTTTAAGTTTTTTTATGTAATTATTCTTGGAGGAGATTGAAGTTAGAAGACCGTAATTTATTTTTTCCAAAAGTTAAATTTAATTTAAAGGTTGAAATTTTGATTGTGTGGAAAATTTCAATTTAATTGGTATTCAAACTAATTTTTGGAGATCCTAATGGGTAAATTGGAATATGGCATGAAAATCGAGACATGACCCCTCGGGATAGGCCATCGGGCCTTGGTGGGGCTGCAGCCCCTACCTTCAGGTAGGATGGGGTTGCGACAGCCCCTGTACAGGCCATGACACCCCATGCCGTAGGCTTTGCATGCAGTCGAGGGTGGCCATGGCCCCCCCAAGGTTGGCCGTAGCTCCTGCAGCCTGTCAGCTACTGCGGCCAGCCTAGGCGTGCAACCTGGGGCTGCACATGGTGTGGCCACGGGCAGGCCACGGTGGCTACCGACCTCCGAGGCGATGGGGCGACGGTTCAAAAATTGAAAATTTTGATTTTTAAATTTGAGATTTAATTTTTAAATCATGTTTAAAAATATGTAATTGAAAATTTGAAAATTTTGAAATTACATATTATTACACATGATGTTTAAAATTATTTAAAAATTTTAATTTGAAATTTAAATTTGAAATTCGAATTTGGAATTTGAATTTGAAATTTAAATTTTTAGAATTTAAATTTTAAATGATTCTTGGGATGAGAAATAAATGGAGAGGCTACATAAAGATGGATACAAGAAGACGGAACAAAGTTCAAGACCCGAAAAATGCTTTGGATGGAATTTTGTAATCTTTATTTTCTTTGTTCTAGGATGGAACCATGGCTTGGTTATTTATCTGTCAATTATTTTTTCTGTGATATGTCATGGATGTATAAATATGTATTGATAGATGTTTTACATGCATATTTGATAACATGTCATATAGGATAGATGAGTGCCGCTCATACTATATTGATAATACATATTTGTCAAAACTTGCATGTTTTTCAAAATATTGAGTGGGAGAGGGTTTCAAACAAAACCCATAGCCTTCATTGTTGATCCATATGTGAAAGCATGGTAACGCCTTGCGTCAGTTCTGCCCTGACCACACCCCTCGGTAGGTGTTTACCACTGCCGGTATACTAGGTTGGATCTCCTATGCAGAAAACGTGTTCGGGTATGATCCTATTCATGACCACCCCTCGGTGGCTTGGTAGGTCGTGGATCGGGCTACGTAAATAATGGTTATATACTCAAGACTCGTTTAGTTATTAACCTTCCCTAGAAGCTCTGTTAACTAAACTGGTAGCCAAATAAGTGGTTATTAATATATGTCTTAACCTTGGAGGATTTAAGGCAACATATATTAATTGGACTGGGTCCATGTTCCAGCTATTTGTCTCATGACCACCCGTCGGTGGCTTGGGGTAATAGGTGTTGAGAATTACCATTGCAATGCTACATGTTTTTCAAGTTTCATGTAGGAACATACTTATATGTTTTATTGGCTAAATTATTTGTATATTTGCTTGGGCTTTGTAATGATGTCTAGTATAATTTTATTTCAGTTCAAAATGTCACCGACACCCCTCATTTCAATACTTACGGAGAATAAACTGAATGACGATAATTCTAAAGATTGGAAAAGAAATCTGTTGATAGTTCTCAGCTACGAGAGACACAAGTTCGTACTGGATGAACCATGCCCACCTGGGCCCGAACACGACACACCGCTTGAGGAGGTCCCGGTTGCCTATACTCGTTGGAGAGAATCTAATAAGATAGCTCGATACTACATTCTTGCTAGCATGACGAGTGCTTTACAAAAGCAGCATGAGACTTATCAAGTTGCTGGGGAGATCATGGAAAATCTGAAAGACATGTTCGGAGGCCAAGAAAAGTTGGCTCAGAGGCTAAGAAAAGTTGGCTCAACAGTCTGCTATTACCAGCATTACGAACTCTAAGCAAAAGGCGGGTACTCCAGTGAAGGACCATATGATCACTTTAATGCGATTCTTTTTTAAGGCTGCCGAAAATGGTGCTGAGCTAGACTACAACACCCAGATCGAGATGGTGTTCAAAACTCTGTCTAAAGATTTTGTAGGGTTTAAGGCCACATACAATCTAGCGACAAGGGAGTTAGGACTAACTGAGCTCATGAAGCAACTCCAAGCTTATGAGCGGATGATCAGGGATAGGTATGCGGTCCAACTCAAAGGAGAGGCCAATTTGGCGAAATCTTCTAAACCCTCACAGAAGAGGAAGAGGTCAAATCAGAAGCAAGCGGCTTCCAATTCTTCTAATCCTCCTGTCTCAGATGGGAAGAAGAAGAACAACAACAAGAGCCCAGAGACCCTAAAAAGTCCAAGTGCTTCAGCTGTCTGAAGGTAGGTCACTTCAAGAAGGCTTGCCAGGAATTCCTAGCCGCCAAGGGCTAGGAAGGTAAGGAACTTCACTACTTAGACGCGTGTTTGGTGGAAGAATCGAAAGACACTTAGGTCATTGATTCAGGTGCCACTAATCATGTTTGTGTTTCTATGCAGGGGTTCGTGGAAACGAGAAGTCTACATGATAGGAGCCTTTTGTTGCGGACTGGAGACGGTAGCTTAGTGGTGGCTGAGGCAGTGGGAGATATTTACCTTTACTTTGATGAATTTAGGTTTATTTTATTGAGAGACTGTTTTTATGTTCCTAATTTTAGGAGGAACCTTATATTGGTAACTTGCTTAATAAATGATTCTTATTCAGTTTCTTTTAGTAAAAGAGTTGATATTCATAGAAATAAGTCTTTTATCTATTCTGGATGGATGGATGGAAACCTATATTTGATCAAACCAAAGATGTACTCACTGCTTGACACCAAATTAATAGATAACTCTAAAAGGTTGAAAGTTTCTCACTCTAACAAGGCGTATCTTTGGCACTTAAGACTTAGCCATATTAATCAGGATAGGATTCAAAGGTTAGTGAAAGACGGTCCTCTAGAATCTCTGGAGGAGATACATCTTCCTCAATGTGAGTCTTGTCTAGAGAGAAAGATGACTAAGAGGTCTTTTGGAGCTAAGGGTACTAGGGCTCAGGAGCTCTTTGAAATTGTGCACACCGACGTATGTGGCCCCATGAACGTCACAGTATAAGGAGGGTTCGAGTATTATGTCTCCTTTATAGACGATTACTTAAGGTATGGATATGTATATCTGATGCACCACAAGAGCGAAACCTTTTACAAGTTCAAAGAGTATCGTGTGAAAGTGGAAAAGCAATTGGATAAATCTATAAAGACACTTCGGTCTGATCGAGGTAGTGAATACCTCTCTGACGAATTTATAGGACATCTTGTAGAGAATGAGATATTATCCCAATTGACTACACCTAGTACTCCACAACAGAATGGTATAGCCGGAAGGAGAAACAGGACCTTGTTGGATATGGTACAGTCCACGATGAGTTATTCAACGCTGTCGTTATCATTTTGGGGATATGCTTTACAAACGGTGTACTATATTCTGAACCAAGTTTCGAGCAAATCAATTCTCATAACTCCGTATGAATTGTGGCGTGGCAGGAAGCCCTCCCTTAGACATAGGAGAATATGGAGCTGCCCGGCACATGTACTGAATGGGGATGCAAAGAAATTGGAATCAAGATCAGAATTGTGCATGTTTGTAGGGTATCCAAATGGAACTAAGGGAGGTCTGTTCTATAACCCGAAGGAACAAAAAATCATTATTTCAACCCATGCGACATTCTTGGAGGAAAGTCATATGAATGACTTTAAGCCTAGAAGCAGAGTGGTGTTAGAGGAGTTATCAGGTGAAAGAACTGCCCATAGGTTTCGATCTTAGACGCAAGTCTGAGTTCCAGTTAAAGACCTGTAGACAATCAATAATTTAGGGTGCCTCGTCGTAGTGGGATGGTTTCGAAGAAACCTAATTTCTTCATGTATGATGTTGAGGTATACCAGGCTGAGGCTTATGAGCATGAGGATGATCCAGTCACTTATGATGAAGCTATAAATGATGTTGATTCTAAATCTTGGAAACAGGCTATGAACAATGAGATGGATTCTATGAAATCCAACTCTGTTTGGGAACTTATAGATTTACCTGATGGGATAAAGCCCATTGGATGCAAATGGGTCTATAAAAGAAAGAAGGATGCGGAAGGGAGAGTGGAAACTTTCAAAGCTAGACTGGTTGCAAAGGGGTACATGCAAAAGGCTAGAATCGATTACGATGAAACCTTTTTGCCTGTTGCTATGCTAAAATCTATCCGTATTCTTCTGTCCGTTGCTGCGGCTCTCGATTACGAGATCTGGCAAATGGACGTCAAGACGGCATTCTTGAATGGCCGTCTTAAGGAATGTATCTACATGATATAGCCCGAAGCGTTCGTAGTGAAAGGCCAAGAAAGGAAAGTCTGCAAGTTGCTTAGATCCATTTATGGATTAAAGCAAGAATCCCACTCATGGAACCAGAGATTTGATCAAGCGATCAAGACTTTTGGTTTTGAGCAGAATGTTGATGAACCCTGTGTTTATAAACGTATTAAGGATGGAAAAGTGGTCTTTCTGATACTCTATGTCGATGATATACTGCTCAATAGGAATGATGTAGGAAACTTATCATCGGTCAAGCTTTGGCTGCACCAATAGTTTGACATGAAGGACTTGGGAAAAGCTAATTATGTTCTAGGCATTGGTCTCTTCAGAGATCAAAAGAACAAAATAATAGCATTATCCTAAGCTTCATACATAGATAAAATAATTGACAAATATGCAACGCAAGAGGTAAAGAAAGGTTCACAACCTTCTATTACCGGTCTAACTCTTTCATTGGATGACTGTCCCAAGACATCGGAAGAAAGAGGGCGTATGAGTAAGGTCCCTTGTGCATCTGCTGTGGGTAGCCTTATGTACGCTATACTTTGTGTAGGAAAATTAATCGGTAAAAACATATCAGAGTGGCGCAGCGGAACAATAAAAATTTTTCAGATCATTAAATATCTCATGATGCCATATACAGTAAACCAACAACAATTAAAACTCATACCTCAAGGATGCCAAAACTGCAGTGTGTGGGCACTCTGAACCTCGATCGATATGCTAGCACTGCTAGTCTTCTTCCGACCACCTAGATTTCTAAAGAACTTATTGTCACGGTGGGCTGTGCAACAATAAGCCTGCTCACCTGAGAGTCTGTGGTCTGAGAGAACTGGAGTGGTAGGATCTCTATTTATAGACCTGCATGAGGTGATTCTCTGAATTCGAATTGGATTAGGAGAAGATATTCTCCCTTATCCACAAGCACAAATTTGAATTTTCCAAGGGAAAATCCCAACAATAAAATTCGGCCACTTTAGGATAAATCCAATCCAAATCTAAACAAGATTTTAACTAAAATTTTATCTCCCTTTTTTAACCAAAAAATCCGAAAATTCTAAGGAGAAAATCTTAAAAAATTCGGCCACTTTTGGATAAGGGAGAATCAAAATTCCACTAGGATTTTCAAGCTTGAATCTTATCTCATCCTTATCCAAAATAACCAAATTTTTCCTAGGAGATACACTCCTAAATTTCGACCACCTTCTGGGAGGAGAGAATCCAAATTCAACTGGGATTGAAACTTGAATTTTTCCTTGAACCTTATCCACAAAAAATCCGAAAATCATTGAGGATAATCCTCAAAATTTTCGTCCAACTTTAGTTAGGATTTGAATTTAAAATTCAAGTAGGATTCTAACAAGATTATCCTCTCTATATCCAACTCAAATTCAAATTTCAAACCTTGTGGATTTACCACAACAAATTCGAATCCCACTTGGACTGTGATTCAAAATTTGAATTTCAAATTCAAATTTCAAATTTCAAATTTCAAATTTCAAATTTCAAATTTCAAATTTAAATTTCAAATTTCAAATTTAAATTTCAAATTCAAATTTCAAATTCAAATTTCAAATTCAAATTTCAAATTTCAAATTTCAAAATTCAAATTTCAAAATCCACAAAACAGTTGTGTTTCAAATTCTTGTTCTCATAGATAATTTTCTACAACTCCAATCCAATCTCAAATAAAATCATGGCAACTTTATTTGGAGTTCGAATAATTGTGTACTCTATTATCCAAAACAAAATCTGAATCCAACTGGAGAGAATCTTGTCTACCATCCTAATCCTATATCATCACCATCCATGCAAAATAAACTAGCCAATAGCATATACAAATCAATTTGCCAAACGTTAAGGAATTATGTGGAGCTAGTAGAGGGACTGATTGAACATATATAATCGGGCTCCCGCAAATCCATATGATCATCATTCTTTATCGAACAACTCAATCATATGATCACTAATTTCAGAGTCGCACCACTATAAACCTGAAACTGAACTCCTAATTATATATCGTATTATGTAAGCCTATGACAAGCTATCGTCCAATGACCTTGTCATGTATGCAGAACCCTCATATGATATCCATGATCAGCCTTAGGCCAAAGTCCATTTAATCCTACTGATCAGGCTATCTTAAAGTTCCATTATACTACCGAATAAAGAAAATGATTATTCATCATATGTGAATAAGAAGTCATCTACCTAGCAAACGACCCAAGGCCTTGTCCATTTTCACATTCAGTATAATGCCTTTAAGAGGATACCCTTAACTCCTCATTAGAGCTATGATTCTGATATCTGTAAATGAACCCTTCATCGTATACAAGTCATGCACTCAACGAACTGGTCTACAAGCTTACTACCTCTGAGACGCTTTAGCCATTGGAACATCAAAGTACACAAGTCATATATATGAAGCTGTCCTTTTACTCAGGATTAAGGTTACTGCATAATGAATGTCAAAAGTAGATCGATCCACTCAAAGCGGACTTCGTAGATCAATCACGCTTTAGTTCCGGTCTAATATGTCACCACCAAGCAACATATCTATGTTTCTACTTGGGAGTCCAGCTCCAGAGAGTCAAGACAAACCGTCCCCTCCAAGGCTTTAGACAACATAATAGTCTTAACATGAGTTAGATGCTCGGTCTAACCTCATAGACTACAGACCATAGTTTAGACCGCTAACTTTAGAACATTGTCTTCACGCATACAAAAGTCCATTGCATGCAACGTTCTGACAGTTTAACACAAGCAGTCAGGGAGCTATATTTGCTTACATTTACTTTAACATGTAAATAAAACAAGGACAGATAGCAATGTAATGAATAACCTCTATATATAATTTTATCATCCAGTTCAAAATAAATACATCAAAAATATCTCTAATGCTTAGGGGATTTCCTAACACTTTGCACTCGCCTGGACATATGTTTCGCAGTAGGTATGGTGAGTGGATATCAAGCGAATCCTAGAACCAGGCACTGGCAAGCAGTAAAGCATATACTCAAGTATCTTAAGAGAACGAGGGATTATATACTGGTGTATTCTGGAGGGGACCTAACACCCGTAGGATACGTGGACTCAAACTTCCAGACTTGCAAGGATTTGAGGAAATCGACATCTGGATCAGTGTTCTTGCTCGGAGGAGGTGCTGTTGTGTGGAGGAGTGTGAAGCAGGGTTGCACAACTGACTCTACTATGGAGGCTGAGTATACAGCTGCGGCTGAGGCATCTAAAGAAGTGGTTTAGCTCCGTAAGTTCTTTAGAGACCTTGAGGTCATTCCGGGTGTTGACAAGCCTATCACACTTTACTGTGATAACACTGGTGCTATTGCCAACACAAGGGAATCTCGACACCACAAGAGGACCAAGCATATAGATCGGAGATATCATATTATTAGAGGGCACGTGGAGACAGGACAAGTAGATATATGTAAGATCGCGTCCGAGGACAACATTGTCGATCCTTTTACTAAGACTTTGGTGGCTAGAAGCTTTGAGAGACATGTAGAGGCGATGGGGATACGTAACATGGCACATCTGCTGGCTTAGGGCAAGTGGGAGATTGTTAGGAAATGCTCTAAGTATTAGAGATGTTTTCTTGTATTATTTTTGAACTGGATAATAAAATTATATGTGGAGGTTATTCATTACATTGCTATTTGTCATCATTCTATTTACATGTTAAAGTAAATGTAAGCAAATATGGCTCCCTGACTTCTTGTGTTAAAACTATTAGAATGTTGCATGTAATGGACTTTTGTATGCAAGAAGACAATGTTCTAAAGTAAGCAGTCTAAACTAAGGTCTGTAGTCTATGGGGTTAGTCCAAGCATCTAACTCATGTTAAGACTATTATGTTGTTTAAAGCCATGGTGGGGACGGTTTGTCTTGACTGTCTGGAGCATAGACTCCCAAGTAGAGACATAGATATGTGGCTTGGTGGTGACATATTAGATCAAGACTAAAGCGTGATTGATCTACGTAGTCTACTATAAGTGGATCAATCTGCTTTTGACGTTCATTGTGTAGTAACCTTAATCCTGAGTGAATGAACAGTTTCATGTATATGACTTATGTACTTTGATGTTCCAATGGCTAAAGCGTCTCAGAGGTAGTAAGCATATAGACCGGTTCGTTGGGTGCATGACTTGTATACGATGAAGGATTTGTTTACAGATATCGGAATCATAGCTCTAATCAGGAGTTAAGGGTATTCTCTTAAAGGCATTATACTGGATGTAAAAATGGACAAGGCCTTGGGTCGTCTGCTAGGCGGATGACTTCTTATTCACATATGGTGAATAATCATTTTCTTTATTCGATAGTATAATGGAACTTTAAGATTATCTGATCAGTAGAATTAAATAGACTATAACCTAAGGCTGATCATGGATATCTTATGACGGTTCTACATACATGACAAGATCATTGGACGATAGCTTGTCGTAGGCTTACGTAATACGGTATATAATTCGATGATAACTCTAAATAAAGTTGCCATGATTTTATTTGAGATTAGATTGGAGTTGTAGAAAATTATCCATGAGAACAAGAATTTGAAATACAACTGTTTTGTGGATTTTGAAATTTGAAATTTGAAATTTGAATTTTGAATTTCGAATTTAAAATTTGAAATTGAAATTTGAAATTGAAATTTAAATTTGAAATTTGAAATTTGAATTTGAAATTTAAATTTGAAATTTAAAATTGAAATTTAAAATTTGAAATTTAAAATTTATTCAAATTTTAAATCACAGTCTAAGTAGGATTTGAATTTCTTGTGATAAATCCACAAGGAATGAAATTCGAATTTGAGTTGGATATGGAGAGGAAAATCTTGTTTGAATCCTACTTGAATTTTGAATCCAAATCCTAACAAACATGGTCTAAAATTTTGAGGATTATCCTCATGGAATTTTCAGATTTTTGTGGATAAGGTTCAGGGAAAAATTCAAGTTTCAATCCCAGTTGAATTTGGATTCTCTCCTCCCTATTTATGGCCGAAAATTATTGAGTATATCTTAAAGGGATTTTTGGTTTTTAATTGGATAAGGATGAGATAAAATTTAAGCTACAAAATCCTATTTGGATTTTGATTCTCCTCACACTTTAACGACCAAATCTAGTCATGTTTTTCGGCACAAAGGGGAATCAATTTTTTGTGGGAATGAGGAGATAAAATTCTAGTTAAAATCCTGTTTGAATTTTGAATTGGATTATCTCCAAATGACCAAATTCTAGTTGGGATTTTTCCCTTAGTTAATTTCAAATTTTGTGAGTGGATAACGGAGAAAATCTTCTCCTAATCCAATTCTAATTCAGAGGATCACCTCATGCAAGTCTATAAATAGAGGTCCTGCCACTCCAGTTCTCTTAGACCACAGACTCTCAGGTGAGCAGGCTTATTGTTGCATAACTCACCGTGACAATAAGTTCTTTAGAGATCTGGGTGATCGGAAGAAGACTAGCAGTGCTAGCATACCGATCGAGGTTCAGAGTGCCCACACACTCAGCCATTCAGGAATTGAAGAATAGTAGAGAAGGTTAGTTGGTTGAAGCCCTCCGATCATTCTCCTCTAGTAAAATTGGCATCCTTGAGGTATGAGTTTAAATAATTGTTGGTTTATTGTATATGGTATCATGAGATATTTAACGATCTTGAAAATTTTTATTATTCTGCTACGCCACTCTGATACATTTTTACCGATTTATTTCCCACATGAAAGAGTTAGACCGGCAATGGAAGGTTGTGAACCTTTCTTTGCCTCTTGCATTGCATATTTGTTAATTATTTTATCTATGTATGAAGCTTAGGATAACGCTATCATTTTTTTCTTTCAATCTCTGAAGAGATGAACGCCTAAAACATAATTAGCTTCTCCCAAGTCCTTCATGTCAAACTGTTGGTGCAGCTAAAGCTTGACCGATGATAAGTTCCCTACGTCATTCCCAATGAGTAGTATATCATCGACATAGAATACTAGAAAGACCACTTTACCATCCTTAATACATTTATAAACACAGGGTTCATCAATGTTCTGCTCAAAACCAAAGGTCTTGATCGCTTGATCAAATCTCTGGTTCCATGAGCGGGATGCTTGCTTTAATCCATAAATGGTTCTAAGCAACTTGCAGACTTTTCTTTCTTGGCTTTTTGCCACGAACCCTTTGGGCTGTATCACGTAGATACATTCCTTAAGATGGCTATTCAAGAATGACGTCTTGACGCCTATTTGCCAGATCTCGTAATCGAGAGCTGCAGCAACGGATAGAAGAATACAGATAGACTTCAGCATAGCAACAGGCGAAAAGGTTTCATCGTAATTGATTCTAGCCTTTTGCATGTAACCCTTTGCAACCAATCTAGCTTTGAAAGTTTCTACTCTCCCTTCCGCATCCTTCTTTCTTTTGTAGACCCACTTGCATCCAATGAGTTTTATCCCATCTGGCAGATCCACGAGTTCCTAAATAGAGTTGGATTTCATAGAATCCATCACATTGTTCGTGGCTTGTTTCCAAGATTTAGAATCAACATCATTTATAGCTTCATCATAGGTGATCGGATCATCCTTATGCTCATGAGTCTCAGCCTGGTATACCTCAGCATTATACATAAAGAAATTAGGCTTTTTCGAAACCCTCCCACTACGACGAGGCACCCTAAATTGTTGATCATCTGTAGGTCTTTTACCGGAACTCGAACTTACGTGCAAGACTGAAACCTGTGGAGCAGTTCTTTCACCCGATAACTCCTCTAACACTACTTTGCTTCGAGGCTTAAAGTCATTAATGTGACTTTCCTCCAAGAATGTCGTGTGGGTTGAAATAATGACTTTTTGTTCCTTCAGGTTATAGAACAGACCTCCCTTAATTCCCTTAGGATACCCTATAAACATGCATAATTCTGTTCTTGATTCCAACTTCTTTACATCCCTATCCAATACATGTGCTGGGTAGCCCCGTATTCTCATATGTCCAAGGGAAGGCTTCCTACCATGCCACAATTCATACGGAGTCCTAAATTGACTTGCTTGGAACCTGGTTCAGAACATAGCATGCTGTTTGTAATGCATATCCCCAAAATGATAACGGCAGCGTTAAATAACTCATCATGGACCGTACCATATCCAATAAGGTCCTGTTTCTCTTTTCGGCTGCACCATTCTGTTGTGGAGTACCAGGTGCAGTCAATTAGGATAATATCCCATTCTCTACAAGATGTCCTAGAAATTTGTCAGAGAGGTATTTGCCACCTCGATCAGATCAAAGTGTCTTTATAGATTTACCCAATTACTTTTCCACTTCCACACGGTACCTTTTGAACTTATCAAAGGTTTTGCTCTTGCGGTGCATCAGGTACACATATCCATACCTCGAGTAATCGTGTATAAAGGAGACATAATACTCGAACCCTCCTCATGCTATGACGTTCATGGGGCCACATACGTCAGTGTGTACAATTTCTAAGGGTTCTTAAGCCCTAGTACCCTTAGCTCCGAAAGACCTCTTAGTCATCTTACCCTCAAGTTAAGATTCACATTGAGGAAGACGTACCTCCTCCTGAGATTTTAGAGGACCATCTTTCACCAACTTTTGAATCCTATCCTCATTAATATGACCATGTCTTAAATGCCAAAGATATGCCTTGTTAGAGTAAGAAACTTTCAACCTTTTGGAGTTATCTATTAATTCGGTGTCAAGCAGTGAGTACATCTTTGGTTTGATCAAATATAGGTTTCCATCCATCCATGCAAAATAGATAAAAGACTTATTTCTATAAATATCAACTCTTTTACTAAAAGAAACTGAATAAGAATCCTTTATTAAACAAGCTACTGATGTAAGGTTCCTCCTAAAATTAGGAACATAAAAACCGCTTTTTAATAAAATAAACATAAATTCATCAAAGTAAAGGTAAACATCTCCCACTGCCTCAGCCACTACCAAGCTACCATCTCCAGTCCGCAATGAAAGGCTCTTATCATGTAGACTTCTCGTTTCCACGAACCCCTGCATAGAAACACAAACATGGTTAGTGGCACTCGAATCAATGAGCCATGTGTCTTTCGATTCTTCTACCAAATACACTTCTAAATAGTGAAGTTCCCTACCTTCCTTGCCCTTGGCGGCTAGGAATTCCCGGCAAGCCTTCTTGAAGTGACCTACTTTCCCATAATGGAAGCACTTAGACTTTTTAGGGTCCCCAGGCTTCTTGTTGTTGTTCTTCTTCTTCCCATCCGAGACAGGAGGATTAGAAGAACTAGAAGCTGCTTGCTTCTTATTTGGCCTCTTCCTCTTCTGTGAGGGTTTGGAAGATTCTGCCAAATTGGCCTCTCCTTTGGGTTGGACCGTATCCCTGTCCCTGATTATCCACTCATAAGCTTGGAGTTGGTTTATGAGCTCAGTGAGTCCTAACTCCCTTGTCACCAGATTATATGCGGCCTTAAACCCCACAAAATCCTTAGATAGAGTTTTAAACACCATCTCGATCTAGGTGTTGTAATCCAACTCAGCACCGTTTTCGTCAGCCTCAGCAAAGAATCCCATTAGAGTGATAATATGGTCCTTTACCAGAGTACCTGCCTTCTACTTGGAGTTCATAATGCTGGTAATAGCAGACTGTTGAGCCAATTTTTCTTGACCTCCAAACATGTCCTCCTGATTTTCCATGATCTCCCTTGCAAGTTGATAAGTCTCATGCTACTTTTGTAAAGCACTAAACTATCTCATTGGATTCTCTCCAACAAGTATAGGTAACCGAGATCTCCTCAAGCAGTGTGTTAGGTTTGGGCCCTGGTGGGCATGGTTCATCCAGCACAAACTTGTGTCTTTCACAGCTGAGAACTATCAGTAGATTTCTTTTCCAGTCTTTATAATTATCGCCATTCAGCTTATTTTCAGTAAGTATTGAAATGAGGGGTGTCGGTGACATTTTGAACTGAAATAAAATTATACTAGACATCATTACAACTAGGGAGATAATCCCAACTAGAATTTGGCCATTTGGAGATAATCCAATTCAAAATTCAAATAGCATTTTAAGTAGAATTTTATCTCCTCATTCCTACAAAAAACCGATTCCCCTTTGTGCCAAAAACATGACTGGATTCGATCATTAAAGTGTGAGGAGAATCAAAATCCAAATAGGATTTTCTAGCTTGAATTTTATCTCATCCTTATCCAATTAAAAACTAAAAATCCCTTTAAGATATACTCAATAATTTTCGGCCACAAATAGGGAGGAGAGAATCTAAATTCAACTGGGATTGAAACTTCAATTTTTCCCTGAACCTTATCCACAAAAATCTGAAAATTCCATGAGGATAATCCTCAAAATTTTTGACCATGTTTGTTAGGATTTAGATTCAAAATTCAAGTAGGATTCAAAAAAGATTTTCCTCTCCATATCCAACTCAAATTCGAATTTCATTCCTTGTGGATTTACCATAAGAAATTCGAATCCTACTTGGACTATGATTCAAAATTTGAATTTCAAATTTCAAATTTTAAATTTCAAATTTCAAATTTAAATTTTAAATTCAAATTCCAAATTCGAATTTCAAATTCAAATTTCAAATTTCAAATTTCAAATTTCAAAATTCAAATTTCAAAACCCACAAAACAGTTGTATTTCAAATTCTTATTCTCATGGATAATTTTCTACAACTCCAATCCAATCTCAAATAAAATCATGGCAACTTTATTTGGAGTTTGAATAATTGTGTACTCTATTATCCAAAACAAAATCTGAATTCAACCGGAGAGAATCTTGTCCACTATCCTAATCCTATGTCAACACCATCCATGCATAATCAACTAGCCAATAACATACACAAATCAATTTGTTAAACGTTAAGGAATTATGTGGAGCTAGTAGAGGGACTAATTGGACATATATAATCGGGCTCCTGTGAATCCATATGATCATCATTCTTTACCAAACAACTCAATCATATGATCACTAATTTCAGAGTCACACCACTATAAACCTGAAACTGAACTCCCAATTATATACCATATTACGTAAGCCTATGACAAGCTATCATCCAATGATCTTGTCATGTATGC
The DNA here is from genome assembly GCA_035233585.1 of Antiaris toxicaria. Taxonomy (NCBI): domain Eukaryota; kingdom Viridiplantae; phylum Streptophyta; class Magnoliopsida; order Rosales; family Moraceae; genus Antiaris; species Antiaris toxicaria. Next base: position 54,968,276 of record CP141153.1, read on the forward strand.
AGAACCCTCATATGATATCCATGATCAGCCTTAGGTCATAGTCCGTTCAATTCTACTGATCAGGCTATCTTAAAGTTCCATTATACTACCGAATAAAGAAAATGATTATTCACCATATGTGAATAAGAAGTCATCCGCCCAGCAGATGACCCAAGGCCTTGTTCATTTTCACATCCAGTATAATGCCTTTAAGAGGATACCCTTAACTCCTCATTAGAGCTATGATTTTGATATCTGTAAACAAACTCTTCATCGTATACAAGTCATGCACCCAACGAACCAGTCTATAAGCTTACTACCTCTGAGACGCTTTAGCCATTGGAATATCAAAGTACACAAGTCATATACATGAAGCTGTTCATTCACTCAGGATTAAGGTTACTGCATAATGAACATCAAAAGTAGATCGATCCACTCATAGCGGACTACGTAGATCAATCATGCTTTAGTCCCGGTCTAATATGTCACCACCAAGCAACATATTTATGTCTCTACTTAGGAGTCTATGCTCCAGACAGTTGAGACAAACCGTCCCCACCATGGCTTTAGACAATATAATAGTCTTAACATGAGTTAGATGCTCGGTCTAACCCCATAGATTACAGACCTTAGTTTAGACCGCTTACTTTAGAACATTGTCTTCTCGCATACAAAAGTCCATTACATGCAACATTCTAACAGTTTTAACACAAGCAGTCAGGGAGCCGTATTTGCTTACATTTACTTTAACATGTAAATAGAATGAGGACAAACAGTAATGTAATGAATAACCTCTATATATAATTCTATTATCCAGTTCAAAAATAATACAACAAAATGTCTCTAATGCTTAGGGCATTTCCTAACATTTCATTGGATGACTATCCCAAGACATCGGAAGAAAGAGAGCGTATGAGTAAGGTCCTTTATGCATCTGCTGTAGGTACCATTATGTACGCTATGCTTTGCACTCGCCAAGACATATGTTTTGCCAGTCGCTATCAAGCGAATCCTAGAACCAAGCACTGGCAAGTAGTAAAGCATATACCTAAGTATCTTAAGAGAATGAGGGATTATATGCTGGTGTATTCTAGAGGGAACCTAACACCCGTAGGATACGCGGATTCAAACTTCCAGACTTGCAAGGATTCGAGCAAATCGACATCAGGATCAGTGTTCTTGCTTGGAGGAGGCGCCATTGTGTGGAGGAGCGTGAAGCAAGGTTGCACAGTTGACTCTACAATAGAGGCTGAGTATGTGGCTGCGGCTGAGGCATCTAAAGAAGTGGTTTGGCTCTGTAAGTTCTTTAGAGACCTTGAAGTCATTATGGGTGTTGACAAACCTATCACACTTTACTGTGATAACACTCGGGCTATTGCCAACACAAGGGAATCTCGGCACCACAAGAAGGCCAAGCACGTAGATCGTAGGTATCACATTATTAGAGGGCACATGAAGGAGGAAAAGTAGATGTATGTAAGATCACGTCCGAGGACAACATTGCTGATCCCTTTACTAAGACTTTGGTGGCTAGAAGTTTTGAGAGGCATGTAGAAGCGATGGGGATGCATAACATGGCACATCTACTGGCTTAGGGCAAGTGTGAGATTGCTAGGAAATGCCCTAAGTATTAGAGACATTTTGATGTATTTATTTTGAACTAGATAATAAAATTATATATAGAGATTATTTATTACATTGCTGTTTGTCCTCGTTTTATTTACATATTAAAGTAAATGTAAGCAAATATGGCTCACCGACTACTTGTGTTAAAACTATTAGAACGTTGCATGCAATGGACTTTTGTATGCGAGAAGACAATGTTCTAAAGTAAGCGGTCTAAACTAAGGTCTGTGGTCTATGGGGTTAGACCGAGCATCTAACTCATGTTAAGACTAATATGTTGTCTAAAGCCATGGTGGGAATAGTTTGTCTCGACTGTCCGGAGTATAGACTTCCAAGTAGAGACATAGATATGTTGCTTGGTGGTGACAAATTAGACCGGGACTAAAGCGTGATTGATCTACGTAGTTCGCTATGAGTGGATCAATATGCTTTTGACATTCATTGTGCAGTAACCTTAATCCTGAGTGAATGAACTACTTCATGTATATGACTTATGCACTTTGATGTTCCAATGGCTAAAGCGTATCAGAGGTAGTAAGCTTATAGACCTGTTCGTTGGGTGCATGACTTGTATATGATGAAGGGTTTGTTTACAGATATTAGAATCATAGATTTAATAAGGAGTTAAGGGTATCCTCTTAAAGGCATTATACTGGATGTGAAAATGGACAAGGCCTTGGGTCGTCTGCTGGGCAGATGACTTCTTATTCACATATGGTAAATAATCATTTTCTTATTTGGTAGTATAATAGAACTTTAAGATAGCCTGATTAGTAGGATTAAACAGACTTCGACCTAAGGCTGATCATGGATATCATATGAGGGTTCTACATATATGGCAAGGTCATTGGACAGTAGCTTGTCACAAGCTTATGTAATACGGTATATAATTGGGAGTTCAGTTTCAGGTTTATAGTGGTGTGACTCTGAAATTAGTGATCATATGATTGAGTTGTTCGGTAAAGAATGATGATCATATAGATTCACGGGAGCCTAATTATATATGTCCAATTGGTCCCTCTACTAGCTCCACATAATTCCTTAACGATTGGCAAATTGATTTGTGTATGCTTATTAGCTAGTTGATTATGCATGGATGGTGTTGACATAGGATTAGGATGGTGGACAAGATTCTTTCTGGTTGAATTCATAATTTGTTTTGGATAATAGAGTACACAATTATTAGAACTCCAAATAAAGTTGCCATGATTTTATTTGAGATTGGATTAGAGTTGTAGAAAATTATCCATGAGGACAAAATTTGAAATACAACTTTTTGTGGATTTTGAAATTTGAATTTTGAAATTTAAATTTTGAATTTGAAATTTGAATTTGAAATTTAAATTTGAAATTTGAAATTTGAAATTTGAATTTGAATTTTGAATTTTGAAATTTGAAATTCAAATTTTGAATTTCAAAATTACAGTTCAAGTGGAATTCGAATTCTTTATGGATAATTCTACAAGGTTAGAATTCGAATTTGAGTTGGATTATGGAGAGGAAAATGTTGTTTGAATCTTACTTGAATTTTAAATCCAATCCTAACTAACTTGGTTGAAAATTTTGAGGAATATCCTCCTAGAATTTTCAGATTTTTTGTGGATAAGGTTCAGGGAAAAATTCAAGTTTCAATCCCAGTTGAAGTTGGATTCTCTCCTCCTTGGAATTGGATGAAAATTTTAAGGGAATCTCAAGGGAGATTTCAGTTTTAATTGGATAAGGATGAGATAAAATTCAAGCTAGAAAATCCTATTTAAATTTTGATTCTCCTCACACTTTAATAGACAAATCTAGATAGGTTTATGGCCTTAGGGAAATTCAGTTTTATTGGTGAGTGAGGAGATAAAATTCAAGTTAAATTCCTGTTTGAATTTTGAATACAAAATCCTAAAAACTGGCCAAATTTTTTAGTTAGGATAAGGCTGGGATTTTCAGATTTTGTGTTATGGATAAGGGAGAAAATATTCTCCTAATCCAATTTGAATTCAGAGGATCACCTCATACAAGTCTATAAATAGAGGTCCTGCCACTCCAGTTCTCTTAGACTGCAGACTCTTAGGTGAGCAGGCTTATTGTTGCATAACTCACCGTGACAATAAGTTCTTTAGAGATCTGGGTGGTCAGAAGAAGACTAGCAGTGCTAGCATACCGATCAAGGTTCAGAGTGTCCGCACACTTAGCGACTCAGGAATTGGAGAATAGTAGAGAAGGCTAGTTGGTTGAAGCCCTCCGATCATTCTCCTCCTGCAGATTTGCATCCTTTGAGGTATGAGTTTAAATTGTTGTTGGTTTATTATATATGGCATCATGAGATATTTAACGATCTTAAAAATTTTTATTGTTCCGCTGCGCCACTCTGATATGTTTTTACCGATTTATTTCCTACACAAAGTAGGCCAATTGGGTACCGATGGGCCTAGGTACCACATAGAAACACTAGTAATTGTCACTAACAGTATTAGTGACTCAATGAAGGTGCTGATAAGATACATTATTGATGACAAGTGGTAACCTGTAAGCTGATAGAGGTGTGAGTACGAGTTGCTTATAGACTTAGGTAAGTATAACTCTGCCTATAGCATGAACGAAATGATTTTAAAATGATGTTTTATAGTATGTTAAGTATGTATGTCATGCACATGTAGTTGCAAAGCATAAGAGCATATAGCTTCACAATCAAGTAAATTAATGAAAGAATCAGTGAGATGCCATACATCCCTACCACGTAGGATTAGGGACAGCTTAGAGAAGCGAATGGCTAGAACAGATAAACAAGATGGAATTTAATAGGCGTGTTGTACCGGACTTTTCAGTTGAAGAGGTTCTCAAGTTAAAATAAGATAAAGCACAAAATTGGGCATCCGTTGATGGTTCTTCAGCTTTTTAGTAACCTCTGGCATTACTGTTGGTCGGCGTGCACACGGTACTAACACACGGGCCCTAAGTAGACAAGAGGAAGAAAGAAAATATATCAAAGAATAAATGAACATAATCGAATCATGCATTGAGCATACTATGTATTGGTTCACAATGCTTCTAGCTATCATAAGATGCATTCAGTATAAGATATACTATGTTATGCATAAAGTAGGTGATGTTTTGTATTCAATGACATGATAAGTGATGATATAGTACGTGATATGATATCTGTGGATGTCTTGAATGCTTATATGATTTTATGTATATACTATGTTCAAACATGTTTTGCGGTTAACATGTTATACTTACTGGGTGTAAAGCTCATTGAGTGTGTTCATGCTGTAGGTAAGCGTCCTATGGCTTAATCATCTATGGGCAATGATGGTGGCGGAGGCGGATATGAGGCGAGGTTGTGGACACACCGCGAGTATTCTTCTGCATAGTATTTTGAGTAATAGTATAATTTGGGACAGTACACGGTATATTTGCATAGTAATCATTAAATGATATTTTTAAATAGTAACTATTATACAGTATTTATGAATAGTAATTGTTAAATAGTATTTTTGAATAGTAATCGTCATACGGAATTTTTGAATAGTAATCATTACATAATATTTATGAATAGTAATCGTTAAATAGTATTTTTGAATGGTAAACTGTTAAGCAGTATATTTTGGAATAATAAATAGTTAAAGTATACATATATGAATAGTAAATACATACATGTATTCAAAACATCTCCTAAAATTAGGGTATCTAAGTAAATACAATTTAAGTAGGTATAAATGGTTTGCAAGAAAGTATAAGTATTAGTGTAAAGATAAAGTGCAAGTAATAGCAGTTTTAGGTGACGGTCCGGGCCACTAACGGCACAGGGCGTCATAATTGGTATCAGAGCGGTTTCCTACCACCCTACCTCACATCGCCGTATGCCTGCCTCATCTGTCCAAGTAAGTTAGCTTTTGTTTTTCAAAATTAATACATAAGTTGACATTAATTTATAATAGGGATAATGGTTGCATCATGAGACCCCTAGCAAGTGCAAGAGAATTGACAGGCGAGTCTAGCTTTTGCCGCCATGCGGCCGGACATATACGATGGTTGACACGCAAGCAAGCTTCCATACGGGATTCACCACTTAGAGGCTATCTTTGAGGCATGCCATATTCCATCATGTCTATGGGTGATTTTCGCCAGCAGTAGACTACAAGGACCCGTGCTGACCTGGTGGAATGAACGGCGTAGGATAGAGCATCTGGTGTGGTGGGTCGAATTCTGCCGCGACCTCCATGATAATACTACACCAGCCCGAGATGAAGATAGATGGGGAGATATGTGCGAGATGTGATACCAGGTCTTCTCTGGCATTTGGGATATCTATGAGGGAGAGACCATGGAGCACTATTACTAGAGGTTTCTGGATGCCATGATGCCTCACATCCCTCAGGGTAGACCTTTTTCAGAGATGGCTGACCTACTATGGAGAGGTGCACCATGGTATGTGAGGGACCTTGTTCCCTACCCTCCACCACATGAGGATCTAAGGTGCCTTACCCGAGACATGGTAGAGGCAGAGAGAATGGTACTCAACCCTACACCTGGTGAAGGTTTTGTAGCGGTAGCTAACATAGGGGGTGACCCGGCAGACACAGCACCCCAACTAGCTGATGAAGAGCTTACAATCGAACTTTATCTAGCAGTACCTGAAGCACCTGAGGACTATGGGGATCTGATGGAGGACCCCGAGCCAGCCCCTTAGTCTCCCAAGTACCACGAGAAGGAAAACAATGATGAGGCTCTCCCCAATGCCGAACTCGAAGATGAAGAGGAGGAGCGCCCCGTTCACATTAGCGATGACGAGTGGATAGAGATGTATAAGTCCCAGGTTATCGTTGCTAGTGACGACGAGGGCAGTATTATCTGGGGAGATGGGGAGGAGGACCCAAAGGAGTTCCCACTTAGCAACAGTGAGGATGAGATGATGTCTGATGCTAAGTCTAGAATGCCTTCTGAGTAGTAGTATGTTAGGAAATGCCCTAAGTATTAGAGACATTTTGATGTATTTATTTTGAACTGGATAATAAAATTATATATAGAGGTTATTCATTACATTGCTATTTGTCCTCGGTTTATTTACATATTAAAGTAAATGTAAGCAAATATGGCTCACTGATTATTTGTGTTAAAACTGTTAGAACGTTGCATTCAATGGACTTTTGTATGCGAGAAGATAATGTTCTAAAGTAAGCGGTCTAAACTATGGTCTGTAGTCTATGGGGTTAGACCGAGTATCTAACTCATGTTAAGACTATTATGTTGTCTAAAGCCTTGGAGGGGACGGTTTGTCTTGACTGTCTAGAGTTGGACTCCCAAGTAGAGACATAGATATATTGCTTGGTGGTGACATATTAGACCGGGACTAAAGCGTGATTGATCTACGTAGTCCGCTATGAGTGGATCAATCTGCTTTTGACGTTCATTGTGCAATAGCCTTAATCCTGAGTAAATGAACTACTTCTTGTATACGACTTGTGTACTTTGATGTTACAATGGCTAAAGCGTCTCAGAGGTAGTAAGCTTATAGACCGGTTCGTTGGGTGCATGACTTGTATACGATGAAGGGTTTGTTTGCAGATATCGGAATCATAGCTCTAAGGAGTTAAAGGTATCCTCTTAAAGGCATTATACTGAATGTGAAAATGGACAAGGCCATGGGTCGTCTGCTGGGCGAATGACTTCTTATTCACATATGGTGAATAATCATTTTCTTTATTCGGTAGTATAATGGAACTTTAAGATAGCCTGATCAGTAGGATTAAACGGACTTTGACCTAAGGCTGATCATGGATATCATATGAGGGTTTGGCATATATGACAAGGTCATTGGATAGTAGCTCGTCACAGGCTTACGTAATACGGTATATAATTGGGAGTTCAGATTCAGGTTTATAGTGGTGTGACTCTGAAATTAGTGATCATATGATTGAGTTGTTCGGTACAGAACGATGATCATATGGAATCACGGGAGCCCGATTATATATGTCCAATCAGTCCCTCTACTAGCTCCACATAATTCCTTAACGTTTGGCAAATTGATTTGTGTATGCTCTTGGCTGGTTTATTATGCATGGATGGTGATGACACAGGATTAAGATGGTATACAAGATTCCCTCCGGTTGGATTCAGATTTTGTTTTGGATAATAGAGTACACAATTATTCGAACTCCAAATAAAGTTGCCATGATTTTATTTGAGATTGGATTGGAGTTGTAGAAAATTATCCATGAGAACAAGAATTTGAAACACAACTGTTTTGTGGGTTTTGAATTTTGAATTTTGAAATTTGAAATTTGAATTTTGAAATTTGAATTTGAAATTTTAATTTGAAATTTAAATTTGAAATTTGAATTTGAAATTTGAATTTGAAATTTAAATTTGAAATTTGAAATTTGAAATTTGAAATTTGAAATTTGAATTTGAAATTCGAATTTGAAATTTGAAATTCAAATTTTGAATCACAGTCCAAGTAGGATTCGAATTTATTGTGGAAAAACCACAAGGTTTGAAATTCGAATTTGAGTTGGATTTGGAAAGGATAATCTTGTTAGAATCCTACTTGAATTTTGAATCCAAATCCTAACAAATAGTGGACGAAATTTTAAGGATTATCCTCAATGGAATTTCGGTTTTTGTGGATAAGGCTCAAGGGAAAAATTCAAGTTTCAATCCCAGTTGAATTTGGATTCTCTCCTCCCCAGAAAGTGGCCGAAATTTTGGAGAATATCTCCTAGGAAAATTTGGTTATTTTGGACAAGGTTGAGATAAGATTCAAGCTTGAAAATCCTAGTAGAATTTTGATTCTCCCTTATCCTAAAAGTGGCCGAAATTTTTTAGGAGATTTTCTCTTTGTAATTTTTGGATTTTTTGGTTGAAAAAGGGAGATAAAATTCTAGTTAAAATCTTGTTTAGATTTGGATTGGATTTATCCTAAATGGCCGAATTTTAGTGTTGGGATTTTCCCATGGAAAATTTGGATTTTATGGTTATGGATAAGGGAGACTATCTTTTCGTAATCCAATTCGAATTCAGAGAATCACCTCACGCAGGTCTATAAATAGAGGTCCTGCCACTCCAGTTCTCTCAGACCACAGACTCTCAGGTGAGCAGGCTTATTGTTGCACAGCTCATCGTGACAATAAGTTCTTTAGAGATCTGGGTGGTCAAAAGAAGACTAGCAGTGCTAGCATACCGATCGAGGTTCAGAGTGCCCACACACTCAGCCATTCAGGAATTGGAGAATAGTAGAGAAGGCTAGTTGGTTGAAGCCCTCCGGTCATTCTCCTCCTGCAAGATTGGCGTCCTTGAGGTATGAGTTTTAATTGTTGTTGGTTTATTGTATATGGTATCATGAGATATTTAACGATCTAAAAATTTTTATTGTTCCGCTGCGTCACTCTGATACGTTTTTACCGATTTATTTTCCTACAATTGGTATCAGAGCCATCTCATGACTTTGCCATGTACATAAATTAGACAATTACTTAGTTTTTTTATTTATGTATGGATTTGATATTTATAGAGTGGCATTCTAGGGTTCCTTTATGTTGTTATCATGGATTATGTATAAAGTATATGGTTATTTTAATTTTCTGAATTATTATAAGCATGCTTGTTTATGCCGGTTATGGTTCCTTAGAATTTAGAAAAATTGTATCTAGGATTTTTTATGTAACCATGGGAGCAGTTTATTAACACTGTAATTTTCCCATGGATTTTATTTTTTGTCTCTTAGAATTATTATGGTAAGAATTTTGTACACTGGAAACGGTTTAGGAAATTTTATGTAATTATTCTTGGAGGAGATTGAAGATTGAAGACTGTGATTTATTTTTTCCAAAAGTTAAATTTGATTTAAAGATTGAAATTTTGATTGTATGGAAAATTTCAATTTAATTGGGATTCAAATTAATTTTTGGAGATCCTAATAGGTAAATTGGAATATGACACGAAAATCGAGACACGACCGCTCAGGATAGGCCGTCGGGCCTTGGTGGGGCTGCAGCCCCTACCCTCGGGCAGGATGGGGCTGCGGCAGCCCCTGTGCAGGCCATAACCACCCACGGCCGCAGGCTTGGCCTGCAGCCGAGGGTGGCCATGGCCTGCCCAAGGCCGGCCGCAGCCTGGGCGTGTAGCCTGGCGCTGCAGGCTTGGCCTGCAGCCCGGCAAGGCTGCACATAGGGGGCGGCCGTGGGCTGCCAGCCCCTCCGGGGCTGGTGGCTGCCCACGGCGGCTACCACCTCCGGGGGCGGTGGTGCGACAGTACAAAAATCAAAAATTTTGATTTTTAAATTTGAGATTTAATTTTAAATCATGTTTAAAAATATGTAATTAAAATTTTTTGAAATTTTTTTTGAAATTACATATTATTACACATGATGTATAAAATTGTTTAAAGTTTGAATTTGAAATTTAAATTTGAAATTCGAATTTGGAATTTGAATTTGAAATTTAAATTTTTGGGATTTAAATTTTAAATGATTCAAGGGATGAGAAATAAATAAAGAGGCTATATAAAGATGGATACAAGTAGATGGAACAAAATTCAAGACCCAAAGAATGCTTCGGATGGAATTGTGTAATCTTTATTTTCTTTATTCTAGGATGGAACCATGGCTTGGTTATTCTGTCAATTATTTTTTCTGTGATATGTCATGGATGTATAAATATGTATTGATGGATGTTTTAAATGCATATTTGATAACATGTCATATAGGATAGGTGAATGCCGCTCACACTATATTGATCATACATATTTGTCAAAACTTACATGTTTTTCAAAATATTGAGTGGGAGAGGGTTTCAAACAAAACCCACGGCCTCCATTGTTGATCCATATGTGAAAGCATGGTAACGCCTCGCATCAGTTCTGCCCTGACCACACCTCTCGATAGGTGTTTACCGTCGCCGGTATACTAGATTGGATCTCCTATGTGGAAAACGTGTTAGGGTACGATCCTATTCATGACCACCTCTTGGTGGCTTGGTAGGACATGGATCAGGCTACGTAAACAATGGTTATACACTCAAGACTCGTTTAGTTATTAACCTTCCCTAGAAGCTCTAACCTTAGAGGATTTATGGCAACATATATTAATTGGATGGGGTCCATGTTCCGGCTATTTGTTTTCATGACCACCCCTCGGTGGCTTGGGGCAATAGGTGCTGAGAATTACCGTTGCAATGCTACATGTTTTTCAAGTTTCATGTAGGAATATACTTGTATGTTTTATTTGCTAAATTATCTGTATATTTGCTTGGGCTTTGTAATGATATCTAGTATAATTTTATTTCAGTTCAAAATGTCACCGACACCCCTCATTTCAATACTTACTGAGAATAAACTGAATGGCGATAATTATAAGGGTTGGAAAAGAAATCTGTTAATAGTTCTCAGCTGCGAGAGACACAAGTTCGTACTGGACGAACCATGTCCACCAGGGCCAAAACCTGACACACCGATTGAGGAGGTCCCGGTTGCCTATACTCGTTGGACAGAATCCAATGATATAGCTCGATGCTACATACTTGCTAGCATGACGAGTGCTTTACAAAAGCAGCATGAGACTTATTAAGTTGCTGGGGAGATCATGGAAAATCTAGAGGACATGTTCGGAGGCCAAGAAAAGTTGGCTCGACAGTCCGCTATCACCAGTATTATGAACTCTAAGCAAAAGGCAGGTACTCCGGTGAAGGGCCATATGATCACTCTAATGAGATTCTTCGCTGAGGCTGCCGAAAACGGTGCTGAGTTGGACTACAACACCCAGATCGAGATGGTGTTCAAAACTCTGTCTAAAGATTTTGTGGGGTTTAAGGCCATATACAATCTAGCGACAAGGGAGTTAGGACTAACCGAGCTCATGAAGCAACTTCAGGCTTATAAGCGGATGATCAGGGATGAGGATGCGGTCCGACCTAAAGGAGAGGCCAATTTGGCGGAATCTTCCAATCCCTCACGGAAGAGGAAGAGGCCAAATAAGAAGCAAATGGCTTCTAGTTCTTCTAATCCTCCTGTCTCGGATGGGAAGAAGAAGAAGAAGAACAAGAAGCCAAAGGACCCTAAAAAGTCCAAATGCTTCCATTGTGGGAAGGTAGGTCACTTTAAGAAGGCTTGCCGGGAATTCCTAGCTGCCAAGGGCAAAGAAGGTAAGGAACTTCATTACTTGGAAGTGTGTTTGGTGGAAGAATCGAAAGACATTTGGGTCATTGATTCGGGCGCCACTAATCATGTTTGTGTTTCTATGCAGGGGTTCATGGAAACGAGAAGTCTACATGATAGGAGCCTTTCGTTACGGACTGGAGATGGTAGCTTTGTGGTGGCTGAAGCAGTGGGAGATGTTTACCTTTACTTTGATCAATTTAGGTTTATTTTATTAAAAGACTGTTTTTATGTTCCTAATTTTAGGAGGAACCTTATATCGGTAGCTTGTTTAATAAAGGATTCTTATTCAGTTTCTTTTAGTAAAAGAGTTGATATTCGTAAAAAATAAGTCTTTTATCTGTTCTGGATGGATGGATGGAAACCTATATTTGATCAAACCAAAGATGTACTCAGTGCTTGACACTGAATTAATTAATAACTCTAAAAGGTTGAAAGTTTCTCACTCTAACAAGGAATATCTTTGACATTTAAGACTTGGTCATATTAATCAGGATAGGATTCAAAGATTGGTGAAAGACGGTCCTCTGGAATCTCTGGAGGAGGTATGTCTTCCCCAATGTGAGTCTTGTCTAGAGGGTAAGATGACTAAGAGGTCTTTTAGAGCTAAGGGTACAAGGGCTCAGGAGCTCTTAGAAATTGTGCACACTGACGTATGTGGCCCCATGAACGTCACAGCATGAGGAGGGTTCAAGTATTATGTCTCTTTTATAGATGATTACTCGAGGTATGGATATGTGTATCTGATGCACCGCAAGAGCAAAACCTTTGACAAGTTCAAAGAGTATCATGCGGAAGTGGAAAAGCAATTGGATAAATCCATAAAGACACTTCGATCTGATTAAGGTGACGAATACCTCTCTGATGAATTTCTAGGACATCTTGTAGAGAACGGGATATTATCTCAATTGACTACACCTGGTACTCCACAACAGAATGGTGTAGCCGAAAGGAGAAACAGGACCTTATTGGATATGGTACGATCCATGATGAGTTATTCAATGCTGCCATTATCATTTTGGGGATATGCTTTACAAACGGTGTGCTATATTCTGAACCAGGTTCCGAGCAAATCAATTCCCAGAACTCCGTATGAATTGTGGCATGGCAGGAAGCCCTCCCTTGGACATATGAGAATATGGGGCTGCCCGGCGCATGTACTGGATGGGGATGCGAAAAAGTTGGAATCAAGATCAGAATTGTGCATGTTTGTAGGATATCCTAAAGGAACTAAAGGAGGTCTATTCTATAACTCGAAGGAACAAAAAGTCATTGTTTCAACCCATGCGACATTCTTGGAGGAAAGTCACATGAATGACTTTAAGCCTCGAAGCAAAGTGGTGCTAGAGGAGTTATCGGGTGAAAGAACTGCTCCACAGATTTCGGCCTTGGACGCAAGTCCGAGTTTCAGTGAAAGACCTACAGACGATCAACAATTTACGGTGCCTCGTCGTAGTGGGAGGGTTTCGAAGAAACCTAATTTCTTCATGAATGATGCTGAGGTATACCAGGCCGAGGCTCATGAGCATGAGGATGATCCGATCACCTATGATGAAGCTATAAATGATGTTGATTCTAAATCTTGGAAACAGGCTATGAACAATGAGATGGATTCTATGAAATCTAACTCTGTTTGGGAACTTGTAGATTTGCCAGATGGGATAAAACCCATTGGATGCAAATGGGTCTACAAAAGAAAGAAGGATGCGAAAGGGAGAGTGGAAACTTTCAAAGCTAGACTGGTTGTAAAGGGGTACACGCAAAAGGCTGGAATCGATTACGATGAAACCTTTTCGCCTGTTGCTATGCTGAAGTCTATCTGTATTCTTCTGTCCATTGCTGCGGCTCTCAATTACAAGATCTGGCAAATGGATGTCAAGACAGCATTCTTGAATGGCCATCTTGAAGAGTGTATCTATATGATACAGCCCGAAGGGTTTGTAGCGAAAGGCCAAGAAAGGAAAGTCTGCAAGTTGCTTAGATCCATTAATGGATTAAAGCAAGCATCCCGTTCATGGAACCAGAGGTTTGATCAAGCGATTAAGACATTTGGTTTTGAGCAGAACGTTTATGAACCTTGTGTTTATAAACGTATTAAGGATGGAAAAGTGGTCTTTCTGATACTCTATGTCGATGATATACTACTCATTGGGAATGATGTAGGGAACTTATCATCGGTCAAGCTTTGGTTACACCAATAGTTTGACATGAAGGACTTGGGAGAAGCTAATTTTGTTCTAGGCATTCGTCTCTTTAGAGATTGAAAGAACAAAATGATAGCGTTATCCCAAGCTTCATACATAGATAAAATAATTGACAAATATGCAATGCAAGAGGCAAAGAAAGGCTCACAACCTTCTATTGCTGGTCTAACTCTTTCATTGGATGACTGTCCAAAGACATCGGAAGAAAGAGAGCGTATGAGTAAGGTCCCTTATGCATCCGCTGTGGGTAGCCTTATGTACGCTATGCTTTGCACTCACCTGGATATATATTTTGTAGTAGGTATGGTGAGTCAATATCAAGCAAATCCTGGAACCAAGCACTGGCAAGCAGTAAAGCATATACTCAAGTATCTTAAGAGAACGAGGGATTATATGCTGGTGTATTCTGGAGGGGACCTAACACCCGTAGGATACATAGACTCAAACTTCCAGACTTGTAAGGATTTGAGGAAGTCGACATTAGAGGGCATATGGAGACAGGATAAGTAGATGTATGTAAGATCGCGTCCGAGGACAACATCGCCGATCTTTCTACCAAGACTTTGGTGGCTAGAAGCTTTGAGAGGCACGTAAAGGCAATGGGGATGCGTAACATGGCACATCTACTGGCTTAGGGCAAGTAGGAGATTGTTAGGAAATGCCCTAAGCATTAGAGACATTTTGATGTATTTATTTTGAACTAGATAATAAAATTATATATAGAGGTTATTCATTACATTACTATCTGTCCTCGGTTTATTTACATGTTAAAGTAAATGTAAGCAAATATGGCTCACTGATTGCTTGTGTTAAAACTGTTAGAATGTTGCATGCAATGGACTTTTATATGCGAGAAGATAATGTTCTAAAGTAAGCGGTCTAAACTATGGTCTGTAGTCTATGGGGTTAAACCGAGCATCTAACTCATATTAAGACTATTATGTTGTCTAAAGCCTTCGAGGGGACGGTTTGTCTTGACTGTCTGGAGCTGGACTCCCAAGTAGAGACATAGATATGTTGCTTGGTGGTGACATATTAGATCGGGACTAAAGCATGATTGATCTACGTAGTCCGCTATGAGTGGATCAATCTGCTTTTGACGTTTATTGTGAAATAACCTTAATCCTGAGTAAATGAACTGCTTCATGTATATGACTTGTGTACTTTGACGTTCCAATGGCTAAAGCGTCTCAGAGGTAGTAAGCTTATAAACCGGTTCGTTGGGTGCATGACTTATATACGATGAAGGGTTTGTTTGCAGATATCGGAATCATAGCTCTAAGGAGTTAAAGGTATCCTCTTAAAGGCATTATACTGAATGTGAAAATGGACAAGGCCTTGGGTCGTCTGCTGGGCGGATGACTTCGTATTCACATATGGTGAATAATCATTTTCTTTATTCGGTAGTATAATGGAACTTTAAGATAGCTTGATCAGTAGGATTAAACGGACTTTGACCTAAGGCTGATCATGGATATCATATGAGGGTTTTGCATATATGACAAGGTCATTGGATAGTAGCTCGTCACAAGCTTACGTAATACGGTATATAATTGGGAGTTCAGTTTCAGGTTTATAGTGGTGTGACTCTGAAATTAGTGATCATATGATTGAGTTGTTCGTTACAGAATGATGATCATATGGAATCACGGGAGCCTGATTATATATGTCCAATCAGTCCCTCTACTAGCTCCACATAATTCCTTAACGTTTGGCAAATTGATTTGTGTATGCTCTTGGCTGGTTTATTATGCATGGATGGTGATGACACAGGATTAGGATGGTAGACAAGATTCTCTTCGGTTGGATTCAGATTTTGTTTTGGATAATAGAGTACATAATTATTCGAACTCCAAATAAAGTTGCCATGATTTTATTTGAGATTGGATTGGAGTTGTAGAAAATTATCCATGAGAACAAGAATTTGAAACACAACTGTTTTGTGGATTTTGAAATTTGAATTTTGTAATTTGAAATTTGAAATTTGAAATTTGAAATTTGAAATTTGAAATTTGAATTTGAAATTTGAATTTGAAATTTGAAATTTGAAATTTGAATTTTGAATTTTGAATTTGAATTTGAAATTCGAATTTGAAATTTGAAATTCAAATTTTGAATCACAGTCTAAGTAGGATTCGAATTTTTTGTGGAAAAACCACAAGGTTTGAAATTCGAATTTGAGTTGGATTTAGAGAGGATAATCTTGTTAGAATCCTACTTGAATTTTGAATCCAAATCCTAACAAATAGTGGACAAAATTTTTTAGATTATCCCCAATGGAATTTCGGTTTTTGTGGATAAGGTTCAAGGGAAAAATTCAAGTTTCAATCCTAGTTGAATTTGGATTCTCTCCTCCCCAGAAAGTGGCCGAAATTTTGGAGAATATCTCCTAGGAAAATTTGGTTATTTTGGATAAGGTTTAGATAAGATTCAAGCTTGAAAATCCTAGTAGAATTTTGATTCTCCCTTATCCTAAAAGTGGCCGAAATTTTTTAGGAGATTTTCTCTTTGTAATTTTTGGATTTTTTTGTTGAAAAAGGGAGATAAAATTCTAGTTAAAATCTTGTTTAGATTTGGATTGGATTTATCCTAAATGGTCGAATTTTATTGTTGGGATTTTCCCATGGAAAATTCAGATTTTATGGTTATGGATAAGGGAGAATATCTTTTCGTAATCCAATTCAAATTCAGAGAATCACCTCATGCAGGTCTATAAATAGAGGTCCTGCCACTCCAGTTCTCTCAGACCACAGACTCTCAGGTGAGCAGGCTTATTGTTGCATAGCTTATCGTGACAATAAGTTCTTTAGAGATCTGGGTGGTCGGAAGAAGACAAGCAGTGCTAGCATACCGATCGAGGTTCAGAGTGCCCACACACTCAGCCATTCGGGAATTGGAGAATAGTAGAGAAGGCTAGTTGGTTGAAGCCCTCCGGTCATTCTCATCCTGCAAGATTGGCATCCTTGAGGTATGAGTTTTAATTGTTGTTGGTTTATTGTATATGGCATCATGAGATATTTAACGATCTAAAAATTTTTATTGTTCCGCTGCGCCATTCTGATACGTTTTTACCGATTTATTTTCCTACATAGTAACCCTTTTCACGGGATTTTTGTTTTGTAAATATATAGAGTGGAACAGTAGCTTCCCCTATCTGACTTAGTTAATTATACTTTATGGGATCGTATTTTGGGAAGCGTGTATCACTCCTACAAAACTAGAAGTTTGTACATATTTTTGAGTATATATATATATGATTTGTGAGATATTTTATGAAAAGAAGTATCATTTTGCCCTGAGGGCCTAAATATGATTTTTTTTCCACAAGTATGATCAAAGCATAATAAATAGTGTAGGATGGTTCCTGGCACCTAGATGATGTCCCAATATGATGCGGCAATCGTATTAAACATCACAAGAGTAAGAGAAGAAATGAAAAAGATAATATGTATATTTATGATGAGATTGTTAAGTAAGGAAGAAAATGATATGTAATACAAGTCCCAAGTACAAAGTTTAAGGAACTTATGTTTTTTTTTCCCGTTGTGTGATAGGGTTATATAGGAACGATGGCGAGAACAAGAGCTCAAACTAATCAAGCTACTCGAGATGACGAGCTAATGGCATGGCTCGCAACCATGTAGGAGATGATGCTAAACAAACAACGGGAGCTTAACCAACTTAGGGAGCAACTGAATCGACAACCTCAGGCACCATAACTAGTGGAGGTGCCAGTTCAAGTAGCTCCAGTAGCCCCCGATACTCCTGGAGAACAGGCGGCCTCACCAATCTAGACCATGCCAACACCATCAGTTGTGGCTGCCCCTGCAGCAGTCAACGTACCTGTGCCAACCCATAGAGATAGCGATTTATACGAGAAATTTTGACGTATAAAGGTGCCATAATTCAAAGGGACTACAAACCTCATCGAAGCTGATGACTGGTTGACCGACGTCTAGGTCATATTGGACCTCGTATAACTAACAAAAAGGGAGAAGGTGCTATTTGCCTCCCTCGCCTTGTGCAAGGGAGCCTGCCAGTGGTAGAAAACAGTGGCCATTAGAAGGAATGTGAATAAGATGAGTTGGGTAGACTTCGTCGATGAATTTAAAGAGATGTACTTTAACGACAAGGCCGTAGTAGCCCAATAAGACGAGTTCAACAACCTATTCCAGGGTAGCATGAATGTGATGGAAGTGGTCCAAAAATTTGAGCAGCTGGCTTGACTGTGTCCAGACTTAGTACTAACCAAGAAGGAAAAGGTCCAGAGGATGCTAAAAATGTTTCAGACAGACATTGCAGTCCAAGTCTACAACGACAGCCATGGGCCCATAACTGTAGTTAAATGTGTCAGCAGGGCCATCCGAGTGGAATACTGGTTGGCCCAAGACAAAGACAGAAGGGCCCAAATTTTCAAGGCAAAGAGAGAAGAAAAGAACCAACCAAAATAGATTAAGGGAAGGTCGAATCCCAACTCACAGCACAAAGGGCAGAACAAAGGGGCCAGTAGACCAACCACAACAACAACAAAAGAAAAAGGAACCCAAGCAACCAGGGGCAACAGAGGAATTTCCCCCAAAAAACCAACAACCTTAGGGAAAATGGCAATCAACACCCACTTTGTCCAAAATGCAGGAAAAATCACCCAGGAAAATGCTGCCTAGGGACTAGCGGTTGCTACATCTGTGGCAAGGAAGGCCACTTTGCCAAGCATTACCGCTTCAATCTACAAAATTAGCAGGGCCAAGCCCATGCCATCGGTGGACAGCTACATGCTACCTAAGCCAGAATCGAAAGCCCATCAATCACCCAAGGTAGATTAGAGGCTCCAAAGATGCAGGGGATGATTTACGCCTTCACAAGAAAGGACACAGAAGTTAGAACCTCAAAGGTAGTGACAGGTCAGCTTTCTGTCACCAACTCCACTACACTAGTTCTGTTTGATTCTAGAGCTACACATTCATTCGCATTATTAGAGTTTGCTAAGAGAGTAGACCTGAATGTAGATAGAATGAAACATACTTTTCAAACTGCTCTTCCTTCCAGGGAAGTTTTGTTGTCTAATTACTGGCTATGCAACATACTAGTAATTATCTGTGGACGAGAGCTAAGTATCAACTTGATCATCCTCAACATATATGATTATGACGTGATAGTCGGGATAGATTTCCTTGTCAAGTACCATGCCGTCATAAACTGTCAGAGACAAGAGGTTACCTTCAAGCCAGTCGGACACGAGAAGTTTGTCTACGAGGGTTTATCACTGAAACAACCCAAGATGATGATCTCCACCATGAAGGCCCATAAGCTTCTATCCAGCGGATGCATCGGCTTTCTCGCACACATAGTGGACAAGACCCAGGAAGTAGAAGCAGGGCAAGATAGCGTGCCAATAGTCAAGGAGTTCGTAGGACTGTTTCTAGAGGATCTCCCAGGACTTCTGCCAGAATGTGAGATATCATTCGAGATAGAGATGCTACCAGGGTCAACACCCATATCTAAGGCCCCCTACAGAATGGCACTGGTGGAGTTGAAGGAGTTCCAAACTTAGTTAAAGGAGTTGATGGATAAGGGTTTAATCCGATAGAGTTGTTCACCGTGGGGAGCACCAGTCTTGTTCATGAAAAAGAAGGATGGAACGTTACAGATGTGCATAGACTACCAGGAGCTGAACAAGATCACCATAAAGAACAAGTATCCATTGCCACAGATTGATGATCTGTTCAATCAGCTCCAAGGTGCTATAGTATTTTTAAAGATTGACCTCTATTTCAGGTATCACTAGTTGCAGATCAAAGATGCAGACATACCCAAGACGACTTTCCAAACTCGATATAGACACTATGAGTTCCTTGTCATGTCATTCGACTTGACGAACGCCCCTGCAGCTTTCATGGACCTAATGAACCTTGTCTTCAAGGAATTCTTAGACAAGTTTGTCATTTTGTTTATAAATGACATACTTGTATATTCCAAGACAAAGGAGGAGCATGAGGAGCATCTGAGAGCCATTCTACTCAAGTTGAAAGAGCATCAAATGTATGCCAAATTTTCCAAGTGTGAATTTTGGCTAGAGAAGGTCCACCTCCATGGTCACATGGTCTCCAAGGAAGGAGTATCAGTAGACCTAGCAAAGGTTGAAGCAGTTAGTGACTGGCCAACTTCAAAGAATGTAATAGAAATCCACAGCTTCTTAGGATTAGTAGGTTATTATCGACATTTTGTTGAAGGTTTTTCAAAGCTAGCCGTACCACTCATAGCACTGATCAAGAAGGAAAAGAAGTATGAGTGGACATACAAATGCGAGAAAAGCTTCAAAGAGTTAAAAAGCAGACTCACGAGCACTCAAATCCTGACCATATCGGATGCTAGGTAGGGGAATTTTGTGATTTACAATGACGTGTCCAAGACTGGACTAGGAGCCATACTAATGCAAGGTGGTAGAGTGGTCGCATACGCTTGGCAGCAACTCAAAAACCACGAGAGGAATTATTCAACACATGACCTGGAGTTAGTAGCAGTCGTGTTTGCACTTAAAATATGGAGGCATTACCTATATGGCATCCAATGCGAGATCTATATGGACCACCAGAGCCTCAAGTATATCTTCACATGGAAGGGCTCAACATGAGGCAGAGAAGACAGCTGGAACTAGTGAAGGATTACGACTGTGAAATCCTATATCATCCAGGGAAGGTAAATAAGGTGGCCGACGTACTGAGTAGAAAGCATACCTCCTCACTCATGGCTGTTCGTGCCCTACTGGAAACACTACAGAGGGAACTCCGTAACAATGAAATTGAGGTTTTGATGGGGAGGTTGTCCAAAATGACCCTCCAGTCGATGCTCCTAGAAGAAATTAAAGCCGACCAAGACCTTGATTCAGCCCTAATCAAGCTCAAAAAGGAGGCAACGGAGGACTAGAGTTTAGAGTTTCAAGTCTCTAAAGATGGCATACTCTATTTTGGAGATAGAATGTGTGTTCCAAAGGAGGAAGAACTCAAGAAAAGGATCCTTTCAGAGGCCCATGACATGCCATATTCGGTTCATCCAAGGGCGAATAAGATGTACCAGGACTTAAAAGTGAGCTTTTGGTGGCCAAGAATGAAAAATGACGTTGCCGAATTCATTGCTAAGTGCCTCACCTGCTAGAAAATTAAAGTAGAGCATCAGTGACCAGGAGGAGAACTACAAAAGATCAAGCTGCTTGAGTGGAAATTGGAGCAGATCACAATGGATTTCATGGTCGAATTACCTAGAACATCAAGTAGTAATGATGCAATCTGGGTAATCGTGGACCGACTAACGAGATCAGCTCAATTTTTGGCCGTGAAGCTGAGCTGTTCAATAGAGAAACTGGTAGAAATGTACATGGCTCAAATAGTAAGACTGCACAGTGTACTGAAATCGATCATCTTAGATCGCGATAGATGCTTCACTTCCAAGTCTTGGCAGAGTGTTCAAGCTTCAATGGGAACCAAATTGAAGTTCAGCACAGCCTTCCACCCTCAAACTGATGGCCAGTCTGAGAGAACCATTCTGATGTTGGAGGATATGCTGAGAGTGTGTGCCCTAGATTTCAAAGGGAACTAGGATCAGAAGCTACCACTGATAGAGTTCTCATACAATAATAGCTACCATTGCTTGATTGGGATGGTACCGTATGAGGCACTCTACAAAAGGAAATGCAGATCTCTAGTGCATTGGCATGAAACGGGAAAGAAACAGCTCACTAGCACGGACTTCGTTAAGAGCACAATAGAAGGTGTGAAGCTTATACGAGAGAGACTGGATACAGCTCATAGCCGCTAGAAGAGTTACGTGGATAAACGATGGAGGCCTCTTAAATTTCAAGAAAGAGATTTAGTTTTTCTCAAGGTGGCACCCATGAAAGGGGTAATGCACTTTAGGAAGAAAGGAAAACTCAGTCCTAAATATATAAGACCCTTTGAGATTTTCGAGAGAATTAAGAGGGTAGCCTACAGATTAGCGCTCCCTCCTGAACTAGCATCAGTGCATAATGTGTTCCACGTCTCGATGTTAAAGAAGTACGTGCCAGATAGTTCCCACATACTAAGCCAAGAGCCAGTTCAAGTACACATCAATCTGACCTATGAAGAAAAACTCGTGCGAATTATAACCAAGGAAGATAAAGTCCTTGGGAATAAAGTGATTTTACTTGTAAAAGTATTATGGCAGAATCAAAACCTTGAAGAAGCTACATGGGAACGGGAAGAGGATATGAGAAGAGACTTCTCAGATTTGTTCTAATTTTCGAGGACAAAAATTTTGTAAGGGGCTAGGTTGTAAGGACCGCACCATTCCTGTAACTTGAAGTTCAATGAATGAGAAATTGAGGAATAATTTGATGCCATTTAGCGTAAATTTACAGAACATGGTTAAGTACACGGTCGTGTACCAATCAGACTGTATAAGTGAGAAAGGCCACGTGAGTGAACATAGCCGCATAAGTGTGACACGGTCAGGTACACGGCCGTGTAAGTGGCTGTGTACCACTCAGGTTAATGGACGTATAAAAGGCCGTGTTTCAGAACAGGGCCATGTTGAGGAATTTCAACCAGTACACGCCGGTGTCCAGAGTATACATGCCATGTTGCCCTGTACATGCCCGTGTAAGAACGTATGTGAAAGGCCATGTACTGGACAGAGAGCTAGTATACAGACTCTCAAAATGTATGAAACCTAATTACTAAGTAATGAGTAATTAAGTTGAAAAATATAGTATAATTTCTAGTTGAATAGACTAAATAGATACAGTACTGTTTATGTACTATTCATGCAGTGAAAGGGGTGACTGACAGTGAACTTGGTCCACCCTATTATATGTATAAGTGTATGAAATACGTAGTATCAACAAACCGGTCCAAATGACCATTTCCTGACACAAGATTGGTGAATAGATCACCAGAACGCTCAAACCGAACGTTTGAGCATAACAGTGATAGAAACCCTAGCGGGGTACAATGCCAAGAAAGTGGTCCAGATGACCTCTTCTCGTCTAGAAACTGACAAATAGGAATCAGAATGCTCAGAATAGTCAATTAGAATAGAAAGTAGTAAATAATGAATAGTGAATAGTGAAAAACACAATGTCAAGTTACTGGCCAAGACAGCCTTAACTTGACTTAAAACTGAAAAATAAATAGTCAACAAGCCCAATTTGGTCAATTAGGCATAAACTATGAATTTTTGTCTGAGAGATACGCAGTATCAAGAAGAGGGTCAAGACGACCTTATCTCGCCCCGAAACTGATATATTTAGACTCAGAACACCCAAATTAGTCAATCGGGCACCTGACACGTTTTTCGAGGTAGGATCACACAGATCCTGAAAACTGGTCCAGAAAACCCCGGACAAACATAAGACTAATAAAATTGAAATCAGCATGTCCAAATTAGTCAAGAGAGAATGTGTTGAAAATTTCACGTCAGAATGCCTCGTTTTGCATGCGCAAGTACAACGCAGTGTAGACACAACCATAGTATAGAAAATGAATAGTGAATTGGTGTAGAATGGGCTCTTAGACAGTATAAATAAACTAGATATCATCAGTACAAAATTCAAATTCAGAAAATCTGATTTTCGGACGAAAATTAGAACATTGCCGAGAAAGGACCGAAAACTACAGTAGAAAACGGGACTGCGAAGAGAGCAACACAGATGAATTTTCTTTGGCCTCAAAACCATGTACCATAGCTGGAAAACCAGCTGGTTTTGGTTACAAAAAACCTCAAAAAGCAAGAAATAAAAAATGGGGGAATTATGGCACAAATTCCATTAAACTATTATTCATTTCCATCACTTCCAATCAACACAATTTTTTATCGTTTCACCGTTAAATGGTGGCAGCTCCATTCGGTGGAAATGGGCAGAAATGGGGCAGAAATTTGTCCTCAAATTAGCCTAAAGTAGGCTTGATTAATCAAGCTTAAGTTGCTTAAGTGAGCTTAGGTTTTTTCTATAAAAGGTGTGAGCATAGCTTAGCTTTAGTTTCTTTATTTTACACTCCAAAAAGATTGCAACTCTTTCTCCCTCATTCTTCTAGCTGCAACCGACCCCTCTAAGTCACCCAAGCCTCCATTTTTCAAGCCATAAATCATGCCAAAAATTTACTAAAAGCCAATCTCTTCAAGCTTATGCTAGGTAACTTCAAATCCAAGTCATTCTAAGTCTTTCAAGGGTAAGATTATGAATCAATCTTTGTGGTTTGTAGATGTTGATTTGGTTTGATACTAAGAGAAATTATTTCGGTGTTTTGCTAGCACAAAACTGACCCTTATGCCCTTGGTTTTCCATGGCCATTTTGGTCATCAAGCCTTGGTTCAAAATTGTGCTTGGTTCAAAGCACAAAGTTAGTAACTGAAAATCCTACCTTTGGTGATTTAGTGATTTTAAATTTTTGATCAACAAATTTATGTGTGTTTGTTTATGCACATAGATTGTATAAGTTTATTTTGAGCCCTTAGCTTTCCATTTTTAAGTTTATGTGGTTGTGATTGTGTTTACAATTTTTACGAATGGTTATAAGTATGTGTGATGCGATGAACATTTAGGAAATGGTTGGACACAAATCTATCCCCAGGGAATAGCCACGGATTTTGGCCATTTTGAATCCCTTAGGTTCTGAATTTGGGATTTGGTAAAACTTTATATTTTAAGAAAATTTTGTTACGGTCATTTTTGCATCAAATAGCCTTTGGCCAAAAACGACACTATGATAGGTTTTTTAAGTGGTTTTCACTCGGTGCCCAAAACTAGGAACAAAACTGGGAACAAAATCCGAACCCAGAAATTAGTCTTGGGTTTTATTAAAAATGGACCACTTAGAGTTCGAACCGGATTTCAAGCTCAACATAAAAGTTGTAGATCTCGTCGAGATCTTGAGAATGACTTATGTGTGTTTTAAAAATTTAGCCGTTTTGGGCCTTAAATAGAGCCATTTTCAAAATAATGCAAAACTAGGATTTTTTACAAAAACTGGGCACATAGGCCACGGTTTTAGTAAGATTAGGGCTAGTTAAAGTTAGAATTGAGCTCGGAGGTGAACACGAGATTTGTTCATCTCGTCAAGGATGAAAAGTTTCATGTTTGTCGAATTTATCAACAAAGTCATTTCAATTAAGTTTCAAAACTGTTTTCAAAAGTGGTTTAAAAACCACATTTAAAATGCAATCTCAAAAATGTGTTTTAACACTTTAAAATATAGACATAGTTTTCATAAAACTGTCCCTCACATTCCAACGGGGTGATAAGGAATGGTTTCAAAACACATAAATTCCCCAAGAATTTTATAAGTCAAACCAAAAAGATTTTCTAAAATAACCAAAATAGTGTGCGTAACCCGATAGGCTACCACACCAAACAAGCCTTAGTAGCCCGGTAGGCTACCACTCCAATCAAGCGATAGTGGCCCGGTAGACCACCACACCAGATAAGCCATAGTAGTCCGGTAGGCTACACACCCAAACAGGCAAAGTAACTCGGTCGGTTACTACACCAACTCTATGCATAGTAACCCGGTAGGCTACCTAATTACCAACACGCGAGATAACTGATCAGTTGACTGGTCGACAACCAGTGAAGGACCGTATTCTGAATAACATTACAAGTAATGACGATTAATCCATCAAGAAGATAATTAATCAAACAACAATAGAAGTTAACTGCCAAATCTCTAGAGTAGGCCAATTGGGTGCCGATGGGCCTCGGTACCACATAGAAACACAAGTAATAGTCATTGACAGTATTAGTGACTCTACAAAGGTGCTGACAAGATACATTATTGATGATAGGTGGTAATCTATAAGCTAATAGAGGCATGAGTATGAGTTGCTTGCAGATTTAGGTAAGTACAACTCCGCCTACAACATGAATGAAATGATTTTAAAATGATGTTTTACAGTATGTTAAGTATGTATGCCATGCACATGTAGTTGCACAGCATAAGATCATATAGTTCCACAATCAAGTAGATTAATGAAAGAACCAGTGAGATGCCATACGTCCCTACAGCGTAGGATTAGGGACAGCTTAGAGAAGCATATGGCTAGAACAGATAAACAAGATGGAATTTAATAGGCGTGTCGTACCGACCTTTTCAGTTGAAGAGGTTCTCAAGTTAAAGTAAGATAAAGCATAAAGTTGAGCATCCGTTGATGACTCTTCAGCTTTTTAGTGACCTTAGGCATTACCATTGGTCTGCACACACAGAGTACTGACACACAGGCCCTAAGTAGACAAGAGGAAGAAAGAAAATATAATGAAGTGTAAATGATCATAACCAGATCATGCATTGAGCATAGTATTTATTAGTTCACTATGCTTCTAGCTATCATAAGATGCATTCAGTATAAGATATACTCTGTTATGCATAAACTATGTGATGTTTTGTATTCAATGACATGATAAGTGATGATATAGTACATGATATGGTATCAATGGATGTCTTGTATGCTTATATGAGTTTAAGTATATACTATATTCAAACATATTTTGCGGTTAACATGTTGTATTTACTGGGCATAAAGCTCATGGAGTGTGTTCATGCTGTAGGTAAGCGTCCTATAGCTTAATCATCTATGGGCAATGATGGCGGCGGAGGTGGATATGAGGCGAGGTTATGGAAACACCGCGAGTATTCTTCCGCATAGTATTTGAAGTAACAGTATAATTTTGAACAGTACACGGTATATTTGAATAGTAATCATTAAATGATATTTTTGAATAGTAACCGTTATACAGTATTTATGAATAGTAAATGTTAAATAGTATTTTTGAATAGTAATCGTTATACGGTATTTTTGAATAGTAAATGTTACATAGTATTTATGAATAGTAATCGTTAAATAGTATTTTTGAATGGTAATCCGTTAAGCAATATATTTTGGAATAATAAATAATTAAAGCGTACGTACGTAAATAGTAAATACGTACGTGTATAAAAAAAATCCCCTAAAATTAGGGTATTTAAGTAAATACATTTTAAGTAAGTATAAATGGTTTGAAAGAAAGTATAAGTATCAGTGTAAAGATAAAGTATAAGTAATAGCAGTTTTGAGCGACTGTCCGGGCCACTAAGGGCACGGGGTGTCACATTTGCATCCAATGGGTTTTATCCCATCCGGTATAGATCCACAAGTTCCCAAACAGAGTTAGATTTCATAAAATCCATCTCATTGTTCATGGCCTCTTTCCAAGATTTAGAATCAACATCATTTATAGCTTTATCATAAGTGATCGGATCATCCTCCTGCTCATGAGCCTCGGCCTGGTATACCTCAGCATCATACATGAAGAAATTAGGTTTCCTAAACCCTCCTATTATGACAAAGCACCCTAAACTATTGGTCATCTGCAGATCTTTCATTAGAACTCAGACTTGTGTCCAAGACCAAAATCTGTGGAGCAATTCTATCACCCGATAACTCCTCTAGCACTACTTTGCTTTAAGGCTTAAAGTCATTCATGTGACTTTCCTCCAAGAATGTCACATGGGTTGATGCAATGTCCTTTTGTTCCTTTGGGTTGTAGAACAGACCTCCCTTAGTTCCCTTAGGATACCCTACAAACATGCATAATTTCGATCTTGGTTCCAACTTCTTCACATTCCCATCTAGTACATGTGCCAGGTAGCCCCATATTCTTATATGTCCAAGGGAGGGCTTCCTGCCATGTCACAATTCATACGGAGTCCTGTGAATTAATTTACTTGGAACTTGGTTTAGAATATAGCACGCCATTTGTAATGCATATCCCAGGATGATAACGGCAGAGTTGAATAACTCATCATAGACCGTACTATATCCAATAAGGTCATGTTTCTCCTTTTGACTACACCATTCTGTTGTGGAGTACCAGGTGCAGTCAATTAGGATAATATCCTATTCTCTACGAGATGTCTTAGTAATTCATCAGAGAGGTATTCGCCACCTCAATCAGATTGAAATGAATTTATGGATTTACCCAATTGCTTTTCCACTTCTACATGATACTCTTTGAACTTATCAAAGGTTTTGCTCTTACGGTGCATCAGGTACACATATCCATACCTCGAGTAATCATATATAAAGGAGACATAATACTCGAACCCTCCTCATGCTATGATGTTCATGGGGCCATATATGTCAGTGTGTACAATTTCTAAGAGTTCCTGAGCCCTAGTACTCTTAGCTCCGAAAGACCTCTTAGTCATTTTACCCTCAAGACAAGACTCACATTGAGGAAGACGTACCTCCTCTAGAGATTCCAAAGGACCGTCCTTCACTAATCTTTGAATCTTATCTTGATTAATATGACCAAGTCTTAAATGCCAAAGACACACCTTGTTAGAGTGAGAAATATTCAACCTTTTAAAGTTATTTTTTAATTTGGTGTCAAGCAGTGAATACATCTTTGGTTTGATCAAATATAGGTTTCCTTCCATCTATCCAGAATAGATAAAAGACTTATTTTTATGAATATCAACTCTTTTAGTAAAAGAAACTAAATAAGAATCTCTTATTAAACAAGCTACCGATATAAGGTTCCTCCTTAAATTAGGAACATAAAAATAGTCTTTCAATAAAATAAGCCTAAATTCAACAAAATAAAGATAAACGTCTCCCACTGTTTCAGCCACCACTAAGCTACCGTCTCCAATCCGCAACGGGAGGCTCCTATCATGTAAACTTCTCATTTCTATAAACCCCTGCAAAGAAACACAAACATGATTAATGGCTCTCGAATCAATGACCTAAGTGTCTTTCGATTCTTCCACCAAACACGCTTCTAAATAATGAAGTTCCTTACCTTCCTTGTCCTTGGTGGTTAGGAATTCCCAGTAAGCCTTCTTGAAGTGACCTACCTTCCCACAGTGGAAGCAATTAGACTTTTAGGATCCCTAGGCTTTTTGTTCTTCTTCTTTTTCTTCCCATCTGAGATAAGATGAATAGAAGAACTAGAAGCCACTTGGAAGATTCTGCCAAGTTGGCCTCTCCCCTAGGTTGGACAGCATCCTCATCCTTGATCATGCGCTTATAAGCTTGGAGTTGCTTCATGAGCTCGGTGAGTCCTAACTCCCTTGTTGCTAGATTGTATGCGGCCTTAAACCCCACAAAATCCTTTGACAGAGTTTTAAATGCCATCTCAATCTTGGTGTTATAGTCCAGCTTTGCACCGTTTTCGGTAGCTTCGGCAAAAAATCCCATAAGAGTGATCATATGGTCTTTCACTAGAGTTCCTGCCTTCTTCCTAGAGTTTATGATACTAGTGATGGTAGACTGTGGAGCCAATTTTTCTTGGCCTCCGAACATGTCCTCCAAGTTTTCCAAAATCCCCCTGACAACTTGGTAAGTCTTATGCTGCTTTTTTAAAACACTCATCATGCTAGCAAGAATTTAGCATCGAGCTATCTCATTCGATTCTCTCCAATGAGTATATGCAACTAGGACCTCCTCAAGTGGTGTGTCAGGTTTGGCCCAGGTAGGCATGGTTCATCCAGTACAAACTTATGTCTCTCGCAGTTGAGAACTATCAGTAGATTTCTTTTCTAGTCTTTATAATTATCATCATTTAGTTTGTTTTCAGTTAGTACTGAAATGAGGGATGTTGGTGACATTTTAAACTAAAATAAAATTATACAAGAATATCTTACAAAGCCCAAGCAAATATAAAGAGGGAATATAGCAAATAAAACATGCAAGTATATTCCTACATGAAACTTTAAAAAAATGTGCATTGCAATAGTAATTCTCTGCACCTATTGCTACAAGCCACTAAGGGATGATCATGGGACAAATAGCTAGAATATGGACCCCCTTCAATTAATATATGTTACCTTAAATCCTCCAAGGTTAAGACATATATTAATAACCGCTTATTTTAGCCACCAGTTTAGCTAACAGAGCTTCTAGGGAAGGTTAATAATTAAACGAATCTTGAGTGTATAACCATTGTTTATATAGTTTGATCCACGTCCTATCAAGCCATTGAGGGGTGGTCATGAATAGAATCATGCCCGATACTGGTGGTGGTAAACACCTACCGAGGGGTGTGGTTAGGGCAGAACTGACGTGAGGCATTACCATGCTTTCACATATGTATCAACAATGGAGGCTGTGGGTTTTGTTTGAAACCCTTTCCTACTCAATATTTTGAAAAACATGCAAGTTTTGAAAATATATATGATCAATATAGTTTAAGCGGCATTCGCCTATCCTGTATGACATATTATCAAATATGCATCCAAAACATTCATCAATATATATTCATCCATCCATGACGAATCACAGAATAAATAAATGACAAAAAAATTTAAATAACTAAGCCATGGTCCCATCCTAGAATAAAGAAAAAATTAAAGATTACAAAAATTCCATCGAAATCATTCTTTGGGTCTTGAATTTTGCTCCATCTTCCTATATCCATCTTCATGTAGCCTTTTCATTTATTTCTCATCCCCAGAATTATTTAAAATTCAAATTTCAAAAATATAAATTTCAAATCCAAATTTTAAATTTAAATTTAAGTAATTTAAATTTCATGTATAATAATATGTAATTTCAAAAAAATTTCAAATTTTCAATTACATATTTTTATACATGATTTAAAATTAAATCCCAAATTCAAAATTGAAATTTTCCACCTTTCAGCCCATTGGCCCATAGGCCCGAGAGCCTATAACTGTCGTCGGCAGCCCCTAGCCCCGAGGGGGGGAGGGGGGCTGGCAACCCATGGTCAGGCCAGGTGCAGCCTTGCTGGGTTGCAGGTGCAACCTACATCCACAGGCTGCACCCCCTGGGGGGTTGCAGCAGCTTGCCAGTCTACAGGCAACGCCTACAGCCATGTGTTGCACCCTCAGGAGGCCACAGTAGCCCGCCAGGCTGCAAGCATCGCCTATAGCCATGGGCTGCAGCCCTTGAAGGGGGGCCAAGGCCACCCCTGGCTGTAAGCATAGCCTGCAGTCGTGGGTGGTCTAGCCTTGAACAAGGTTTACCGTAGGCCCATCCTACCTAAGGATAGGGGTTGCAACCCCACCAAGGCCGATGGCCCGTCCTGAGGGGTCGTTTCTCGATTTCATGTCATATTGCAATTTACCCATTAGGATCTCCAAATATTAATTTGAATCCTAATTAAATTGGAATTTTCCACACAAAAAAATTTCAATCTTCAAATTAAATTTAACTTTTGGGAAAAATAAATTATGGTCTTAAATCTTTAATCTCCTCCAAGAATAATTACATAAAAAATTCTTATACCGTTTTTGATATACAAAATTCTAATCATAAATATTCTAATCATAATAAATTGCTCCCACGGTTACATGAAAAATCCTAGATACAATTTTTCTAAATTCTAAGGAACTATAACTAGTAAAATTAAGTATGCTTATAATAATTTAAAAAATTAAAATAACCACATACTCTATACATAATCCATGATAACAACATAAAGGAATCCTAAAATGCCACTCTCTCAATATCAAATCCACACATTAAAGAGACTAAGCAATTGTCTAATTTATATACATGACATAATCACGAGTTGGCTATGATACCTATAAGAAAAAATGATAAAATTTGCACAGCGGAATTACAAAAATTTTTTAAAAATCATTAAATATCTTGAGATGTCATATACAATAAACTAACAACAATGAATTTATACCTTCAGAGGATGCCAAAGACGCAGGAGGAGAACGAGCGGAGGGTTTCAACCAACTAGCCTTCTCTACTATTCTCCAATTCCTAGACGATAGAGTGTATGGGAACTCGGATCCTCAATTAGTATGCTAGCACGGCTAGTCTTATTTTGACCACCCAAATCTCTTAAAAACTTATTGTCACGGTGATTAGTACAATAATAAGTTTGCTCACTTGAGACTCTGTGGTCTGAGAGAACTGGAGCGGTAGGACCCCTATTTATAGTTTTACATGAGGTGATCCCTTGAATTTGAATTAAATAAAGAGAAGATTTTCTCTCTCTTTTCCACACAAAATCCAAATTCTCTATAGGCCAAAAACATGGGAAGATTCGGCCACCCTTAGAAAATTTTGTATTCAAAATTCAAACAGGATTTTAACTTGAATTTTATCTCCTCATTTATCCACTAAAATCGATTTCTCCTAGGCCAAGAAGCATGTCTAGATTTGGCCATTCAAGTGTGAGGAGAATCAAAATTTAAATAGGATTGTGACTTGAATTTTTCTTCATCCTTATCCATAAAAACCGAATCCTCCTAGGGTGAGATCCCTTCAACAAATTCGGCCATATCTAGAGGGATTAGGATTCAAAATTCAAGTAGGATTCAAACAAGATCTTCCTCTCCCTTATCCATAAGAAAACCGAATTTGTCATGTGGAATTATCTACAATAAAATTTGGTTACCACTTGATTTGTGATTCAAAATTAGAATTAAAATTTCAAAGTTCAAATTTCAAAAATTCAAACTTTAAATTCAAATTTCAAATTTAAATCTCAAATTCAAATTTCGAATATCAAATTCAAATTTCAAATTCAAATTTCAAATTCAAAATTCAAATTCAAAATTTAAAGTTCAAATTTCAAATTCAAATTTCAAACTCCACAAAAAAACTTGTATTTGAAATTTTGCCTTCATGAATAATTTTACACAACTTTAATTCAAATTCAAATAAAATCATGGCAACTTTATTTGAAATTCAAATAATTGTGTAATCTCTTATACAAAACAAAATTCGAATTCAACAGAAGAGAATCTTGTCTTCCATCCTTTTTCCTATATGAACACCACCTATATCCATGTAAGACAACAAGCCAATAAGTATATCCTGATCAATTTGCCATCCGTTAAGGAATTATATGGAGCTAGTAGATGGACTACTTGGATATATATAATCGGGCTCCCATGAATCCATATGATCATTGCTCTGTACTGAATAACTCAATCATATGATCACTAATTTCAGAGTCATACCACTATAAACCTGAAATTGTACTCTCAATTATATATCGTATTACGAAAGCCTGTAACAAGCTATTGTCCAATGACCTTGTCATGTATGCAAAACCCTCATATGATATCCATGATCAGCCTTAGGTCAAAGTCTGTTCAACCTGCTGATCAAGCTATCTTAAAGTTCCATTATACTACGGAATAAGAAAATGATTATTCACCATCTGTGAATAAGAAGTCATCCGCCTAGCAGATGACCTAAGGCCTTGTCTGTTTTCTCATCCAGTATAATGCCTTTAAGAAAATACCCTTAACTCCTTATTAGAGCTATGATTCCAATATCGATAAACAAATCCTCCATCGTATATAAGTCATGCACCCAATGAACCAATCTATAAGCTTACTTCCTCTGAGATGCTTTAGCCATTAGAACATCAAAGTACACAAGCTATATACATGAAGTAGTTCATTTACTCAAGATTAAGATTATTACATAATGAATGTCAAAAGCAGACTGATCCACTCATAACGGACTATGCAGATCAATCACGCTTTAGTTTCGGTCTAATATGTCACTACCAAGCAACATATCTATGTCTCTACTTAAGAGTCTATGCTCCGAACAGTCAAGACAAATCGTCTCCACTATGGCTTTAGACAACATAATAGTCTTAACATGAGTTAGATGCTCGGTTTAACCCTATAGACCATGGACCTTAATTTAGACTGCTTACTTTAGAATGTTGTCTTCTTGCATACAAAAATCCATTGCATGCAACATTCTAATAGTTTAACATAAGTAGTCAGTGAGCCATATTTGCTTACATTTACTTTAACATGTAAATAAAATGAGGATAAACAGCAATATAATGAATAACCTCTAAATATAATTTTATTATCCAATTCAAAATAAATGAAATATATTAAAATGTCTTTCATGCTTAAGGCATATCCTAACATGCATCCCTCTATTGTCTTCTCTATTCCTCTTTATTGTTTCTATGAAAATCATATTCAAGAATCTGAGATTTCTAGTTCTCTGTGCTATAGCTCTTCGAATGATATCCATGACCAACCTAAATCAAAATCCGTTCAACCTTTTGATTAGGCTATCTTAAAGATCCATTATGCACCCGATAAGAGAATGATTATCCACCATATGTGAATAATAAGTCATCTACTAAACAAATATCCTAAGGCCTTATCCATTCTCTCCAATCTAGTATAATACCTTTAAAAGCATAACCTCAGCTCTTTATAAGAGCTATGATTCCTTATCTGTAAGCAATCCCTCCATCATATGTGTATTGTGTACTTAACGAACCGGTCCATTAGCTTACTACCTCTGAGACACCCTGGCCTTTGGAATATCAAAGCACACTAGCTACATACACAGAGTTGTTCGCTTACTTAGGATTAAGGTTGTTGCTTAATGAACGTCAAAAGAAGATCATTCCACTCATTTCGGACTATGAAGATTAATCACACTTTAGTCTTAGTCCAATATGTCATCACTAAGTAACATACCTATGTCTCTACTCAAGAGTCAAAGCTCCAGACAGTCAAAACAAATTGTCCCCCCAATTGGCTTTAGACAACATAATAGTCTTAACATATGTTAAACGCTCACCCTAATCCCATATACTATAGACCATAGATTTAGACCACTTACTCTAGAACGTTATCTACTCACATACAAAGGATCATTGTATGCAATATTTTAGCAGTTTAACATAAGCAGTCAATGAGCCATATTTGCTTATATTTACTTTAACATGTAAATAAGTTGAGGACTTATAGTAATGTAATGAATAACCTCTAAAATATTTTATTAATCAGTTCAAAAATAAACGAAATACATTAAAATGTCTTTCTTGCTTAGGACACACCTAACAATCTCCTACTTGCCCTAAGCTAGTGAATGTGCCATGTTACACATCCCCATTGCCTCAACATGCCTTTCAAATTTCCTAGCCACTAGAGTCTTAGTAAAAGCGTAAGCAATATTGTTCTCAGACATAATCTTACATACATCTACTAGTTTTGCTTCCACATACTCTCTAATCATATGGTATTTCCAATCGATGTGTTTAGACTTCTTGTGGTTCCTGGATTCCTTTATGTTGGCAATCATCACACTATTATCACAGTAAAGTGTGATAGGCTTGTCAACACCTAGAATGACCTCAAGGTCTCATAGGAACTTGAGAAGTCAAACCACTTCCTAAGATGCCTTAGCCATAGCAACATATTCAGCCTCCATCGTGGAGTCTATAGTGCAGCTTTGTTTCAATCTTCTCTACATAATGGCATCTACTCTGAGTAAAAATATTGATCCTGAAGTAGATTTCCTAGAAACCCTATAAGTTTGGAAGTTTGAGTCATGTATCTTATGGGTGTTAGGTCCCTTCCAGAACATACAAGCATATAATCCCTCATTCTGTTTATACACTTGAGTATATGCTTCAGGGCTTGCTAGTACTTGGTTTCGGGATTCGCCTGATATCGACTTACCATACCTACAACAAAATAAATGTTAGGACAGGTGCAAAGTGTAGCATACACGAGACTACCCACAGTAGATGTGTAAGGGACATTGCTCATACGCTTTCTTTCTTCTGATGTCTTGGGATAGTCATCCAATGAAAGAGTGAAGCCTGAAAGAGTAGGTTGTGAACCTTTCTTTGCTTCTTATATTGCATATTTCTTAATTAATTTATCTGTGTATGAAGCTTGGGATAGTACTATCATTTTGTTCTTTCGATCTCTAAATAGATGAATGCCTAGAACATAACTAGCCTCTCCTAGTCCTTCATGTCAAACTGTTGAGATAATCACAGTTTGACTAATAATAAGTTCCCTATATCATTCCCAACGAGTAGTATATCATTGAAATAAAGTACTAGAAAGACCACCTTGCCATCCTTTTTACATTTATAAACACATGGTTTATCAATATTTTGCTCAAAACCAAAAGTGTTAATCACCTGATCGAACCTCTGATTCCATGAGTGGGATGCTTACCTTAATCTACAGATGAATCTAAGCAACTTGCAAACTTTTGACTCTGGCCCTTTTTCATGAATACGTCAAGTTGTACCATATACATACTCTTATCAAGATGACTAATCAAGAATGCTGGTTTGATATCCATTTGCCCGATCTTGTAATCGAGAGCCATAATAAGGGATAAAAGTATGCAGATAAACTTGAGCATCGTAACAGGTAAAAAGGTTTCCTCGTAATTGATTCCAGCCTTCTACATGTAGCCCTTTGCCATAATTGTGATGGCCTGCCCTTCGTAGAGGTTGGATAGCACTATCACAGTCGAGCTCTGAAGCCAACTGCGATAGTCTGTCACCTCATGGGTCATCGACAACTTACTTTTAATATACTTTCTTTGTTTAACATACTTACTTTAACTTTAACATGCTTTAAAATCTTATCATTTTAACTTTCCCATTTTAACTTGTACATAAAATTAGAAATAAATTTTTTTTAAATCACACATATATAAATAAATTTGTCATAATATTTCATATTTCATAAAATAATTGTGCTTTGTTCATTAAAATACTTCTTAACATAGCATATTTTCAAAACTTGTCTCGTTTTTCTACATATACATTTACATTTCCTTTCAGTGGAAAACATAATGGATCCACTCCCTATCCATGACATCCTAGGAATCTATCTGCCAGCCCATCAGTTTCCTTTCTTATGATGCAAGCAGCTTAGATTTGTTACCTACATCACGAACAGACTAGTGAGTTAGAGCTCAGTAAGTACAAATATACATTCATAACATTACATATACATACATAGCTTAAAATTCATACTCAACATACTTAACTTCGTAAACATACTTAACATATACTTAAACATCGTAAACATACTTATGTATACTTGAACATCGTAACATACATTCGTATACTCAAACATACTCAACATAGAACATTGAACATAGCGCATAGCATCAAACATGGTGTTAGTGCATATTATGCTCATTTATATTTTGTTCTTTCCTTTTCATTGTTCTTTCTTTCTTTCATATCATGCTATTCTTTTCTTTTCTTTAATTTACTTTAGTTTCACTTGCGGGCCTTGTTTAAAGGTTGTACTGTAATGCGTGCAGACCAATGAGGGGAAGGGGAGTAACCCACTAACCTACCTCAAGGCCAAACTTAACCGTTAAACTTCTGCACCTTTGGGGTCGCATCCCATTGGATTGGAAGCCATATACATGAAACCTTACCTTTGGAGGCCGATATGCCAATGTTTAAAGGTTCAGTCTTATTATCTTGCTTATTTTTATCTTTCGTTACTTTAACTTATTATTCTTTCTAACCCTGTGAACATGCTAAAACGTCATGTCACAATTGCACAATTTTCAAAACGTGCAAAGCTAGAAACTTTTCTTGTCATTTCTTGAAACATTTCTTTCATAAGCATTCCATAACATTCATGTCATGGCATATTGTCATTAAACAGACATATAGCAGTCAGTTTGTGGGTAGACAGGCAACTGTCTGTACTTACAATATATAACACAAACATATGTCAAGTCAACTCATGTCTGACTTAGACATGACACATAGACCTACACATAGTAGTCAATTCATGTTGCAGCCAAGGATATGTTTGAACTTACGAATACTTCGCTAGTATCTCCCTTTTCACTTTTTGGGTCCGCAGACGTTCCTTCGTCACGTCTGGATCTGTTCCTACAACCGAAATAATCACAGTTTTTTTTTTATACTTACTTCATATATAAAGCATAATAAAATTTAAAAATTCGACGTTTAACTTCCTAATTATGAACTTAGGAGGTTTTTGCTAACTTTTTGCAAAAATGATCATTGTGTCCTAAGCTTTTGGTAAAATTATCATTTTGCCCTTAGCAGGGTTTTTCCACTTAAACTTTGCTTTTGGCCTTTAAAATCCTAATTAGAACCTTTGAATCACACTTAAAGCCCTAACGGTTCATTTTGATCATTTCCTAAATTTTTGGCCAAAATGACCAATTTGTCCCTAATAGGATTTTCTTCTTTTTCTTCGATTAAAAACTTGATTCTGGCCGTTAAAATCTTAATTGAGGCCTTAGGATACTATTTCAAGTCTTAACATTCCTTTTTTTAACTTTTGGAAAAATGACCATTCCGTCTCTAACTTTTAACAAAATGACCATTTTATCCCTAGTGGGACTTTTCTTCATTTTTTTGGCTTAAATCTTGATTTTGGCCTTTAAAACCTCAATTAGGACCTTAAGTTGCTATTCTAAGCCTTAAAGTCTCTTTTCTAACTTTTAGAAAAATGACCATTTCATCCCCAACTTTTGACAAAATAACCATTTTGTCCCTAGCGGGATTTTTCTTCTTACATATACTTTTCCTTGACTTAAAACTTAATTTTGGCCTTTAGAATCTTAAGTAAGCTGTTCTAAGGCCCTAACGGTCCTTTTCTAGCATTCTTGAAATTTTTGGTCAAAATGACCATTTTGCCCTTGATGGGTCTTTAGACCGTAACATTTTCACCTTAACGTTCTGTTGGGATTTTTTGTACCCAAAAATCATAAAATAATTCTTCTTAGGCTTTACCAAATTTTTCCAGTGTTAATCACTGAAATTATTGGTTTACTATTCATCCGACCCTCGGGTGGTACTATTCCAACCCTCGGTCGTTAGTCCTCTTTTTCTTGCATTTCGGGGCTCCAAATGGATGTTTCACTAATTCTCAAAACATCTGTCATCCTTTCCTTGACCTAAGTCATTGAGGGGCCTTGGGTTTTTGAACTCCGACCACATTTTACCCTTCATTTCCCAAAATGCCGTTCATGCCGTTCTAAAAATTTTGGTAGTATTTCCGCTTAAATTTTAAGTTCCCGACATTTAGGTAACACCTCAAAACCATCTAACCTACCACGTACTAAACTTAAGGCCTAATTTTTACGTAAAAACACAAACTTTTTACGTAAAAATCTCCATGAAACCTAGTTTTTTCTAACAACATTTCGGTTCGTTTTTCTTTCAATCTAACCCTCAGTTTTTATCCACATTTCAAACATACATGGTTCCTTACAAAAATCACATTCCATCACACTTGAAAACCCACAGTTGTTCTTTTGAATCCATGCCTAAAATTTGAAATTTCAAGCTCCTAAATTTTCCTTAACAATCCATATGCCACATACAAACTTTTTCAATCATTCAACCTTCAAAATCAAACTTAACTTTCATTCCACATTTCCATACAACCCCACAGTTTTCTTTGAACCAAAACCCATAAAAATTGAAGCTTCAAACTTCAAAATTTTTCCTAATCCAATCCCGTACCACATACCAATTTTTTAATCAAGAACTATCAAACATCAAGCTTGAAATTTCATTCAACACCCCACATAGAAACCCACGGTTTCCACTTGAAAGACAGTCCATCACACTAGAAAATCCACGGTTTTTCTTTTGAATCCATGCCTAAATTTTGAAATTTCAAGCTTCCAAATTTTCTCTAACAATCCACATGCCACATTCAAACTTTTTGAATCATTAAACCTTCAAAATCAAGCTTAACTTTCATTCCACATTTCCATAGGACTCCATGGTTTTATTTGAATCAAAACCCATAAAAATTGAAGTTTCAATCTTCAAAATTTTTCCTAATCCAATCACATACCACATACCAATTTTTGAATCAAGATTTATTAAACATCAAGCTTGAAATTTCATTCAACACCCCACATAGAAACCGTGTTTTCCACTTGAAAGACATGCATAAAAATTTGTTTTTCAAACTCTAATCTATTCTTTAATTCACTCACATAACAACTAGCTTTCTTGAGCATAAACTAACAAGATTATCAACTTAAAAATTTCATTCTTCACTCCATTGAGCTCATGGTTTCCTTGAAACAAAACATGCACCAAAGTTTAAGTTTTAGCCTCTAATCCATTACTTTTTTCATCGTATGACAACATCACTTTCTAGAGCAAAAACTAACAAAACTAAGCTTGAAATTCACACCCCAATTCCACCTCTAAGCCCACGGTTTTCTCTTCAAAATATTCAAAAAGAAAAAACCTTGATAATTGAAGCTTACCTTTCTATGAAGTCCACTTGGTGCTTGGGATGAGTTTTGATCAAGTTTTGGTGGAAAAACTTGAAGCAAAACTTGGCTTAAGGGGGATTAGAGGTGCACGACAAGCATGGATAGCAGGGGATTGCAATTTTTTCCTATTTCTTCTTTGTTTTTCAGCACAAAACTATGCATTTATCAGCCAAAAGAACCGACTCCAATGTGCCTTACTTTCCCAAATTTTTTCTTCAAAATTTCCATGCAATTTTGGCCAAATCTAAGCCCTCGGATCAAATCTTAGAATTTTGGCCAAATTCTGCACCATTAGATCATCTAATTCTTTCCACAAAATTTTCCATTCCCATTTATGTCATCACCTTATGACATCATTTGATGACCTCACATATATGCTTTTCGATTAAAGTTTGACCAAAAGTCAAACCGAACGAAATTTCACCGAAATCACATAGGCTGTTTTCCGAGGTCATCTGTGTGATTAGTTTACCTTAATTCACTTCCGTTTGGCAAAAAATCATTGCCATAAGTATTCATCTTTTAATGCACCCTGATCATTGTCTAGGGTTTTTCGTACCAAATTGGCATCGTTTTACCCATTTTGGTTTTGGTGAAATTTTTCATCACTGAATTCCTTACTTTTAACATTGTTAGAACATTTTATTGCATTCTAAACAATATTAAATCATATATCTCACATTTTTAAACAAGAAAATTATCGTATATATACAATATACATATTTCCCGAGAACGATGATGTGACAACCGAGAAATTTCACCATTCTCAAAAAATAGGTACATTGAATGTATATTATGATTTTTAGGTTTAGAATGTGAAATGAATGATTTAATATTGTTTAGAATATGATAAAATGTTCTGACAATGTTATAGGTGAAAAATTCAGTTGTGGAAAAATTTCACATAACTGAAACAGGAAAACCGGTGCCGTTTTAGTATCGAGAGCCTTAGAAAGTAACTTGTGGTAAGATAAGTCCATTAAAAGACGAAAGAGTTACAGTAGTGATGTTATATGTGTGCGCGCGCGTGTTACATGCAGTATCAAGAAATTGGTCAAGATGACCTTTTCTTGAAATAAAACTGATATATTTAGAATCTGTATGCTTAAAATAGTCAATTGAGCATAAAATGTAATTTTTGGCCGAGGAACATGCGGTATTAAGAAATTGGTCAACATGATCTTTTCTTGATATAAAACTGATATATTTAGAATCAAAATGCTCAAATTAGTCAACTAAGCACAAAAAATAATTTTTGACTGGGAAATCGCAATGCCAGAAAACTAGTCAAGATGACATTGGATGAAAATAAACCTGATATATTTGGGTTCAGCACGTCCAAATTAGTCAGGATAGCCTATGTTAAAATTTTCATTAAAAAAAAAAGTATATATAAGGGCGAAAAATTGGATATTTGTAAATAGGGCCCCCATAATTTTTCTTCTCTTCTCTTTCCTCCCACACACCGTGAGTGAATAGTAACTGACCACCAGAAACGGTGTCTGTTTTCGACACCGGCAGTACCATTGGAAAGCTCTTGACGAGCTAAGTCCAATGGTGTGTCGAGTCAACGTAACCGACGCTGGAGGAAGGTGCATGCACTGCTTAAAGCCGCCGGAGGCTGAAAACTTCGAGCTGCCGTTTCTATGCCATCTGATGTCCAAATGCCACGATTCTGGTCCCAATTAATTCGTGGTGAAGAGTAGAACAAAACCCAGGCTCATTTCAGCTCAATGGCCACTGGATTGTGGCACCCAAGTCCGCTCGTCGTCGTCACCGTCGCCGCTATGGAAACTATCAATTCTAACGGAGGCTAGCCATACCACTGGACCGAAAATGCTCAGAATAGCATGGGGAACAAAAGCTCCAAACTAATTTCAAGAAACAAAGCCGGCACGACAAAGAACAAACCATCGCCACCGTCCCTAATTTTTTGAGGCTCGATTTCTAGCAATAGGAGATTCAATTGGTGAAATTGACACTAACAATGGGTTCGTCTCGTCGAGCCCTTCAAGATGGTGGCTGCCTTTTCCCTCGCCACCGCTAATCAACACTGGTCAATGGCAAGTCAACACTGGTCAACGGGGACTCGGTGACCAAAATTTTAAGAATGGCCCATTGGCCTATTTTTGACATTCCAGACACATCCGCGGTATCAAATTTGCAAACTGGAACTTGAAAAGTGAAGAATGGTGGAATAAAGTTCATGCACTCAAGACCGAACGGTTCATTCAACCACCAGTGGGATAATTTCGGTAGTGATTTCGATCTCTTTGTTCCTTAATTTATGGTTTGGAATGATTATGTATTAATTATGTATTTTGGCATGTGAAATTGTAAGAAAAATGGATAAAAATGATGGATAAAAAAATGTGTGGGAATGTGAAGATTTTTACGTAAAAGTTAAGTTTTACAAAAAAATATAGGCCCCTGGTATAGTACATGGTAAATTAGAATAGGTTGGATGGTTTCGAGGTGTTTTCTAAACATCGAGAAGCTAAAAATTAAGCGGAAATACTGTCAAAATTTTAAAAACGGCACAAAGGGGTATTTTGGGAAATGATGGGTGAAAAATGTGCTCGGGTGAGAAAACCGAGACCACTCAAGTGATTTTAAGAATTAATGAATGAGTTAGGCTCAGAAAAGGATGATGGATGTTTGAGGATTAGTGAAACGTCCCTTTGAGGCCCAAACGTAAGATAGGTAAAATCTGACCCTCGGTGATGACGGGTGACAAATAGTCACCTATGCTATCGTAATGACTACTATACAAATATATCAAAGCCTAAAAAACATTATTTTATGATCTTTGGGCTTAGAAAATCCCGTTAAAACATCAAAGTGAAAACGTTACGGTCTCAAGACCCATCAAGGGTAAAATGGTCATTTTGACCAAAAATTTATGAAATGCTTAGAAAGAACCGTGAGTGCCTTAGAATAGTTAAAATAATATTCTAAGGACTAAATTTAGGTTTTAAACCAACAGAAAGTGGGTTTACGTTGAGAAAAGTGAACTAGGGGCAAAATGGTCATTTTGTCAAAAATTAAGGACAAAATGGTTATTTTGTCAAAAGTTGGGAAAAGGGCCGTTAAGGCTAGAAATAGTGTCCTAAGGCCGTAATTGAGAGTTTTAAGGCTTGGTTCAAGAATTAAGAAGGGAAAAAGTGAGAAAATTCCACCAAGGGCAAAATGGTAATTTTGTCAAAAGTTAGCGAAAAAGTGGAAAATGGGATTTTAGACTTTTAAGTTCATGATTCAGAAATAAAACATGGAATTTTTACGTTTTACTAAGCTTTATGTATGAAATGAGAATTTAAAATAACCGTTATTATTTCGGTTATAGGGATCCACTCTAGACGTGATGAAAGGACGTTTACGGATCAAGAAAGCAAGAAAAGATATAGTAGCAGGAGTATCGGTAAGTTCAAATATTGCATTGTCTGCAACATGAACGACTATTATGTCTATGCATGATGTGTTGTAAGTTCCAGCATTTTGTTGACTGCAACATGAATTGACTAGACATGTTTATGTGTTCTATGTGCAGTTAGTAAATTCAGACATTGAATTGTCTACAACATGATGTATCGTTTAATTATGTACTATTTGTACGTTAGATGAAAAGTCCTATGAGCACTATGGTATAGTTAAACTAACTCACTCGGTAATTGACAATCCTAAGAAGTGCACTGTAGATACACTAAAGAAGGGGGTGCCATAGTACTAGAGTATGACTAAATTGAAGACACACCCATAAATAAATAATGAAAATACCTACGGGCAATAAGGGTTCTACCAGGGAGTAATGAATGCCATCCGGTTGGAATTATAAGAAAGATGGTAATGAAACCACTAATGGCGTACCGTCTCCCAGTAATGATCACCAGGGAGTTCTTTTTCGAATCCTACATGGATAAAGCTAAGGGCTCATTAGACTGGAGGATTGGCCGATGGGTCCCTCTTAGTAGCGCGCATCATCGGTACGACCAAAATGGATCCAAAACCAGAACTATTTAAAATATAATGACCCAAAACTGAATTGGGAA
The DNA here is from genome assembly GCA_035233585.1 of Antiaris toxicaria. Lineage (NCBI taxonomy): Eukaryota > Viridiplantae > Streptophyta > Magnoliopsida > Rosales > Moraceae > Antiaris > Antiaris toxicaria. The sequence continues at coordinate 55,012,309 of CP141153.1, forward strand.
CCATAATTGAGAATAATGGACACTAACTGTACATTTAGTGGTCTTGGTCAAAGTAGACGTGAGTAGTGTTTGGTCAAAGTTAAGGTTAAATTTATTATTTATGGTTCTTGATGCCACAGTTTGGTATCAGAGGTTAATGGTCAGTACTATATGGTATGAGTATTTTATATGTATGAATGTCACTTGTACATGTTACGAATATGCATGAATATTACTGTTACTAGTATATGATATGTGATGTGTTGTGAACAAGCTTATGAAATGTAAGTAATTTGAAGTATGATATGATATCAAGTATGTTTATGATGTTCAAGTAAGTGTTAAGTATGCTTACCATGCTGCGTTTGAATGTTTTAAAGCAATGAATGGTATATGCCATATGTTATGTTAATGCTCTGATGTCATAGTTGGTGACAAAGCTATGTTATATGTTATGATTACCCTGATGCCACAGCTGGTATCAGATATGCTCGTTACTATATGGTAAGAGTTTTTATATGTCACATATTTATATTTGAACTTACTAAGCTTTAGCTCATGAGTTTGTTCATGTTGCAAGTAAGAAACCTGTCCAGCAGATAACCTAGATAAGGGCAGGATATGCGGTGCCATTAGGATAGGGAATTCCACTGTAGATTATGGTCCTACTACCAGTCTTTCGCTAAGTGAGTTGAAAAAGAAGATTTGAAGAAAAGAGAATTGATGTATTTTATGTGCAAAGTTGAAATAATGTATTTCTGTAAATTATGCTTTATAGAAATATTTTGTGAAAGAGAAATTATGTATTTCTGCAAAGTGAAGAAAAATATTTTTAGAAAGAAGTTTAAAAAGAGAAAAAATTTGCCCTAAAATATCGAAAGTTTAAAAATAAGAGAAGGTTTTTGGCAACCCAACGAGGTTCACGGCTATTGCAATCAGCTATGAAGCGCGATTATAATGGTTTCGCATGACCTGTGCCCAAGGGCGCTACAGGTGGTATTATAGCAAGTTAAAAGTATGTTAAAAATAAGATACTAGCCACTACAGATGAAATTTCTCTGTTGTGACATTCACCCCTCCTTATAAAATTTTCGTTCTCGAAATTTAAAACAAGTTGGGTATTTAGCTTTCATTTCTTTTTTTCTTTCCCACGTACCCTCTTCTACGCTATGATTTTTCCATAGAACTTTGACTAGTGGGATACTTCTATTTCTTAGCATTTTCCCCTCTCAAGCAAGTATTTGTACTGGTTGCTCCTCATATGATAGATCATCTCAGACTTGAATTAGTTCACAGAATTCTAGAATAGCTAGTAATATTACTTGATTTACCAAAGCTGCCTGTGGTGGCTGAACTTCCTCTGGAACCTACCTTTGCTTATTTGCATTAACCACTGTCTCAACTCCATATTAGTTCCTTGAAGCATACAACATACTGTAGGACTGTGTCACCAGACGTCATCTGCCATCTCTTGGTCTGAGGAAAAAATTCCCTTGCATCCGCGACTCTAGAGAACGTAGGCAGTGTCACTTCCCCGCTTGCCTATGGGGAACTGGGGCTGGTGCTGAACTCCTCCAAGAGAATCACTCGATTATGGTATGGTGAAAATTGGTCCAGTTAAGAGCTCATCCTGGTCACAAGAATCCCAGTACACAAGAGCATTTCCCTGAAGGATGCTAATAGCCAATAGGACCCATTTATACTAATCAATGGCGCATAGCTGGAGAATCATCTTGATTGCATAAAACCAGTCACACATTCCTATGGAGTCTGGGGTGCTGTCTGCCCTCGAAACTTGGCAGACTACTGGCCCTAAAAGTCTGTACAGTTTGAGCAGAAATCCTCATCTCTATGTGCTGTCGTTTGCCCCTGACTGAAAAATTAATCGTAACTAGTGGAAGGGGATACTAGTTAAGGAGATGGTGCTCAGATCGTCATTGAAATAATGACTCATAGAGTAGAGATGCCTGTTGGCACTAGAGAACGTGATGTCAGGCATCAGGACAAAGATGGCCTAACAACTGACCTTGTTCATACTCGGAACTCGTATAGGCATTGGTATGGACAAGATCTCCTGTACAGTGATCTCGTCATCTTATTCCTATAAAATGTTTATTTTCAATAAGTAAACATTTACTAACTTAAAATAAAACTAACTTGGATTGACAAACAGGATGCGCATTGTGCCAGGAGGGATATGGGTAACCTGCTCTAATACCAATTGTGGCACCGGAAGACTTGTAGCAGAACCATAACCCTCACCTATGTGATAGCCCAAATGCTATGTGTTAGGAAATGCCCTAAGTATTAGAGACATTTTGATGTATTCATTTTGAACTGGATAATAAAATTATACATAGAGGTTATTCATTACATTGCTATCTGTCCTCGTCTTATTTACATGTTAAAGTAAATGTAAGCAAATATGGCTCACTGACTGCTTGTGTTAAAACTGTTAGAACGTTGCATGCAATGGACTTTTGTATGCGAGAAGACAATGTTCTAAAGTTAGCAGTCTAAACTATGGTCTGTAGTCTATGGGGTTAGACCGAGCATCTAACTCATGTTAAGACTATTATGTTGTCTAAAGCCTTAGAAGGGACGGTTTGTCTTGACTGTCTGGAGCTGGACTCCTAAGTAGAGACATGGATATGTTGCTCGGTGGTGACATATTAGACCGGGACTAAAGCGTGATTGATCTACGTAGTCCGCTATGAGTGGATCAATCTGCTTTTGACGTTCATTGTGCAATAACCTTAATCCTGAGTAAATGAACTACTTCATGTATATGACTTGTGTACTTTGATGTTCCAATGGATAAAGCGTCTCAGAGGTAGTAAGCTTATAGACCGGTTCGTTGGGTGCATGACTTGTATACGATGAAGGGTTTGTTTACAGATATCGGAATCATAGCTCTGAGGAGTTAAAGGTATCCTCTTAAAGGCATTATACTGAATGTGAAAATGGACAAGGCCTTGGGTCGTCTGCTGGGCGGATGACTTCTTATTCACATATGGTGAATAATCATTTTCTTAATTCAGTAGTATAATAGAACTTTAAGATAGCCTGATCAGTAGGATTAAACGGACTTTGACCTAAGGCTGATCATGGATATCATATGAGGGTTTTGCATATATGACAAGGTCATTGGATTGTAGCTCGTCACAGGCTTACGTAATACGGTATATAATTGGGAGTTCAGTTTTAGGTTTATAGTGGTGTGACTCTGAAATTAGTGATCATATGATTGAGTTGTTCGGTACAGAATGATGACCATATGGAATCACGGGAGCCCGATTATATATGTCCAATCAGTCCCTCTACTAGCTCCACATAATTCCTTAATGTTTGGCAAATTGATTTGTGTATGCTATTGGCTGGTTTATTATGCATGGATGGTGATGACACAGGATTAGGATGGTAGACAAGATTCTCTCCGGTTGGATTCGGATTTTGTTTTGGATAATAGAGTACACAATTATTCGAACTCCAAATAAAGTTGCCATGATTTTATTTGAGATTGGATTGGAGTTGTAGAAAATTATCCATGAGAACAAGAATATGAAACACAACCGTTTTGTGGAATTTGAATTTTGAATTTTGAAATTTGAAATTTGAAATTTGAATTTGAAATTTGAAATTCTAATTTTGAATCACAGTCCAAGTAGGATTTGAATTTGTTGTGGAAAATCCACAATGTTTGAAATTCAAATTTAAGTTGGATTTGGAGAGGATAATCTTGTTAGAATCCTACTTAAATTTTGAATCTAAATCCCAACAAAAGTGGACGAAATTTTTGAGGATAATCCTCATGGAAAAATTCAGATTTTGTGGATAAGGTTCAAGGGAAAATTCAAGCTTCAATCCTAGTTGAATTTGGATTCTCTCCTTCCCTGAAAAGTGGCCGAAATTAGGGAGAATATCTCCTAGGAAATTCGGTTATTTTGGATAAGGTTAAGATAAGATTCAAGCTTGAAAATCCTAGTGGAACTTTTGATTCTCCCTTATCCATAATGGCCGAAATTTATGAGGAGATTTTCTCCAAGAAAAATTCAGATTTTTTGGTTGAAAAAATGAGATAAAATTCTAGTTAAAATCTTGTTTAGATTTGGATTGGATTTATCCTAAGAAAAACCAAATTTCATTGTTGAATTTATCCATGGAAAAATTCAGATTTTTTGGTTAAGGATAAGGGAAAATATCTTTTCCTAATCCAATTCAAATTCAGAGAATCACCTCATGCAGGTCTATAAATAGAGGTCCTGCCACTCCAGTTCTCTTAGACCACAGACTCTCAGGTGAGCAGCTTATTGTTGCACAGCTCATCGTGACAATAAAGTTCTTTAGAGATCTGGGTGGTCGGAAGAAGACTAGCAGTGCTAGCATACCGATCGAGGTTCAGAGTGCCCACACACTCAGCCATTCGGGAATTGGAGAATAGTAGAGAAGGCTAGTTGGTTGAAACCTCCGGTCATTCTACTCCTGCAAGATTGGCGTCCTTGAGGTATAAGTTTTAATTGTTGTTGGTTTATTTTATATGGCATCATGAGATATTTAACGATCTAAAAATTTTTATTGTTCCGCTGCGCCACTCTGATACGTTTTTACCGATTTATTTTCCTACACTTTGGTGGCCTGGACCGTTACTTAAAACTTCTCTTAACTGAACTTAAACATACTCAACTTACTTAAAACTAATTATCTCTGATACCAACTGTGGCGCCTCGAAGCCCCAGTGGCCTTGGAATGTCACTTAAAAACTACTGTTACTTAATACTATAAAAATGGGGATTTTTTTTAAATAGTACATTTTACTATTTATCTACATAAGTATACTTACAAAAATATGAAAGTTTGAATACAAATGGAGTCAATATATGTACATACTTAACCTATTAGACTGCTCAAAACATAACGTTGATTTTCAATATCGTGCAGAAGTTAACACTAGTGGTGGTATCCACAACCTTAACCCTCACGCCTACTTCTACTGCCGTCACCATCCATCAATATCTAGCTTGTAGGTCTCTTACCTACAGCATGAACACATACTGTGAGCTTTACACTCAATAAGTACAACATGTCATTCCCAAAACATGCTTAAAACATAAGCCATACTATCAGGCATATATAAAAACTGTCAATCATATCACACATTCCAACAGAACATGGAAACATATCATGTAGCATAACTTAGAATGCATACCATGTGGACATATCCTATCATGTCACTGAGAAGCATGCTATAACTGTATCTAGGGCATAACGTGAATAATGCATGAACCGATTATGCTTAATTATGCATTATCTTTCTTTACTTGTCTAAGGGCCTGTATGTCAGTATCGCATGCATGCAGATCTATGGATTTACCAAGACCACAAACTTTCTTTTAAGCCACGGCTTAGGCTCGTTATACTTAAACTGAAAAACTCGTCTAGCTTGAAAGGCCAGTATGACACGCTTAACAATTACCCATTTGTGAAATCATGCCTGATATGCCATGAGTTCTACTAGGCTATCTACTATTCTTAGGTGATAGGGATGTGATGGCATCTAACTTATACTGTTCATTAATCTAACGTGATTATGAAACATGCTGTGTTATGCAACCATCATACACAATTTGCATACATAACATAGAGTAAAAATAACAATTTAAACTCATTTCAGTCATGCTGTATGCAGAGTCATACTATCTGTCAACAGACAGTTTGTACTCTCACCCTTGTCACAATACAAGTATCTTCCTGTAATCATAACGCACTACATTAATATCTGCTCTTAGGTCACTACTATCGTTAGTGACTAATAAATCTATCGTTGTGTGGTATCGATACTTATTGGTACTAAACTGCTCTCCTTTGAGAGTTTGGTATCTAACTTATATTCGTGATTGATAAATTGTCTACTTGATGAATTAATCAACGTCTCCCTTTCATCCACCATTTTTGACTAGTTAACCGACTAGTCAACTAATCGGTTACCTTGCGTATAGACTGCTTAGCCTATCAGGTTACCTTTACTGATTTAAAACTTATTACTGAGCCACTAATATCATTAGTGACTAAAGTATCCATCGATATATGTTACTAATTACCTTCAGTACTATACTACTATCTTTTTGGAGAGTCTAACCTTTAATTGTGGGTAATTAATTTATCTTCTCAATAAATTAATTAACGTTTTCCTCTCTCTTCTATCTCGATTTTGGTTGGTTAACCGACTAGTCAACTAATCGGTTACCTTACGTACGAGCTATCTAATTAGTCATGCTAGTTATCTAGTCGGTTACCTCGTATATTGACTATGTAACCTACTGGGCTACCTCTACTAGTTTAAAACTTATTACTAAAAACATCCTTTGTTTTTGTGAAGTTCCTTTCTTTAGGATTTGAACACGGTTTCCCTTGCACCCCATTGGAAGGCGAGGGTTTTCTTCTTAAATTCATTTTCTTGTTTAAAAAAATGCATTTTCTTGTTTAAAAGAACACATTTTCTTGTTTAAAAAGAACACATTTTCTTGTTTAAAGAGAGCACATTTTCTTGTTTAAAAAGAACACATTTTAGTGTTCATGTGCAAAGGTGGTTCTTAAACCATTTTCTGAAAACTACTTATAACTTGCCCGAAACGAATGAATTTACAAACTTGGCGAACATGATATTTTTAGTCCTCGACGAGATGAACAACTTCCATGTTCACCTCAGAGCTTGATTCAAAATCTAATGGGTCCTAAACCTTGCAAACCCATGGCTAAAACTAGTCCTAGTTTTAGAAAATTGCTAGTTTTATGCTTGTATAAATATTGCTCTATTTGGGGCCTTAAACGGTTGAATTTTTAAAATTCGCACAAGTGATCTTTTAGGTTTCAATGAGATCTAAAACTTTCATGTTGAGCCCGAGATCCGGTTCGAACTCTAAATTGCTCATTTTTATAAATATCTGATACTGTCCCCTTTCCCCAGGTTTCAGTCCCAGTTTTTGAACTCCAGTTACAAATTGTCCTAAAAACCTATCTTGGTGTCATTTTTGGCCTAAGGCTATTTGATACAAAAACTGTAGGAAAATAAATCGGTAAAAACGTATTAAAGTGGCGCAGCGGAACAATAAAAATTTTTAGATCGTTAAATATTTCATGATGCCATATACAATAAACCAACAACAATTAAAACTCATACCTAAAGGACGCCAATCTGTAGGAGGAGAATGACCGGAGGGCTTCAACCAACTAGCCTTCTCTACTATTCTCTAATTCCCGAATGGCTGAGTGTGTGGGGCACTCTGAACCTCGATCGGTATGCTAACACTGTTAGTCTTCTTCCGACCACCCAGATCTCTAAAGAACTTATTGTCACGGTGAGTTGTGCAACAATAAGCCTGCTCACCTGAGAGTCTGTGGTCTGAGAGAACTGGAGTGGCAGGACCTCTATTTATAGACCTGCATGAGGTGATTCTCTGAATTCGAATTGGATTAGGAGAAGATATTCTCCCTTATCCATAAGCACAAAATCTGAATTTTTCAAGTGGAAAATCCCAACAATAAATTCGGCCACTTTAGGATAATTCCAATCCAAATCTAAACAAGATTTTAACTAGAATTTTATCTCACTTTTTCAACCAAAAAATCCGAAAATCCAAGGAGAAAATCTCCACCAAAATTTCGGTCACTTTTGGATAAAGGAGAATCAAAATTCCTGTAGGATTTTTAACCTTGAATCTTATCTCATCCTTATCCAAAGTAACCGAAAATCTCCTAGGAGATTTACTCCAAAAATTTGGACATTATCAGGGAAGAGAGAATCCAAATTCAACTGGGATTGAAACTTGAATTTTTCCTTGAGCCTTATCCGTAAAAATCTGAAAATTCATTGAGGATAATCCTCAAAATTTTCATCCATATTTGGTTAGGATTTGGATTCAAAATTCAAGTAGGATTCTAACAAGATTTTCCTCTTCATATCCAACTCAAATTTGAATTTCATTCCTTGTGGATTTACCACAACAAATTCGAATCCTACTTGGACTGTGATTCAAAATTTGAATTTCAAATTTCAAATTTCAAATTTCAAATTTCAATTTCAAATTCCAATTTCAAACTCGAATTTCAAATTCAAATTTCAAATTCAAATTTTAAATTCAAATTTCAAATTTCAAATTTCAAAATTCAAATTTAAAAATTTCAAAAATTCAAATTTCAAAATCCACAAAACAGTTGTATTTCAAACTCTTGTTCTCATGGATAATTTTCTATAACTCCAATCCAATCTCAAATAAAATCATGGCAACTTTATTTGGAGTTCGAATAATTGTGTACTCTATTATCCAAAACAAAATCTGAATCCAACCGGAGAGAATCTTGTCTACCATCCTAATCCTATGTCAACACCATCCATGCATAATAAACTAGCCAATAGCATACACAAATCAATTTGTCAAACGTTAAGGAATTATGTAGAGCTAGTAGAGGGACTGATTGGAAATATATAATTGGGCTCCTGCAAATCCATATGATCATCATTCTTTATCGAACAACTCAATCATACGATCACTAATTTCAGAGTCACACCACTATAAACCTGAAACTGAACTCCCAATTATATACCGTATTATGTAAGCCTGTGACAAACTATCGTCCAATGACCTTGTCATGTATGCAGAACCCTCATATAATATCCATGATCAGCTTTAGGCCAAAGTCCGTTTAATCCTACTGATCAGGCTATCTTAAAGTTCCATTATACTACCGAATTAAGAAAATGATTATTCACCATATGTGAATAAGAAGTCATCCACCCTGTAGACGACCTAAGGCCTTGTCCATTTTCACATTCAGCATAATGCCTTTAAGCGGATATCCTTAACTCCTCATTAGAACTATGATTTCGATATTTGTAAATGAACCCTTCATCGTATACAAGTCATGCACCCAACGAACCGGTCTATAAGCTTACTACCTCTGAGACGCTTTAGCTATTGGAACATCAAAGTATACAAGTCATATACATGGAGCTGTCCTTTTACTCAGGATTATGGTTACTACACAATGAACGTCAAAAGCAGATCGATCCACTCAAAGCGGACTTCATAGATTAATCACGCTTTAGTCCCGGTCTAATATGTCACCACCAAGCAACATATCTATATCTCTACTTGGGAGTCCAGCTCCAGACAGTCAAGACAAACCGTCCCCTCCAAGGCTTTAGACAACATAATAGTCTTAACATGAGTTAGATGCTCGGTCTAACCTCATAGACTACAGATCATAGTTTAGACCGCTAACTTTAGAACATTGTCTTCTCGCATACAAAAGTTCATTGCATGCAACGTTCTAACAGTTTAACACAAGTAGTTAGGGAGCCATATTTACTTACATTTACTTTAACATGTAAATAAAATGAGGACAGATAGCAATGTAATGAATAACCTCTATATATAATTTTATTATCCAATTCAAAATAAATACATCAAAATGTCTCTAATGCTTAGGGCATTTCCTAACAATCTCCCACTTGCCCTAAGCTAATAGATGTGCCATGTTACGCATCCCCATCGCCTCTACGTGCCTCTGAAAGCTTCTAGTCACCAAAGTCTTAGTAAAGGGATCGGCAATGTTGTCCTCGGACACGATCTTACATACATTTACTTGTCTTGTCTCCACGTGCCCTCTAATAATACGATATCTCTGATCTATATGCTTGGTCCTCTTGTGGTGCCGAGATTCCCTTGTGTTGGCAATAGCCCCAGTGTTATCACAGTAAAGTATGATAGGCTTGTCAACACCCGGAATGACCTCAAGGTCTCTAAAGAACTTACAGAGCCAAACCGCTTCTTTAGATGCCTCAGCCGCAGCCACATACTCAGCCTCCATAGTAGAGTCAGTTGTGCAGCCCTGCTTCACACTCCTCCACACAATGGCGCCTCCTCCGAGCAAAAACACTGATCCAGATGTCGATTTCCTCGAATCCTTACAAGTCTAGAAGTCTGAGTCCGTGTATCCTACGAGTGTTAGGTCCCTTCCAAAATACACCAGCATATAATCCCTCGTTCTCTTAAGATACTTGAGTATATGCTTTACTGCTTACCAGTGCTTGGTTCCAGGATTCGCTTGATATCGACTCACCATACCTACTACAAAATATATATCCGGGCGAGTGCAAAGCATAGCATACATAAGGCTAACCACAGCGGATGCATAAGGGACCTTACTCATACGCTCTCTTTCTTCTGATGTCTTGAGACAGTCATCCAATGAAAGAGTTAGACCAACAATAGAAGGTTGTGTACCTTTCTTTACCTCTTGCATTGCATATTTGTCAATTATTTTATCTATGTATGAAGCTTGGGATAACGCTATCATTTTGTTATTTCGATCTCTAAAGAGACGAATGCCTAGAACATAATTAGCTTCTCCCAAGTCCTTCATGTCAAACTGTTGGTGTAACCAAAGCTTGACCGATGATAAGTTCCCTACATCATTCCCAATGAGTAGTATATCATCGACATAGAGTATCAGAAAAAACACTTTTCCATCCTTAATACATTTATAAACACATGGTTCATCAACATCCTGCTCAAAACCAAATGTCTTAATCGCTTGATCAAACCTCTGGTTCCATGAGCGGGATGCTTGCTTTAATTCATAAATGGATCTAAGCAACTTGTAGACTTTCCTTTCTTGGCCTTTCGCTACGAACCCTTCGGGCTGTATCATATAGATACACTCTTCAAGATGGCCATTCAAAAATGTCATCTTGACATCCATTTGCCAGATCTCGTAATCGAGAGCCGCAGCAACAGACAGAAGAATACGGATAGACTTCAGCATAGCAACAGGTGAAAAGGTTTCATCGTAATCGATTCCAGCCTTTTGCATGTACCCCTTTGCAACTAGTCTAGCTTTGAAAGTTTCCACTCTCCCTTCCGCATCCTTCTTTCTTTTGTAGACCTATTTACATCCAATGGGTTTTATCCCATCCGGCAAATCTATAAGTTCCCAAACAAAGTTGGATTTCATAGAATCCATCTCATTGTTCATAGCCTGTTTCTAAGATTTAGAATCAACATCATTTATAGCTTCATCATAGGTAACCGGATCATCCTCATGCTCATGAGTCTCGGCCTGGTATATCTCAGCATCATACATGAAGAAATTAGGTTTCTTCGAAACCCTCCCACTAGGACGATGCACCCTAAATTGTTGATCGTCTGCAGGTCTTTCATCGGAACTCAGACTTGCGTCCAAGATCAAAATCCGTGGAGCAGTTCTTTCACCCGATAACTCCTCTAGCACTACTTTGCTTTGAGGCTTAAAGTCATTCATGTGACTTTCCTCCAAGAATGTCGCATGGGTTGAGACAATGACTTTTTGTTCCTTCAGGTTATAGAATAGACCTCCTTTAGTTCCCTTTGGATACCCTACAAATATGCACAATTCTGATCTTGATTTTAATATCTTCGCATCCCCATCCAGTACATGTGCCGGGCAACCCCATATTCTCATATGTCCAAGGAAGGGCTTCCTGCCACGCCACAATTCATACGGAGTTCTGGGAATTGATTTGCTTGGAACCTGGTTCAAAATATAGCACGCCGTTTGTAAAGCATATCCCCAAAATAATAATGGCAGTGTTGAATAACTCATCATGGACCATACCATATCCAACAAGGTCCTGTTTCTCCTTTCGGCTACACCATTCTGTTGTGGAGTACCAGGTGCAGTCAATTGGGATAATATCCTGTTCTCTACAAGATGTCCTAGAAATTCATCAGAGAGTTATTCGCCACCTCGATCAGATCGAAGTGTCTTTATGGATTTATCTAATTGCTTTTCTACTTCTACACGATACTCTTTGAACTTGTTAAAGGTTTCACTCTTGCGGTGCATCAGATACACATATCCATACCTTGAGTAATCATCTATGAAGGAGACATAATACTCGAGCCCTCCTCGTGCTGTGACTTCATGGGGCCACATACGTCAGTGTGCATAATTTCTAAGAGCTCTTGAGCCCGTGTACCCTTAGCTCCAAAAGACCTCTTAGTCATCTTACCATCTAGACAAGATTCACATTGAGGAAGACGTACCTCCTCCAGAGATTCCAGAGGACCGTCTTTCACCAATCTTTGAATCCTATCCTGATTAATATGACTAAGTCATAAATGCCAAAGATATGCCTTGTTAGAGTGAGAAACTTTCAACCTTTTAGAGTTATCTATTAATTCAGTGTCAAGCAGTGAGTACATCTTTGGTTTGATCAAATATAGATTTCCATCCATCCATCCAGAACAGATAAAAGACTTATTTCTATGAATATCAACTCTTTTACTAAAAGAAACTGAATAAGAACCCTTTATTAAACAAGCTATCGATATAAGGTTCCTCCTAAAATTAGCAACATAAAAACAGTCTTTTAATAAAATAAACCTAAATTGATCAAAATAAAGGTAAATATCTCCCACTGCCTCAGCCACCACCAAGCTGCCGTCTCCAGTCCGCAACGAGAAGCTCCTATCATGTAGACTTCTCGTTTCCACGAACCCCTACATAGAAACACAAACATGATTAGTGGCGCCCGAATCAATGAATCAAGTGTCTTTCGATTCTTCTACCAAACACGCTTCTAAGTAGTGAAGTTCCTTACCTTCCTTGCCCTTGGCGGCTAAGAATTCCCGGTACGCCTTCTTAAAGTGACCCACCTTCCCATAATAAAAGCATTTAGACTTTTTAGGGTCCCTGGGCTTCTTGTTCTTCTTCTTCTTCCCATCCGGGACAGGATGATTAGAAGAACTGGAAGCCGCTTGCTTTTGGTTTGGCCTCTTCCTCTTCCGAGAGGGTTTGGAAGATTCTGCCAAATTGACCTCTCCTTTGGGTTAGACCGCATCCCTATCCCTGATCATCCGCTCATAAGCTTGGAGTTGCTTCATGAGCTCGGTTAGTCCTAACTCCCTTGTCACCAGATTGTATGCAGCCTTAAACCGCACAAAATCTTTAGATAGAGTTTTGAACACCATCTCGATCTGGGTGTTGTAGTCTAATTCAGCACCGTTCTCGGCAGCCTCAGCGAAGAATCCCATTAGAGTGATCATATGGTCCTTCACCGGAGTACCCACCTTTTGCTTAGAGTTCATAATGTTGGTTATAGTGGATTGTCGAGCCAACTTTTCTTGGCCTCCGAACATGTCCTCTAGATAGTCCATGATATCCCTAGCAACCTGATAAGTCTCATGCTGCTTTTGTAAAGCACTCGTCATGCTAGCAAGCATGTAGCATCGAGCTATATCATTGGATTCTCTCCAACGAGTATAGGCAACCGGGACCTCCTCAAACGTGTGTCAGGTTTTAGCCCTGGTAGGTATGGTTTGTCTAGTACGAACTTGTGTCTCTCACAATTGAGAACTATTAACAGATTTCTTTTCCAATCCTTATAATTATCGCCATTCAGTTTATTCTCAGTAAGTATTGAAATGAGGGGTGTCGGTGACATTTTGAACTGAAATAAAATTATACTAGACATCATTACAAAGCCCAAGCAAATATACAGATAATTTAGCAAATAAAACATACAAGTATGTTCCTACATGAAACTCAAAAAACATGTAGCATTGCAACGGTAATTCACAGCGCCTATTGCCCCAAGCCACCGCGGGGTGGTCATGAAACAAATAGCCGGAACATGGACCCCATCCAATTAATATATGTTGCCTTAAATTCTCAAAGGTTAAGACATATATTAAAAACTACTTATTTGGCCACCAGTTTAGTTAACAGAGCTTCTAGGGAAGGTTAATAACTAAACGAGTCTTGAGTGTATAACCATTGTTTACGTAGCCCGATCCACGTCCTACCAAGCCACCGAGGGGTGGTCATGAATAGGATCGTACCCGCACACGTTTTCTACATAGGAGATCCAATCTAGTATACCGACGATGGTAAACACCTACCGAGGGGTGTAGTCAGGGCAGAACTGACGCGAGGCATTACCATGCTTTCACATATGGATCAACAATGGAGGCCATGGGCTTTGTTTAAAACCCTCTCCCACTCAATATTTTGAAAAACATGCAAGTTTTGACAAATATGTATGATCAATATAGTATGAGCGGCACTCACCTATCCTATATGACATGTTATAAAATATGCATACAAAACATCCATCAATTCATATTTATACATCCATGACATATCATAGAAAAAATAATTGACAGAATAACCAAGCCATGGTTCCATCCAAGAACAAAGAAAATAAAGATTACAAAATTTCATCCAAAGCATTCTTTGGGTCTTGAACTTTGTTCTGTCTTCTTGTATCCATCTTTATGTAGCCTCTCTATTTATTTCTCATCCCAAGAATCATTTAAAATTTAAATCTCCAAAAATTTAAATTTCAAATTCAAATTCTAAATTCGAATTTCAAATTTAAATTTCAAATTCAAATTTTAAAAAATTTTAAACATCATGTATAATAATATGTAATTTCAAAAATTTCAAATTTTCAATTACATATTTTTAAACATGATTTAAAATTAAATCTCAAATTTAAAAATCAAAATTTTTCAATTTTTGAATCGTCGCACCACCGCCTTCGTAGGCGGCAGCCGCCGTGGGCAGCCCCCAGCCCCATGGGGGGGCTGGCAGCGCACGGCCGCCCATGTGCAGCCCTGTCGGGCTGCAGGCAGGTGGCTATGGCTTGCACAGGGGCTGCTGCAGCCCATCCTGCCGGAGGGCAGAGGTTGCAGCCCCGCCAAGGCCTATCTTGAGGGCTCGTGTCTCGATTTTCGTGTCATATTCCAATTAACCCATTACGATCTCCAAGAAATTAATTTGAATCCCAATTAAATTGAAATTTTCCACACAATCAAAATTTCAACCTTTAAATTAAATTTAACTTTTGGGAAAAATAAATTACGGTCTTCAATCTTCAATCTCCTCCAAGAATAATTACATAAAATTTCCTAAATCGTTTCCGATGTACAAAAATTCTAACCATAATAATTCTAAGAGACAAAATTAAAATCCATGGGAAAATTACAGTGTTAATAAACTGCTCTCATGGTTACATAAAAATTCCTAGATACAGTTTTTCTAAATTCTAAGGAACCATAACCGGCAAAAACAAGCATGCTTATAATAATTCAGAAAATTAAAATAACAACGTACCACATACATAATACATGATAACAACATAAAGGAATTCTAAAATGCCACTCCCTAAATATCAAATCCATACATAAATAAAAAGACTAAATAATTGTCTAATTTATGTACACAACGTAGTCATGAGATCGCTCTGATACCAATTGTAGGAAATAAATCGGTAAAAACATATCAGAGTGGCACAGTGGAACAATAAAAATTTTTAAGATCATTAAATATCTCATGATGCCATATACAATAAACCAACAACAATTTAAACTCATACCTCAAAGGATGCCAATCTGCAGGAAGAGAATGTTCGGAGG
This sequence comes from Antiaris toxicaria, assembly GCA_035233585.1. Taxonomy (NCBI): domain Eukaryota; kingdom Viridiplantae; phylum Streptophyta; class Magnoliopsida; order Rosales; family Moraceae; genus Antiaris; species Antiaris toxicaria. The sequence continues at coordinate 55,027,746 of CP141153.1, forward strand.
GCTTCAACCAACTAGCCTGCTCTACTATTCTCCAATTTCTGAGTGACTGAGTGTGTGGGGCACTCTGAACCTCGATTGGTATGCTAGCACTGCTAGTCTTTTTCCGACCACCCAGATCTCTAAAGAACTTATTGTCACGATGAGTCGTGCAACAATAAGCCTGCTCACCTGAGAGTCTGTGGTCTGAGAGAACTGGAGTGACAGGACCTCTATTTATAGACCTGCATGAGGTGATTCTTTGAATTCGAATTGGATTAGGAGAAGATATTCTCCCTTATCCACAAGCACAAAATCTGAATTTTCCAAGGGGAAAATCCCAACAATAAATTTGGCCACTTTATGATAATTCCAATCCAAATCTAAATAAGATTTTAACTAGAATTTTATCTTACTTTTTCAAGCCAAAAATCTGAAAATCCAAGGAGAAAATCTCCACCAAAATTTCGGCCACTTTTGGATAAGGGAGAGTCAAAATTCGACTAGGATTTTCAACCTTGAATCTTATCTCATCCTTATCCAAAATAACCGAAAATCTCCTAGGAGAGTTACTCCAAAAATTTGGCCATTATCAAGGAGGAGAGAATCCAAATGCAACAGGGATTGAAACTTGAATTTTCCTTGAACCTTATCCACAAAAATCCGAAAATTCATTAAGGATAATCCTCAAAATTTTCATCCATATTTGGTTAGGATTTGGATTCAAAATTCAAGTAAGATTCTAACAAGATTTTCTTCTCCATATCCAACTCAAATTCGAATTTCATTCCTTGTGGATTTACCATAACAAATTCGAATCCCACTTGGACTGTGATTCAAAATTTGAATTTCAAATTTCAAATTCGAATTTCAAATTTAAATTTCAAATTTCAAATTTCAAATTTAAATTTCAAATTCAAATTTTAAATTCAAATTTCAAATTCAAATTTCAAATTTCAAATTTCAAATTTCAAATTTCAAAATTTCAAAAATTCAAATTTCAAAATCCACAAAATAGTTGTATTTCAAACTCTTGTTCTCATGGATAATTTTCTACAACTCCAATCCAATCTCAAATAAAATCATGGCAACTTTATTTGGAGTTCGAATAATTATGTACTCTATTATCCAAAACAAAATCTGAATCCAACTGGAGAGAACTTTGTCTACCATCCTAATCCTATGTCAACACCATCCATGCATAATAAACTAGCCAATAGTATACACAAATCAATTTGCCAAACGTTAAGGAATTATGTGGAGCTAGTAGAGGGACTAATTAGACATATATAATCGGGCTCCCGCAAATCCATATGATCATCATTCTTTACCGAACAACTCAATCATACGATCACTAATTTCAGAGTCACACCACTATAAACCTGAAACTGAACTCCCAATTCTATACCGTATTACGTAAGCCTGTGACAAGCTATCGTCCAATGACCTTGTCATGTATGCAGAACCCTCATATGATGTCCATGATCAACCTTAGGCCAAAGTCCGTTTAATCCTACTGATCAGGCTATCTTAAACTTCCATTATACTACTGAATTAAGAAAATGATTATTCAGCATGTATGAATAAGAAGTCATCCACCCTGTAGACGACCCAAGGCCTTGTCCATTTTCACATTTAGCATAATGCCTTTAAGAGGATATCCTTAACTCCTCATTAGAGCTATGATTCCGATATCTGTAAACGAATCCTTCATCGTATACAAGTCATGCACCCAATGAACCAGTCTGTAAGCTTACTATCTCTGAGACATTTTAGCCATTGGAACATCAAAGTACACAAGTCATATACATGGAGCTGTCCTTTTACTCAGGATTAAGGTTACTGCATAATGAACGTCAAAAGCAGATCGATCCACTCAAAGCGGACTACGTAGATCAATCACGCTTTAGTCCCAGTCTAATATGTCACCACCAAGTAACATATCTATATCTCTACTTGGGAGTCCAGCTCCAGATAGTCAAGACAAACCGTCCCCTCCAAGGCTTTAGACAACATAATAGTCTTAACATGAGTTAGATGTTCGGTCTAACCCCATAGACTACAGACCATAGTTTAGACCGCTAACTTTAGAACATTATCTTCTCGCATACAAAAGTCCATTGCATGCAATGTTCGAACAGTTTAACACAAGCAGTCAGGGAGCCATATTTGCTTACATTTACTTTAACATGTAAATAAAATAAGAACAGATAGCAATGTAATGAATAACCTCTATATATAATTTTATTATCTAGTTCAAAATATATACATCAAAATGTCTCTAATGCTTAGGGCATTTCCTAACAAAAACAACCATAACAAAATTTTCTAAAACTTTTGTGTTTTACAAAATCTCAAAATCTATTTGTCACACGCTCAAAACTCTAAAAAACCGTGGCTAAAATTTGGGACAGGTTTGGTTCCCAGCCAAACCCTAAAATGTCTATAAAAACATCCATCCACAAAATCTTAAATCACAACCACACAACCATATAAACTTAAAAATAAAATGCTAAGGGCTCAAAATAAACTTATTACAACCTATTGCTTGAAACACACAATAAATTTCCTTGATCTCAAAACTTAAAAAAAAGAACTAAACCACAAAATGAGGGTTTTCAGTTTTACCTTTGTGTGCTTTGAACCAAGCACAACCGAACCAATGGTAGGTGACCAAAAATCCGTGTGGCTCTAGGTGAGAATGGGGGTCAGATTTTGGGCTAGAAAAGAACACAAAACATCCTTAGTTAGCCAAGCCAAAAAAAAAAACAACTAAACCATAAAGAAAAGTCCTAGCAACTTGCCTTGAGGTGGCCTTGAAATAGCTTGAGTGAAAGACTATATTTTTGGTAGGGATTTTGGCTGAGTTTTTAGGTGTTTGGGTTACTAGGGGGCATCAGATTTTTCAGAGAAAAAGGGAAAGAAAAGTTTGTGTTTTTGGGTGTGCAAAAGAAGAAAATGATACCTAAGGCCAAGCACACTTTTTTATAGGCAAAAGTTAAGCAAAATTAATCAACCCTAAGCCTACTTAATTAAGCCAAATTTTTGCTAACCTAGGGGAAAAATTATGAATGTTGGCTACCTTCAAAAACCGAGGGCTATTGCTAGGTTTTCGGGCCACGAAATGCAATGAATGCTAGGCAAAAGTTACATTTGCATGTCATAACTTTTTCATTTTTGTAATCCAAAAGCTTACAAGCCTATTTCAATATTTTAAGACAACTTTTTAGCTACTTTTTTTTGAATTCTAGCCACAGCATACATGGTTTTTAAACTGGAAAATTCATCTATATTGTCTTCTCTTCACAGTTTAATTTCCTCTAATGGTGTTCTGTCTTTTTTCGACAGTGTTCTAGATTTTGATCAAAAATTGGATTTTCTTCATCTGATTCTTATACCATTCATTTTTAGTTGGGTTGTAGTGCCTATGAGCCCATTCTGTGTCTATCTTACAATTCATTTACGGTACTGCGGTTGTGTCTACACTGTGCTGACATTACGCACGCATAACGAGGCTTTTTCGTGCGAAATTTCAGACACAGTCTATCCTGACTAATTTGGATGTGCTGATTTCAATTTTGTTAGTTTTATGTCCATCTAAGATCATCTGGACCAGTTTTCAGGTACTATATGTTCTTACCTCGAAAAACATGTTTTGCGCTCAATTGACTAATTTGAGCGTTTTGAGTCTAAATATATCAGTTTCGGACTGAGAAAAGGTCGTCTTGACCCCATTCCCGATACTGTGTATCCTAAATAAAATTTCACGTTTTGTGCTTAATTGACTAAATTGAGCATGCTGACTATAAATATATCAGTTTTATGTCAAATTAAGGCCGTCTTGGCCATTAACTTAACACTGTGTAACTACTATTCACAATTCACTGTTCTATGCTTAATTGACTAGTATGAGCGTTTTGACTCTGATTTTGTCAGTTTCTTGGTGAGAAGAGGTCATCTTGACCACTTTTCAAGATATCGTACATCTATCAGGGCAAATATCACTGCTATGCTCAACTAATCAGTCTAAGCGTATTGATGACTAGCTCATCAGTTCTATGTTAAGAAATGGCCGTCTGGACTGGCCTCTTGATACCGCATGTCTCACACGCATACTCACATGTACTAAGGTGAACTAATCTCACTCTCGGTTACCCCTTTCACTGTATAAATAGTAATTAAACATTTCTGTACCCGTTTAATGAATTCAAATTGGCAAATTATACTGTATTCGTTAACTTAATTATTTAGTATATAGTAAATAGGTTCCACGAACATGGGGGTCATTACAACCCAGTCCCTTGGCACATGCAGATCCCACCCATCATCCATCAACTAGTCTATTGGCATGCGGGTTGCTTACCTGTAACATGAATAAACTCATGAGCTAATTGCTCAGTAAGTTCAAACATTCATACATGACTTATAAATAATCGTACCATATAGTGTAGAGCATTAACATAACATATAACATATATTGCTTAAAATTCATACTCAACATACTTAACTTCGTAAACATACTTAACATATACTTAAACATCATAAACATACTTATGTATACTTGACCATCGTAACATACATCCATATACTCAAACATACTTAACATAAAACATTGAACAAAGCACATAGCATCAAACATGGTGTTAGTGCATATTATACTCATTTATATTTCGTTCTTTCCTTTTCATTGTTCATTCTTTCTTTCATATCATGCTATTCTTTTCTTTTCTTTACTTTACTTTAGTTTCACTTACGCGCTCCGTTTGAAGGTCGTACCGTAATGCGCTCAGACCAATGAGGGGAAGGGGAGCGACCTACCAACCTACCTCATGGCCAAACTTAAACGTTAAACTTCTGCACCTTTGGGGTTGCATCCCATTGGATTGGAAGCCATATACATGAAACCTCACTTTTGGAGGCCGGTATGCCAACATTTAAAGGTTCAGTCTTATTATCTTGTTTATTTTTATCTTTCATTACTTTAACTTATCATTCTTTCTAACTCTGTGAACATGCTAAAACATCATGTCACATTTGCACAATTTCCAAAATGTGTAAAGCCAGAAACTTTTCTTATCATTTCTTGAAACATTTCTTTCATAAGCATTCCATAACATTCATGTCATGGCATATTGTCATTAAACAGACATATAGCAGTCAGTTCGTAGGTAGACAGGTAACTGTCTGTACTTATAATATATAACACATAGACATGTCAAGTCAACTCATGTCTGACTTAGACATGACATGTAGACATACACATAGCAGTTAATTCATGTTGCAGCCAAGGATATGTTTGAACTTACAAATACTTCGCTAGTATCTCCCTTTTCGCTTTCTGGGTCCACAGACGTTCCTTTGTCGTGTCTGGATCGGTTCCTATAACCGAAATAATTATGGTTATTTTCGATACTTATTTCATACGTAAAGCTTAATATGTAAGGACCGCCCCGTTAATGTAATTTAATTATGATTAAGGAATGAAATTAGAGTATTTTGAATGCTTTCGGATGCACATTTGAGGACCACGGTTAGGTACACGGTCGTGTGCCATTCAGACTGTGTTACATGTAAGAGGCCATGTGAGTGAACATGGTTATGTAGTACAACACGGTCAGGTACATGGCCGTGTAAGTGGCCGTGTATCGCCCAGGTAAGAACCCATTTAGAAGGCCGTGTATTGAGTAGAGAGCCGCTATAATGACTCTCATGATTCATGAAACTTAATCACTATGTAATAAGTAATTAAGTTGATAAATACAGTAAATTATCCAGTTGAATGGATTAAACGGGTACAGTTACATTTAATTACTATTCATTTAATTACTATTTATACAGTGAAAAGGAGTAACCGACAGTGAAATCGATCCACCCTATTATATGTATGAGTATATAAGATACGCAACATCAGGAAACTGGTCCAGACGATCATTTCTTGACACTGGATTGGTGAACAGATCACCAGTACGCTCAGACCGGTTATCTGAGCACAACAATGATAGTAACCCTAGCAGAGGTACAATATTGAGAAAATGGTCCAGATAACCTCTTCTCGCCCTGAGACTGACAAAATCAGAGTCAAGACGGCTTTAATTTGACCTAAAACTAATGTAATAACAGTCAGCAGGCTCAATTTAGTCAATTGAGCATAAAATAATAAATTTTGTTTGAGAGATACACAGTATCAGGATGAGAGTCAAGATGACCTTTTCTCACCCTGAAACTGATATATTTAGACTCAAAACGCTCAAATTAGTCAATTGAACACAAGACACATTTTTTGAGGTGGGGTTACACAGATCCCAAAAATTGGTCCAGACGACCTCAGATGGATGTAAAACTGATAAATTTGAAATCAGTATGTCCAAATTAGTCAGGAGAGACTGTTTAAAATTTTACATAAGAACGCCTCATTATGCATGATCATGGACAACACAGTGTAGACACAACCACAATATAGAAAATAAATAGTAAAATAGACTTAAAATGGGCTCTTAGGCATTACAACCCAACTAGGAATTAATAGTATAAAAATCGGATTCAGAAAATCTAATCCCGGATGAAAACTAAAACACTACTGAAAAAGGGTCGGATACCGAAAGGCAGAAATTAGACTGCGAAGAGAAGACTTTCCAAATGAAATTTTCCTCTAGAAAATCGTGTGCAAGTAGCAAAACCAGCCGTAAACATAGCCTTAAAAAGAGGGAAAAGTTTTCCCTAAAATAAGGGATGTGTTGGCCACCTTTTTGATTAAATAATGCACGAATTCCATCATATGGCCAACAAAATTTTTTTTAATTGGCCCCCTTTTCCATGCATAGGCCCTCGATTTTTTAGGGCTGAAATTGGAAGCATTTTGTTCCCCAATTAGGCAAAATTAAGGCTAAATTAAGTGAGCTTAAGTTTAATTAAGTTGGGTTAGATTTGCCTATAAAAGGCATGCTTGACCTAAAGCGGTCACTTTCTTCCTTTTGCACCCAAAAACCAACCATTCTTCTTATTCTTTTCCTAGCTATAGCTGACCACTCCCCAGCTCCCAAACCAACCATTTGCAAGCCAAAAATCCAGCCAAAAGCTTACCAAAATTTAGCCCCTTCAAGCTTGTGTTAGGAGGTTTCCATCCAAGCCATCTCAAGGTCCTTCAAGGGTAAGATTCTAGAACCAATGCTTATGTTTTTAGTTGTTATTTTAATTTTATGTTAAGAGAAAATTTTTGGTGTCTTTTCTAGCATAAGCCGACCCTAAACCCCCTTGGGTCACATGGCCATTTTGGTCACTCAAGCTTTGATTTGGTGTGCTTGGTTCATTGCACGTGAGGTAAAATCGAAAACCCTCCTTTTATGGTTAGTTATTTTTAAGTTTTTGATCAAGGAATTTATATGTATTTATTTGTGTAATGGGTTTTAATAAGTTTATTTTGAGCCCTTATATGGTTGTGTGGTTGTGGTTTAAATTTTATGGATGGATATGTGTGTGTGTGGATGTTAAGGTGGTTGGACACAAATTTGTCCCTAGATTTAGGCCACGGGTTTTGGCCTTTTTGACCACGTTAGACTCTGAATTTGCGATTTAGTGAAACACAAAGTTTTAAGGAAATGTCGTTACGGTCGTTTTGCGCTTTTGGCCAAAAATGACTCTAAGATAGACTTTTCGAATAGTTTTGAACCAGTGTCCAAAACTGGGACAAAAAAATCCGAGCACAAGAACAGTCTCGGGTTTTGTTAAAAATAAACCAATTAGATTCCGAACCAGATCTCGGGCTCAACATGAAAGTTGTAGATCTCATCGAAACTTTTAAGACAACCTATGCATGTTTTAAAAATTTGGCCGTTTCAGGCCTTAAACAGAGCCATTTTTAAAATAGTGTAAAACTAGGATTTTTCTTAAAACTAGACATAAGATATCCACGGGTTTGATAGGTTTAGGACCTGTTAGAGTTTGATTTAAGCTCCAAGGTGAACATGAGAGTTGTTCATCTCATCGAGAACGAAAAGTTTTATGTTTACAAAATTTACAAACTAAGTCGTTTCGAACATGTTTTTAAAATAGTTTCAGTAAATGGTTCAAAAACCACCTTTAAAATGTAAACACCAAAATGTGTTCTAACCTTTTTAAAATAAAAATATGATATTAATAAAATGCCCTCACCTTCCAATGGGGTGATAAGGGGACGGTTTCAAAGCATATAATTTTCCTAAGAATTCCATAAGGCATCTAAAACAATTTTCAAAAATAAATAAAATAGTAGCGGTAGCCTGGTAGGCTACCATACCAAACAAGCTTAGTAACTCGGTAAATTACATGGTCAACAATGCGCGAGGTAACCGGTCAGTTGACTGGTCGGTAAACCAGTCAATAACCAAGTTTGAATGATATAGTGAGGAACGATGATTATTTTATCAAGTAGACAAGATAATCAAACACGATATAAATTAGACACCAAATTCTCAAAGTAGATCAATAGGGTACCAATGGGCCTCGGTACCATACAACAACATAAGTTATAGTTACTAACGGTAATAGTGACCTAAGAATGATGTTAATTAATTTATTGGATAATAAATTATTTAACCACGCCTAAAGAACCAAACTCTGAAGAGAGAGCAAGTTAGTATCGACGACAACTGGTACGATGCGTTAGTATCTGCTTTAGTCACTAACAGTATTAGTGACTCAGCAAGAGTATTAATGGAATACATTATGATGATAGGTAGCTACCTATAATGTGATAAGGACGGGAGTACAAGTTTACTTGCAAACTAGGTAAGTACAAGTCCGCCTACAGCATGAGCAAAATGAATTTAAAGTATTGATTTTTACAGTATATTAAATATGCAAACCATGCACTGTTGTTGCACAACATATTAAGAGAAGCATATAGTTTCACAATCATGTAGATTGATGAAAGCATGAGTTAGATGCCATGTGTCCCTATCATGTAAGATTTGGGATAGCTTAGTAGAGCATATGACCAGATCAGTTAAACAAGTCCGAAGTTAATAAGCGTGTCGTACCGGCCTTTTCCGTTGAAGAGGTTTTTCAAGTTTAAGTAAGATGAGCCTTCATTGACGGCTCTTAAGTTAGTGATCATGGACGTTTCCTATGATCCACGTGCACTCGATACTGATACACGGGCCCTTAGCTAGACATAGGAAAGAAAAAGAATATTGAAGCATACTATGAACATAATTAGATCATGCATTAATCATAGTTCACTATGCTTCTAGTAGATATGCATTCAGTACACAATGTTTTCTGTTATGCATACAGTATGAGATGTTTTGTATTCAATGATGTGTAATGTTCTGATATGTTGAATGTTTCAGTGGTATATATGGATACCTTACATGCTTATATGGTTTTAAGTATGTACTATGATTTAAACATGTTTTGCGGATGACATGTTGTACTTACTGGGCATAAAGCTCACAGTGTGTATTCATGCTATAGGTAAGCGACCTATAACTTACAGCTCAATGGGCAATAATGGTAGCAGAGGTGGATGTGAGGGTAAGGTTATGGATATCTCCGTAAGTTTAAAACTTTTGCACATTTTTTGAGTAAACAGTATTTTTTGAATAGTAATTAGTCAAACAAGTTTATAAGTATGTATATACGATTGAACTCCTTATGATTTAGACTTTGTATTTTTAAAGTATACGTACATAAATAGTAAATACGTATGCAACAAAAAAAATCTCTAAAATTATGCTATCAAATTTAGTTAAGTAATAGTTTTTAAGCAAGTAAGTATCAGCAGTAGTTTTAAGTGACAGTCCGGGGCACTCAGGGCTACGGGACATCACACAATAAAATGTAAAAATTCTATGTTTAACTTCCTAATTATGAACTTATGAGGTTTTTGCTAACTTTTTGAAAAAATGACTATTATGTCCCGAACTTTTGACAAAATTATGATTTTGCTCTTAGTGGGGTTTTTCTGCTTAAACTTTGCCTTTAGCCTTTAAAATCCTAATTAGAGCTTTTGAATCACATTTAAAGCCCTAACGGTTCATTTTGATGATTTCCTAAATTTTTGGCCAAAATGACCAATTTGTCCCTAACGGGATTTTCTTCCTTTTCTTAGATTTTAAAACTTGATTCTGGCCCTTAAAATCTTAATTGAGGCCATAGGATACTATTTCAACCCATAATGTCCCTTTTTGTAAGTTTTAGAAAAAATGACCATTTCATCCCCAACTTTTGACAAAACGACCATTTTATCCCTAGCGGGACTTTTCTTCGTTTCTTTAGCTTAAATATTGATTTTGGCCTTTAAAACCTCAATTAAGGCCTTAAGTTGTTACTCTTAGCCTTAACGTCTCTTTTTCTAACTATTAGAAAAATGACCATTTTGTCCCCCACTAGTAACAAAATGATCATTTTGTCCCAAGTGGGATTTTTCTTTTTAAATCTACCTTTCCTTGACTTAAAACTTAATTTTAGTGTTTAGAATCTTAATTAAGCTATTCTAAGGCTCTAACGGTCCTTTTCTAACATTCGTGAAATTTTTGATCAAAATGACCATTTTGTCCCTAACGGGTCTTTGGACCGTAACATTTTCACCTTATTGTTCAGTCAGGATTTTCTATGCCCAAAAATCATAAAATAATTCTTCTTCAGCTTTACCAAATTTTTACAACATTAATTGCTGAAATTCTCGATTTACTATTCACCTAATTCTTGGGTGATACTATTCTAACCCCCGATCGTTAATCCTCTTTTACTTGCGTTTCAGGGTTCCGAATGGACATTTCACTGACTCTCAAAACATCCGTCATCCTTTCCCCGGGCTAGGTCACCGAGGGGACTCGGGTTTCAAACCCCGACCACATTTTACCCCTCATTTCCCAAAATGCCCTTCATGTCATTCTAAAAATTTCAGCAGCATTTCGGCTTAAATTTTAGGTTCCTGGTGTTTAGGTAATGCCTTAAAATCATCTAACTTGCCACGTACTAAATCAGAGGCCTAATTTTTACGTAAAAACACAAAACTTTTTATGTAAAAATCTCCATAAAACGTAGTCATTTCTAATGACATTTTGGTTCATTTTCTTTCAATCTAACCCTTGGTTTTTATCCACATTTCAAACACACATTATTCCTTACAAAAATCACATTCCATCACACTTGAAAACCCATGGTTTTTCTTTTCAATCCATGCCTAAAATTTGAAATTTCAAGCTTCTAAATTTTCCCTAACAATCCACATGCCATATACAAACTTTTTGAATCATTAAACCTTCAAAATCAAGCTTAACTTCCATTCCACATTTCCATACAACCCCATAGTTTTGTTTGAATCAAAACCCATAAAAATTGAAGTTTCAATCTTCAAAATTTTTCCTAATCCAATCACATATCACATACCAATTTTTGAATCAAGAATTATCAAACATCAACCTTGAAATTTCATTCAACACCCCACATAGAAACCCATAGTTTCCACTTGAAAGACATGCATAAAAATTTGTTTTTCAAACTATAATCTATTCTTTAATTCACTCACATAACAACCTAGCTTTCTTGAGCATAAATTAACAAGATTATCAATTTAAAATTTTCATTCTTCACTCCCATGGAGCTCACGGTTTTCTTGAAACAAAACATGCACCAAAGTTTAATTTTTAGCCTCTAATCCATTACTTTCTTCATCACATGACAACATCACTTTCTAGAGCAAAAACTAACAAAACTAAGCTTGAAATTCACATCTCAATTCCACTTCTAAGCCTAGGGTTTTCTCTTCAAAAAATTCAAAAGAAAGCTTGGTAATTGAAGCTTACCTTTCTATGAAGTCCACTTGGTGCTTGGGATGAGTTTTGATCAAGTTTTGGTGGAAAAACTTGAAGCAAAACTTAGCTTAAGGGGGGTTAGAGGTGCACGGTAGCCATGGATAGCAAGCGACTGCAATTTTTTCTATTTTGTTCTCTGTTTTTCAGCACAAACCGTGCATTTATCAGCCAAAAGAACCGACTCCAATGTGCCTTACTTTCCCAAATTTTATCTTAAAAATTTCCATGCAATTTTGGCCAAATCTAAGCCCTTGGATCAAATCTTCTTTAATTCTACACTATTGGATCATCTAATTCTTTCCACAAAATTTTTCATTCCTATTTATGTCATCACTTTATGACATCATTTGATGACCTTACATATATGCTTTTCGGTCAAAGTTTGACCAAAAGTCAAACCGAACGAAATTTTATTGAAATCACGTAGGCGGCTTTCTAAGGCCGTCTGTGCGATTGGTTTACCTTAATTCACTTCTATTTGGCTAAAAATCATTGTCATATGTATTTCATCTTTCAGTGCACCCTAATCATCGTCTAGGGTTTTTGATACCGAATTGGCATCGTTTTACCCGTTTCGGTTTGGTGAAATTTTTCATCATTGAATTCGTTACCTTTAACATTGTTAGAACATTTTATTACATTCTGAACAATATTAAATCATACATTTCATGTTGTTAAACATGAAAATTATCATATACATACAATATACATATTTCTCAAGAACAATGAAATTTCTCGGTTGTGACAATAAGTCCAGCTTTAAAAGTTTCAACTCTTTCTTCCACATCCCTCTTTTTCTTATAGACCCACTTCTACCCAATGGGTTTTATCCCATCTAGCATGTCCACAAGTTCCTATATGGAGTTGGAATTCATAGAGTCCATCTTATTTTTCATGGCTTGTTTCCAAAGCTTGGAATCAACATCATTTATAGATTCTTCATAAATTACAGGATCATCTTCATGCTCATGAGCCTTAGCTTGGTAAACTTCAACATCATACATAAAGAAATTAGGTTTCTTTAGAACCCTCTCACTACATCGAAGCACCCTAAACTATTAATCGTTTTCTTGTCTTCCAATGGAACTTGGACTTGTGTCCAAGATCAAAACCCGTGGAGTAGTTCTATCACTTGATAGCTCCTCTAGCAAAACTTTGCTTCCAAGTTTAAAGTCATTAATGTAACTTTCCTTTAAGAAAGTCACATGAGTTGAAATAATGACCCTTTGTTCTTTCAAGTTATAGAATAGGCCTCTTTTAGTCCCCTTTGAGTACCCTAAAACAAGCATAATTCTGACCTCGGTTCTAATTTCTTCGCATCCCCATCTAGTACATATGCCAGGCAACCCCACATTCTCATATTTTCTAGAGAAGGCTTCTTGCCTTTCCATAATTCGAACAGAGTTCCAAGATTTGATTTGGTTGGAAAATGGCCTAGAATATAGCATGCCGTTTGCAATGCATATCCCTAGAACGATATTGGCAGCTCTAAATAACTCATCATAGATCGTACCATATCTAATAAGTCTTATTTCTCTTTTTGGCTATACCATTCTGTTATGGAGTAAAAAGTGCCGTCAATTAGGGTAGAATCCTATTCTCTATAAGATATCCTAGAAAATCATTAGATAGGTATTCACCACCTTGATCAGATCAAAGTGCCTTATGGATTTATCCAATTACTTTTCCACTTCAGCACGGTACTCTTTAAACTTGTCAAGGTTTCGCTCATGCGGTGCATCAGGTACACATATCCATACCTCAAGTAGTCATCTATAAAGGAGACATAATGTTAGGAAATACCCTAAGCATTAGAGACATTTTTGATGTATTTATTTTGAACTGGATAATAAGATTATATATAGAGGTTATTCATTACATTGCTATCTGTCCTCGTCTTATTTACATGTTAAAGTAAATGTAAGCAAATATGGCTCCCTGACTGCTTGTGTTAAACTGTTAGAACGTTGCATGCAATGGTTTTTTGTATGCGAGAAGACAATGTTCTAAAGTTAGCTATCTAAACTATGGTCTGTAGTCTATGGGGTTAGACCGAGCATCTAACTCATGTTAAGACTATTATGTTGTCTAAAGCCTTGGAGGGGACGGTTTGTCTTGACTGTCTGGAGCTAGACTCCCAAGTAGAGACATAGATATGTTGCTTGGTGGTGACATATTAGACCGGGACTAAAGCGTGATTGATCTACGAAGTCCGCTTTGAGTGGATCGATCTACTTTTGACGTTCATTATGCAGTAACCTTAATCCTGAGTAAAAGGACAGCTTCATGTATATGACTTGTGTACTTTGATATTCCAATGGCTAAAGCATCTCAGAGGTAGTAAGCTTATAGACCGGTTCGTTGGGTGCATGACTTGTATACGATGAAGGGTTCGTTTACAGATATTGGAATCATAGCTCTAATGAGGAGTTAAGGGTATCCTCTTAAAGGCATTATACTAAATGTGAAAATGGACAAGGCCTTGGGTCGTCTGCTGGGCGGATGACTTCTTATTCACATATGGTGAATAATTATTTTCTTAATTCGATAGTATAATGGAACTTTAAGATAGCCTGATCAGTAGGATTAAACGGACTTTGGCCTAAGGCTGATCATGGATATCATATGAGGGTTCTGCATAGATGACAAGGTCATTGGACGATAGCTTGTCACAGGCTTACGTAATACGGTATATAATTGGGAGTTCAGTTTCAGGTTTATAGTGGTGTGACTCTGAAACTAGTGATCATATGATTGAGTTGTTCGGTAAAAGAATGATGATCATATGGATTTGCGGGAGCCCGATTATATATGTCCAATCAGTCGCTCTACTAGCTCCACATAATTCCTTAACATTTGGCAAATTGAATTGTGTATGCTATTGGCTGGTTTATTATGCATGGATGGTGATGACACAGGATTAGGATGGTAGACAAGATTCTCTCCGGTTCGATTCAGATTTTGTTTTGGATAATAGAGTACACAATTATTCGAACTCCAAATAAAGTTGCCATGATTTTATTTGAGATTGGATTGGAGTTGTAGAAAATTATCCATGAGAACAAAAATATGAAACACAACCGTTTTGTGGAATTTGAAATTTGAATTTTGAAATTTGAAATTTGAAATTTGAATTTGAAATTTGACTTTGGAATTTGAATTTGAAATTTAAAATTCAAATTTTGAATCACAGTCCAAGTAGGATTCGAATTTGTTGTGGAAAATCCACAAGGTTTGAAATTCGAATTTGAGTTGGATTTGGAAAGGATAATTTTGTTAGAATCCTACTTGAATTTTGAATCCAAATCCTAACAAATGTTGCACGAAATTTTGAGGATAATCCTCAAGGAAATTTCAGATTTTTGTGGATAAGATTCAAGGGAAAAATTCAAGTTTCAATCCCAGTTGAATTTGGATTCTCTCCTTCCCTGAAAAGTGGCTGAAATTAGGGAGCAAATCTCCTAGGAAAATTCGGTTATTTTGGATAAGGTTGAGATAAGATTCAAGCTTGAAAATCCTAGTGGAATTTTTGATTCTCCCTTATCCATAATGGCCGAAATTTTTAGGAGATATTCTCCTTGTAATTTTCGGATTTTTTGGGTTGAAAAAGGGAGATAAAATTCTAGTTAAAATCTTGTTTAGATTTGGATTGGATTTATCCTAAGAAAAACTGAATTTTTTGTTGAGATTCTCCCTTGGAAAATTCAGATTTTTTGGTTATGGATAAGGGAAAATATCTTTTCCTAATCCAATTCAAATTCAGAGAATCACCTCATGCAGGTCTATAAATAGAGGTCCTACCACTCCAGTTCTCTTAGACCACAGACTCTCAGGTGAGCAGGCTTATTGTTGCACAGCTCATCGTGACAATAAAGTTCTTTAGAGATCTGGGTGGTCGGAAGAAGACTAGCAGTGCTAGCATACCAATCGAGGTTCAGAGTGCCCACACACTCAGCCATTCGGGAATTGGAGAATAGTAGAGAAGGCTAGTTGGTTGAAGCCCCTGGTCATTCTCCTCCTGCAAGATTGGCGTCCTTGAGGTATGAGTTTTAATTGTTGTTGGTTTATTGTATATGGCATCATGAGATATTTAACGATCTAAAAATTTTTATTGTTCCGCTGCGCCACTCTGATACGTTTTTACCGTTTTATTATCCTACACATAATACTCATACCCTTCTCACGTCTCAACATTTATGGGGCCATATACGTTGGTGTGCAAAATTTCTAAGAGTTCCTTAGCCCTAGTACCCTTAGCTTTAAAAGACCACTTGGTCATCTTATCCTCAAGGCAAGATTCACATTGGGGAGACGTACCTCCTCTAGAGTATCCAAAGGCCATCTTTTACTAATCTCAAAATCCTATCTTGATTAATATGACGTAGTCTTCAATGTCAAATGTATGCCTTGTTAGAGTGAGAAGTTTTAAGCCTTTTAGAGTTATCTATTAATTCAGTGTCCAGTAGTGAGTACATCTTTGGTTTGACAAAATAAAGGATTTCACCCATTCTCCTAGAATAGATAAAAGAATTATTTTTGCAAATGACAACCGTTTTATTAAACTAGACTGAATAACAAAACTTAACTAAATAGACTACCGATATAAGGTTTCTCTTAAAATTAAGAACATAAAAACAATCTTTTAATAAGATATACCTAAAATTATCAAAATAAAGATGAATGTCTTCCACACTTTAGCCATCACCAAGCTATTGTCTCTAGTTTGCAATGAAAAGCTCCTATCATGTAGACTTCTCGTTTCCATAAACCCTTGCAAAGAAACACAAACATAATTAGTGGCACCCATATCAATGACCCAATTGTCTTTTGACTCTTCCACCAAACAGGCTTTTAGGTATATAAGTTTCTTACCTTCCTTGGCCTTGGAGGCCAGTAATTCCTGGCAAATCTTCTTGAAGCAACCTACCTTCCCACAGTAGAAGTATTTGGACTTTTTAGGGTCCTTCAGTGTGACGACCAGAGAATTCTAACAGTGTAACCTAGATTAATCTAGGGTTTTCTATGAGTTTTATAAGTAAGAATGTAAAGAAACACTATATTTGTAATTAGACAAATTATAGTGTTGATAATAATAAATAGATGATTTGGAGGAATTAAAATCTCCAAGAATGACTAGAGAATAAAGTATACGAGTAAGAAAGTGATTTCAGGCCAAAACGCTCAAAAGGGAGTGGTTTCGATATCCAAACAGTGTAAAGATAAAAATATGGCAAGTCAAAGCAAGAGCACAGTAAGAAAAGTAATCTAGGGTTTTTAAGAGTTTTAAGACAATACTAGAATAATTTGATAGTATGGATGGCTAGATAAGACCTCCGGTATGTCACCCTAGAACTTTCGTCATTTTCGATAAAATGATGAAGCTCTTTAGAGCCAAAGAAACCAAGAGATTACCCTAGGTAAAACCTAGGGTTACTTAGGATGAAAAACTTCATCATTGATTTTTAGCCCAACGATAGTAGAATAAGGTAAACCAATCGCACATGAAGCGTCAGAAACCCACCTACGCGATTTTGGTAAAGTTTGGTTCGGTTTGACTTTTGGTTAAACTTTGACCTATGGATTAATTGGATGACATCATGGATGATGTCATAATTAAGAATAAGAAAATTAGAAGAAAAAGGGTGGCAGGTAGGATGAATGGTTAAGATTAAAGGTAGGTAAGATCAAGGGCTAAGATTAAGCCAAAAATGCAAAGTTGATTTTTTTTAAAAATTTTGTGGATAAGGGCTGAAGTAGGTCGGTTTTGCAGCTGGAAAAACAGCCAAAATCATTATATTTTGACCCAAAAAGTTTGCAAATAAACCTTTAAAAAGTTGCTAAAAAGTGCCTAAAGAAAATTGCTAAAAAGCCCTCCTTTTTGGCCTCCCTTTTTAAAAACGTTTTCGGCTTCATAAAATCAGAAAATTTTTCTGAAATTACAGCCCCTTTGCTACCCTTTGAAGCCTTGACTCTCCCCCTTCATTGAGCTTAAGTTTCTTCAAAGTTTGGTGTCAAAATCCTAAGCAAAGTTCTTCCTAAGCAAGTGTTGAGTAACATAGCAAGGTAAGCTTGAAATTTCAACTTTTTCTTTGGTATTTTGAAGAAGAAATCCGTGGCTATGTTGAGTAGAAAAGAATGAGAAAAGTTTAGTTCAAACTTTGTTGTTTAAGGTTAATTAGTTGGCATGATAGTTAAAGAATAATTTAGAAACTTGAAACAAGAATTTTTCATGTTAGTTTTACGAAGAATTTTGTGGTAAGTTAGAATGATGTAGAAGATAAGCTTGTGTAAGTGGTTGAATTGAAAACCAAAGTTTGGTTAGGGTTTATCATAAAACCCGTGGCATCCAAGTGAGATTTCAACAAGAATTTTAGTTGGTTTTGGTATTGAATATGCCTTAAAAACCATGTTTATAAGTGTAAGAAAGAATGTTTAAATGAAAGAAAATTTTGATGTTGGAAACCTAGACTAAAACCGTGGCCTAAGTGATTGAGAAACAAAGATTTTGTGTGTGAATTGTACAATGAAAGTATGGAAAGTTTTTACCTAAAAGTTTAGAAACTTTTGCGCAAAATAGGCCTCTGGTACAGTACGTGGCAGGTTTAGATTAGGATAGATGATTTTGAGGCGTTTCCTAAACGCCAGAAACCTAAAATTTAAGCGGAAATGCTGTCAAAATTTTTAAAGCGGCATTAAGGGCACTTCAGGAAATGAGCGATAAAAATATGCTCGGAAATGAAAACCAAGATCTCTCGGTACCTTAGAGTTTGAAGTAAGAAAGCAAGTATAGCAGAATAGTAAACCGACCCCTAAAATCTAAAATGCCGAGAGGACGGGAAAAAAATAACGTCAAGGGCATTTTAGGTAACAAGGGTAAAGTTTAGGGTCGGGATGGAAAAAACCCGAGCCCCTTGGAGACCTAAGTCAGGAAGAGAATAAGGAACGTTTTTAATATTAGTGAAAAGCTCATTTGAAGCTCCGAAACGCTAGAAAAACGAGCCACGACCTCAAGAATCGGAATAGTACTACCTGAGGGACGGGTGACAAGTAAATAGTGTAATTGTAACAATTAAGTTGTAAAAATTTACCGAGACCTAGAAAAGACTGTTTTAAGATTTTAGGGACTCAGAAAATCCCGCTTAAGCACCAAAATGAGAATGTTACGACCCCAAGACCCGTTAGGGGCAAAATGGTCATTTTGACCAAAAAGTCTAGAAAAGTCAAGAATGGGGCGTTAAACCCTCCAAATAGCTATTTTATGGTTCTCGGACTTAGGGAACCCGGTCTAAGCAGAAAAATAGAAACGTCCCCCAGCCCAGTTACTATTCACGTGCATGGCACTATTCACGTGAGTAGTACTATTCACCGTCGGAAGTTACTATTCACCAAGTTTACCAAAATTTTCAAAATGCTCGGAAATGGTTGCGAGAGCCCTAGAAAAGTCTAAACAGAGTCGTTAGGACTTTAAATGTCGTCATAAACTTTAATTAAGATTTTAAAAGCTAAAGTTCAGATTTTAGTATAATAAAGTCAGTTAATGAAAATGTATTAACTGATGACATTGTGTCTTTAGGAAACTCAACTAGAGACGGGCAAAGGAGCTCGACGTACTGACAGAAGTTTACACTAGCACAAGTGCTGTAAGTATAAACATTTAATTGTCTATTCACGAATTGACTTGCCATATAGTTGTATTATATATATACACATTTAAGTTATTCAGCTTGTGACACGATACTAACATGTTTACGAGAATAGTTACGCAAGATCAGAAAAAGAGAATAAGAATAAGATAAGTCAGATAATAAGACTTAAAAGTTAAGGTTGGCGTACCGGCCTCTCCAATTTTGAGATTCAAAGATAGCCTCCACCCCAATTGTGTGGCGCTGCCTCGTTAATAATGAGGTAGTTGATGGCTTGACTTACTACCTATAGGTAGTAGTCCAGAGATGACCTTAGCATTGATTGGTGGGTCGCTCACCTGATCCTCTATTGGTCTGCATGCATTAGATACATCCAACCACGGGCCCACAAGTGAAAGATTAAGCAAAATAAAGTAAAGCAAAGAAAAGAAAGAGATAGAATTGAAAGAATAAGTAAAGCATAGGAATAAGCAAATAATTGGCTATAAGTTGACTAATCCTATGTGTGGTGCATTCAGCTTATCTATTTGTATGTTTGTACTTACTGAGCTTTAGCTCATGAGTCTATTCGTGTTGTAGGTAATAAAAGTAAGCAGCCAGCAATATGAAACAAGAGTCACAGAATGGCAAGCAGATCCCAACGATGTCATGGACAGGTTATGGTTCTGTTTTGTAGAGTTCCACTGTACTCAAAGTGTAAAAGAAAGAAAGTGTAATAGTGAAGTATATGTATAAAGATAAGACAAGAATGTTGTATGTTAAGTAGTGAAACAAGCTTATAAGTATGTTTTTATTTTTATGTACTTTAAAGTAACAAGATCTCAAAGTATATTTTGGGGAAAACATTAAGTAGTACGCATATATTTATGTATACACGATTTCAAAGAACTAATAGTTCATCCAGTCAAGTTTAAAAAGAAAAAAAAATATTCCTGGTTTTTCAAGTACAAATCTTTTAAACCCCTAAGGAAAAAGAAAGTTATAAAGACAACAAGCTAAGTAAATAGAAGCAAAGAACAAAGAAAGCAAGCAAGATAAGGTGGACGACCCAAGCTAGAGGGATCGCTCCCACAAGAGTTGGTATCAGGGCGAGCAGTTCTACTATCGACCTTCCATGACATTTCAGTATCTACATCTGCTCAGTCCAAGTAAGTTAATTTTAAATAATCAATATCTAATTTAGCACTAAACCATGTCGCTACTGTTATAGGTTAGACACAGTAACATGGTTCATACACGAGCTGTGCAAGCTGAAGAAGCAGATTTAGCCACCGTCCTAGCCAATATACAAGCTCGGCTAGAGGCACAAGAAAGATAGAACCAGAGACTACAAGAGCTAGTAGAACAAAGGAATGAGGCTCAAGCAAATTTTCCTCTGCCTCAAGTACCAAAACCGGAGCCACAGCTAGCTCCTGAACTAGTAGCACCACCAGTCCGAATGGTACCTGAAGTAGTAATAGGTGCCCGAGTTGGAGTCAACCAGGGACCATTGTATGAGCTGTTCCGGAAGATGAAGCCGAAAGAGGGATCTACAGACCCCTTAGAGACTGAAGAATGGTTAGCTTCACTACAAACCATTTTTGAGTTTATGGACCTGATAGACCAGGAGAAGGTCCTTTGTGCCTCCTGCATATTATTAACAAAGGATGCTCGTTACTGGTGGGAGACAGTAAAGATCCAAACTAATATTAGAAGGATGACTTGGAACAACTTCCTGGGAGAATTTAACCAGAAGTATTTCAACCTCGACACCCTACGAGCTCAACAAAGAGAGTTCGATGAGTTGAAGCAAGGTGAGATGATAATGACTGAAGCCTGTAATAAATTCGATAGATTAGCTCGACTATGTCTGTATTTGATACCCACAGAAGAAGAGCAGGTATGGAGGATGATCAATATGTTCCGACCAGATATAGCCACAGTCATGGAGAGTGGTGAGACCCTGCCAACCACTGTAGCAGACTGTGTGAGCAGAGCCATGAGGGCTAAACACCGTCTGAACAAAGCCAAAGAAGAGAGAACAAAGGTCTGGGAGGAGAAGAAAAAAGAAAGAAATCTAGTGAAGCAGACCCAGAAGAATAACCAAGCTGGCCAAAGTAGCAAATCTGGTTAAGGAATGAAGCCTGGTTAGAAAAATAACCAAAACCAGCAGAATGCCAATAAGCGAAAGGGAAACCCAAATGAAAAATGAGGCCAAAATACTCGCAACACCAAGCAAAGACAAGGCTTAGAAGGAGTACAGAACTGACAGCCATGCCCAAAATGCAGAATGCTGCATAAGGACGAGTGCAAGCTGGGGAGTACTGCATGCTATGTTTGCGGCAAAGAAGGCCATTATGCGAAGGCCTGCACATCTAACAGATAGAACCAGCCGGGATCCTTTCAGTCCCGATAGACGAGCCAGGTCCATGCCATACAAGGACCGCCTATTCAGCCAGGGCACCAAGAGATTGTACCAAAGACTGAGGCGCATCTGTTAGCCTACACTAGGGAAGACATAGAGGCAGGCACCTCCAATGTGGTAACAGGTCAGCTTCTTGTTGCCCAAAGCTCTGCACTTGTTTTATTTGACTCCGGTGCATCGCATTCATTTGCCTCCCATAGCTTTGTAGAAAGAGTTAGTCACACCAAGGATAAAATTGGCTAAGTGTTTAAAACCACCTTGCCATCTGGTGAGGTATTATTGTCCGATTAATGGTTATGTCACATGCCAGTAATTATTGCCAATAGGGAGTTGTACATCGATTTAGTCATCTTAAAGTTAGTCGATTATGATGTTATCCTTGGAATGGATTTCCTTGGAAAATATCGAGCGACCATTGACTGTAGACGATGAAAAATAGTGTTCCAGTTTGGAGAAAAAGACCAGTTTGAGTATAAAGGGCATTCTCAGAAGCAGTTGAAAATGCTGATCAGTCCCCTACGGGCAAGAAAGCTGATATCTAGTGGCTGTACCAGATATCTAGCTTATGTCAAGGACACCACCAAGAAGGTAGAACTACAACCGAACGAGGTACCAGTGATCAACGAGTTCGTGGAGGTATTCCCAGAAGAATTACTAGGACTTCCTCCTGATCTAGAGAATACCTTCGAGATCGAGCTGCTGCCAGGAACATCTCCGATTTCTAAGGCCCCTTACAGGATGGCACCCGCCGAGCTTAAAGAATTACAAGCTCAGCTAAAGGAGTTATTAGGGAAAGGTTTCATACGGCCTAGTTATTCGCCATGGGGAGCTCCAATTCTCTTCATAAAGAAAAAGGACGGAACCCTCAGAATGTGCATAGACTACCGTGAGCTTAACAAAGTCACGATTAAGAACAAATATCCTCTACGAAGGATTGATGATTTATTCGATCAGCTAAAAGGAGCCACTGGCTTTTCGAAGATTGACCTTCGATTCGGCTATCACCAGTTAAAAATCAAAGAAGGAGACATTCCAAAGACTGCATTTCGAACACGGTACGGGCACTACGAATTTCTCGTTATGCCTTTTGGATTAATGAATGCACCAGCCACTTTTATGGACTTGATGAATCAAGTATTTAAGGAATTTTTAGACCAGTTTGTCATTGTGTTTATCGATGACATCCTTATATACTCAAAAGATTGGAAGGAGCATGAGGAGCATCTTCAGATTGTGTTATGCACTCTGAAGGAGCACCAGCTATATGCAAAGTTCTCCAAATGCAAATTTTGGCTAGATAAGGTCCAATTCTTAGGACATGTCATCTCTAAAGATGGAATTTCAGTAGACCCAACAAAGATCGAAGCAGTAAGCAAGTGGTCTCCTCCAAAGAATGTGACCAAGATTCAGAGTTTCCTCGGATTAGCGGGCAATTACCGGAGATTTGTAAAAGGATTTGCTAGGTTAGCTGCCCCTCTCACTGCTCTCACACGTAAGGAGAAGAAGTTTGAATGGACAAAGAAGTGTGAAGAAAGCTTTCAAGAGCTGAAGAACCGATTGACCAGTGCTCCAGTTGTCACAATTCTGAAGGATGAAGGAGACTTTGATATTTATAGCGATGCCTCCAGGACAGGTTTAGGAGCTGTTTTGATGCAAGATGGAAAAGTAATAGCCTATGTATCAAGATAACTCAAAGAGCATGAGAAGAACTATCCGACTCGTGATTTAAAGCTAGTTACCATTGTATTTGCTTTAAAGATATGGCGACACTACCTATATGGAGTCCGGTGTAGAATCTTCACCGACCACCAGAGCTTAAAGTATTTCTTCACTCAGAAAGAGCTCAACATGAGACAAAGAAGATGGCTGGAGTTAGTGAAAGATTATGATTGTAAGATCTTATATCACCCCGGCAAGGCAAACAGAGTAGCAGACGCGTTGAGTCGTAAATCAACGATGTCGAAGCAGATAGCCATCGATAAGCTACCCAAGCCACTTCAACATGAAATCTCCTTGTTGGGAGTAGAGATAATTTCAGGAAAATTAATAGCAATGCAACTCAAACCAACAATTCTTGAGGAGATTAAAGAGGCTCAAGAGCTAGATGCTGCTCTCAAAAGGCTTAAAGAAGAAGCCTCTAAGAATGACAAGTTAGAGTTCCACCTCTCCAAAGATGGAATTTTACTCTTCCAAGGAAGAATCTGTGTACCAGATAAAGAAGATTTGAAGAAAAGAATTCTGACAGAGGCCCATGACACTCCATATTCAGTGCATCCGGGCAATACAAAAATGTATCAAGATTTAAAGCAGCACTTTTGGTGGAGAAAGATGAAGAATGACATTGTTAAACACATCAGTAGCTATTTAACATGTCAAAAAGTCAAAGTAGAGCATCAATGGCCAGTCGGAGAGCTGCAACCATTAGAGGTTCCATAGTGGAAGTGGGAGCATGTAACCATGGATTTCATGGTAGGGCTACCCAAGACGAGCGAAGGATATGATGCTATATGGATAGTGGTAGACCGACTGACCAAGTCTACCCACTTTATACCTGTGAGGACAACATATACATTGGAGAAGTTAGCAGAGTTATATATCTCCAATATTGTAAGACTGCATGGGATACCGACCACGATAGTATCAGATCGTGATAGTCGATTCAAATCTAACTTTTGGAGAAGCGTACAAGAGGCAATGGGCTCAGAACTATGATGCAGCACTGCGTTTCACCCTTAGACTGAAGGACAGTCTGAGCGTACCATCCAAACGCTAAAAGATATGCTTCATGCCTGTATTTTAAATTTCAAGGGAGTCTGGAACAAGAAGCTACCGTTAATAGAATTCTCCTACAACAACAGCTATCAAGCATCCATCGGGATGGCTCCCTACGAGGCATTATATGGACGAAAGTGCAGATATCCCATTCACTGGTATGATCTCAGGAAGAAAGAACTTCATAAAACCGAGTTTATCCAAGAAACGCTAGACGCGGTCCAAAAGATTCAGCAGAGAATGAAAACTGCACAAAGTCGTCAAAAAAGCTATGCAGATAAAAGACGAAGATTCCTGGAGTTCAATGAGGGAGACTTCGTATTCTTAAAAGTAGCACCAATTAAGGGTGTCATGTATTTTGGAAAGAAAGGAAAGTTGAGTCCAAGATACATAGGGCCTTTCCAATCATTAGCCAAGTTAGGAAAGTGGCCTATAAGATAACTTTGCCACCAGAATTGTCTTTAGTGCACAATGTCTTCCATGTATCCATGTTAAGAAAGTACATCTCGGACCCTTCGTATGTCCTAGATTACGAGCCAATCCAAGTTCGAGAGGATCTCTCTTACAAAGAGCAACTGGTGCAAATACTTGCGTAAGAAGAGAAGATATTAAGAAATAGAAGCATCCTACTGGTTAAAGTTCTATGGAAAAATCATAACGTAGAAGAGGCCACGTGGGAAAGAAAATATGAGATGAGAGCCAAGTACCCCCACCTGTTCTGATTTTTTAGGATGAAAATTTTTAAGGAGGGGTGAATATGACAACCAGAGAATTCTAACAGTGCAACCTTGATTAATCTAGGGTTTTCTATGAGTTTTATAAGTAAGAATGTAAAGAAACACTATGTTTGTAATTAGACAAATTATAGTGTTGATAGTAATAAATAGATGATTTGGAGGAATTAAAATCTCCAGGAATGACCAGAGAATAAAGTATATGAGTAAGAAAGTGATTTCAGGCCAAAACGCTCAAAAGGGAGTGGTTTCGATATCCGAACAGTGTAAAGATAACAATATGGAAAGTCAAAGTAAGAGCATAGAAAGAAAAGTAATCTAGGGTTTTTAAGAGTTTTAAGATAATATTAGAATAATTTGACGGTACGGATGGCTAGATAAGTCCTCCGGTATGTCACCCTAGAAATTTCGTCATTTTCGGTAAAATGATGAAGCTCTTAAGAGCCAAAGAAACCAAGAGATTACCCTAGGTAAAACCTAAGGTTACTAAGGACGAAAAACTTCCTCATTGATTTTTAGCCCAATGACAGTAAAATAAGGTAAACCGATCGCACAAAAGGCATCAGAAACCTGCCTAAGCGATTTTGATAAAGTTTCGTTCAGTTTGACTTTTGGTCAAACTTTGACCTATGGATTAATTGGATGACATCATGGATGATGTCACAATCAAGAATAAGAAAATTAGAAGAAAAAGGGTGGTAGGTAGGATGAATGGTTAAGATTAAAGGTCGGTAAGATCAAGAGCTAAGATTAAGCCAAAAATGCAAAGTTGATTTTTTTAAAAAATTTTGTGGATAAGGGCTGAAGTAGGTCGGTTTTACAGCTGGAAAAACAGCCAAAATAATTATATTTTGACCCCAAAAATTTTGCAAATAAACCCTTAAAAAGTTGCTAAAAAGTCCCTAAAGAAAATTGCTAAAAAGCCCTCCTTTTTGGCCTCCCTTTTTAAAAACGTTTATGGCTTCATAAAATTAGAAAATTTTTCTGAAATTACAGTGCCTTTGCTGCCCTTTGAAGCCTTGACTCTCCCCCTTCATTGAGCTTAAGTTTCTTCAAAGTTTGGTGTCAAAATCTTAAGCAAAGTTCTTCCTAAGCAAGTGTTGAGTAACATAGCAAGGTAAGCTTGAAATTTCAAGCATTTCTTTGGTATTTTGAAGAAGAAATCCATGACTATGTTGAGTAGAAAAGAATGAGAAAGTTTCGTTCAAACTTTGTTGTTTAAGGTTAATTAGTTGGCATGATAGTTAATGTGACGTCTTAAATTTTATTTAAGGGTCAATATATAATTTAAATAAAATTAGTGTGCCAAAAATTAATTTAAAAATCTTTTGGAAACCCTAGGTTGGTTTCCTAGTCAAATTCCACTCAAAAAGTCAACAATTTGAACTTCAAAAAGAAACCCTAAAACATTCGGCCATCATTTGGGATTTTAAATTAAAATTTAAATTCCACAAATCTAAGAAGGATTCAAATTCAAATTTCATTCCTTAGATATAAAGAAGAAATTCAGCCATAAAGTGTAGGAAATAAAGGAGAATTTATTTGAATTAAAAGCTAGGTTAAAACTCAATTAAAATTCAAATTATTTTTCCTTAAAAACTAAGGGATAATTTTCGGCCACTTAAGGGGAAATAAGAGAGAAAACCCTAGCCTCAAAACAGCACAAAAACTTTCCCTTTTGCCCCTTAAAATTTTCAGCCAAACAAGGAAGAGAAAGGGAAAGAAAAACCTAGTATAAAAACCCACTTTTAACTCTCATTCACCCCTCCTTTCACCCTCAAAATTTCGGCCAGCTTTCCCCTCTCCCCTCTCTGAATTTTCTCTCCCAAAACACAGCCAAAACAGCAAACAAAACCTACCAAAAGGCAGCTCAAAGATTCAACAACTTTTGAGACAAAAACAAGGTGAGAAATCAAACTTTTTCCTTCCTTCTCCTTTTGATTTTAAATCCGAAATTTATATGGTTTTCTCCACTATTTCCATACTGTTTTGAAGACTCCAATACTCACACAAATTCAGCCAAAAGGGAGACCAAGCATCAAAAATAGGGCAGCACAAACAAGGTGTGATTTTTCTCTCAAACCCTAAAATTTTGCCTCATTGATCCCCTTTTCAAAAACCCTATTATCATATATGTAAGATTTTATGATTTTGTCAATTTGATTCTTGGGTTGTGTTAATGACATATAAATAAGGTTTTCCACAAAATTTCGTGATCATTGGATGAAAATTGAATTGGTTTGAGGCTAATCGAAATTCGGACACAGAAAAACGGAAATCTGGAAAATTACCATATGAACAGTAAATTTGTGTCAGCCATAACTTGAGTTTTAAAAACGATTTTTGAGTGATTCTTGAGCCTAAAATTAAATTCAAGATGTCCCCTAAATTCTTACAAAATTTCAGAATCAAACTCATCCGTTTACCCAGTCAAAATATTTTTCTAAGATAGGCGGACAGAACTGCCAGGTTTTGAACCAAAACTGAAACCCAGATTTTTACGCCTGAAAACAATCCTCGGTTTTTGGCCTAGTTGAATGAACAAATGATGTCCAAAAATTATAAAAATTATATGGAATTAAAGCTACGGATGTCTAGTTTAACATATTAAAAATTTAGAATTTTTGGTATTAAAAATGAATTGATATTGATTTTACAATCAGCCTAGGTCAGTCTGCCATGTCCAGTAATATCCTAACTTAGAGTTTTTCACAAATTTTAAATCCCAAATGTTTATTAAACGTTTTAAAATCTTTTGAGGCACACTAAAATGATTGGATGATTATGTCTAGACCTAGACTAATCATATGTTGTGATTATAGGACTTATTTGACGTTCTTGCTGGATTTGTGGATCACGTTATCGTAACGCTTGTGCGATAATCGAGGTAGGACGTTCTAGCCTTTTCTGGGAGTAGTCAAGTGTTTTAAATTCCCCTGTTTTATCGATGGCATGCTGTTTTCAGTTTATAAAATTATTATACTATTTTTGGATGAAATAAACGCATGCAAAGTGTTTTGTATTAAATGTGTATTTTAAAGCGTGTTTTGATTAATGGCATAATATAACTTGGTAAATACCATCCTTTGAATAATCCGGTGAACATAATTGAGCTCTAGTTCACGATCATTGTAAATGATGTGTGCGTCCCAGAGTTGACGCCATGGGGGGAAGGTCCCTAAACCTGCGTAGGGCCGTTCGGCCTATTTAGACCGTAACGAGATGATCTAGGATAATTCAAATTCGAGGCACGTATATTATAGCTACGACAAGTCCTCACTCATAATATGATGGTTTGTTTTAATGATTTATTATTTTAATATTGGGGCACGTATATTGCAGCTACGCTAAGTCCTCAGCAGAATAAAACTTGCATTAAAATTTTTTTTTTTTAAATTGTTGATTATTTTTGGAAACGGATATTATGCCATATTTTTAAATGTTATCTATTAACCCACCTTTGTTTCTGTCCTACTGAGCCAGCGCTCACGTATTTTTTTCTTTGTGATTTCGAAATGACTACTTCCAGGTGCGGGAGGTAGCAGTTCCGAAATTCGTTGAGATATCCGTTACTACCGAAGATGATGCTATCCGTTTCCTCCATCTTCTTCTTTCTGTTTCTCGTTCTGATGTAATGAGACTTTAAGTTTGTACTTTATTTCACGTTATTCAAATTTCATGCTTGGGAATATTTTATGGTTGGTAATTTCTTTTGAAAACCGATTTTGTGTTTGACTTCCACATTAAAAAGCATTTATTTTCTCCTTTATTTTATTTTGTTGTTATGATGCTACTTTATAAATAATTAGGCTTAGCTACATTATAATGTTGACCCGTTTTTTTTGTAATAAATGTTTTCCTTAAATCCAGGGTTGATATTATGATTTGGCTGCCATGTCACGTGTCTAAATTTGGGGCCGTGACAGTTAAAGAGTAATTTAGAAGCTTGAAACAAGAATTTTTCATGTTAGTTTTATGAGGAACCCGTGGCTAAGTGTATGGGTTCAAGGAATTTTAAGTTTGGTTTAATGAAATTGTTGTTTTAGAGTGTGTTTTGATATGTAAAACAACTAGAAAGAAAGCTTGAAAGCTTAAAACCAAAGTGGGATTTTGTTTGTTTCAAGAAAAACCTGTGTATGTTACTAGGGTTTGGAAAGAATTTTGAGTGGGTTTTGGTTGATTTAAACATGTGTGTTGATGTGTAAAATGTTTAGAAAGAAAAGTTAAAAAATTTGAAACAAAATTTTGTAAGAGTTTTCTAAAGAGAAACCATGTATACCTAGTGCAAAGAACATGTAAAAATCACGTGATTTTAGTGTTGTGGTAAGTTAGAATGATGTAGAAGATAAGCTTGTGTATGTGGTTGAATTGAAAACCAAAGTTTGGTTAGGGTTTAGCATAAAACCCGTGGCATCCAAGTGAGATTTCAACAAGAATTTTAGTTGGTTTTGGTATTGAATATGCCTTAAAAACCATGTTTATAAGTGTAAGAAAGAATGTTTGAATGAAAGAAAATTTTGGTGTTGGAAACCTAAACTAAAACTGTGGCCTAAGTGATTGAAAAACAAAGATTTTGTGTGTGAATTGTACAATGAAAGTGTGGAAAGTTTTTACCTAAAAGTTTAGAAACTTTTACGTAAAATAGGCCTCTGGTATAGTACGTGGCAGGTTTAGATTAGGATAGATGGTTTTGAGGCATTTCCTAAACGCCAAAAACCTAAAATTTAAGCGGAAATGCTACCAAAATTTTTAAAGCGGCATTAAAGGAATTTCAGGAAACGAGCGATAAAAATATGCTCGGAAATGAAAACTGAGATCACTCAGTACCTTAGAATTTGAAGTAAGAAAGCAAGTTTAGCGGAAGAGTAAACCGACCTTTAAAATCTAAAATACTGAGAGGACGGGAAAAAAATAACGTCAAGGGCATTTTAGGTAACGAGGGTAAAGTTTAGGGTCGGGATGGAAAAAACCTGAGGCCCTTGGAGACCTAAGTCGGGAAGAGAATAAGGAATGTTTTTAAGAGTAGTGAAAAGCTCGTTTGAAGCTCGGAAATGCTGGAAAAACGAGCCACAACCTCAAGGGTCAGAATAGTCTCACCCGAGGGACGAGTGACAAGTAAATAGTGTAATTGTAATAATTAAGTTGTAAAAATTTACCGAGACCTAGAAAAGATTGTTTTAAGATTTTAGGGACTTAGAAAATCTCGCTTAAGCACCAAAATAGGAATGTTACGACCCCAAGACCCGTTAGGGGTAAAATAGTCATTTTGACCAAAAAGTCTAGAAAAGTCAAGAAAGGGGCATTAAACCCTCTAGTTAGCTATTTTATGGTTTTCAAACTTAGAGAACCCGATCTAAGCAGAAAAATAGAAACGTCCCCCAGCCCAATTACTATTCACGTGAGTAGTACTATTCACCGTCGAATGTTACTATTCACCAAGTTTACCAAAATTTTCGAAATGCTTGGAAATGGTTGCGAGAGCCCTAGAAAAGCCTAAACAGAGTCGTTAGGACTTTAAATGTCGTCATAAGCTTTAATTAAGATTTTAAAAACTAAAGTTCAGATTTTAGTACAATAAAGTCAGTTAATAAAAATGTATTAACTGATGACATTATGTCTTTAGGAAACTCAACTAGAGATGGGCAAAGGAGCTCGACGGACCCACAGAAGTTTACACTAGCACAAGTGCTGTAAGTATAAACATTTAATTGTCTATTCACAAATTGACTTGCCATATAGTTGTATTATATATAAACACATTTAAGTTATTCAGTTTGTGACATGATACATGTTCACGAGAATAGTTAAACAAGATCAGATAAAGAAAAGAAGAATAAGATAAGTCAGATAATAAGGCTTAAAAGTTAAGGTTGGTGTACCGGCCTCTCCAGTTTTAAGGTTCAACGATAGCCTCCACCCCAGTTGTGTGGTGCTGCCTCATTAATAATGAGGTAGTTGATGGCTTGACTTGCTACCTATAGGTAGTAGTCCAGAGATGACCTTAGGATTGATTGGTGGGTCACTCCCCTGATCCTCTATTGGTCTGCGTGCATTAGGTACGTCCAACCACGGGCCCACAAGTGAAAGATTAGGTAAGATAAAGTAAAGCAAAGAAAAGAAAGAGATAGAATGAAAAGAATAAGTGAAGCATAGGAATAAGCAAATAATTGGTCATAAGTTGACTAATCCTAAGTGTGGTGCATTCAGCTTATTTATTTGTATGTTTGTACTTACTAAGCTTTAGCTCATGAGTCTATTCGTGATGTAGGTAATAAAGGTAAGTAGCCAGCAATATGAAACAAGAGTCACGGACTGGCAGGTAGATCCCAGCGATGTCATGGACAAGTTATGGTTCCGTTTCGTAGAGTTCCACTGTAATCAAAGTGTAAAAGAAAGAAAGTGTAATAGTGAAGTATATGTATAAAGATAAGACAAGAATGCAATATGTTAAGTAGTGAAACAAGCTTATAAATATGTTTTTATTTTTATGTACTTTAAAGTAACAAGACCGCAAAGTATATTTTGGGGAAAACATTAAGTAGTACGCATATATTTATGTATACATAATTTCAAAGAACTAATAGTTCATCCAGTCAAGTTTAAAAAGAAAAAAAAAATTCCTGGTTTTTCAAGAACAAATCTTTTAAACCTTTAAGGAAAAAGAAAGTTATAAAGACAAGTAAGCTAAGTAAGTAGAAGCAAAGAATAAAGAAAGCAAGCAAGATAAGGTGGACGACCTGAGCTAGAGGGATCGCTCCCACATTCGACTCCTCATTCTTCTTCTTCTTCTTCCCATCTAAGACAAGAAGAATGGACAAATTGGAAGCTGAATGCTTTTTCTTCGGCTTCTTTTTATTCTTGGAGGGTTTAGAAGATTCTGCTAAGTTGGCCTCTTCCTTAGGTTGGACCGTATCCCAATCCCTGGTCATCTGTTCATTAGCTTGGAGTTGCTTTATGAGCTCGGTACGTCCTAACTCATTTGTCGCCAGATTATATTCGGCTTTAAACCCCATAAAATCCTTGGATAGAGTCTTGAACACCATTTTGATCTGGGTGTTATAGTCTAACTCCGTACCATTTTTAGTAGCCTCAACAAAAAACCCCATAAGCATAAGCATATGATCCTTCACCGAAGTACCTGCCTTCTGCCTAGAGTTCATAATACTTGTGATAGTTAACTGTTGAGCCAATTTTTCTTGGCCTTCGAACATGTCCTCTAATTATCCATGATCTCCCTAGCAACTTGATAGATTTTGTGTTGCTTTTGTAAAGCACTTGTCATATTAGTAAGGATGTAGCATCGAGCTATCTCATTGGATTCTCTCTAACGAGTATACACAATAGGGACCTCTTCAAGTGGCGTCTCAGTTTGGGGCCCTTGTAGGCATGGTTTGCCCAGTATGAACTTGTTTTTCTCGCAACTGAGAACTATTAGCAGGTTTACTTTTCATTCCTTATAATTGTCCCTATTCAATTTGTTTTCAATAAGTATTGTGATTAGAGGTGCTAGTGATATTTTGAACTAATAAGAAAATAAAAGAACATCATTACAAAGCCTAAGCAAATATAAGAGATTTTAGAAAATCAAGCATATGAATATGTTCCTACATGAAAAACTTAAAAAAAGCATGTTGCATTGCAACGGTAATTTTCAACATCATCACTCCATGCCACCTTGGGGTGTACATGAAGCAAATAGCAAAAACATTGACCATGTCTAATAAATATATGTTGCCTTAAATCCTCCAAGGTTAAAATATATATTAATAACCGTTTGTTTTGGCTATCAATTTAACTAACGGAGCTCCTCGGGGAGGTTAATAACCAAACTAGTCTTGAGTATGTAAACATTGTTTGTAATGTCCGATCCATGCCTTATTCAAGCCATCTTGGGATGGTCCCAAATAAAACATGCCTAATTATGTTTTCCACATAAGAGATCCAACCTAGTATACTGGCGGTAGTAGACACGTACTAAAGGTGTGGTTAGGGCAGAACTGACACGAAGCACTACCGTGCTTTCACATATGGATCAATAATGCAGGTCGTGGGTTTTGTTTGAAACCCTCTCCCACTTAATATTTAAAAACAATAAGTTTTTATTTGAAATATGCATGATTAACATAGTGTGAGTGGCATTTTTATATCCTATATAACATATCATCAAATATGCAATATACCATTCCATCAATACATATTTATCCATGTAGGACAAAACATAGGAAAAATAAATGACAAAAAATTTAAAAAATCGAGTCATGGTTCCATCCTAGAAAAATAGAAAAGTAAAGATCACAAAATTTCATCCAAAGCATTCTTTGGGTCTTAAATTTTGCCCCACCTTCATGTATCTTTCTTTATATAGCTCTATCATTTATTTCTCATCCTATAAATTCCTTCAAAATTCAAATTTTGAAAAATTATTTTAAGTAATTTTTAAATCTCATGCATAAGCATGTGTAATTTTAAAATTTCAAAAATTACATATGATTATGCACAATTTAAAATTAAAAATTAAATCATTGCAATTTCCAAAAATTTTTTGTCCTGACCTGCGAGGGGTCAGGGTGGTAGGAAAATGTCCCTCAGGGCCGCCTTGGGCTTACACTTGTGGCTACCCCCAGGTAGCCGTGGGTTGCCAGTGGGTTGCAAGCAATTTGTGGCTGCCTTGTGCAGCTGTGGATTGCCTAGGTTGCTATGGGCTTTCACCTATGGCTCCCACTCAGCATCCATGGCTCATTTTCTTGATTTTCTTACCAAATTACAATTGTACACCTTAGGATGTCCTAACTTTAAATTGGGATTTTCCACACAAAAATAATTTTAAATCATCAAAATTAAATTCTAATTATGGGCAAAATAAATTCAAAATCTTCAATCTTGATCTCCTCAATGAATAATTAGATAAAATTTTCTATACTGTTTCTGGTGTAAAAAAATTCTAAATATTCAAAGAGATAAAAATCCATGGGAAAATTATGGTAATAATAGATCGCTCCTTTGGTTACATAAAAATTCTTAGATACAATTTTTCTAAAATTCTAAGGAATCATAACTGACAAAATTTAGCATGTTTATAATAATTACAAAAATTAAAATAACCACATGCAATATATCACATAATCCATGATAACAACATATATGATCTCTAGAATGCCACTCTATAAATATTAAATCAATACATATTGGAGACACAATCGATTGTATAATTTATATGTATGACATATTCATGAGTTGGCTTTGATACTACTTATTGGAAAAACCAAAAATATGCACAGCTGTATTTTTAAAATTTTTCAAAGATCGTTAGAACTCATGTTGCCATATGCACTAAATTATCAATGATCAAATATACATTTCAGAAAAAACACCTTGGATGCTAGAGTAAACGTCAGAAACTTAGGAAGATAACACCAGGAAGGGCTTTAAACAACTAACCTCCGTTATTCTCCAATTCCTAGATGGTTGAGTATATGGGCACCCGTTTCCTTGATCGGTATTCTGCATGGCTTGTCTCCTTCCGACCACCCAGATATCTTAAGAGCTTATTGTCATGTGATTTGTGTAATGACCCCTATGTTCATGAAACCAAATTACTATGTAATAAGTAATTAAGTTAATAAATCCAGTATAATTTTTCCAGTTGAACGAATTAAATGAGTATAGAAACGTTTAATTACTATTCATGTAGTGAAAGGAGCAACCGAGAGTGAGATCGGTTCACCTTAGTACATGTGAGTGTGTATGTGAGACACGCAGTATCAAGAAACCAGTCCAGATGACCATTTCTTGACACAGAACTAATGAACTAGTCATCAGTACGCTTAGACTGGTTATTTGAGCACAATAGCGATAATTATTCTAATAGATGTACAGTATCAAGAAAAATGGTCAGATGACCTCTTCTCACCCAGAAATTGACAAAATCGGAGGCAAAATGCTCAGACCAGTCAATTAAACAGAAAGTAGTGAATAGTGAATAGTAGATACGTGGTCAGGTTAATAGCTAAGACAGCTTTAATTTGACATAAAACTGATATATTTCCAGTCAGCAGGCATAATTTAGTCAATTGAGCATAAAACATGAAATTTTGTTTGAGAAAAATGCAGTATCAGGAAATAGGTCAAGATGATATTTTCTCATCTCGAAACTGATATATTTAGACTCAGTATGCTCAAATTAGTCAATCGAGCACAAAATACGTTTTTCGAGACGGGATCACACAGTATCCAAAAACTAGTCCAGATGATCTCAGATGGACGTAAAACTGATATATTTAGACTCAACACGCCCAAATTAGTCAGTTTAGCCCATGTTAAAATTTTCGCACAGAATAAGTACTATTCATGTGTGGTGCCAATACAATATATTGGTACAATTACAGGACCGGAAATATGAGATGATCCGAGGGCTAGGAAGTAAAGTAAGTTGGATCCAAGAGCCTAAAATTGACCAATAATTGCACGAAGAAATTTTAGGAAAGATTGTTAACTTGGATAAGTATGTGATGTTAGGAAATGCCCTAAGCATTAGAGATATTTTGATGTATTTATTTTGAACTGGATAATAAAATTATATATAGAGGTTATTCATTACATTGCTATCTGTCCTCATTTTATTTACATGTTAAAGTAAATGTAAGCAAATATGGCTCACTGACTGCTTGTGTTAAAACTGTTAGAACGTTGCATGCAATGGACTTTTATATGCAAGAAGACAATATTCTAAAGTTAGCGGTCTAAACTATGGTCTGTAGTCTATGGGGTTAGACTGAGCATCTAACTCATGTTAAGACTATTATGTTGTCTAAAGCCTTGGAGGGGACGGTTTATCTTGACTGTCTGGAGCTGGACTCCCAAGTAGAGACATAGATATGCTACTTGGTGGTGAAATATTAGACCGGAACTAAAGCGTGATTGATCTATGCAGTCCGCTATGAGTGGATCAATCTGCTTTTGACGTTCATTGTGCAATAACCTTAATCCTAAGTAAATGAACTGCTTCATGTATATGACTTGTGTACTTTGATGTTCCAATGGCTAAAGCGTCTCAGAGGTAGTAAGCTTATAGACCGGTTCGTTGGGTGCATGACTTGTATACGATGAAGGGTTTGTTTGCAGATATCAGAATCATAGCTCTAAGGAGTTAAAGGTATCCTCTTAAAGGCATTATACTGAATGTGAAAATGGACAAGGCCTTGGGTCGTCTGTTGGGCGGATGACTTCTTATTCACATATGGTGAATAATCATTTTCTTAATTCGGTAGTATAATGGAACTTTAAGATAGCCTAATCAGTAGGATTAAACGGACTTTGACCTAAGACTGATCATGGATATCATATGAGGGCTTTGCATACATGAGAAGGTCATTGGATAGTAGCTCGTCACAGGCTTACGTAATACAGTATATAATTGGGAGTTCAGTTTCAGGTTTATAGTGGTGTGACTCTGGAACTAGTGATCATATGATTGAGTTGTTCGGTAAAGAATGATGATCATATGGATTTGTGGGAGCCCGATTATATATGTCCAATCAGTCCCTCTACTAGCTCCACATAATTCCTTAACGTTTGGCAAATTGATTTGTGTTAGGAAATGCCCTAAGTATTAGAGACATTTTGATGTATTCATTTTGAACTGGATAATAAAATTATACATAGAGGTTATTCATAACATTGCTATCTGTCCTCGTCTTATTTACATGTTAAAGTAAATGTAAGCAAATATGGCTCACTGACTGCTTGTGTTAAAACTGTTAGAACGTTGCATGCAATGGACTTTTGTATGCGAGAAGACAATGTTCTAAAGTTAGCAGTCTAAACTATGGTCTGTAGTCTATGGGGTTAGACCGAGCATCTAACTCATGTTAAGACTATTATGTTGTCTAAAGCCTTGGAGGGGACAGTCTGTCTTGACTGTCTGGAGCTGGACTCCCAAGTAGAGACATGGATATGTTGCTTGGTGGTGACATATTAGACCGGGACTAAAGCGTGATTGATCTACGTAGTCCGCTATGAGTGGATCAATCTGCTTTTGACGTTCATTGTGCAATAACCTTAATCCTGAGTAAATGAACTACTTCATGTATATGACTTGTGTACTTTGATGTTCCAATGGCTAAAGCGTCTTAGAGGTAGTAAGCTTATAGACCGGTTCGTTGGGTGCATGACTTGTATACGATGAAGGGTTTGTTTGCAGATATCGGAATCATAGCTTTGAGGAGTTAAAGGTATCCTCTTAAAGGCATTATACTGAATGTGAAAATGGACAAGGCCTTGGGTCGTCTGCTGGGCGGATGACTTCTTATTCACATATGGTGAATAATCATTTTCTTAATTCGGTAGTATAATGGAACTTTAAGATAGCCTGATCAGTAGGATTAAACGGACTTTGACCTAAGGCTGATCATGGATATCATATGAGGGTTTTGCATATATGACAAGGTCATTGGATGGTAGCTCGTCACAGGCTTACATAATACGGTATATAATTGGGAGTTCAGTTTCAGGTTTATAGTGGTGTGACTCTGAAATTAGTGATCATATGATTGAGTTGTTCGGTACAGAATGATGATCATATGGAATCACGTGGGCCCGATTATATATGTCCAATCAGTCCCTCTACTAGCTCCACATAATTCCTTAACGTTTGGCAAATTGATTTGTGTATGCTATTGGCTAGTTTATTATGCATGGATGGTGATGACACAGGATTAGGATGGTAGACAAGATTCTCTCCGGTTGGATTCAGATTTTGTTTTGGATAATAGAGTACACAATTATTCGAACTCCAAATAAAGTTGCCATGATTTTATTTGAGATTGGATTGGAGTTGTAGAAAATTATCCATGAGAACAAGAATATGAAACACAACCGTTTTGTGGAATTTGAAATTTGAATTTTTGAAATTTGAAATTTGAATTTTTGAATTTGAAATTTGAATTTGAAATTTGAATTTGAAATTCGAATTTGAATTTGAAATTTAAATTTGAAATTTGAAATTTGAAATTTGAAATTTGAATTTGAAATTTGAAATTCAAATTTTGAATCACAGTCCAAGTAGGATTCGAATTTGTTATGGAAAATCCACAAGGTTTGAAATTCGAATTTGAGTTGGATTTGGAGAGGATAATCTTGTTAGAATCCTACTTGAAATTTGAATCCAAATCCCAACAAAAGTGGGCGAATTTTTTGAGGATAATCCTCAATGGAAAATTCGGTTTTTGTAGATAAGATTCAAGGGAAAATTCAAGTTTCAATCCTAGTTGAATTTGGATTCTCTCCCTCCCTAAAAGTGGCCGAAATTTTGGAGCCTTAATCCTAGGAAATTCGGTTATTTTTGGATAAGGTTGAGATGAGATTTAGCTTGAAAAATCCTAGTGGAATTTTGATTCTTCCTTATCCTAAAAGTGGCCGAAAATTTGGAGAAGATTTTCTCCTAAAGATTTCGGATTTTTTGGTTGAAAAAGGGAGATAAAATTCTAGTTAAAATCTTGTTTAGATTTGGATTGGATTTGTCCTAGGAAAACCGAATTTAATTGTGGAGATTCTCCCTTGTAAAATTCGGATTTTTTGGTTTGGATAAGGGAGAAAATCTTTTCCTAGTCCAATTCGAATTCAGAGAATCACCTCATGCAGGTCTATAAATAGAGGTCCTGCCACTCCAGTTCTCTTAGACCACAGACTCTCAGGTGAGTAGGCTTAT
Source organism: Antiaris toxicaria (assembly GCA_035233585.1). Taxonomy (NCBI): domain Eukaryota; kingdom Viridiplantae; phylum Streptophyta; class Magnoliopsida; order Rosales; family Moraceae; genus Antiaris; species Antiaris toxicaria. The sequence goes on from CP141153.1 coordinate 55,066,775, forward strand.
TGTTGCACAGCTCATCGTGACAATAAAGTTCTTTAGAGATCTGGGTGGTCGGAAGAAGACTAGCAGTGCTAGCATACCGATCGAGGTTCAGAGTGCCCACACACTCAGTCATTCGGGAATTGGAGAATAGTAGAGAAGGCTAGTTGGTTGAAGCCTCCGGTCACTCTCCTCCTGTTCATTGGCGTCCTTGAGGTATGAGTTTTAATTGTTGTTGATTTATTGTATATGGCATCATGAGATATTTAACGATCTAAAAATTTTTATTGTTCCGCTGCGCCACTCTGATACGTTTTTACCGGTTTATTATCCTACAATTGGTATCAGAGCCATCTCATGACTATACCATGTACATAAATTAGACAATTACTTAGTCTTTTTATTTATGTATGGATTTGATATTTAGAGAGTGGCATTCTAGGGTTCCTTTATGTTGTTATCATGTATTATGTATAAAGTATGTGGTTATTTTAATTTTTTGAATTATTATAAGCATGCTTGTTTATGCCGGTTATGGTTCCTTAGAATTTAGAAAAATTGTATCTAGGAATTTTTTATGTAACCATGGGAGCAGTTTATTTACACTGTAATTTTCCCATGGATTTTAATTCTTGTCTCTTAGAATTTTATGGTTAGAATTTTTGAACACCGGAAACGGTTTAGGAATTTTTATGTAATTATTCTTGGAGGAGATTGAAGACCGTAATTTATTTTTCCCAAAAGTTAAATTCAATTTAAAGATTGAAATTTTGATTGTGTGGAAAATTTCAATTTAATTGGGATTCAAATTAATTTTTGGAGATCCTAATAGGTAAATTGGAATATGGTACGAAAATCGAGACACGACCCCTCGGGATAGGCCGACAAACTTTGGTGGGGCTGCAGCCCCTGCCCCCGGGCAGGATGGGGCTGCGGCAGCCCCTGTGCAGGCCCACACCACCCACGGCCGCAGGCTCTGCCTGCAGCCAGGGGTGGCCGTGGCCTGCCCAAGGCTGGCCGCAGCCTGGGCGTGCAGCCTGCCGGCTGCTGCGCCCAGTCTGGGCGTGTAGCCTGGTGCTGCAGGCTGCACAAGGGGCGGCCGTGGGCTGCCAGCCCCTCCGGGGTTGGTGGCTGCCCACGGCGGCTGCCGCCTACGGGGGCGGCGGTCCGACAGTCCAAAAATCAGAAAATTTTGATTTTTAAATTTGAGATTTAATTTTAAATCATGTTTAAAATTATGTAATTAAAAAATTTAAAATTTTTGAAATTACATATTATTACACATGATGTTTTAAAATTGTTTAAAATTTAAATTTGAAATTTGAAATTTAAATTTGAAATTCGAATTTGGAATTTGAATTTGAAATTTAAATTTTTGGGAGATTTAAATTTTAAATAATTCTTGGGATGAGAAATAAATGGAGAGGCTACATAAAGAAGGATACAAGAAGACGGAACAGAATTCAAGACCCAAAGAATGCTTTGGAGGGAATTTTGTAATCTTTATTTTCTTTGTTCTAGGATGGAACCATAGCTTGGTTATTTTGTCAATTATTTTTTCTGTGATATGTCATGGATGTATAAATATGTATTGATGGATGTTTTGTATGCATATTTGATAACATGTCATATAGGATAAGTGAGTGCCGCTCATACTATATTGATCATACATAATTTGTCAAAACTTGCATGTTTTTCAAAATATTGAGTGGGAGAGGGTTTCAAACAAAACCCACGGCCTCCATTGTTGATCCATATGTGAAAGCATGGTAACGCCTCGCGTCAGTTCTGACCTGACCACACCCCTCGGTAGGTGTTTACCGCCGCCGGTATACTAGATTGGATCTCCTATGTGGAAAATGTGTTCGGGTGCGATCCTATTCATGACCACCCCTCGGTGGCTTGGTAGGACGTGGATCGAGCTACGTAAACAATGGTTATACACTCAAGACTCGTTTAGTTATTAACCTTCCCTAGAAGCTCTGTTAACTAAACTGGTGGCCAAATAAGCGGTTATTAATATATGTATTAACCTTGGAGGATTTAAGGTAACATATATTAATTGGACGGGGTCCATGTTCCGGCTATTTGTTCTCATGACCACCCCTCGGTGGCTTGGGGCAATAGGTTCTGAGAATTACCGTTGCAATGCTACATGTTTTTTTCAAGTTTCATGTAGGAACATACTTGTATGTTTTATTTGCTAAATAATCTGCATATTTGCTTGGGCTTTGTAATGATGTCTAGTATAATTTTATTTCAGTTCAAAATGTCACCGACACCCCTCATTTCGATACTTACTGAAAATAAGTTGAATGGCGACAATTATAAAGATTGGAAAAGAAATCTATTAATAGTTCTCAGCTGCGAGAGACACAAGTTCGTACTGGACGAACCATGCCCACCTGGGCCCAAACCTGACACACCACTTGAGTAGGTCCCGGTTACCTATAATCGTTGGAGAGAATCCAATGAGATAGCTCGATGCTACATCCTTGCTAGCATGACGAGTGCTTTACAAAAGCAGCATGAGACTTATCAAGTGGCTGGGGAGATCATGGAAAATCTGGAGGACATGTTCGGAGGCCAAGAAAAATTGGCTCGACAGTCCGCTATCACCAGCATTATGAACTCTAAGCAAAAGCCGGGTGCTCCGGTGAAGGACCATATGATCACTCTAATGGGATTCTTCGCTGAGGCTGCCGAGAATGGTGCTGAGTTGGACTATAACACCCAGATCGAGATGGTGTTCAAGACTCTGTCTAAAGATTTTGTGGGGTTTAAGGCCGCATACAATCTGGCGACAAAGGAGTTAGGACTAACCGAGCTCATGAAGCAACTACAGGCTTATGAGCGGATGATCAGGGATGAGGATACGGTCCGACCTAAAGGAGAGGCCAATTTGGCGGAATCTTCCAATCCCTCACGGAAGAGGAAGAGGCCAAATAAGAAGCAAGTGGCTTCCAGTTCTTCTAATCCTCCTGTCTCGGACGGGAAGAAGAAGAAGAAGAACAAGAAGCCAAAGGACCCTAAAAAGTCCAAATGCTTCCACTGTGGGAAGGTAGGTCACTTCAAGAAGGCTTGCCGGGAATTCCTAGCCTCCAAGGGCAAGGAAGGTAAGGAACTTCATTACTTAGAAGCGTGTTTGGTGGAAGAATCGAAAGACACATGGGTCATTGATTCGGGCGCCACTAATCATGTTTGTGTTTCTATGCAGGGGTTCGTGGAAACGAGAAGTCTACATGATAGGAGCCTCTCGTTGCGGACTGGAGATGGTAGCTTTGTGGTGGCTGAGGCAGTGGGAGACGTTCATCTTTATTTTGATCAATTTAGGTTTATTTTATTGAAAGACTGTTTTTATGTTCCTAATTTTAGGAGGAACCTTATATCGGTAGCTTGTTTAATAAAGGATTCTTATTCAGTTTCTTTTAGTAAAAGAGTTGATATTCGTAGAAATAAGTCTTTTATCTGTTCTGGATGGATGGATGGAAACCTATATTTGATCAGACCAAAGATGTACTCACTGCTTGACACTGAATTAATTGATAACTCTAAAAGGTTGAAAGTTTCTCACTCTAACAAGGCGTATCTTTGGCATTTAAGACTTGGTCATATTAATCAGGATAGGATTCAAAGATTGGTGAAAGACGGTCCTCTGGAATCTCTGGAGGAGGTACGACTTCCCCAATGTGAGTCTTGTCTAGAGGGGAAGATGACTAAGAGGTCTTTTGGAGCTAAGGGTACAAGGGCACAGGAGCTCTTAGAAATTGTGCACACTGACGTATGTGGCCCCATGAACGTTACAGCACGAGGAGGGTTCGAGTACTATGTCTCTTTCATAGATGATTACTCGAGGTATGGATATGTGTATCTGATGCACCGCAAGAGCGAAACCTTTGACAAGTTCAAAGAGTATCGTGCGGAAGTGGAAAAGCAATTGGATAAATCCATAAAGACACTTCGATCTGATCGAGGTGGCGAATGCCTCTCTGATGAATTTCTAGGACATCTTGTAGAGAACGGGATTTTATCCCAATTGACTGCACCTGGTACTCCACAACAGAATGGTGTAGCCGAAAGGAGAAACAGGACCTTATTGGATATGGTACGGTCCATGATGAGTTACTCAACGCTGCCATTATCATTTTGGGGACATGCTTTACAAACGGCGTGCTATATTCTGAACCAGGTTCTGAGCAAATCAATTCCTAGAACTCCGTATGAATTGTGGCGTGGCAGGAAGCCCTCCCTTGGACATATGAGAATATGGGGCTGCCCGGCACATGTACTGGATGGGGATGCGAAGAAGTTGGAACCAAGATCAGAATTGTGCATGTTTATAGGGTATCCAAAGGGAACTAAAGGAGGTCTGTTCTATAACCCGAAGGAACAAAAGGTCATTGTCTCAACCCATGCGACATTCTTGGAGGAAAGTCACATGAATGACTTTAAGCCTCGAAGCAAAGTGGTGCTAGAGGAGTTATCGGGTGAAAGAACTGCTCCACAGATTTCGGTCTTGGACGCAAGTCCGAGTTCCAGTGAAAGACCTGCAGACGATCAACAATTTAGGGTGCCTCGTCGTAGTGGGAGGGTTTCTAAGAAACCTAATTTCTTTATGTATGATGCTGAGGTATACCAGGCCGAGGCTCATGAGCATGAGGAAGATCCGGTCACATATGATGAAGCTATAAAGGATGTTGATTCTAGATCTTGGAAACAGGCTATGAACAATGAGATGGATTTTATGAAATCCAACTCTGTTTGGGAACTTGTAGATTTGCCGGATGGGATAAAACCCATTGGATGCAAATGGGTCTACAAAAGAAAGAAGGATGCGGAAGGGAGAGCGGAAACTTTCAAAGCTAGACTGGTTGCAAAGGGATACACGCAAAAGGCTGGAATCGATTACGAGGAAACCTTTTCGCCTGCTGCTATGCTGAAGTCTATCCGTATTCTTCTGTCCATTGCTGCGGCTCTCGATTACGAGATCTGGCAAATGGATGTCAAGACGGCATTCTTAAATGGCCATCTTGAAGAGTGTATCTATATGATATAGCCCGAAGGGTTTGTAGCAAAAGGCCAAGATAAGAAAGTCTGCAAGTTGCTTAGATCCATTTATGGATTAAAGCAGGCATCCCGCTCATGGAACCAGAGGTTTGATCAAGCGATTAAGACATTTGGTTTTGAGCAGAACGTTGATGAACCTTGTGTTTATAAACGTATTAAGGATGGAAAAGTGGTCTTTCTGATACTCTATGTCGATGATATACTACTCATTGGGAATGATGTAGGGAATTTATCATCGGTCAAGCTTTGGTTACACCAACAGTTTGACATGAAGGACTTGGGAGAAGCTAATTATGTTCTAGGCATTCGTCTCTTCAGAGATCGAAAGAACAAAATGATAGCATTATCCCAAGCTTCATACATAGATAAAATAATTGACAAATATGCAATGTTAGAGGCAAAGAAAGGCTCACAACCTTCTATTGTCGGTTTAACTCTTTCGTTGGATGACTGTCCCAAGACATCGGAAGAAAGAGAGCGTATGAGTAAGGTCCCTTATGCATCCGCTGTGGGTAGCCTTATGTACGCTATGCTTTGCACTCGCCCCGACATATGTTTTGCAGTAGGTATGGTGAGTCGATATCAAGCGAATCCTGGAACCAAGCACTGGCAAGCAGTAAAGCATATACTCAAGTATCTTAAGAGAACGAGGGATTATATGCTAGTGTATTCTGGAGGGGACCTAACACCCGTAGGATACACAGACTCAGACTTCCAGACTTGTAAGGATTCGAGGAAATCGACATCTGGATCAGTGTTTTTGCTCGGAGGAGGTGCCATTGTGTGGAGGAGCGTGAAGCAGGGCTGCACAGCTGACTCTACTATGGAGGCTGAGTATGTGGCTGCGGCTGAGGCATCTAAAGAAGCGGTTTGGCTCCGCAAGTTCTTTAGAGACCTTGAGGTCATTCCGGGTGTTGACAAGCCTATCACACTTTACTGTGATAATACAGGGGCTATTGCCAACACAAGGGAATCTCGGCACCACAAGAGGACCAAGCACATCGATCGGAGGTATCACATTATTAGAGGGCATGTGGAGACAGGACAAGTGGATGTATGTAAGATCGCGTCCGAGGACAACATCGCTGATCCCTTTACTAATTCTTTGGTAGCTAGAAGCTTTGAGAGGCATGTAGAGGCGATGGGGATGCGTAACATGGCACATCTGCTGGCTTAGGGCAAGTGGGAGATTGTTAGGAAATGCCCTAAGTATTAGAGACATTTTGATGTATTCATTTTGAACTGGATAATAAAATTATACATAGAGGTTATTCATTACATTGCAATCTGTCCTCGTCTTAATTACATGTTAAAGTAAATGTAAGCAAATATGGCTCACTGACTGCTTGTGTTAAAACTGTTAGAACGTTGCATGCAATGGACTTTTGTATGCGAGAAGACAATGTTCTAAAGTTAGCAGTCTAAACTATGGTCTGTAGTCTATGGGGTTAGACCGAGCATCTAACTCATGTTAAGACTATTATGTTGTCTAAAGCCTTGGAGGGGACGGTCTGTCTTGACTCTCTGGAGCTGGACTCCCAAGTAGAGACATGGATATGTTGCTTGGTGGTGACATATTAGACCGGGACTAAAGCGTGATTGATCTACGTAGTCCGCTATGAGTGGATCAATCTGCTTTTGACGTTCATTGTGCAATAACCTTAATCCTGAGTAAATGAACTACTTCATGTATATGACTTGTGTACTTTGATGTTCCAATGGCTAAAGCGTCTCAGAGGTAGTAAGCTTATAGACCGGTTCGTTGGGTGCATGACTTGTATACGATGAAGGGTTTGTTTGCAGATATCGGAATCATAGCTCTGAGGAGTTAAAGGTATCCTCTTAAAGGCATTATACTGAATGTGAAAATGGACAAGGCCTTGGGTCGTCTGCTGGGCGGATGACTTCTTATTCACATATGGTGAATAATCATTTTCTTAATTCGGTAGTATAATGGAACTTTAAGATAGCCTGATCAGTAGGATTAAACGGACTTTGACCTAAGGCTGATCATGGATATCATATGAGGGTTTTGCATATATGACAAGGTCATTGGATGGTAGCTCATCACAGGCTTACGTAATACGGTATATAATTGGGAGTTCAGTTTCAGGTTTATAGTGGTGTGACTCTGAAATTAGTGATCATATGATTGAGTTGTTCGGTACAGAATGATGATCATATGGAATCACGTGAGCCCGATTATATATGTCCAATCAGTCCCTCTACTAGCTCCACATAATTCCTTAACGTTTGGCAAATTGATTTGTGTATGCTATTGGCTAGTTTATTATGCATGGATGGTGATGACACAGGATTAAGATGGTAGACAAGATTCTCTCCGGTTGGATTCAGATTTTGTTTTGGATAATAGAGTACACAATTATTCGAACTCCAAATAAAGTTGCCATGATTTTATTTGAGATTGGATTGGAGTTGTAGAAAATTATCCATGAGAACAAGAATATGAAACACAACCGTTTTGTGGAATTTGAAATTTGAATTTTTGAAATTTGAAATTTGAATTTTTGAATTTGAAATTTGAATTTGAAATTTGAATTTGAAATTCGAATTTGAAATTTGAATTTGAAATTTAAATTTGAAATTTGAAATTTGAAATTTGAAATTTGAATTTGAAATTTGAATTTGAAATTTGAAATTCAAATTTTGAATCACAGTCCAAGTAGGATTCGAATTTGTTGTGGAAAATCCACAAGGTTTGAAATTCGAATTTGAGTTGGATTTGGAGAGGATAATCTTGTTAGAATCCTACTTGAATTTTGAATCCAAATCCCAACAAAAGTGGGCGAATTTTTTGAGGATAATCCTCAATGGAAAATTCGGTTTTTGTAGATAAGATTCAAGGGAAAATTCAAGTTTCAATCCTAGTTGAATTTGGATTCTCTCCCTCCCTAAAAGTGGCCGAAATTTTGGAGCCTTAATCCTAGGAAATTCGGTTATTTTTGGATAAGGTTGAGATGAGATTTAGCTTGAAAAATCCTAGTGGAATTTTGATTCTTCCTTATCCTAAAAGTGGCCGAAAATTTGGAGAAGATTTTCTCCTAAAGATTTCGGATTTTTTGGTTGAAAAAGGGAGATAAAATTCTAGTTAAAATCTTGTTTAGATTTGGATTGGATTTGTCCTAGGAAAACCGAATTTAATTGTGGAGATTCTCCCTTGGAAAATTCGGATTTTTTGGTTTGGATAAGGGAGAAAATCTTTTCCTAGTCCAATTCGAATTCAGAGAATCACCTTATGCAGGTCTATAAATAGAGGTCCTGCCACTCCAGTTCTCTTAGACCACAGACTCTCAGGTGAGCAGGCTTATTGTTGCACAGCTCATCGTGACAATAAAGTTCTTTAGAGATCTGGGTGGTCGGAAGAAGACTAGCAGTGCTAGCATACCGATCGAGGTTCAGAGTGCCCACACACTCAGCCATTCGGGAATTGGAGAATAGTAGAGAAGGCTAGTTGGTTGAAGCCTCCGGTCACTCTCCTCCTGTTCATTGGCGTCCTTGAGGTATGAGTTTTAATTGTTGTTGATTTATTGTATATGGCATCATGAGATATTTAACGATCTAAAAATTTTTATTGTTCCGCTGCGCCACTCTGATACGTTTTTACCGGTTTATTATCCTACAATTTGTGTATGCTATTGGCTGGTTTATTATGCATGGATGGTGATGACCCAGGATTAGGATGGAAGACAAGATTCTCTCCGGTTGGATTCAGATTTTGTTTTGGATAATAGAGTACACAATTATTCGAACTCCAAATAAAGTTGCCATGATTTTATTTGAGATTGGATTGGAGTTGTAGAAAATTATCCATGAGAACAAGAATTTGAAACACAACTGTTTTGTGGATTTTGAAATTTGAAATTTGAAATTTGAATTTGAAATTCGAATTTGAAATTTCAATTTGAAATTTAAATATGAAATTTGAAATTTGAAATTTGAAATTTGAAATTTGAAATTTGAAATTCGAATTTGAAATTTGAAATCCAAATTTTGAATCACAGTCCAAGTGGGATTCGAATTTGTTGTGGAAAATCCACAAGGTTTGAAATTCGAATTTGAGTTGGATTTTGGAGAGGATAATCGTGTTAGAATCCTACTTGAATTTTGAATCCAAATCCTAACAAATAGTGGACGAAATTTTGAGGAATATCCTCAATGGAATTTCGGTTTTTGTGGATAAGGTTCAAGGGAAAAATTCAAGTTTCAATCCCAGTTGAATTTGGATTCTCTCCTCCCTGAAAAGTGGCCGAAATTAAGGAGAAAATCTCCTAGGAAAATTCAGTTATTTTGGATAAGGATGAGATAAGATTCAAGCTTGAAAATCCTAGTGGAATTTGTTAGGAAATGCCCTAAGTATTAGAGACATTTTGATGTATTCATTTTGAACTGGATAATAAAATTATACATAGAGGTTATTCATTACATTGCTATCTGTCCTCGTCTTATTTACATGTTAAAGTAAATGTAAGCAAATATGGCTCACTGACTGCTTGTGTTAAAACTGTTAGAACGTTGCATGCAATGGACTTTTGTATGCGAGAAGACAATGTTCTAAAGTTAGCAGTCTAAACTATGGTCTGTAGTCTATGGGGTTAGACCGAGCATCTAACTCATGTTAAGACTATTATGTTGTCTAAAGCCTTAGAGGGGACGGTCTGTCTTGACTGTCTGGAGCTGGACTCCCAAGTAGAGACATGGATATGTTGCTTGGTGGTGACATATTAGACCGGGACTAAAGCGTGATTGATCTACGTAGTCCGCTATGAGTGGATCAATCTGCTTTTGACGTTCATTATGCAATAACCTTAATCCTGAGTAAATGAACTACTTCATGTATATGACTTGTGTACTTTGATGTTCCAATGGCTAAAGCGTCTCAGAGGGTAGTAAGCTTATAGACCGGCTCGTTGGGTGCATGACTTGTATACGATGAAGGGTTTGTTTGCAGATATCGGAATCATAGCTCTGAGGAGTTAAAGGTATCCTCTTAAAGGCATTATACTGAATGTGAAAATGGACAAGGCCTTGGGTCGTCTGCTGGGCGGATGACTTCTTATTCACATATGGTGAATAATCATTTTCTTGATTCGGTAGTATAATGGAACTTTAAGATAGCCTGATCAGTAGGATTAAACGGACTTTGACCTAAGGCTGATCATGGATATCATATGAGGGTTTTGCATATATGACAAGGTCATTGGATGGTAGCTCGTCACAGGCTTACGTAATACGGTATATAATTGGGAGTTCAGTTTCAGGTTTATAGTGGTGTGACTCTGAAATTAGTGATCATGTGATTGAGTTGTTCGGTACAGAATGATGATCATATGGAATCACGGGAGCCCGATTATATATGTCCAATCAGTCCCTCTACTAGCTCCACATAATTCCTTAACGTTTGGCAAATTGATTTGTGTATGCTATTGGCTAGTTTATTATGCATGGATGGTGATGACACAGGATTAGGATGGTAGACAAGATTCTCTCCGGTTGGATTCAGATTTTGTTTTGGATAATAGAGTACACAATTATTCGAACTCCAAATAAAGTTGCCATGATTTTATTTGAGATTGGATTGGAGTTGTAGAAAATTATCCATGAGAACAAGAATATGAAATACAACCGTTTTGTGGAATTTGAAATTTGAATTTTGAAATTTGAAATTTGAATTTTCAAATTTGAAATTTGAATTTTGAATTTGAAATTTGAATTTGAAATTTGAATTTGAAATTCGAATTTGAAATTTGAATTTGAAATTTAAATTTGAAATTTGAAATTTGAAATTTGAAATTTGAATTTGAAATTTGAATTTGAAATTTGAAATTTGAAATTCAAATTTTGAATCACAGTCCAAGTAGGATTCGAATTTGTTGTGGAAAATCCACAAGGTTTGAAATTCGAATTTGAGTTGGATTTGGAGAGGATAATCTTGTTAGAATCCTACTTGAATTTTGAATCCAAATCCCAACAAATGAGGGACGAAATTTTTGAGGATAATGCTCATGAAAATTTCGGATTTTGTGGATTAGATTCAAGGATAAATTCAAGCTTGAATCCTAGTTGAATTTGGATTCTCTTCTTCCCTAAAAGTGGCCGAAATTTGGAGCCTAAATCCAAGGAGAATTCGGTTATTTTTGGATAAGGTTAAGATGAGATTTTGCTTGAGAAATCCTAGTGGAATTTTGATTCTCCCTTATCCTAAAAGTGGCCGAAAATTTGGAGGATTTTCTCCTTGTGAATTTCGGATTTTTTGGTTGGAAAAGGGAGATAAAATTCTAGCTAAAATCTTGTTAAGATTTGGATTGGATTTATCTAGAAAAACCGAATTTAATTGTGGAGATTCTCCCTTGGAAAATTCGGATTTTTTGGTTTGGATAAGGGAGAAAATCTTTTCCTAGTCCAATTCGAATTCAGAGAATCACCTCATGTAGGTCTATAAATAGAGGTCCTGCCACTCCAGTTCTCTAAGACCACAGACTCTCAGGTGAGCAGGCTTATTGTTGCACAGCTCATCGTGACAATAAAGTTCTTTAGAGATCTGGGTGGTCGGAAGAAGACTAGCAGTGCTAGCATACCGATCGAGGTTTAGAGTGCCCACACACTCAGCCATTCGGGAATTGGAGAATAGTAGAGAAGGCTAGTTGGTTGAAGCCTCCGGTCATTCTCCTCCTGCATATTGGCGTCCTTGAGGTATGAGTTTTAATTGTTGTTGATTTATTGTATATGGCATCATGAGATATTTAACGATCTAAAAAATTTTTTATTGTTCCGCTGCGCCACTCTGATACGTTTTTTCCGGTTTATTTTCCTACAGAATTTTGATTCTCCCTTATCCTAAATGTGGCCGAATTTTTGGAGGAAAAATCTCCTAGGAAATTTCAGATTTTTTGGTTGAAAAAGGGAGATAAAATTCTAGTTAAAATCTTGTTTAGATTTGGATTGGATTTATCCCACAATGGCCGAATTTTAGTGTTAGGATTCCCCCTTGGAAAATTCAGATTTTATGGTTATGGATAAGGGAAAATATCTTTTCCTAATCCAATTTGAATTCAGAGAATCACCTCATGCAGGTCTATGAATAGAGGTCCTGCCACTCCAGTTCTCTCAGACCACAGACTCTCAGGTGGGCAGGCTTATTGTTGCACAGCTCATTGTGACAATAAGTTCTTTAGAGATCTGGGTGGTTGGAAGAAGACTAGCAGTGCTAGCATACCGATCGAGGTTCAGAGTGCTCACACACTCAGCCATTAGGGAATTGGAGAATAGTAGAGAAGGCTAGTTGGTTGAAGCCTCTGGTCATTCTCCTCCTGCAAGATTGGCGTCCTTGAGGTATGAGTTTTAATTGTTATTGGTTTATTGTATATGGCATCATGAGATATTTAACGATCTAAAAATTTTTATTGTTCCGCTGCACCACTCTGATACGTTTTTACCGATCTATTTTCCTACATGTGACTTAAGAGCAAAAAAAAAAATTCCCATTTTTCCTCCCACTCTCTCTCTCTCTCTCTCTTCCCCCACAACACCGTGCATGCACAGTAACCGACCATCAAAAATGGCATCCATTTTTGACACCACCGGTACCATTGGAAAGCTCTTGTCGAGCTGAGTCCAATGGTGGGTCGACGCAAGGGAACCGCTGCCAGAGGAAGCCGCACGCACCACCCAAAGCTGCCAGAATGCGTGATTTTTCCAAATGCCATAGCTCCGTCATCCGACCTTCGATCGAGTTGATTTTGGTCCCAAAAGATTTGGGGTGAAGAAGAGAATAAAACCCATACCTCATTTCACCGTAACGGCCGCCGGATCGTGCCGCCCAAGTGAGCCCCGTCACCGCCGTGTTACGACAGTGAAAGTTGTCGATTCTAACGAAGGTGAACAACACCGCCAGGCTCTAAATGCTTAGAAAGGTGCAAAATATCAAAGCCCTAAGTCAATTTCAAGAAACCACCATGGCACGGCGGAGATCAGAGCTCACTACCACCGTTTGCCATTGGAGGCTTGATTTCTGATGATTGGAGCTTTGTTTTGGTAAATTGACACTGAAAATGGGCTCCTCTCGTCGAGATCTACGATTTGATACCGATCTTCGCCTACACCACCGCCGGTCAACACTGGCCAACAGTGACCCGAACCCTGAAATTTGAAAAATGGCTCTCTGACCTAGTTCTGACATTCTGAACACATCTGCGACATTGGATTTGTAGACCGGAATTTTAAAAATGAAGAACACTGATTCAAAGATTGTGCGGTTGAGATTGAATGGCTTTTTTGATTGTCGATGGGAACGATTTTTGTAGTGATTTTGATCCCTTTATTCCTCATTTTATTATTGGAATAATTATGTGTTAATTATGGATTATTGGCTTAAGAAATTATAAAAAAAATGGATGAAATGTCGAAGAAGAAAATGTGTGGAAATGTGAATATTTTAATGTAAAAAGTTAAGTTTTTACGTAAAATTTAGGCCTCTGGTTTAGTACGTGGCAGATTAGAATTGGTTAGATAGTTTTGAGGCGTTTCCTAAATGTTGAGAACCCAAAAATTAAGCAGAAATGCTGCCAAAATTTCTAAAGCGGCACAAAGGGATATTTTAGGAAATGAGGGGTAAAAATGTGATCGGGATAGAAACCCAAGCCTCCTCAGTGACCTAGGCCTAGGAAAGAAGGATGGCCGTTTTAAGGATTAGTAAATCGCCCATTCGAATCTCGAAATGTAAAGAAAATGACAAAAAAAAAAAACAACCCCTATGTCGGAATAGTACCACCCGAGGGATGGGTGTAAGCTAAGTATAAAATTTGGGACGATTAAATCAGTAAAGGTAACCCCATAGGCTACATAGTCAACGATGCGCGAGGTAACCGGTCAGTTGACTGGTCGGTTAACCAGTCAAGGACTGAGTTTGAACAGGATAGTGAAAGATGGTGATTAATTTGTCAAGTAGACAAATTAATCAAGCATGATTAGAAATTAGATACCAAATTCCCAAAGTAAAGTAGTTGGGTACCGATAGGTATCAATACCATACAACGATAGATTTATTAGTCACTAATGATAGTAGTGACCTAAGAGCGACGATAATTAATTTATTAGGTAAATAAATTAATTAACCACGATTAGAAAATCAAACACTCAGGAGGAGAGCAGTTAGTACCGACAAGGATCAATACCACACAATGATAGAATTTTTATTAGTCATTAATGACCATGGTGATCTAAGAACGAGTTTTAATGGAAATGCATTATGATTTCAGGCAGAGACCTATAAATTGACAAGGTGAGGTACAAATTTACCTGCAGATCAGGTAAGTACAACTCCGCCTACAGTATGAGCAAAAATGAGCTTAAAGTGTTGTTTTTACACTATGTTAAGTATGCAAACCGTGCACAGTTGTTGCTTAGCATGATAGAAGTGTTTATATTTCATAATCACGTAGATTAATGAAAGCATGAGTTAGATGCCATACATTCTTATCACGTAAGATTAGGGGATAGCCTAGTAGAGCATATGGCTTGATCAGATAAAGAATTAGGTAATTAAATTAAGGTATCGATATAAGGGGCGCAAGGCCCACAATATATATATTGGGCACAAGGCCCACAACTATTACCGGTGCAAAGCCCACAATATGTATATAAATATAACGGGCGCAAGGCCCACGAGCACAAGGCTCACTATGCCCTTTCAAATAAAAAAAGATAATGGATAATGAAGTATAATATGAGCATAATCGGTTCATTCATTGTTCATGATATGCCTTAGCTATAGTTACAGCATGCTTCCAGCTATAGTTGATATGCATTCAGTATATGATGTTTTATGTTATGCATTCAGTTATGTGATGTTTCAATTATGTATTTAGTTATGTGTGATGCTTTGGATTTGCATCCAGTATATGGAATGTTTCAGTACATGGTACACGTTGAGTGTACATGACATGCTTATACGTTTTAAGTATGACTTATGTTTTAAACATATTTTGCGGATGTCATATTGTACTTGCAGGGCGTAAAGCTCTCAGTGTGTGTTTATGCTATAGGTAAGTGACCTATGGCTTAGACCTCGATAGACGGTGATGGTGGCAGAGGCGGATATGAGGGTGAGGTTATGGATACCACCGCAAGTGTTGACTTCCACACAATATTAAACAAACATTTTATTTTTGAGTAGTAACCAGTTAAATAATTTCATAACTATGTATGTAAGATTGAACTTCAGTTATTTTAAACCTTTGTATTTGTAAAGTATATGTATTCACGTGAATAGTAGAACGTACGTATATATCAAAAAAAATATATTCCTAAAATTATGATGTCAAAGTAAGTAGGTTTGAGTATCAATTTTCAAGCCAGATAAGTTAAGCAACTATTCTTTAAGTAAGCAAGAATAGCTCTCAAGTAAGTTCAGTTTTAAAGTAAAGCTAGTAAGAGAAGTTTTAAGTGACGGTTAGGGGCCACAAGGGTTCCGGGCTATCACAGTTGGTATCAAAGCAGTATCCTGCCACCCTACCTCACATCGCCGCATGCCTGCCTCATCTGTCCAAGTAAGTTAGTTTTTAATTTATAGTATTAGTATGTAAGATAACATATAAGTTATAATGTGTGGCTATAGTTACACCAGTAGGGCTACACCAGTAGAACTTACACCAGTAGAACCCGCACTAGTAGAACCCCACCAGAGGATGAGGGTTTCGAAGGACAACATGGTTCTAACATGTACATAAACAACCCAAACATCCCAAGAGGATGAGTTGATAGCACAACTCATAGCTATGCAAGAGATGATGGAGAACCAACAGCATGACCTAGACCAGCTCAGGGAATAGCTAGGTCAATAGAACGAGGCACCATAGACAGCAGGGATGCTAGCTAAGGAGGCTCCACCAGCCTCAGAGACTTCAAGGGAGTGAGCAACTCCCCCAGTCCAGGGAGTTCTACGAGGACAGGAATTTCCTGAACCACCACCAACCCCTCCAGTAATGACTGCTCTCGTAGCAGCAAGCGTACCTCATCCAGCCTTTGAGGAAGGCAACTTATATGAGAGATTTTGGTGTATAAAAGTGCCAGAATTCGAAGGGACTACCAATCCCATAGAGGTCGATGATTAGTTGACAGATATCCAAGTGATCTTGGACTTTGTGGGATTAACTAATAGAAAAAAGGTGATGTATGCGTCCTTTGCCCTATGCAAGGAGGCACGATAATGGTGGAAGATGGTAGCTATTAGGACGAATGTCGGTGAAATGAGCTGGACAGAATTCGTAGATGTGTTCAAAGAGATGTACTACAACGACGAGGCACTAGTGGCCCAGCAAGATGAATTCAACAACCTATGCCAAGGCAATATGACTATCATAGAAGCGGTTAGGAAGTTTGAGCAGCTGGCTTGACTTTGTCCAGATTTGGTGCCAATGGGAAAAGAGAGGGTTAGAAGAGTGCTAAAGATGTTCCGCATGGACATCACCATCCAGGTCTGCAGCGAAAGTTGCAGACCAATGACAGTGACTAAATGTGTCAGCAGGGCTATCTGAGTAGAATATTGGTTAGCTCAGGATAAAGAGCAAAGGGCTCAGATCTTCAAAGCCCGAAGGGAGGAAAAAATGAAAGCTAAGCAATATTAAGGGAAGTAGAATCCTGAGTCACAACATAGAGGGCAGAACGTGGGGACCAGCCAGAACAGCAGGCAATCCCACAACAACAACGAGAGGAAGGGGAATCAGGGCAACCAAGGTTCATAGAAGAACTTCCCCCAGAAGAGAAATGACAAGTGTGAGGAGAGTTTTCAAGAGCTGAAACGAACACTCACCAGCACCCTAATACTGACAATTCCAGATGCTAGCTAAGGGAACTTTGTGATCTATAACGACGCATCTAAAATCGGGTTGGGAGCCGTGTTGATATAGAGTGGTAGAGTAGTCACATATGCTTCACGACAACTCAAGGACCACAAGAAGAACTACCCTATGCATGATCTGGAGCTAGCAACGGTAGTTTTTGCATTAAAAATATGGAGGCACTACCTCTATGGAGTCAAGTGCAAGATTTACATTGACCACCAAGCCTCCAGTATATCTTCACGCAGAAAGAGCTTAAAATAAGGCACTATATTTTGTACATCTGAGAGCAAATAAGGTATATAAGGATCTGAAAGGAAGCTTTTGGTGGCCTAGAACGAATGATGACATCACCAAGTTCGTCACCGGATACCTTACGTGCCAGAAGGTTAAGGCAAAACACCAGTACCTAGCAGGAGAATTACAGAAGATTGAGCTACCTGAACGGAAATAGGACCAGATTACAATGGATTTCGTAGTCGGATTGCTGAGGACATCAAACGACAATGATGCAATCTAAGTGATTGTAGATAGATTGACAAAAATCAGCTAAATTTCTAGTGATAAAAGTTAGCTACTCGGTGGAACGACTAGAAGAAATCTATACAACTTAGTTCATAAAACTACATGGAGTGCCAAAGTCGATCATCTCAGATCGTGACGGATGCTTCACCTCCAGATTTTGGCAAAGCGCTCAGGCCACATTAGGGTCTAAGTTAGAGTTCAACACAGCATTCCATTCACAGACAGACTGTCAGTCTGAGAGGACCATACAGACTATAAGGACCCCCATATTTTTGGAATAATTTGATGCCTTTTAGTACAAATTTGAAGAACACAGTTAGGTGCATAGCCGTGTAAGTAGCCGCGTACCGTTTGGACTGTATACGTGAGAGAGGCCGTGTAAGTGAACATGGCCATGTAGTGTAACACGGTTAGGTATGTGACCGTGTAAGTGGCCATGTACCGCTCGAATAGATGAACGTGTTTCTAAGACATGGTCGTATTGAGCAGCCTCAACTAGTACACGTCTGCGTCTGGAGTGTACATGCTCATGTTGCCTTATACATGCCCGTGTAAGAGCCCGTGTAGAAGGCCATGTATTAAGTAGAGAGCCACTGTGAAACCTCTCATGATTCATGAAACCTAATTACTATGTAATGAGTAATTAAGTTGAAAAATACAGCATATTTTCTAGTTGAATAAATTAAACAAGTATAGTAATATTTAATTACTATTCATGCGATGAAAGGGGTAACCAATAGTGAAATCAGTCTACCCTATTATGTGTATGTGCGTATGAGACACGCAGTATCAAGAAATTGGTCCAGACGACCATTTCTTAACACAGAACTAGTGATCAAGTCATCGGTATGCTCAGACTGGTTATTTGAGCATAACAGCAATAGTAACCCTAGCAAAGGTACAGTACCGAGAAAATGGTCCAGATGACCTCTTCTCACCCAAAAATTGACAAAATCAGGGTCAGAACACTCAGACTAGTCAGTTAAATAGAAAATAATGAATAGTGAATAGTAAAAACGTAGTGTCAGGTTAATGGCCAAAACGACCTTAATTTGACCTAAAACTGATATATTTACAGTCAGTAGGCTTAATTTGGTTGATTGAGCATAAAACAAGAATCTTTGTTTGAGAGATACGCAATATCGAGAAGAGGGTCAAGACGACCTTTTCTCCTCTCGAAACTGATATATTTAAACTCAGAACGCTCAAATTAGTCAATTGAGTACAAGACACATTTTTCGAGGTGGCATCACACAGATCCCAAAAACTGGTCCAGATGACCTCATATGTATGTAAAACTGATAAAATTGAAATCAACAAGTCCAAATTAGTCAGGAGAGACTGTGTTTGAAATTTCGCATGAAAACGCCTCGTTATGCGTGCGCAAGGACAACACAGTGTAGACACAATCATAGTATAGAAAATGAATAGTAAAATGGACATAAAATGGGCTTATAGGCAGTACAACCCAACTAGGAATCATCAGTATAAGAATCGGATTTAGAAAATCCAATTTCGATGGAAATCTAGAACACCGTCGAGAAAGAGTCGGATATCGAAAGAAAAAAATTAGACTGCAAAAAGCAGACTTTGCAGATGAATTTTTCCCCTAGAAAACCATGCGCAAGCAGCCCATAAAGCCCTAAACACAGCCCTAAAAATAGGGAAAAGTTTTCCCTAAAACAAGGGATGTGTTGGCCACCTTTTTATTAGAATAAGCTATAGTTTCCATCACATGGCCAACAAAAATTTTTTTATTTGGCTCCCTTCCATGTGCAGCCCTCGGTTTTTAGAGGCTGAATATGGCAGCAATTTTTCCCTTAATTTGGTAAAAATTTGGCTTGATTAATTGGACTTAAGGTTGATCAATCTTGCTCGACTTTTCCTATATATAGGTGTGCTCACCCTTATGTCTTGTTCCTTTCTTTTGCTCTCCCAAAAACCAACCCCTTCTCTCCCTTTTTCTATCAACCAAGGCTGACACTCCTAGCTGCCTAAACACCCAAAAATTTCACCAAAAATCCTTACCAAAATATTAGCCCCATTAAGCTTGTGTTAGGAGGTTTAAATCCAAGCCATTTCAAGGTTATTTTTGGTAAGATTCTAAAGCCAAACTTTTTAGTTTTAGTTGTTATTTTGATTTGATGATAAAAAGAAATTTTGTATCTCATTTCTAGTAAATGCCAACCCCCATTTTCTCCCTTGGTCAACATGGCAGACTTTGGTCACTCAAGCCTCGGTTCGGTTGTGCTTGGTTCATAGCACATAGGGTAAAATCGAAAACCCCTTTTTTGTGGTTAGTCATTGTTAAGTTTTGATCAAAGGAAATTTATGTGTATTTATTTGTGTAATGGGTTGTAATAAGTTTATTTTGAGCCCTTAGCTTTTTATTTTTAAGTTTATGTGGTTGTGTGGTTGTGGTTTAAATTTTTATGGATGGATGTGTGTATGTGTATGTGGACGTTTAAGATGGCTGGACACACAAATCTGTCTCCAGTTTTAGGCCATAGGTTTGGCCATTTTTGACCCCTTTAGGGTCTGAAATTGGGATTTGGTAAAATACAAAGTTTTAAGGAAATTTTATTACGGTCGTTTTTGTTTAAATAGCTTTTGGTCAAAAATAACTCTAAGATAGACTTTTCAAGTAGTTTTTAATCGGAGTTCAAAACTGGGACCAAAATCCTGAGCGCAGGAACAGTCTCAGGTTTCGTTAAAAATAACCAACTTAGAATCCGAACCGGATCTCAGGCTCAACATGAAAGTTGTAGATCTCATCCAAAGCTTTAAGATGACCTATGTATGTTTTAAAAATTTGGCCGTTTTTGGCCTCAAAAAGAGCTGTATTTCAATAAGTGTAAAACTGGATACAAAGTTAGCCATAGGTTTGATAAGATTAGGACTAGTTAGAGTTTGATTTAAGCTCCAAGACGAACATGACAGTTGTTTATCTCATCGAGGAAGAAAAGTTTTATGTTTGTCAAATTTTCAAATTAAGTAGTTTCAAATAAGTTTTAAAACAGTTTTGGTAAAACGGTTCAAGAACCACTTTTTAAAATAAACACCAAGATGTGTTCTACCCTTTTTAAAACAAAAGTATGGTTTTAATAAAACACCCCCACCTTCCAATAGGGTGATATGGGGGTAGTTTCAAAGAACATAATTTTCCTAAAAATTTTATAAGCAACCAAAATAATTTTTAAAATAAAACAGTAGAGGTAGCCTAGTGGGCTACCACACCCAAACAAGTAAAGTAACCCGGTAGGCTACCTAATTAATGATGCGCGGGGTAACCGGTTAGTTGACTGGTCGGGCAACCAATCAAGGACTAAGTTTGAACGAAATGGTGTGGAATGGTGATTAATCTGTCAAGTAGACAAATTAATCAAGCATAAATAGACGTTAAATACCAAATTCCCAAAGTAAAGCAGTCAGGTACCAATGGGCCTCGATACCATACCACGATACAAGTTATAGTCACTTAAGGTAATAGTGACCTAAAAGCGATGTTAATTAATTTATTGGGTAATAAATTAATTAACCATGCCTACAGAATCAAACTCTAGAGAGAGAGAACAAGTTAGTGCCGACGGCAATCAGTACCATACGTTAGTATCTGCTTTAGTCACTAATGGTATTAGTGACTTAGCAAAAGTATTAATGGGATACATGTTGTTGACAGGTAGTTACCTGTAATTCAATAAGGGTGAGAATACAAGTTTGTTTACAAATTAGGTAAGTACAACTCCACCTGCAGCATGAGATAAATGAATTTAGAGTGTTGATTTTTCACAGTATGTTAAGTATTTACAAACCATGCGCTGTTGTTGCATAGCATGTTAAAAAAGCATATAGTCTCACAATCGCATAGATTGATGAAAGCACGAGTTAGATGCCATACATCCCTGTAACATAAGATTAGGAATAGCTTAGTATAGCATATAGCCAGATCAGATAAACAATTGGTAAATTAACAAACGTGGCGTACCGGTTTTTTCCGTTGAAGAGGTTTTTCAAGTTTAAGTAATATGAGCCTCCGTTGACGGCTCTTAAGTTTGTGATCATGGATGTTTCCAATGATCCGCATGCACTCGGTATTGACACACGGGCCCTCAGTTAGACATAGGAAAGAAAAAGAATATTGAAGCATAATATGAGCATAATCGGATCATGCATTGTTCACGATATAGTTCACTATGCTTCCAGCTATAGTAGAGATGCATTCAGTACATGATGTTTTCTGTTATGCATATAGTATATAATGTTATGCATACAGTATATAATGTTCTGCATTCAGTGATATGTGATGTTTTGGTATGTGGAATGTGTATATGTTGGTATATGGCATGCTTATATGGTTTTAAGTATGTATTATGATTTAAACATATTTTGTGGATGACATGTTGTACTTACTGGGCATAAAGCTCATAGTGTGTGTTCATGCTGTAGGTAAGCATCCTATGGTTAAAACCTCAATGGGCGATAACGGCGGCGGAGGCGGATGTGAGGATGAGGTTATGGATATCACCGTGAGTTTAACTTACGCATAGTATCGAGTAACAGTATATTTTGAATAGTAATGAGATAAACAATTTTATAAGTATGTGTGTACGATTGAACTCCTTATGATTTAAAACTCTGTATTTTAAAGTATATGTACGTGAATTGTAAATACATATGCAATAAAAAAAAATCCCCTAAAATTTATGGTATCAAATTAGGTAAGTTTAAGTAATAGTTTTTAAGAAAGTTAAGTAGCAGTTGTTTTAAGTGACGATCTAGGCCACTCAGGGCACGGGTTGTCATCATTGGTATCAGAGCAGTATCCTGCTACCCTACCTCACATTGTCGCCTGCCTAACTCATCTGTTTAAGTAAGTTAGTTTTTATTTTATAGAATTGGTTTGTGAGTTGACATTTAAATTATAATAGGAGATAATGGCCACACTACTAGACCTCTGTCAAGTACAAGAAGATCAACAAGCAAGCCTGGCTTTCACTGCCATGCGACCAAACCTATATGATGGTCATTACTCACACAAACTCCTGTTTTGGATCCACCATCTAGAGGTTATTTTCCAAGCTTGCCATATCCCACCTTATCTACAAGTGGTTTTGGCAAGTAGCAGACTGGAGGGACCAGTATTGGCCAGGTAGAATGAACAGTGTAGGAATGGGCATCCGATGATATCTTGGGCCGAATTCTACCGCGACCTCCGTGATAGCGCTGAACCAGCCCGAGACAGAGATATCTGGGAGGACATGCGCGAGAGCCAATACCATGTCCTCTCTGATATCTGGGATGTCTACAGGGGAGAGGCCATGGCACATTACTGTCAAAGGTTTATGGATGCCATGTTACCTTATAACCCTTTAGATAGACCATTTGCAGAGATAGCTGACCTATTATGGGAAAGGACTCCGTGGTATGTGAGGGACCTCGTTCGCTACCTTCTGCAACATGAAGACCTAAGGCGCCTTGGCCAAGAAATAGTGGATGTCGAGAGAGAAGCGCTCAACCCCGGAAACCCTACGCAAGCCCAAGGCGTGGCAGCAGCTGTAGATATGGAGGGTGACCCGATAGACCCTGCACCCCAACCGACCGACGAAGAGTTTATGGCCGAACACCAGCCCGAGGCACCTGAGGGCAATAGGGAACCGATGGAGAACCCCGAACTAGCCCCTCTGTCTCTCGAACACCTCGTGGAAGAGGATGATGATGAGGCTCTTCCCGATGCCCATCCCGATGATAAGGGAGAGGAGATCTCCAATCACTTTAGCGACGATGAATGGATGGGCATGATAAGCCCCAAGTCATCGTAGCCAAGGATGATGAAGCCAGTTTCGTTTAGAGAGACAAAGACTAGGACCCAGAAGAGTTCCCTCTCAGTTATAGCAACAATGAGGAGATGTCTGATGCTGAATCAGTATTATCTTTCCAGTAGTAGTAACCCTTTCCGTGGGAATTTTGGTTATGTAAATATATAGATGGAAGCAATAGCTTTCCCCATCAAACTTAGCTTAATGTACCCTGTTGGGATTGTGTATTGGGAAGTGTGTGTCACTCCCACTCAACTAAAAGCTTGTACATATTTTTGAGTATATATATATTTTGTGAAATATATTAAGAAAAACATTACAGTTTCGCCCAAAGGCCCATATATGATCATAGTGTGACAGAAAGTACGGGACGAATCCTGGCACTCAAACAATGTTCCAATACAATGCGGTAATTGTATCAAACATCACAGTATAACAGAAAGAAAGATATTATATGTATACTTATGATTGTTGAGTAAGAAAACAAATAACATGTGATATGATTTCCAAGTATGGAATTAGAAGACTTATATCCTCTTTTCCCGACGTGTGATAGGGTTACATAAGGAAAACATGGCAAGAACAAGAGCTCAGTCAAACCAAGCTACCCGAGAAAACGAACTAATGGCATAACTCGCAACTATGCGAGAAATGATGCTAAACCAACAATAGGAACTTACCTAGCTTAGGGAATGATTGGACCAGTAACCCCAGGCACCACAGCCAGTAAAGGTGCCAGTCTAAGAGGCTCTAGTAGCCCTTGACACTCCTAGGGAGCCAGCGGCTCCTCTAGTCCAAATGGCACCAGTACCCTCAACAGTGGTTGCTTCCACAATAGTTAATGTTCTTCCACCACCCCTAAGAAAGGCCAACTGTATGAGCAATTCAGGCGCATAAAGGCACCAGAGTTTGAAGGGACCACCAATCCCATAGAAGCCGACGATTGGTTAACGGACATTCCAATGATTTTGGATTTTACAGGATTAGCTGATAAGGAAAAAGGTGATATGTGCATCTTTTGCCCTTTACAAGGGGGCATGGCAATGGTGGAAGATAGTCGCAATCAGGAGGGATGTCAGTATGATGAGCTGGTCATAGTTTATAGAAGAGTTCGAGGAAATGTACTTTAATAAAGAGGCACTAGCGACGTAACAGGATGAATTCAATAACCTGCGCCAAGGTAGTATGACCGTGATGGAGGTGGTTAAGAAATTGGATCAGTTAGCCCAACTCTGCCCTAACCTAGTGGCCACTGAGAAGGAGAGAGTTAGATGGATGCTAAAGATGTTCAGGACGGATATCGCCGTCCAAGTCTACAACGGTAGCCATGGGCCTGCAATAGTGGCAGAATACGTTAGTAGAGCCATCTGAGCCGAATACTAGTTGGCTCAAGACAAGGAACGAAAGACTTAGATTTTCAAGGCCAGAAGATAAGAGAAGACACAGACTAAGCAGACTAAGGCGAGGCAGAACCCCAAATATTAGCACAAGGGGTAGAACGTGGGGACTAACCAGCACAGCAGGCATTCCCACAACAATAACACGAGGAAAGAGAATCCAAGCAACCAAGGTCCACAGAGGAATTTCCCCTTAAAAGAGAACAACCAGGGGGGGAAATGGTAATCAACACTCGTCATGCCCAAAGTATGGAAGTAATCATCTATGAGAGTGCAAACAAGGAACCAGTGGCTACTATATATGTAGCAAGGAAGGCCACTATGCTAAGAACTACGCTCTAACCCACAGAATCAGCAAGGCCAAGCCCGCGCCACTAGTGGTCAATTACACATTGCCCAGACTAGGATCAAACGTCCTTTGATCGCTCAGGGTAGATTAGAGGCACCAGACACTGAGGGAAGAATCTATGCCTTCACCAGAGATGATGCGGAAGCTAGGAGTTTGACAGTGGTGACGGGTTAGCTTTCTGTCACCAACTCAGTTGCCCTAGTTTTATTTGATTCTGGAGCTACACATTCATTCGCATCATTAGAGTTTGCTAGGAAGATAGACATGAACATAGATGGGATGAAACAAACTTGTTGAACTGCTCTTCCCTCAGGAGAAGTTTTATTATCTAATTACTAGATACGTCACATACCAGTAGTTATCTATGGGCAAGAGTTAAGTATCAACCTGATCATCCTCGATATGTATGACTATGACACAATTGTGGGGATGGACTTCCTCACAAAGTATAACGCCATTATAGATTGTCGAAGGCGGGAGGTTACTTTTGAACTGATCAGAAATAAAAAGTTTATCTATAAGGGTTTGTTGCTAAAACGGCTGAAGATGATGATTTCGACAATGAAGGCCCACAAGCTATTGTCCAGCAGATGCACCGGCTTCCTAGCGCACGTAATGGACAAAACTCAAGAAGCAGAGATAAGACCGAATAGCGTGCTGGTGGTTAGAGAGTTCATGAAGGTATTTCCAGAGGATCTTCCAGGGCTTCTGCTAGAGCACAAAATAGCATTGGAGATCGAGCTTCTACCAGGATCAGCCCCCATCTCCAAGGCCCTGTATCGAATGGCCCTTGTGGAACTAAAGGAACTCCAGACCCAGTTGAAGGACTTGATGGACAAAGGATTCATCTGACAGAGCTGTTCACCTTGGGGAGCACCCAATTCTGTTTGTGAAGAAAAAGGATGGAATGCTAAGGATGTGCATAGACTATAGAGAGCTGAACAAGATCACGATAAAGAACAAGTATCCGCTATCACGGATCAACGACCTATTTGATCAGCTCCGAGACACTGTAGTGTTCTCAAAAATAGATCCATGTTTAGGGTACCATCAGCTGCGAATAAGGGATGATGATATACCAAAACAGCTTTTCGAATGTGGTACAAACACTATAAGTTCCTTGTTATGTCATTCGGACTGGCAAACACCCTCGCAGCCTTTATGGACCGGATGAACTGCGTGTTCAAGGAATTCTTAGATAAGTTTGTTATTGTGTTTATCAATGACATAGTTATATATTCTAAGACGAAAAAAGAACATGAAGGGCATCTAAAGACCGTCTTACACAAGCTAAAGGACCATCAATTATATGCCAAGTTCTCTAAGTGTGAGATTTGGCTGGAAAAAGTTCAATTTCTTGGTCACGTAGTCTCCAAGGAAGGAGTATCTGTGGACCCAGCAAAGGTTGAGGCTGTTAACACATGGCCAACCCCGAGAAACATGATAGAAATCAGTAGTTTCTTAGGTTTAGAAGGGTATTATCACGCTTCATCGAAGGCTTTTCGAAGCTAGCCGCTCCACTCACAACACTCACCAAGAAGGATAAGAAATATGAGTAGATGGATAAGTGTAAGAAGAGCTTCTAGGAGTTGAAATGCTGACTCACAAGTGCTCCAATACTAACCATTCCAGACGCTAGTGAGGGAAATTTTATCATTTACAGTAACACATCCAAGACCTGATTAAGGGTCGTATTGATGTAGAATGATAGAGTGGTCGCGTATGCTTCACGACAACTCAAGGACCATGAAAAAAACTAACCAACACACGATTTGGAGCTAGCAGCGGTCGTTTTTGCACTTAAGATATAGAGGCACTACCTGTACGGTGTCAAGTATGAAATTTACACAGACCACCAAAGTCTTAAGTACATCTTCACGCAGAAGGAGCTTAACATGAGGCAGTGAAGATGGCTAGAACTAGTAAAGGATTATGACTGTGAAATCCTATACCATCTAAGGAAAGCCAATAAAGTAGTCGATGTGCTAAGTAGAAAGCACTCTTCGTCACTTATGGCTATCAGTACCCTATCAGAAGTGCTATAAAAGGAGCTACGCAGTAGTGAGATCGAGATTTTAATGGGGAGGTTATCTGAAATGACCCTCCAATCAACACTCCTAAAAGACATTAAGGCCAGTCAGGACCTTGATTCGTCCCTAAACAAGCTCAGAAAGGAAGCCACGGAGGATAAGAGTCTTAAGTTTCGAGTCTCTAAGGACAGCATACTCTATTACAGAGGAAGAGTATGTGTCCCGAAGGATGAAGAACTCAAGAAACGAATCCTTTTAGAGGCTTAGCAGACACCATATTCTGTACATCCAGGGACGAACAAGATATACAAGGACTTAAAGGAGAGTTTTTTGTGGCCAGGAATGAAGAACGACGACACCGAATTCATTGTAAGATGCCTTACCTGTCAAAGGATTAAGGTAGAACATCAACAACCGGCAGGGGAACTGCAGAAGATCGAGCTGCCCGAATGGAAATAAGATCAAATCACTATGGATTTTGTAGTCAAATTACCAAGGACGTCAAGCGGTAATGACGCAATCTGGCTAATTGTAGACAGATTGACGAAATCAGCTTAGTTTCTAGCCTATGAAATGAGCTACTCGGTAGAAAAACTAGCAAAAATGTATGTAGCTCAGATAGTGAGGCTGCACAGAGTACCAAAATCTATCATCTTAGATCGTGATAGACGCTTTACCTCTAGGTTTTGGCAGAGCATCCAGGCCTCATTAGGAACCAAATTGAAGTTTAGCACAGCCTTTCATTCTCAGACTGATAGTCAATTCGAAAGGACCATTCAGACATTAGAGGATATGTTGAGAGTGTGTATCCTAGACTTTAAAGGAAACTGGGACCAGAAGCTACCTTTGATTGAGTTCTCGTACAATAACAGCTACCATTTCTCGATTGGGATGGCACCATATTAGGCACTCTACGAAAGAAAATGCAGATCTCTTGTGCACTAGCATGAGACCGAAGAAAAACAGCTTACCAACACAAACTTCATCAAGAATACAACAGCAAACATGAAGCTAATACGAGAGAGATTCAATACAGCACATAGTCGCCAAAAGAGGTACACAGATAAATGACATAGACCTCTCGAGTGTTAAGAAGGAGACTTAGTTTTTCTCAAGGTGGCTGTGGCGGCCCGCCCCTCGTAGAGATCATACAATACTATTACAGTTGAGCTTATCGCTAACTGCGATAGATTGTACTCTCGTGGGTCACCGGCTTATCCCACTATCTTTTAAAATCATGTCGTTTTTTTGGGGAAATTTTTTTTTTTTTTTAACATCATGTAAAACCTTTCCCACTATTTACTTTGTTGGCAAGTACAAAGTAATATAAATAATACAGTACTTTTGTAAAATATGCATAATTACAAAAGAACTGTTTCCCCCTTTTTCCCTTCACTTTAACGCTCAGCGGGAAGACTCTGGCAGTACCATATCCCTCGCCCAGTTATCCCATTTGACACGCGTCATCCCGTCCGCATCCAGTCAAACAAGCTACTGAGCTAGTCGCTTACCTGCAACATTAGCAAAAATGGTGAGCTACAGGCTCAGTAAGTTCAAACATGCAAGAAATAAAATTTCTATGAATAGTACTATTCATCATGAATAGTACCATGACCACTATTCATACGTGAATAGTAACTTTGACCACTATTCATGGTGAATAGTAAGTTTGACCACAACACCGTGTCACACTAGTACATCTACCGCGATGTTAGTGCTCTCATTAAACTGTCTTATGCTCAATTATGGCACAGTTTCAGTTTTAGGTCATTATCTTTGATTACGATCTGGTTTTGAACTCAGGTTGGCAGTACCATTTAAGTGCGCATGACTGGGAGCGGTACATTAGTGCTGACCTCCACAGCCTTAATCTCATAGCCCCGAAGGCAAAATAGTACATGACTGGGAGCGGTACATCAGTGCTGACCTCCACAGCCTTATCTCATAGCCCCGAAGGCAAAAGTACCTCCCTATACGGAAGGCTGGTACGCCAGAAAGTGGTTTCATTACCGACTTTTAACATTCTAACCCGGTGACTTCACATTGTCCCGTGGTTAGGAATGGTTCACATTTTAATTTTAGTTGAGTGAGTTTTATTAACCTCGCTCTAGTGCCCGAAGCACAATTAACCATGTGTCCCATTCTTATAGTGCCCGTAACACATTTCGTCTCTCTCTCTATTCTATCATAGTGCCCGTAGCACATATGTACCTAACTTATAGTTAGTACATTAAAATTAGCATAATATTGCTATATGTTGCAGACAGGTAATGTCTGAACTTACCTTATCAGACTGTTCCCTTTCTCTCTCTTGGATCTTGAATCGCCTTCCTTGTAGGCCGATTTTGGGATCCTACAGACAAAACTATGTCTGTTAATTTCTTTTCCATTTATAGCTTTTATTTTTCATTAAAAAGCTTAAATAAAACCTATTTATAACTTTTTTAGGTTTTATTTATTATTTTCACCATTTTCCCCTAACTTTTACAAAATTACGATTTTACCCCAATATTTTGGCAAAATTACAGTTTTGCCCCTGACGGAATTTTATTGATCCAGACTGCATTTTTGGCTCTCAGGAACTTTTCTGACTCTTTTCTAATCATTACCGGGTTCGTTTCTATTTTATTTTCACTTTTTGCTTTCCCGGCCCTCGGGAAGCACTATTCCGACCCTTACGTCGGTTTAGCGATTTTCTATCGTTTCGGAGTCTCAAATGGACGTTTCACTAGTATTTAAAATGTTCATCTAGACATTCCCGACCTAGGTCTCCGAGGCTCGGGTTTTCCGTTCCCGACTCGGACCTTTATTTCATTTCCAAAAACACCCCCCCCCCCCGCGGGGTCGGTTTTTCAATTTCACTCACGTTTTTCATTTTCAAGGGGACGGGTTACTATTCATGACCCACCCCTTAAATTTTTTTCCTTATTCAATTTTTCCATTAAGGACTCGGGTTTCCGTCCCGGCCCTAACTTTTATTTTAAATTCCTATTTTACCCCGAATGCCGTTTTTGAAATTTCGGCAGCATTTCGGCGTAATTTTAAGGCTTCCGGCATTAGGTATGCCTCGAACCGTATGTACCTGCCACGTACTATACCACAAGCCTATTTTATGTAAAAGTTTTCCAAACTTTTACATAAAAACCCACAAAATTCCAATTCCACATTATCACCCACATAACAAAATTTTTTTCACAATTTTACCCTTAATTGGGTTTCGGTTTTCACAACAAAACCAAACCAAATTTTGTCAAACTTTCACCACACCTTAGGCCATTCAAATGTCACGTTTTTAACACATTTTCAAGCCCATTTTCTTTGCATTTTCAACCAAATTTCCTAGGGTTTTTACCCTTGTATAACCCACGGCCAAAGAATGAAAACATGCCAAACAATTTTGTTTCATTCTTTCCATTATAAATTCATCATTTGCATATTGAAATGCATAATTCCAATCAACCAAATACTACATAAAACTATGAAAATTTTTCTTCCAAACCATTATTAAACCCCACGGCCATTTAATGTAATTCACACCAAGAATTTTTTTAAGCTTTTCACCATGACATACAAGCTTTATTCTTCGCCAATTACAACTTTGAAAGCATGTTAGCAATTAACCACAAAGTTTTCTCATTGGTTACCTAAGGTAACCCACGGATTTTCCTTTGAAAAACCAACCAAAATTTGGTTTTTCTTTACACAATTTGCATGGTTTTCTTCCTTATTACATCCTTAACAAAACCCAACATCAATTCAATGGAAAACAACCAAAAATTTTCCATCTTTTTCTCACTATTCACCCACGGATTTTAAGAAGAAAAACCATGAAAAATTAAGTGAAAAAGGGAGTTACCTTGGTCTAATGCTTCCTTTGTCTTCAAGGAACACTTTGACACTCTCTTTTGTGAAGAAAAGTTGAAGAAAATCTTGGTTTCCCTTGGGTGGCTCACGTAGACTCCATGGAAGAAACTTAGAAAATTTTTTCCTTTTGGTTTGGCTTGAAAAATGGGTCTCGGCCAATATGTCACTAAGTTGCCGATTTAACCATGCAAGAAAGCCAATTAATTTGGCTCTAAACCAATGGAATTTTGACACCTTTCATGCCTAATTCTTTCTCCATTTTTCAAAAATTAAAAATGGTAATTTTTGGCCAAATCTTGGCCTTTAGATCAAAAGGTGATTAAATCCTAGCCATTAATGCCACCAACCACCTTATTTATTTCATTTATTAATTTTGATTTATGATGTCATAAATGCAAAAGTGAAAGTTGACTTTGACTTTCACTATTCACATTAATTCGACTACTTTTTGACCGATGCCGGTTTGAGCCGAAATTTTCCTGAAATCGTCCCGGCGTGTTCCTGAGGTCTCCTGTGCAGTCGAATCAATTTAATCTGCTTCCGTTTGATCAAAATCAATCCCGGAAGTTTACCGTCTTTTATTGGCTCGGTTAGGGTTTTCAATGCCGATTTTGGCACCGTTTCACCCGTTTCAACTCAGTGAATTTTTCCAACACTGAATTCTTACTCGTCAGTATTGTTAGAACATTTTAACATATTCTAAACAATATAAATACATTTATTTCACTCTTTAAATTGTACAAATTGTTATATACATACAATTGTACATTTTTCATCCGAGAACTGCCTGAATTTCCCGGTTGTCACATTCACCCCTCCTTATAAAATTTTCGTCCTCGAAAATTAGAACAAATGGGGGTATAATTTCCTCATCTCGTCTTCTCGTTCCCACGTAGCTTCTTCAATGTTGTGATTTTTCCATAAAATCTTCACTAGTAGGATTACCTTATTTCTCAGTACTTTCTCTTCACGAGCTAGTACTCGAATAGGCTGTTCCTCATATGTCAAATCCTCGTGGATTTGAATAGGCTCATGCTTCAACACATGGGACGGATCTGGTATATACTTTCTCAGCATCGACACATGAAATACGTTATGCACTGTCGACAATTCTGGAGGTAGCGCTAATCTGTAAGCGACCTTTCCAATGCGTTCGATAATTTCATAAGGTCCAATATATCTTGGACTCAGTTTTCCCTTCTTACCGAAACGCATAATCCCCTTCATGGGCGAGACCTTGAGAAACACGAAGTCTCCTTCATCAAACTCTAAGGATCTCCGCCTCTTGTCCGCGTAACTCTTTTGTCGGCTTTGCGCAATTTTCATTTGATGCTGAATTCTAGCAACTTCATCGGAAGTCTCTTGCATGAAATCCGTCTTATGCAACTGCTTTTCTCGCAAATCGTACCAATGTAATGGTGATCTGCACTTCCGTCCATACAAAGCCTCGTAAGGTGCCATGCCTATCGAAGCTTGGTAACTATTATTGTACGAGAATTCAATCAATGGTAACTTCTCGTTCCAATTTCCCGCAAAATCCATAACACAAGCTCGAAGCATGTCCTCTAACGTCTGAATTGTCCGCTCTGACTGCCCGTCTGTTTGCGGATGAAAAGCTGTACTGAGTCTCAATTCAGTACCCATGGCCTCTTGCACACACTTCCAGAAATTCGAAGTGAACCGTGCATCTCGATCTGATACAATGGATT
The DNA here is from genome assembly GCA_035233585.1 of Antiaris toxicaria. Taxonomy (NCBI): domain Eukaryota; kingdom Viridiplantae; phylum Streptophyta; class Magnoliopsida; order Rosales; family Moraceae; genus Antiaris; species Antiaris toxicaria. Next base: position 55,099,363 of record CP141153.1, read on the forward strand.
TTGGTACTCCATGTAGTCTGACGACATGAGTTACGTACAGCTGAGCAAACTTTTCCAACGAAAAGGTCATCTTGACAGCTATAAACCGTGCCGTCTTGGTCAGTCTATCCACAATAACCCAAATGGCGTCATAACCTTCTCGGGTTTTTGGGAGTCCCACTACAAAATCCATCGTAATGTGTTCCCATTTCCATTCAGGAATCTCCAGTGGTTCCAATCTTCCTGCTGGATGTTTATGTTCCGCTTTGATTCTCTGACAGGTCATGCATCTGCTCACGAATTTCGCTATATCATTCTTCATCCCTTTCCACCAGAACTGTAACTTCAAGTCCTGATACATCTTGCTAGCTCTGGGATGAACCGAATACGGTGTCTCATGGGCTTCTGACATGATCCGTCTTCTTAGTTCCTCATCAGCTGGAACATTTATCTTTCCTTGATAAAGGATTATTCCATCCTTGGAAATTCCTTCTTGAGAACTTGTCATTGTTGGATCTCGCCTCTGAGCTTCCTTTATTTCCTCAAACAGCGATGATTCCACTTGGAGTGTAGCTAATCTTCCAGATATCAGCTCCAAGTTCAACGAATTTATCTCTTGCTGCAATGGCTTCGGAAGCCTGTTTATCGGTAGTTGGTGCGATATGGTAGACTTTCTACTTAGAGCATCCGCTACATGGTTGGCCTTTCCTGGATGGTAGAGGATTTCACAATCATAATCCTTCACCAGTTCCAACCATCGTCTCTGTCGCATATTGAGCTCTTTTTGCATGAAGAAATACTTCAAGCTTTGGTGATCAGTGAAAATCTGACATTGAGCTCCATAGAGATAGTGTCGCCAAATTTTAAGTGCGAACACTACTGCAGCAAGTTCAAGGTCATGCGTAGGATAATTCCTTTCATGCTCCTTTAATTGACAGGAAGCATAGGCAATCACCTTGCCATTTTGCATTAGGACTGCTCCCAATCCTATTTTCGATGCATCACTGTAGATCACAAACTTCTCCCCTTCAGTGGGAAGCGTAAGGATTGGTGCGCTTGTCAGCCGTCTCTTTAACTACTGGAAGCTTCTTTCGCATTCCATAGTCCACTCGTACTTCCTTTCCTTGCGTGTAAGAGCGGTAAGAGGTGCAGCTAGTCGTGCGAATCCCTCTACAAATCGCCGATAATAACCAGCCAATCCCAAGAAACTGCGTATTTCAGTCACACTCTTGCGTGCAGGCCACTGGTTAATTGCCTCTACCTTTGTCGGATCTACAGCAATACCTTCCTGGGATACAACATGTCCGAGCAAATGTACTCTGTCCAGCCAAAACTCACATTTTGAGAATTTGGCATACAGTTGATGCTTCCTTATCGTATTCAACACGATCCTCAGGTGCTTCTTGTGCTCTTCATGAGTCTTCGAGTATATAAGAATGTCATCAATGAATACAATGACAAACTTATCCAAATACTCTTTAAAAATCCTGTTCATCAAATCCATGAACGCTGCCGGTGCATTTGTTAATCCGAATGGCATCATAAGGAACTCGTAGTGCCCATAACGAGTCCTAAACGCCGTCTTAGGAATATCACTCTCTTTGATTCTCAGCTGGTGATATCCTAATCGTAAGTCGATCTTGGAAAATACCGCTGCGCCTTTTAACTGGTCGAATAGGTCATCAATTCTAGGTAACGGATACCTATTTTTGATCGTAACCTTATTCAACTCCCGGTTATCAATGCACAGTCGGAATGTTCCATCCTTTTTCTTGACGAATAACATAGGTGCACCCCATGGAGAAAAACTCGGCCTGATAAATCCCTTATCCAAAAGCTCCTTTAATTGTACTTGCAGCTCCTTCAACTCTACTGGAGCCATACGGTATGGTGCTTTGGAAATGAGTGCTATTCCAGGCATCAACTCAATTTCAAACGAGATTTCTCTCTCTGGTGGTATCCCTGGTAACTCTTCTGGAAATACGTCAAGAAACTCATTAACCACCGGAACATCTTTAGCTTGAAGCTTCTGTTCCTCTGCAGTATCCACCACATATGCCAGATATCCCATGCAACCACTGGCTATCAGCTTGCTGGCTCTCAGCGAACTGATGATCATCTTCCCGGGTCTTCGAGAAGTATCAACATACTCGAAACTCTCTTCTTCCTCGGGTTGGAAGACTATCTTTCGATTTCGGCAGTCGATCGTAGCTTGGTATTTCCCTAGGAAATCCATGCCTAGAATCACATCGTAATCCATGATCTCCATTACGATCAACTCAGCATATAGTTCCCTATTTGCCACATATACTGGTACATAGGGTAACCAGTAACTGGACAACAATACTTCCCCAGAGGGTAAAGCTGTCTTAAATACCCTTCCCATATTATCCTTAGGAAGTCCTATCTTGTCAGCAAATGCATAGGAAACAAATGAATGCGTAGCAGCGGAATCGAATAGTACAGAGGCTACATGACTAGCGACAGGAAGCTGACCTGTCACCACATTTGATGTTCCTACCTCTGCGTCTTCCTTACTGTAGGCCATCACACGAGCATCAGCACGTGACATTCGCTCCTGGCGTTGCGGCCTCACTGGTGACTCTTCCACTCTGGCTTGAAGGGAATGAGCTTGTGGGCGTGTCTGGTGCGGTTGGGAAGTGCCTTGTCCACCCTGCCTATTTGGACAGTTCCTGGCGTAATGGCCTTCCTTTCCACATTCGTAGCAAACAAGTGGCCCAAATCTGCATTGCCCAGAATGTCTCTTCCCGCATGTAGGGCAGTTTTGCACATTGGACTCTGCATTACCAGCTGTTCTCCGCTGCTGGTTTCGATTATTGCCCTGGTGATTCCCAGAAAAATTCCCTTTTCTCTTATTTTGCTGGGATCCTTGGTTGTTGCCCTGGCTTGGTTTCGCATTCTGACTAGGCTTGCTCGATTGACCAACTTACACAGACTTCGCCAAAGCCCTCTCCTTCTTCTTTGCCTCCCAGTGTTTCTCTCTTTCCTCTTTCTGTCGAGCTACATGGAACTCAGCTCTAATGGCCCGACTCACACAGTCTGCTACAGAAGTAGGTGGTACTAGTCCAGTGTCTACTAACGCAGCAATTTCTGGCCTGAACATCCCGATCATTTTCTGTATCTTTTCCCTCTCAGTAGGGACCACATAAGGGCACAAACGGGATAGCTGATCGAACTTTCGGTAGACTTTGCTTACCGACATGTTCCCTTGCGTCAACTCTGAGAACTCTTTCTGTTGTTGTCTCAGAGATGCAGGGTCGTAATATTTCTGGTTAAATTCTTCCAGAAATTCCGCCCAACTCATGGTAGACACGTCTCTCCTCATTCGCACTATGTCCCACCAAAACCGAGCATCTTTTCTCAGCACAAAAGACGCACATGCAACCTTCTCTCGGTCGGTTAGGTTCATGAACTCCATGATCACTTGTAATGACGACAACCAGTCTTCAGCCTCTAAGGGATTTGTAAACCCTTCAAATTCTGGTGGTCTGCATACGCCTGAATCTTTCATAGAGGGGTTCCAAATTCAATACTGGTTGAGGTTCAGGAGCTCTCTCATGTACTGCACCTGGAGGAATAACCGGATCTACCTCAGCTTGTTGTTCTACTTGGGTACCCTCAGAGCCTTGTCTCTGTTCTAGCTCCTCTACCCGTCGCCTCAGATTTGCATTTTCTTGCATCTGAGCTTCTAACAAAGCTTGTATCTGATCCAATCTCTCCATAATATCAGGACGTCCCTCTCGTCCTTCTGGTCGATTTCGCAAATCCACCATCTTACCTATTGTCCTATTATAGCACAATAATTCACCGTTAGCTTTTCCATAACCACATTTGTAAAATTATATCAATTCACGAAATTTAGGGTAATGTAAAGCCACATCATCATAACACATCATCGTACAACATATAATCATTTTGATATTTCATTCATAGCAAAACATTTATATGTCATACATAGTCATCACCAGTCATATATACATCGGCCTGGATGTACAAAATAGCCACAAGTCTATACAAAAGAGCTTTTCTCTAAGCTACTTATGTACATATACACATCTACTGGTCACTCATTCCCCGCATCTGGGACTAGAGGATATTCTTCCGGATCCTCATCGTCATCGGTATCATCTGAATCGTCACTGTCTCTAGGCAATGCTCCCTGTCCTGAGTCATCGCCTCTTCGCGGTCTAGACGGTCCAGCCTCATGATCATTCATCATTCTTCTCGGCTCGAAGATGCGTGCAAACATTTCATCTTGACCCAGCGTCTCTCGTCGACTCTGCGTCAGATGCTCGATCAGAATCTCTCTCTCAATCGTCCTGATCGTCACCACGAACTCTTAGAGCGTCGGAGGAAACGGCTTGATTACCCTCTGTCTCAACTCCAAGGGTAAACCTTTCCAGAACAGCTCGCAACAGTTTGCTTCAGTGAGGTTGGGCAACGGACATCTTCTCCTGATGGTCTCCTCAAATCATGCTGCATAAGACATCACCGTCTCACCAGACAGCATGACCATCTTCTCTGTCTGGAGAATGTAGTCCCTGACCTCATCAAATCCGGGATACGCAGGTGTATCAGCCTCTCGTCTCTCTGGAGGTGCTGGAGCAGGTGTTGGATCCCTAGGCGGAAACTGATCAGCCAATCACTGACAGAACTTAGCCCAACTGAATCCTAGTAAAACCTCCTGGTCGCAATATTGCCAAAATACTCGAGCGTCTCCCTGAAACATACTGACTACCAGCTGGATCCACATATCTCGATCGATGTCACATATCGCCATGATCCTCTCTACGGCATGGAGCCAGTCCTTGGTCTCCATCGACTGTCGTCCACTGTCAAACATCGGGGGACTGCTAGCTCGGAATGCCTGTACTGCCCGTGCCGACACTCTCACCCCAACATGTTGGCATCCACCAACAACTGGAATGTCCACTACTACAGGTGGATGAACTATCGGTCGTGGCTGTACAATATCTACTGGCGCTGGCGCTGGTACTGGTACTGGTACCGGAGGTCTCTCGGGCACCGGGGGTCTAACTACCGGTCGTTGGGCAATAGACGGCCTCATAATAGGTCTCGTCCATACCCGTAGTACTCCTCTTGGTCGTGGTAGCGGTGGTCTCACATATGGAGGTCGGTCATCTTGCTACCTATAAGATAATTATTTTCATATAAGAAAATAATTAACTAAACTTAAGTAAACTACTTACTTGGATAGCGGTACAGGATGCGCGAAGTGTCAAATCGGGATATGGTCACACTGCTCTGATATACCAACTGTGACAGCCGTTGGTATTCAAAACCAAATCAGTCGCAAACCTTGCTCTGATATACCAACTGTGGCAGCAGTTGGTATTATAAACTAAACCAATCTCAGACCTTGCTCTGATACCAACTGTGGCGGCCCGCCCCTCGTAGAGATCATACAATACTATTACAGTTGAGCTTATCGCTAACTGCGATAGATTGTACTCTCGTGGGTCGCCGGCTTATCTCACTCTCTTTTAAAATCATGTCGTTTTTTTGGGGAAAATTTTTTTTTTTTTAACATCATGTAAAACCTTTCCCACTATTTACTTTGTTAGCAAGTACAAAGTAATATAAATAATACAGTACTTTTGTAAAATATGCATAATTACAAAAGAACTGTTTCCCCCTTTTTCCCTTCACTTTAACGCTCAGCGGGAAGACTCTGGCAGTACCATATCCCTCGCCTAGTTATCCCATTTGACACACGCCATCCCGTCCGCATCCAGTCAAACAAGCTACTGAGCTGGTCGCTTACCTGCAACATTAACAAAAATGGTGAGCTACAGGCTCAGTAAGTTCAAACATGCAAGAAATAAAATTTCTATGAATAGTACAATTCATCGTAAATAGTATCGTTGACCACTATTCATATGTGAATAGTAACTTTGACCACTATTCATGGTAAACAGTAAGTTTGACCACAACACCGTGTCACACTAGTACATCTACCGCGATGTTAGTGCTCTCACTAAACTGTCTTATGCTCAATTATGGCACAGTTTCAGTTTTAGGTCATTATCTTTGATTACGTTTTGGTTTTGAACTCAGGTTGGCAGTACCATTTAAGTGCGCATGACTGGGAGCGGTACATTAGTGCTGACCTCCACAGCCTTAATCTCATAGCCCCGAAGGCAAAATAGTACATGACTGGGAGCGGTACATCAGTGCTGACCTCCACAGCCTTATCTCATAGCCCCGAAGGCAAAAGTACCTCCCTATACGGAAGGCTGGTACGCCAGAAAGTGGTTTCATTACCGACTTTTAACATTCTAACTCGGTGACTTCACATTGTCCCGTGGTTAGGAATGGTTCACATTTTAATTTTAGTTGAGTGAGTTTTATTAACCTCGTTCTAGTGCCCGAAGCACAATTAACCATGTGTCCCATTCTTATAGTGCCCATAGCACATTTCGTCTCTCTCTCTATTCTATCATAGTGCCCGTAGCACATAAGTACCTAACTTATAGTTAGTACATTAAAGTTAGCACAATATTGCTATATGTTACAGACAGATAAATGTCTGAACTTACCTTATCAGACTGTTCCCTTTCTCTCTCTTAGATCTTGAATCGCCTTCCTTGTAGGCCGATTTTGGGATCCTACAGACAAAACTATGTCTGTTAATTTCTTTTTTATTTATAGCTTTTATTTTTCATTAAAAAGCTTAAATAAAACCTATTTATAACTTTTTTAGGTTTTATTTATTATTTTCACCATTTTCCCCCAACTTTTGCAAAATTACGATTTTACCCCAATATTTTGGCAAAATTACAGTTTTGCCCCTGACGGAGTTTTATTGATCCAGACTGCATTTTTGGCTCTCAGGAACTTTTCTGACTCTTTTCTAATCATTACCGGGTTCGTTTCTATTTTATTTCCACTTTTTGCTTTCCCGGCCCTCGGGAAGCACTATTCCGACCCTTACGTCGGTTTAGCGATTTTCTATCGTTTCGGAGTCTCAAATGGACGTTTCACTAGTATTTAAAATGTTCATCTAGACATTCCCGACCTAGGTCTCCGAGGCTCGGGTTTTCGGTTCCCGACTCGGACCTTTTTTTCATTTCCAAAAACGCCCCCCCCCCTCGGGGTCGGTTTTTCAATTTCACTCACGTTTTTCATTTTCAAGGGGATGGGTTACTATTCACGACCCACCCCTTAAATTTTTTTCCTTATTCAATTTTTCCGTTAAGGACTCGGGTTTCCGTCCCGGCCCTAACTTTTATTTTAAATTCCTATTTTACCCCGAATGCCGTTTTTGAAATTTCGGCAGCATTTCGACGTAATTTTAAGGCTTCCGGCGTTAGGTACGCCTCGAACCGTATGTACCTGCCACGTACTATACCACAAGCCTATTTTATGTAAAAGTTTTCCAAACATTTACATAAAAACCCACAAAATTCCAATTCCACATTATCACCCACATAACAAAATTTTTTTCACAATTTTACCCTTAATTTGGTTTCGGTTTTCACAACAAAACCAAACCAAATTTTGTCAAACTTTCACCACACCTTAGGCCATTCAAATGTCACGTTTTTAACACATTTTCAAGCCCATTTTCTTTGCATTTTCAACCAAATTTCCTAGGGTTTTTACCCTTGTATAACCCACGGCCAAAGAATGAAAACATGCCAAACAATTTTGTTTCATTCTTTCCATTATAAATTCATCATTTGCATATTGAAATGCATAATTCCAATCAACCAAATACCACATAAAACCATGAAAATTTTTCTTCCAAACCATTATTAAACCCCACGGCCATTTAATGTAATTCACACCAAGAATTTTTTTAAGCTTTTCACCATGACATACAAGCTTTATTCTTCGCCAATTTCAACTTTGAAAGCATGTTAGCAATTAACCACAAAGTTTTCTCATTGGTTACCTAAGGTAACCCACGGATTTTCCTTTGAAAAACCAACCAAAATTTGGTTTTTCTTTACACAATTTGCATGGTTTTCTTCCTTATTACATCCTTAACAAAACCCAACATCAATTCAATGGAAAACAACCAAAAATTTGCCATCTTTTTCTCACTATTCACCCACGGATTTTAAGAAGAAAAACCATGAAAAATTAAGTGAAAAAGGGAGTTACCTTGGTCTAATGCTTCCTTTGTCTTCAAGGAACACTTTGACACTCTCTTTTGTGAAGAAAAGTTGAAGAAAATCTTGGTTTCCCTTGGGTGGCTCACGTAGACTCCATGGAAGAAACTTAGAAAATTTTTTCCTTTTGGTTTGGCTTGAAAAATGGGTCTCGGACAATATGTCACTAAGTTGCCGACTTAACCATGCAAGAAAGCCAATTAATTTGGCTCTAAACCAATGGAATTTTGACACCTTTCATGCCTAATTCTTTCTCCGTTTTTCAAAAATTAAAAATGGTAATTTTTGGCCAAATCTTGGCCTTTAGATCAAAAAGTGATTAAATCCTAGCCATTAATGCCACCAACCACCTTATTTATTTCATTTATTAATTTTGATTTATGATGTCATAAATGCAAAAGTGAAAGTTGACTTTGACTTTCACTATTCACATTAATTCGACTACTTTTTGACCGATGTCAGTTCGAGCCGAAATTTTCCTGAAATCGTCCCGGCGTGTTCCTGAGGTCTCCTGTGCAGTCGAATCAATTTAATCTGCTTCCGTTTGATCAAAATCAATCCCGGAAGTTTACCGTCTTTTATTGGCTCGGTTAGGGTTTTCAATGCCGATTTTAGCACCGTTTCACCCGTTTCAACTCAGTGAATTTTTCCAACACTGAATTCTTACTCGTCAGTATTGTTAGAACATTTTCACATATTCTAAACAATATAAATACATTTATTTCACTCTTTAAATAGTACAAATTGTTATATGCATACAATTGTACATTTTTCATCCGAGAACTGCCTGAATTTCCCGGTTGTCACAGTGGCACCCATGAAAGGGGTGATGCACTTTTGGAAGAAAGGGAAGCCTAGCCCTAGGTATATAGAACCCTTCGAGATTATCGAGAGACTCCAGAAGGTAGCTTATAGATTAGTGCTCCCTCCTGAATTAGCTTCAGTACATAATGTTTTCCACGTCTCAATACTAAAGAAGTACATGCCAGATAGCTCCTATGTTCTGAGCTAAGAACCCATCGAAGTCCACGCCGATCTGACATACGAGAAGAAACCCATGTGGATCTTAGCTAAAGAAGATAAAGTACTTAGGAATAAAGTTATACAGCTTGTAAAAGTGTTGTGGTGGAAACATAGTATAGAGGAAGCCATATGGGAATGGGAAGAAGATATGAAAAGAGGCTTCCTGGAATTATTCTAATTTTCGAGGAAAAAAATTTTGTAAGGGGGTAGGTTATAAGGACCCCCATAATCATGGAACATATTTACCATGTAATAAGTCATTAAGGAATGAAATTGGAATAATTTGATGGCTTTTAGTGCAAATTTAAAGAACACGGTCAGGTACACGTCCATGTAAGTAGCCGTGTACCGTTTGAACTATATACATGAGAGAGGCCATGTGAGTAAACATGGTCGTGTAGTGTAACGCGGTCAGGTACACAGTTGTGTAAGTGACCATGTACCGCTCAGGTAGATGAACGTGTTTCCAAGACATGGCCGTGTTGAGCAGTCTCAACTAGTACACATCCATGTCTGGAGTGTACACGCATGTGTTACCTTATACATGCCCATGTAAGAGCCCGTGTAGAAGGTCGTGTATTACGTAGAGAGCCGTTGTGAAGACTCTCATGATTCATGAAACCTAATTACTATGTAATGAGTAATTAAGTTAAAAAATACAGCATATTTTCCAATTGAATAGATTAAACAGGTACAGTAATATTTAATTACTATTCATGCTGTGAAAGGGGCAACCGACAGTGAAATCAGTCCACCCTATTATGTGTATATGCGTATGAGACACGCAATATTAAGAAACCACTCCAGATGACCATTTTTTGACACAGAACTAGTGAGCAAGTCATTAGTACACTCAGACTGGTTATCTAAGTATAGCAGTGATAGCAACCCTATCAAAGGTACAGTATCGAGAAAATGGTCTAGATGACCTCTTCTCACCCAGAAACTAACAAAATCAGGGTCAAGACACTCAGATTATTCAGTTAAACAGAAAACAGTGAATACTAGAAATGCAGTGTCAAGTTAATGGCCAAGACGACCTTAATTTGTGTTAGGAAATGCCCTAAGCATTAGAGACATTTTGATGTATTTATTTTGAATTGGATAATAAAATTATATATAGAGGTTATTCATTACATTGCTGTGTGTCCTCATTTTTATTTACATGTTAAAGTAAATGTAAGCAAATATGGCTCCCTGACTGCTTGTGTTAAGACTGTTAGAACGTTGCATGCAATGGACTTTTTGTAAGCGGTCTAAACTAAGGTCTGTAGTCTATGGGTTTAGACCGAACATCTAACTCATGTTAAGACTATTATGTTGTCCAAAGTCATGATAGGGACGGTTTGTCTTGACTGTCTGGAGCATAGACTCCCAAGTAATGACATAGATATGTTGCTTGGTGGTGACATATTAGACCAGGACTAAAGCGTGATTGATCTACATAGTACGCTATGAGTGGATCGATCTGCTTTTGACGTTCATTGTGCAATAACCTTAATCCTGAGTGAATGAACAACTTCATGTACATGACTTGTGTACTTTGATGTTCTAATGGCTAAAGCTTCTCAGAGGTAGTAAGCTTATAGACAGGTTCGTTGGGTGCATGACTTGTATACGATGAAGGGTTTGTTTACAGAAATTGGAATCATAGCTCTAACAAGGAGTTAAGGGTATCCTCTTATAGGCATTATACTGGATGTGAAAATGGACAAGGCCTTGGGTTGTCTGCTAGGCGGATGACTTCTTATTCACATATGATGAATAATCATTTTCTTTATTCAGTAGTATAATGGAACTTTAAGATAGCCTGATCAGTAGGATTGAACGAACTATGACCTAAGGCTGATCATGGATATCATATGAGGGTTCTGCATACATGACAAGGTCATTGGATGATAGCTTGTCATAGGCTTACATAATACGGTATATAATTGGGAGTTCAGTTTCAGGTTTATAGTGGTGTGACTCTGAAATTAGTGATCATATGATTGAGTTGTTCGTTAAACAATGATGATCATATGGATTCACAGGAGGCCGATTATATATGTCTAATTGGTCCCTCTACTAGCTCCATATAACTCCTTAACGTTTGCCAAATTGATTTGTGTATGCTATTGGCTAGTTGATTATGCATGGACGGTGTTGACATAGGATTAGGATGGTGGATAAGATTCTCTCCGGTTGAATTCAGATTTTGTTTTGGATAATAGAGTACACAATTATTCGAACTCTAAATAAAGTTTCCATGATTTTATTTGAGATTGGATTGGAGTTGTAGAAAATTATCCATGAGAACAAGAATTTGAAATACAACTGTTTTGTGGATTTTGAAACTTGAAATTTGAAATTTGAATTTGAAATTTGAATTTGAAATTTGAATTTGAAATTTAAATTTGAAATTTGAAATTTAAATTTTGAATCACAGTCTAAGTACGATTCGAATTTCTTGTGGTAAATCCACAAAGAATGAAATTCGAATTTGAGTTGGATATAGAGAGGAAAATCTTGTTTAAACCCTACTTGAATTTTGAATCCAAATCCTAACAAACTTGGTCGAAAATTTTGAGGATTATCCTCATAGAATTTTCAGATTTTTTGTGGATAAGATTCAGGGAAAAATTCAAGTTTCAACCATAGTTGAATTTGGATTCTCTCCTCCCTGGAGAATGGCCAAAATTTTGAGGTAGATCTCATGAGGATTTTCGGTTATTTAGGATAAGGATGAGGTAAAATTCAAGCTTGAAAATCCTAGTTGAATTTTGATTCTTCCCTTACTTTTTGTGGCCGAAAATATTTAAGGAAATCCTAAAGAGATTTTCGAATTTTTAGTTGGTTAAGAGGAGATAAAATTCAAGTTAAAATCCTGTTTGAATTTTGAATGGAAAAACCTAAAGTGGCCGAATTTTTTAGTTGGGATTTGGCCTTGATAAATTCAGATTTTTTGGTTGTGGATAAGGGAGAATATCTTCTCCTAATCCAATTCAAATTCAGAGGATCACTTCATGCAAGTCTATAAATAGAGGTCCTGCCACTCCAGTTCTCTTAGACCACAGACTCTCAGGTGAGCAGGCTTATTGTTGCATAACTCACCGTGACAATAAGTTCTTTAGAGATCTGGGTGGTCGGAAGAAGACTAGCAGTGCTAGCATACCGATCGAGGTTCAGAGTGCCCACACACTTAGCCATTCAGGAATTAGAGAATAATAGAAAAGGCTAGTTGGTTGAAGCCCTCCGGTTATTCTCCTCCTGCAGATTGGCATCCTTGAGGTATGAGTTTAAATTGTTGTTGGTATATTGTATATGGCATCATGAGATATTTAACGATCTTGAAAAATTTTTATTGTTCCGCTGCACCACTCTGATATGTTTTTACCGATTTATTTCCTACAATTTGACCTAAGACTGATATATTTACAGTCAGCGGGCTCAATTTAGTTAATTGAGCATAAAACGAGAATTTTTGTTTGAGAAATATGCAATATCGGGAAGAGGGTCAAGACGACCTTTTCTCGCACTGAAACTGATTTATTTAGACTCAAAACGCTCAAATTAGTCAATTGAGCACAAGACACATTTTTCGAGATGGGGTCATGCAGATCCCGAAAACTATTCCAAACAACCTCGGATGGACAAAATACTAATAAAATTGAAATCGGCATTTCCAAATTAGTCAGGAGAGACTGTGTTTGAAATTTCACGGGAAAACGCCTCATTATGCGTGTGTAAGGGCAACATAGTGTAGACATAACTATAGTATAGAAAATGAATAGTAAAATAGACACAAAATGGGCTCATAAGCAGGACAACCCAACTAGGAATTATCAATTTAAGAATCGGATTCAGAAAATCCAATTTCGGTGGAAATCTAGAACACCGTCGAGAAAAAGTCGGATACCAAAAGAAGAAAATTAGACTGCGAAAAGAAGACTTTACAGGTGAATTTATTCCCTAGAAAACTGTGTGCAAGCAGCCCAAACAGCCCCAAACACAACCCTAAAAATAGGGAGAAGTTTTCCCTAAAACAAGGGATGTGTTGGCCCCCTTTTTGATTAAAATAAGCTATAGTTTTCATCACATGACCAACAAAAAATTTTTTATATGGCTCCCTTCCATATGCGCGCAGCCCTTGATTTTTGGAGGGTGAAAAAGATAGCAATTTATCCCTTAATTTGGTAAAAATTTGGCTTGATTAATTGGACTTAAGGTTAATTAATCTTGCTTGACTTTTCCTATAAATAGGTGTGCTCACCCTTATGTATTGTTCCTTTCTTTTGCTCTCCCAAAAACCAAGCCCTTCTCTCCCTTTTTCTATCAGCCAAGGCTGACACTCCTAGCTGCCAAAACACCTAAAATTTTCACCAAAAATACTTACCAAAAAATTTTCCCCTTCAAGCTTATGTTAGGAGGTTTCCATCTAAACCATTTCTAGGTTATTTTTGGTTAGATTCTAGAACCAAACTTTGTGGTTTTAGTTGTTATTTTGGTTTGATGATAAAAAGAAATTTTTTGTCTCATTTCTAGTAAAGGCTGACCCCATTTTCTCCTTTGGTCCACACAGTAAACTTTGGTCACCCAAGCCTCAGTTCGGTTGTGCTTGCTTCATAGCACGTAAGGTAAAACCGAAAACCCCCTTTTTGTGGTTAGTCATTTTTAAGTTTTGATAAATGGAAATTTATGTGTATTTATTTATCTAATGGGTTGTAATAAGTTTATTTTGAGCCCTTAGGTTTTTTATTTTTACGTTTATGTGGTTGTGTGGTTATGGTTTAAATTTTTATGGATAGATGTGTGTGTGTGTGTGTATGTAGACGTATAAGATGGCTGGACACATAAATCTGTCCCCAGTTTTAGGCCATGGGTTTGGCCATTTTTGACCCCCTTAGGTTCCAAATTTGGGATTTGGTAAAACATAAAGTTTTAAGGAAATTTCGTTATGGTTGTTTTTGTCTCAAATAGCTTTTGGCCAAAAATGACTCTAAGATAGACTTTTTGAGTAGTTTTTAATTGGAGTTCAAAACTAGGACCAAAATCCTGAGCACAGGAATAGTCTCGGGTTTTGTTAAAAACGACCAACTTAGAGTTTGAATCAGATCTCAAGCTCAACACGAAAGTTGTAGATCTCATCGAAATCTTTAAAATACGTACACTTGTTTTAAAAATTTGGCCGTTTCATGCCTCAAACAGAGTCGTATTCAATAAGCGTAAAACTAAGATTTTTCTAAAACTGAATACAAAGTTAGCCACTAGTTTGATAAGTTTAGGACCAATTAGAGTTTGATTTGAGCTTCGAGATGAATACGAGAGTTGTTCATCTCATCGAGAAAGGAAACACAAGCTAATGTATGGTCACCCTTGTATAGAAAAAAACCTAAGCTTGCTTAACCAACTTAAGCTTGATTAATCAAGCTAACTTTAGGCTAATTTTGAAACAAATTCCAGTCCCCTTTCTGCCCATTCCCACCGAATTGCTACAGCCATAATGGAGGGGAAATTAAACAATAATTTTTGGTTGATGGCTTGATGGAAGTGTGACATTGTTTAATATTTTATGTCATAACCTAATCAAATTTTTTATTTCTTACTAGCTAAAAACCAGCTAGTTTTCCAGCTAGAGAACACAGTTTTGGGCCAGAAAAATTTCATCTGTGTTGCTCTCTCCGCAGTCCAGTTTTCTACTGTGGTTTTCGGTCCTTTTTCAGTAGTGTTTTGATTTTCATCCCGAAATCAGATTTTCATCCCGAAATCAGATTTTCTGAATCCAATTTTTACACTGATGATTTCTAGTTGATTTATATTATCTAAGAGCTCATTCTACACCAATTTACTATTCATTTTCTATACTGTAGTTGTGTCTACACTGTGTTGTCCTTTTGCACGCAAACCGAGGCGTTCCCAGGTAAAATTTCAGACACAGTCTCTCTTGACTAATTCGGATGTGCTGATTTCAATTTTATTAGTCTCATGTTCGTTCGTGGTCATCTGGACTAGTTTTTGGTATCTGTGTGACCCCGTCTTGAAAAATGTGTCAAGTGCCTGATTGACTAATTTGGGCGTCATGAATCTAAATATATCAGTTTCGGGGTGAGATAAGGTCGTCTTGGCCAATAACTTGACACTGCATTTTCACTATCTACTATTCACTACTTTCTGTTCTAACTGACTAGTCTGAGTGTTCTGACTCCGATTTTGTCAGTCTCTAAACGAGAAGAGGTTATCTGAACGATTTTCTCGGTATTGTACCCTGCTAGGGTTTCTATTGCTATTATGCTCAAACGTTCGATCCGAGCTTTTTGGTGATCTGTTCACCAGTCTTGTGTCAGGAAATGATCATCTAGACTAGTTTCCTGATACTGCTATTTCATACATTTATACATGCAATAGGGTGGATCGGGTTCACTATCAGTTACCCCCTTTCACTTTATGAATAGAAATAAACAGTACCGTACTTGTTTAATCTATTCAATTGAAAATTATATTGTATTTTTTAACTTAATTACTCATTACATAGTAATTAGGTTTCATGCATTTTAAGGATCTGCACAGTGACTTTTTGCTCATTACACAACCTCCTACATGGGTGTGTACAAGGCTACACGGGCGTGTACCAGTTGAGCTTGCTCAACACGACTGTGTCTTGGGACAATTTTATTTTACCAATTGGTACACGACCTCTTACACGGCCGTGTACCTGGGCATGTCACACTACATGACCATGTACACCTACACAGCCTCTAACATTCTAACAACCTGATCAGTACACGGTCACTTACACGGCCGTGTACTTTACTGTGTTCACCTACACAGCCATGTTTACTCACATGGCCTCACGCACGTGCACAGTACCAACGGTACAAGGCCATTACACAGCCGTGTACATGACCGTGTTCACCTACACGGCCATGTACAGTTGCATGGCCATTTTCACGCGCACAGTCCGGACAGTACACGGCCACTTACATGGCCGTGTATATGCCCATGTTCTTCAATTTTTGCACTAAAATGCATCAAATTATTCCTCAATTTCTCATTAATTGAAATTCAAGTTACAGGAATGGGGCGGTCCTTACACCATGATACAAGTTATAGTCACTTAAGGTAATAGTGACCTAAAAATGATGTTAATTAATTTATTGGGTAACAAATCAATTAACCACGCATAGAGAATCAAACTACGGAGAGAGAGAAAGTTAGTACCGACGGCAATCAGTACCATACGTTAGCATCTGCTTTAGTTACTAACGGTATTAGTGACTTAGCAAGAGTATTAATGGGATACGTGTTGTTAACAGGTAGTTACCTGTAATTTGACAAGGATGAGAGTACAAGTTTACTTGCAAATTAGGTAAGTACAACTCCGCCTATCGCATGAGCCAAATGAATTTAAAGTGTTGATTTTTCACAGTATGTTAAGTATTTACAAACCATGCACTGTTGTTGTATAGCATGTTAAGAAAGCACATAGTTTCACAATCGCATAGATTGATGAAAGCATGAGTTAGATGCCATACATCCCTATCGCATAAGATTAGGGACAGCTTAGTAGAGCATATGGCCAGATTAGATAAACAATTGGGAAATTAATAAACGTGTCGTACCGGCCTTTTCCGTTGAAGAGGTTTTTCAAGTTTAAATAAGATAAGCCTCCATTGACGGCTCTTAAGTTTGTTATCATGGATGTTTCCAATGATCCATGCACACTCGGTATTGACATACGGGCCCTCAGCTAGACATAGAAAAGAAAAAGAATATTGAAACATAATATAAGCATAATCGGATCATGCATTATTCACGATATAGTTCACTATGCTTTCAGCTATAGTTGAGATGCATTCAGTACACAATGTTTTCTGTTATGCATACAGTATATGATGTTCTACATTCAGTGATATGTGATATTCTGGTATGTGAAATGTTTCAGTGGTATATGTTGGTATATGACATGCTTATATGGATTTAAGTATGTATTATGATTTAAACATGTTTTGTGGATGACATGTTGTACTTACTGGGTGTATATTTATGCTGTAGGTAAGTGTCCTACGTCTTAAACCTCAATGGGCGATGATGGCAGCGGAGGCGGATGTGAGGATGAGGTTATGGATATCACTGCGAGTTTAACTTCAGCACAGTATCGAGTAACAGTATATTTTAAATAGTATATTTTGAATAGTAATTAGTTAAATAATTTTATAAGTATGTATGTACGATTGAAATCCTTATGATTTAGACTCTGTATTTTAAAGTATACGTATGTAAATAGTAAATACGTATGCAATAAAAAAAATCCCCTAAAATTTATGGTATCAAATTAAGCAAGTTTAAGTAATACTTTTTAAGCAAGTTAAGTAGCAATAGTTTTAAGTGATGGTCTGGGCCACTCAGGGCATAGGACGTTACACAGATGTTAGAGGACATGTTGAGAGCTTGTATCCTAGACTTAAGGGGATTAGAAGCTACCCTTGATTGAGTTTTCAAACAATAACAGCTACCATTCCTCTATCAGGATGGCACCATACGAGGCGCTTTATGGAAGAAAATGCAGAACTCTAGTTAACTGGCATGAGACTGGAGAGAAACAGCTGGTCAACATGGACTCTATCAAGAAAATAATGGCAAACGTGAAGCTGATACAAGAGTGACTAAATACAGTGCACAGTCGATAGAAGAGTTTGCTGATAAGCACCGTAGACCCCTCGAGTTTCAATTAGGAGACTCGGTCTTTCTCAAGGTGGCACCCATGAAAGGGGTGATGCGCTTTGGAAAGAAAGGAAAACCCAGTCCTAGGTACGTAGGACCATTAGAGATAATTGAGAGAGTCGGGAAGGTGGCATATAGACTAGCGCTTCCTCTTGAGTTAGCTTCAGTGCATAATGTCTTTCACATCACGATGCTGAAGAAGTATGTGCTAAACAGTTCCTATGTTCTGAGTCAAGAATCAGTCGAGGTACATACTAATCAGGCGTACAAGGAGAAACCCATGTAGATCTTAGCCAAAGAAGAGAATGTGCTTAGAAATAAAGTAGTGCCACTTGTAAAAGTATTGTGGCAGAATCATAATGCTGAGGAAGCCACATGGGAACGGGAAGAAGATATGAAAAAAGACTTCCTAGAATTATTCTAATTTTCCAGGATGAAAATTTTGTAAGGGGGGTAGGTTGTAATGACCTCCATGTTCATGGAACCTAATTACTATGTAATAAGTAATTAAGTTAATGAATCCAGTATAATTTTTCCAGTTGAATGAATTAAACGGGTATAGAAACGTTTAATTACTATTCATGTAGTGAAAGGGCAACCGAGAGTGAGATCGGTTCACCTTAGTATATGTGAGTGTGCGTGTGAGACACGCAGTATCAAGAAACCAGTCCAGACGATCATTTCTTGACAAAGAACTGATGAGCTAGTCATCAGTATGCATAGACTGGTTATCTGAGCACAGTAGGATAATTACTCTGATAGATGTATAGTATCGAGAAAAATGGTCCAGATGACCTCTTCTCACCCAAAAACTGACGAAATCAGAGTCAGAACGCTCAGACTAGTCAATTAAATAGAAAGTAATGAATAGTAAATAGTAGATACGTGGTGTGAGGTTAATGGCCAAGACGGCCTTAATTTGACATAAAACTAATAAATTTACAATCAACAGGCTCAATTTAGCCAATTGACCACAAAGCGTGAAATTTTGTTTGAGAGATATGCAGTATCGGGAAAGGGGTCAAGACGACGTTTTCTCATCTCGAAACTGATATATTCAGACTCTTTACACTCAAATTAGTCAATTGAGCACAAAACACTATTTTCGAGGTAGGATCACACAGTACCTGAAAACTGGTCCAGACGACCTCAGATGGATGTAAAACTGATATATTTGGACTTAGCATGTCTGAATTAGTCAGTTTAGCCCATGTTAAAATTTTTGCATATAATAAGTACTATTCATGTGCGGTGCCAATACAGTATATTGGCACAATTACAGGATCGGAAATATGAGATGATCCGAGGGCTAGGAAGAAAAGTAAGTTGGATCCAAGGGCCTAAAAAGTAAGTTGGACCCAAGGGCCTAAAATTGGCCAAGAATTGCATGAAGAAATTTTGGGAAAGATTGTTAACTTGGATAAGTATGTGACTTAGGAGCAAAAAAAAAAAAAAAACTCTCATTTTTCCTCCCTCTCTCTCTCTCTCTCTCCCCACAACATCATGCATGCATAGTAACCAACTACCTGAAACAACGTCTGTTTTCGACACCGCCGGTATCATTGAAAAGATCTCATCGAGCTGAGTCCAACGGTGGGTCGACGTGACGGAACCGCCACCGAAGGAAGCCGCACGCACTGCCCAAAGCTGCCGGAAATGCGTGATTTTTCTCGACGCCATAACTCCACCATCCGACCTCCGATCGAGGTGATTCTGGCCCAAAATGATTCATGGTGAAGAGAAGAACAAAACCTATACCTCATTTCACTTTAACGGCCACCGGATCACGCTGTCCAAGTCAGCCCCGTCGTCACCATGTCGCTGCCATGAAAGTTACTGATTCCGGTGAAGGTGAGTGACACAACCAAGCTTAAAATGCTCAAAAAGGTTCGAAATATCAAAGCCCGAAGTCAATTTCAAGAAAGCACCATGGCACGGTGGAGATCGGTGCTCACTGCCACCGTCTACTATTGGAGGCTTGATTTCCGATGATGGGTGCTCTGTTTTGGTAAATTGACATCGAAAATGGGCTCCTCTCATTGAGATCTACGATTTGGTATCGATCTTGGCCCACATAATCGCCAGTCAACATCGGTCAATGGTGTCCTGGACCCCAAAATTTGAAAATTGGCTCTCTGACCTAATTCTGACATTCTGGACACGTCTGTGGCATTGGATTTGCAAATCAGAATTTCAAAAGTGAAGAACGCTGATTCAATGATTGCGCGGTCTAGACTAAACAGCACTTTTGATCATCGATGGGAACAATTTTGGTAGTGATTTTGATCCCTTTTTTCCTCATTTTATTGTTGGAATAATTATCTATTAATTATGGATTTTTGGCTTGAGAAATTATAAGAAAAATGGATGAAATATCGAAAAAGAAAATGTGTGGAAATATGAATATTTTTATGGAAAAAGTTGAGTTTTTACATAAAAATTAGGCCTCTGGTTGAGTACATTGTAGATTAGAATTGGTTAGATGATTTTGAGGTATTTCGTAAATGCCGAGAACCCAAAAATTAAGCGATAATGCTGTCGAAATTTCTAAAATGACACAACGGGATATTTTAGTAAACGAAGGGTAAAAATGTGATCGGGATGGAAACCCGAGCCCCCTCGGTGACCTAGGCCCAGGAAAGAAGCATGGATGTTTTGAGGATTAGTAAATCGCCCATTCGAAATCTCGAAATGTAAAGAAAACAAAAAAAAAAGACCCTTATGCTAGAATAGTACCACCAGAGGGATGGGTGTGAACTAAGTATAAAATTTAGGGTGATGAAAGCAGTAAAGGTAACCCGATAGGCTATATAGTCAACAATGCGTAAGGTAATCAGTCAAGGACTGAGTTTGAATGGGATAGTGAGAGATGGTGATTAATTTGTCAAGTAGACAAATTAATCAAGCACGATTAGATACTAAACTCCCAAAGTAGAGCAGTTAGATACCGATAGGTATCGGTACCACACAACGATAGATTTATTAGTCACTAATGATAGTAGTGACCTAAGAACGACGTTAATTAACTTATTGGGTAAATAAATTAATTAACCACGATTAGAAAATCAAACTCTCAAAAGGAGAGCAGTTAGTACTGACAAGGATCGATACCACACAACGATAGAATTTTTATTAGTCACTAACAACCATAGTGACCTAAGAGTGAGTTTTAATTGAAATGCATTATGATTTCAGGTAGAGACCTATAAATTGATGAGGCAAGGTACAAATTTGCTTGTAGATTAGGTAAGTATAACTCCACCTACACCATGAGCAAAAATGAGTTTAAATTGTTGTTTTTACACTTGTAAACCATGCACAATTGTTGCTTAGCATGATAGAAGTGTTTATATTTCATAATCGGATAGATTAATGAAAGCATGAGTTAGATGCCATACATCCCTATCAAGTAAGATTAGGGGATAGCCTAGTAAAGCATATGGCCTAATCAGATAAAGAATTGGGTAATTAAATTAAGATGTCGGTATAAGGGGTACAAGGCCTACAACTACTACCGACGCAAGGCCCACAATATGTATATAAATATAACGGGCGCAAGGCCCACGAGCGCAAGGCTCACTATGCCCTTTCAGATAAGAAAAGATAATGGATATTAAAGCATAATATGAGCATAATCGGTTTATGCATTATTCATGTTATGCCTTAATTATAATTACAGCATGCTTCCATCTATAGTTGATATGCATTTAGTATATGATGTTTTCTGTTATGCATTCAATTATGTGATGTTTCAGTTATGTATTCAGTTATGTGTGATGCTTAGATTTGCATCCAGTATGTGGAATGTTTCAGTGCATGGTATACGTTGTGTGTACATGACATGCTTATACGTTTTAAGTATGACTTCTGTTTTAAACATGTTTTGTGAATGACATGTTGTACTTACTGGGTGTAAAGCTCACAGTGTGTGTTCATGCTGTAGGTAAGCGACCTATGGCTTAGACCTCGATGGACGGTGATGGTGGCAGAGCCGGATGTGAGGGTGAGGTTATGGATACCACCGTAAGTGTTGACTTCTGCACAGTATTAAACAAACATTTTATTTTTGAGTAGTAACCAGTTAAACAACTTCATAAGTATGTATGTAAGATTAAACTTCAATTGTTTTAGACCTTTGTATTTGTAAAGTATATGTACGCATGTGAATAGTGAAACGTACATATATATCAAAAAATATATATATCCCTAAAATTATGGTATCAAAGTAAGTAAGTTTGATTAATAGATTTCAAGTAAGTTAAGTATCAGCAAGTTTTAAGTGACAGTCTGAGCTACTCAGGGTTCAGGCTATCACAATTTATGTAACAATAGGCCTGCTCACCTGACAGTTTGTAGTCTAAAGAAAATAGGAGTGGAATGACCCCTATTTATAATATTTCATGAGGTGACCTTTTGAATTTTGAATTGGACCAAGAAAATATTTTTCTCTCTCCAATAAACCCTCAAAATCGATTCTTCCAAGGGATAAATCTCCTTATTGAATTCAGCCAACAAGGTTTATAGGAATTCAAAATTCAAATAGGATTCAAACAAGATTTTTCTCTCCCTTATCCACCTAGCTAAACCGATTCTCCCTTGGAGAATTTCTTCCTTGAAATTTGGCCACATAGGATAGAGGAGGATTAAAAATTAAATAGGATTCAAATAAGATTTTTCTTCTCTTTTATTCATAAGAAAAAATGAATTCTTCCCTTGGATTTATCTATAAGAACTTTGGCCATTTGAAGGATTTGTGATTCAAAATATGATTCAAATTTTAAACTCCACAAATTTTTGAATTTTATCCACATAGATAATTTTCCATAACTCTAATTCAAATTCAAATAAAATCATGGTAACTTTATTTGAAATCCAAATGATTGTGTAATTTCTTATCTAAAACAAAATTCAAATTCAAATTAGGAGAAAATCTTGTCTTCCATCCATATCCATTATAGACGCCATCTATGATTGTGCAAGGACAAGATTTTGTTTAATTTAAATTTTAATAAAATAATCTTTTTAATTTTAAATATTATTTTAAGACAAGATTTTCAAAATTCAAATTAATCAAATATTTGAATTTCAAATTCAAATACAATTAATTTATATTTCAAATTTTATCTGCTAAAATAAATATTAATTAAATATTTATCCCATTTATTGTATAATATAAAATTATAATTTTACCCGTCTAACACATAGAGAAAACACCTACACTCTTGTGGAGGATGATCTAGATTTTTCTCATAACTTAATGTAAAACCATAAGCCACATAAGAATACCTTGATTAACTACTGTCTTTAAGGAATTATAGGAGTTAGAAGAGCGATTGATTAGACATATATAATCAAGCTCCCATGAAACCATGTAATCATTGTTGTATACCAAACAACTAAATCACATGATCACTAATTCAGGATCATTCCACTATAGACCTAAAACTAAACTTCCAATCATGTTGCAAATTGTGCAAGCCTCAGAAAATACACCATCCAATGAACTTGTCATTAATGAAAAACCCTTAAATGATATCCATGATTAACCTAGGTCAAAGTTTATTTAACTTTTTGATCATGCTATCTTAAAGATCCATTATGCATCTAATAAGAGAATGATTATCTACCATATATGAATTATAAGTCGTCTGCTAAACAAACAACCCAAGACCTTATTCATTCTCTAATATAATACCTTTAAGAGGATAACATTAACTTTATATTAGAGTTATGATTCTTTATCTGTAAGTAATCCCTCTATTATATGTATACTGTATACCCAATGAACCAGTCCATTAGCAATACTACCTCTAAGATGCCCTGGCATTTCGAACATTAAAGTACACTAGCCACATACATGAAGTTGTTTACTTACTCAGGATTAAGGTGGTTGCACAATGAATATTAAAAGCAGATTGATCCACTCATAACAGACTACAAATGATCAATCATACTTTAGTTTGGTCTAATATGTCACCACTAACCAACATATCTATGTCTCTACTTAGGAGTCAAAGCTCCAGATAGTTAAGACAAACCATCCCGCAATTGACTTTAGACAATATAATAGTTTTAACATGAGTTAGGCACTCATTCTAGCCACATAGACTACAGACAATAGGTGTGACTGTAGGAAAATAAATCAATAAAAATGTATCAGAGTGGCATAGCAAAACAATAAAAATTTTTCAGATCGTTAAATATCTCATGATGCCATATACAATAAACCAACAACAATTAAAACACATACCTCAAGAACGCTAATCTGCAGGAGGAGAATGACCAGAGGACTTCAACCAACTAGCCTTCTCTACTATTCTCCAATTCCCGAATGGTTAAGTGTATGGGCACTCTGAACCTCGATAGATATGCTAGCACTACTAGTCTTCTTCCGACCACCCAGATCTCTAAAGAACTTATTGTCACGGTGGGCTGTGCAACAATAAGCCTGCTCACCTGAGAGTCTGTGGTCTAAGAGAACTAGAGTGGCAGGACTTCTATTTATAGACCTGCATGAGGTGATTCTCTGAATTCGAATTGCATTAGGAGAAGATATTCTCCCTTATCCATAAGCACAAAATCTGAATTTTCCAAGGGGAAAATCCCAACAATAAATTCACCCACTTGAGGATAATTCCAATCCAAATCTAAACAAGATTTTAACTAAAATTTTATCTCCCTTTTTCAACCAAAAAATCCGAAAATCCAAGGGGAAAATCTCCACCAAAATTTCGGCCACTTTTGGAGAAGGGAGAATCAAAATTCAACTAGGATTTTTAAGCTTGAATCTTATCTCATCCTTATCCAAAATAACAGAAAATCTCCTAGGAGATTTACTCCAAAAATTTGGCCATTATCAGGGAGGAGAGAATCTAAATTCAATTGGGATTGAAACTTGAATTTTTCCTTGAACCTTATCCACAAAAATCCAAAAATTCATTGAGGATAATCCTCAAAATTTTCATCCATATTTGGTTAGGATTTAGATTCAAAATTCAAGTAGGATTTTAATAAGATTTTCCTCTCCATATCCAACTCAAATTCGAATTTCATTCCTTGTGGATTTACCACAACAAATTCGAATCCCACTTGGACTGTGATTCAAAATTTGAATTTCAAATTTCAAATTCGAATTTCAAATTCAAATTTCAAATTTCAAATTTAAATTTCAAATTCGAATTTCAAATTCAAATTTCAAATTCAAAATTCAAAATTCAAAATTTAAAATTCAAATTTCAAAATCCATAAAAACAGTTGTATTTCTAATTCTTGTTCTCATGGATAATTTTCTACAACTCTAATCCAATCTCAAATAAAATCATGGCAACTTTATTTAGAGTTCGAATAATTGTGTACTCTATTATCCACAACAAAATCAGAATTCAATTGGAGAGAATCTTATCGACCATCCTAATCCTATGTCAACACCATCCATGCATAATAAACTAGCCAATAGCATATACAGATCAATTTTGCCTAATGTTAAGGAATTATGTGGAGCTAGTAGAGGAACTAATTGGACATATATAATCGAGCTCCCGTAAATCCATATGATCATCATTCTTTACTGAACAACTCAATCATATGATCACTAATTTCAGAGTCACACCACTATAAACCTGAAACTGAACTCCTAATTATATACCGTATTACGTAAACCTATGACAAGCTATCGTCCAATGACCTTGTCATGCATGCAGAACCCTCATCTGATATCCATGATCAACCTTAGGCCAAAGTCCGTCTAATCCTACTGATCAGGCTATCTTAAAGTTTCATTATACTACCAAATTAAGAAAATGATTATTCACCATATGTGAATAAGAAGTCATCCGCCCAGCAGACGACCCAAGGCCTTGTCTATTTTCACATTCAGTATAATGCCTTTAAGAGGATACCCTCAACTCCTCATTAGAGCTATGATTCTGATATCTGTAAATGAACCCTTCATCGTATACAAGTCATGCACCCAACGAACCGGTCTATAAGCTTACTACCTCTGAGACGCTTTAGCCATTGGAATATCAAAGTACACAAGTCATATACATGAAGCTGTCCATTTACTCAGGATTAAGGTTACTGTACAATGAACGTCAAAAGCAGATCGATCCACTCAAAGCGGACTTCGTAGATCAATCACGCTTTAGTCCCGGTCTAGTATGTCACCACCAAGTAACATATCTATGTCTCTACTTGGGAGTCCAGCTCCAGACAGTCAAGACAAACCGTCCCCTCCAAGGCTTTAGATAACATAATAGTCTTAACATAAGTTAGATGCACGGTCTAACCCCATAGACTACAGACCATAGTTTAGACCGCTAACTTTAGAACATTGTCTTCTCGCATACAAAAGTCCATTGCATGCAACGTTCTAACAGTTTAACACAAGCAGTCAGGGAGCCATATTTGCTTACATTTACTTTAACATGTAAATAAAAATGATGACAGATAGCAATGTAATGAATAACCTCTATATATAATTTTATTATCCAGTTCAAAATAAATACATCAAAATGTCTCTAATGCTTAAGGCATTTCCTAACAGTGACGTCTTGTGCCTTGAGTGACCCAGACCATCACTTCAAACTACTAATACTTAACTTGCTTGAAAACTATTACTTAAACTTACATAACTTAATACCATAATTTTAAGGATTTTTTTTTAATGTGTACATTTTTACTATACACGTACATATATTTTGCAAATACACGTACATATATTTTTACCATAGGTCTGATTACATACATACTTAAGAAATTATTTTAACTGATTACTACTCAAAAATATAATGTTTACTTAATACTGTGTGGAAGTTTTAACTTGCAGTGGTATCCACAACCTCGCCCTCACATCCGCCTCTGCCGCCATCACTGTCCATAGTGGTCTAAGCCATAGGTCACTTACCTACAGCATGAACACACACTGTGAGCTTTATGCCCAGTAAGTACAACATGTCATTCGCAAAACATGTTTAAATCATAATACACACTTAAAATATAAAAGCATGTCATATACACACAATATGTACTGTGATGTCCCGCCCTACGTAGGGTTAAACAGTACTATTACAGTCAGCTACTATTGCCAACTATGATAGACTGTAACCACTTGGGTCATCAGCAACTTACTTTTAACATACTTCCTTTAACATGCTTACTTTAACTTCCCATTTGAACTGAAAATAGGGAATAATTTTTTTTTCTTAACTTTAAACTTGCAAATCGTATCGTGGTAAAACATTTACTAAAGTAAATCTTTTACATCATCATAACTTGATATACATCATAAAACATTATTTCAACATTCTTTTCATTACTCTTTTAAACAGCTCAATGAAAGAGTCATAGCAATACCATAACCCTTGCTCAGTCCCTTGGCACATGCAGATCTCGTTCGTTATCCATCAATTGTCTTATGATCATGCAGGATGCTTACCTACAGCATAAACAACTTGTGAGTGACAGGCTCAATAAGTTCAAACATACATTCATGACATATAACAACTCATACCATATAGTATAAGGTAATTCTGATACCTACTATAGCCTCGGAACATTACGTTATATTGCTTAACATTCATACTTATCACACATAACCTTATAAACATACTTGTACATATCTGAATACACTTTATATCATAATCCTACTTTCACACTTAGCATCGTAAACATACTTAATGTACTTTATACGTACTTAACATCATAAACATACTTTTGTACTTATCATGCTTTAATCTCATGAATATGTTTTCATACTTGAACCTCATGAACTTACTATAATGTCGTTAATGTACTTAACATACTTGGCATCATGAACATGCTTTTATACTTAACATACTTAAACCATCGTAGTCATACTTGTGTATACTTGAACATCGTAAACATAGCATACTTAACGTATGCTACACATCGAAAACATAACATATATATCATACTTATTATCGTGAAAATACTTTCACATTTAACATAATAAATATACTTGTCATGCTGAAATATATAAAACATCGTAAATGTACTTAAGCATCGTAAATTGTACTTACGTATACTTAAATATCCTTAATATCATAAACATACTTTCATACATACAAACATTGCATACACGTATCATTTATTACTTAGACATTCATATTTAAATATAACATGCATATTTATCATCGTATAGAACATACTTAACATAGTATGATTAACTTACATTTATTAACAGGCATATTTATCATTATATAGAGCATACTTAACATAGTATAATTAACTTACGTTTATTAACATGCATATTTATCATTATATAAAGCATACTTAACATAGTATGATTAACTTACGCTTATTAACTTATGCGCAATAGTTATAACATATCATATTTTTAACCCGAACGTTAGTCATGTTATACTTGCTTATTACCATGAATAATACTATTCACTATAAATAGTAACTTTATAACATTATGTTTGCTTAACATTAATACTTAATGTATTTAACATCCTTCATATCATATCTGACAGAACATATATGATACCAACTATGGCATCAGAACATTAACACAACATATAACATACATTACTTTAGATTTCATACTTAACGTAAATAATATTTAAAACATACTTATACATACTTTTCATCATAACCATACTTGACATACTGCACACCGTGAGTACACTTTCATACTTAACATGCTTTAAACATACTTAATATCCTAAACGTACTTGCATTCTTGACATGCTTTAAACATACTTAATATCTTGAACATACTTGCAATCTTGACATGCTTTAAACGTACTTAATATCTTGACCATACTTTCATGCTATCCTCTACAATTTACATAACATTAGACTTCCAAATCCGGGACGTACTACCATCGGTTTGGGAGCCCTATAATAACTGAACAGAATTTCATGCTTATCATTGTAAACATATCATGATTTATACATAGCATATTGAACATAAGCTTAACATCATAAATATAACATACTTGACATACTTGTTATTGTGAAAATACTTTCACATTTAACATCATGAATATACTTATCATACTTAAATACGTAAAACTTTGTAAATATACTTAAGCATCGTAAATACACTTATGTATGCTTAAATATCCTTAACATCAAACATAACATGGATCATTAACATAATAAATAACATGCATTGCTTTTGTTTTACTATTCATTATGAATAGTAACTCTAACCATGAATAGTACTGTCGACTGTGAACAGTACCGTTGACCGTGAACAGTGACTTTGATTGCATCAATATTTGTAGTGTTAGTATATCTTATGCTCGTTTATGAACTGTATATTTTTATTTTTATTTTTATTTTCTTGAGTCTTTATCTTTCATGACGTTCTGGTTTTTGGGCCCCATGATTGGTCATACCGTAATGCGTGCATAACTGAGAGGGACTCCAGGGAGAGACCCACTGGCCAATCCTCTACAGTCTACATAACATCAGACTTCTAAACCCTGGATGTACCACCATCGGTTTGGAGTCCTAACAGTACTGGATCTGAAAAACCTCCACCTGTGTGGGAGGCCGGTATGCCAATATTGATTTAGTTACTAATTTTCTTGTGGTTCCTGACCGGTGGCATTTATGCTGCCTCCTGGGTCTGGAACTCTTTAAATTATTACGTAGTTTATTCTGTAGTTTTCTTAAGATTTTATCTCCTATGTTAGTGTGCATGTAGCACCTGATTACTAAATTTCTACCATCTATATCACATAAGTATACTGAGTAAATTCATGCTGTAGACAGATAAATGTCTGAACTTACAAAATATAACACATAAACATAAACATGTCAAGTAAATTTTCATTTGACTTAGACATAACGCATGGTTCATAACATGACTTTCATAACATTCAAATCATAGTATCTTGGCACTAAAACTGCACATAAAACACATAAACATGACCAGTCTATTAATGTGGCAGACATGGAAATATTTAAACTTACATGCTGCATATAGAAAACATAACACATAAACATGTTAAGTAAGCTTATGTTGCAAACAATTAAATGCCCGAACTTACTGTAAATAACACTTAAATATAAAAGTCAATTCATGTTTGACTTAGACCTAATACATAAACATCCAACGTTTAAAGCTTCAGTCTTATTATTTTGCTAATTCTTGTCTTTTCTTATTGTCTTTCATATGATTTTGACCAGGGGGCATTATCATTGTCTCCATGGTCTAGAACACTTCTCATGTCTTTCTTTTATTGTGTATATTTTATTAAATACACATTTGTGCATATAACACCTTACATATATACTTTACATTTCATAATAACATATAAACATATTACGTAATTTTATGTAACAGACAATAGAATGTCTGAACTTACTACATATAACACATAGATATAAACATGTCAATTCATGTTGCAGTTAACTAAATGCTTGAACTTGCAACATATAACACATAAAAGTCCATACATGTTGTAGACATAGAAATATTTAAAGCTTACCATATACGACACTTAGACATAATAGTCTGTTCATGTTGCAGTCAATTAAATGTTTGAACTTACTGATACTTCTGCTCGTGTCTCCTTTCGTACTTCCTTGGTCTGCAGACGTCCCTTTATCGCGTCTGTATCAGATTCCTATAACAAAAATATTTACGGTTATTTTCGTTACTTAAATCATACATAAAACTTAACAAAACGTAAAAATTCTACGTTTTATTTCATAATCATGAATTTAGGGGTTTATTATCCCATTTGTAACTTTTCTATCTACTCTTGGAAAAATTACCATTTTGTACTAAACTTTTGGTAAAATTACCATTTTGCCCCTAACGGGATTTTTCATCATAACCTTACTTTTCTTTGATTTACAACTTAATTCTGGTCCTTAGAATCTTAATTAAGCCATTCTAAGTCCATTAGGGCATTTTTCTATCATTCCTGAAACTTTCGATCAAAATGATCATTTTGCCCCTCACAGGTCTTTGGGCCATATCATTTTCATTTTATTGTTTAGGCTAGATTTTCTAAACCCAAAAATCATAAAATCACTTTTCTTAAGCCTTTTCAAGCTTTTTCAGCCTTAATTACTGAAATGCTTGGGTCACTATTCACCGACCATCGGGTGACACTATTCCGACCCTAGGTCGTTAATACTATTTTTCGGGCCTAGATTACCGAAGGGGCTTGGATTTCCATCCCGACCTTATTTTTACCCTTTGGTTCCTAAAATACCCTTTGTGCCGTTTTTGAAATTTCAACCGCATTTTCGCTTAATTTTTGGGTTTCCGACGTTTACGAAACGCCTCAAAACCATCTAACCTAATTCTATTCTACCACGTACTATACTAGAGGCCTATATTTTTACGTAAAATTCAACTTTTACGTAAAAATCTTTACATTTTTCACATTTTCTTATTTGACTATTTTTCACACACATAGTCCATTTTTCTTACAATTTCACATGTAAAAGTATATAATTAATATATAATTATTCCACAACATAAATTTAGGAATGAAGGACCGAAATCACTACTGAAATCATCCCATCGGCGATCGAACGAACCGTTCGGTTTTGCGTGCACAAACTTTTTTTCTCCATTCTTTGCTTTTGAAATTTCGTCTTGCAATTCCGACGCCACGGACGTGTCCAGAATGTCGAAAATAGGCCAACGGGCCATTCTTTAATTTTTGGGGTCCGATCGCCATTGACCGGTGTTGACCACCATTGACCAGCATTGACCGCCATTGACTAGTGTTGACTGGTTGTGGTTTGGGTCAAGCTTGGTACCAAAACATAGATCTCGACGAGAGGAACACATTGGTAGTGTCAATTTCACCAATCGAGCCTCCTATTGTCAGAAATCGAGCCTCGAAAGGGCGACGACAGTGGCAATGTCCGTTCTCCACCGTGCCATTGTCAATTCATGAAATTGACTTGGGGCTTTGACATTTTGAACTATTTTGAACCTTTCTGGTTGGGCGGTGTCGGTCACCTCCGTCGGAAAACAATGATTTCTATGACGGCAACACGGCGGCGAGGGCTTGGGCTTGGGCTATGCGATCTGGTAGCTGTTGAGGTGAAATGAGCTATGGGTTTTGTTCTCCTCTTCACCGTAAAAATTTTGGGACTGGAATCACCTTAATCGGAGGTCGGATGGCGTAGAAATGGCCGTTTGAATTTTTCGACAACCGGCGGCTTCGAGCGGTGCATGCGGGCTCCTCCGACGGCCGTTCTATCGCGTCGACCCACCGTTGGACTCAGCTCGGTGAGAGCTTCCAACGGTGCCAGTGGTGTCAAAAACGAACACCGTTTTCGGTAGTTGATTACTGTTCATTCGTGGGGGTGTAGGAGGAAAAGAGAGAGAGGAAAAATATGAGGAACTGTTTGGCAATTTTTGATTTCCCCCACCCCTTTTTATACTTTTTTTTTGGTCCAAAATTTCAACATGAGCTATCCTAACTAATTTGGGCGTGCTGAACCCAAATATATCAGTTTCATTTCCATCCGAGGTCATCTTGACCAGTTTCTGGTACTGCGAATTCCCGGTCAAAAATTACCTTTTTACTCAATTAACTAATTTGAGCATACTGATAGGCTATACTGACTAATTTGGGTGTGCTGAACCCAAATTTATCAGTTTCAACTTCATTCGATGTCATCTCGACCAGTTTTCTGGTACTGCATGTTTCCCAGTCAAAAATTATTTTTGTACTCAAATGACTAATTTGAGCATTTTGATTCCAAATATATCAGTTTTATATTAAGAAAAGGTCATCTTGACCAGTTTCTTGATACTGCATATCTGTAGGTCAAAAATTACATTTTACGCTCAATTGACTAATTTGAGCATACTGATTCTAAATATATCAGTTTTATATCAAGAAAATGTCATCTTGACTGATTTCTTGAAACTGTGTATGACACACATGCGTATACACATAAAATCACTACATTTCCTATTTTTTAACATAAAATTCATCATGTACATTTCATGTACTAATTTTTCGAGAATGATAAAATTTCCCGGTTGTCACATGTACCATGCACTAAATCATTCCACAGACTAGATGCAAAACCAAAGCATCACACTAAACTAAATACATATCTGAAACATGACATAACTAAAACATCTCATAACTGAATGCATAACAGAAAACATCATGTACTGAATGCATGTCTACTATAGCTGGATGCATACTGAACTATAGCTAAAGCATATCTTGAATAATACATGAACTAATTATGCTTCATTATTCATTATCGTTTCTTATCTTTGCTGAGGGCCTGTGTCTCAATGTCGAATTGTGCGCAGATCATCGGAAACGTCCATGATCATAGTGAGCATTACGCTCGTGGGCCATATGCCCCTTATGTATTAAGAGCCGTCGGCTAAGGCTCATTTTACTTAACTAAAAAACCTCTTCAAACGGAAGGGGCCAGTACGACATGAAAATTTTTAATTACCCAGTTGTTTATTTGATCTGGCCATATGCCCTATTAGGCTATCCCCAAGCTTATGCGATAGGGATGTATGGCATCTAACTCATATTTTCATTAATCTATGTGATTGTGAAACTATGTGCTCTTATAACATGCTATGCAACAACGGTGCATGGTTCGCATGCTCAACATAGTGTGAAAACATCACTTTAAATTTATTTTTTGCTCATGCTGTAGGCGGAGTTATACTTACCTAATCTGCAAGCCAACTTGTACTCTCGCCCTTGTCGAATTATAGGTAACTATCTATCATCAACACGTATTCCATTAATACCCGTTGCTGAGCCACTAATATCGTTAGTGACTAAAGCAGCTATCTACATACGTTACCGATTGCTATCGATACTAACTTGTTCTCTCTTTGTAGAGTTTTGATCCTCTATTCATGGCTAATTAATTTATTACCCAACAAATTAATTAACATCGTTCTTAGGTCACTACTACCATTAGTGACTAATACTTGTATTATTGTATGGTACCGAGGCCCATCGGTACCCTACTGCTCTATTCTTGGGAATTTGGTATCTAATTTCTATCGTGCTTGATTAATTTGTCTACTTAACAAATTAATCACCGTTCCTCACTATCTCATTCAAACACGATCCTTGACTGGTTTGCCAGCCAGTCAACTGACCGGTTACCTCGTGCATCATTGACTAAGTAGCCTCCCAGGTTATTTTGCTTGTTTGGGTGTGGTAGCCTACCGGGCTGCCTCTACTGTTTTATTTATTTTGAAAACTGTTTTAGAAGTCTTATTAAAATTTTGGGAAAATATATAATTTTGAAACCATCCTGATATCACCCCATTGGAAGGTGGGGGTATTTTATTAAAACCATTTTTCCAATTTAAAAAAGGGAAGAACACATTTTGGTGTTCATATTTTAAAAGTGGTTCTTGAACCATTTTACTAAAACTATTTTAAAACTTATTTGAAACGATTTAATTTGTAAATTTGGCAAACATCAAACTTTTAGTCCTCAACTAGATGAACAACTCTCATGTTCATCTCAGAGCTCAAATCAAATTCTAATAGGTCCTTGTTAGGAAATGCCCTAAGTATTAGAGACATTTTGATGTATTCATTTTGAACTGGATAATAAAATTATATATAGAGGTTATTCATTACATTGCTATCTGTCCTCGTCTTATTTACATGTTAAAGTAAATGTAAACAAATATGGCTCACTGACTGCTTGTGTTAAAACTGTTAGAACGTTGCATGCAATGGACTTTTGTATGCGAGAAGACAATGTTCTAAAGTTAGCAGTTTAAACTATGGTCTGTAGTCTATGGGGTTAGACCGAGCATCTAACTCATGTTAAGACTATTATGTTGTCTAAAGCCTTGGAGGGGACAGTCTGTCTTGACTGTCTGGAGCTGGACTCCCAAGTAGAGACATAGATATGTTGCTTGGTGGTGACATATTAGACCAGGACTAAAGCGTGATTGATCTACGTAGTCCGCTATGAGTGGATCAATCTGCTTTTGACATTCATTGTGCAATAACCTTAATCCTGAGTAAATGAACTTCTTCATGTATATGACTTGGGTACTTTGATGTTCCAATGGCTAAAGCGTCTCAAAGGTAGTAAGCTTATAGACCAGTTCGTTGGGTGCATGACTTGTATACGATGAAGGGTTTGTTTGCAGATATCAGAATCATAGCTCTGAGGAGTTAAAGGTATCCTCTTACAGGCATTATACTGAATGTGAAAATGGACAAGGCCTTGGATCGTCTGCTGGGCGGATGACTTCTTATTCACATATGGTGAATAATCATTTTCTTAATTCGGTGGTATAATGGAACTTTAAGATAGCCTGATCAGTAGGATTAAACGGACTTTGACCTAAGGCTGATCATGGATATCATATGAGGGTTTTGCATATATGACAAGGTCATTGGATAGTAGCTCGTCACAAGCTTACGTAATACGGTATATAATTGGGAGTTCAGTTTCAGGTTTATAGTGGTGTGACTCTGAAACTAGTGATCATATGATTGAGTTGTTCGGTAAAGAATGATGATCATATGGAATCACGGGAGCCCGATTATATATGTCCAATCAGTCCCTCTACTAGCTCCACATAATTCCTTAACGTTTGGCAAATTGATTTGTGTATGCTATTGGCTGGTTTATTATGCATGGATGGTGATGACACAGGATTAGGATGGTAGACAAGATTCTCTCCGGTTGGATTCAGATTTTGTTTTGGATAATAGAGTACACAATTATTCAAACTCCAAATAAAGTTGCCATGATTTTATTTGAGATTGGATTGGAGTTGTAGAAAATTATCCATGAGAACAAGAATATGAAACACAACCGTTTTGTGGAATTTGAAATTTGAATTTTGAAATTTGAAATTTGAATTTTGAAATTTGAAATTTGAAATTTGAATTTGAAATTTGAATTTGAAATTTGAATTTGAAATTCGAATTTGAAATTTGAATTTCAAATTTGAATTTGAAATTTGAAATTTGAAATTTGAATTTGAAATTTGAAATTCAAATTTTGAATCACAGTCCAAGTAGGATTCGAATTTGTTGTGGAAAATCCACAAGGTTTGAAATTCGAATTTGAATTGGATTTGGAGAGGATAATCTTGTTAGAATCCTACTTGAATTTTGAATCTAAATCCCAACAAAAGTGGACGAAATTTTTGAGGATAATCCTCATGGAAAAATTTGGATTTTGTGGATAAGGTTCAAGGGCAAATTCAAGCTTCAATCCTAGTTGAATTTGGATTCTCTCCTTCCCTGAAAAGTGGCCGAAATTAGGGAGAATATCTCCTAGGAAATTCGGTTATTTTGGATAAGGTTGAGATAAGATTCAAGCTTGAAAATCCTAGTGGAATTTTTGATTCTCCCTTATCCATAATGGCTGAAATTTATGAGGAGATTTTCTCCAAGAAAAATTCAGATTTTTTGGTTGAAAAAAGGAGATAAAATTCTAGTTAAAATCTTATTTAGATTTGGATTGGATTTATCCTAAGAAAACCGAATTTTATTGTTGAATTTATCCATGGAAAAATTTGGATTTTTTGGTTAAGGATAAGGGAAAATATCTTTTCCTAATCCAATTCAAATTCAGAGAATCACCTCATGCAGGTCTATAAATAGAGGTCCTGCCACTCCAGTTCTCTCAGACCATAGACTCTCAGGTGAGCAGGCTTATTGTTGCACAGCTCATCGTGACAATAAAGTTCTTTAGTGATCTGAGTGGTCGGAAGAAGACTAGCAGTGCTAGCATACCGATCGAGGTTCAGAGTGCCCACACACTCAACCATTCGGGAATTGGAGAATAGTAGAGAAGGCTAGTTGGTTGAAGCCTCCGGTCATTCTCCTCCTGCAAGATTGGCGTCCTTGAGGTATGAGTTTTAATTGTTGTTGGTTTATTGTATATGGCATCATGAGATATTTAACGATCTAAAAAAATTATATTGTTCCACTACGCCACTCTGATACGTTTTTACTGATTTATTTTCCTACAATTAGTATCAGAGCCATCTCATGACTATGCCATGTACATAAATTAGACAATTACTTAGTCTTTTTATTTATGTATGGATTTGATATTTAGAGAGTGGCATTCTAGGGTTCCTTTATGTTGTTATCATGGATTATGTATAAAGTATGTGGTTATTTTAATTTTTTGAATTATTATAAGCATGCTTGTTTATACCGGTTATGTTTCCTTAGAATTTAGAAAAATTGTATCTAGGAATTTTTATGTAACCATGGGAGCAGTTTATTAACACTGTAATTTTCCCATGGATTTTAATTTTTTGTCTCTTAGAATTTTTTATGGTTAGAATTTTTTGTACACCGGAAACGGTTTAGAATTTTTTATGTAATCATTCTTGGAGGAGATTGAAGATTGAAGACCGTAATTTATTTTTCCTAAAAGTTAAATTTGATTTAATGGTTGAAATTTTGATTGTGTGGAAAATTTCAATTTAATTGGGATTCAAATTAATTTTTGGAGATCCTAATAGGTAAATTGGAATATGGCACGAAAATCAAGACATGACCCCTCGGGATAGGCCGACGGACCTTGGTGGGGCTGCAGCCCCTGCCCTCGGGCAGGATGGGGCTGCGGCAGCCCCTAAGCAGGCCCACACCACCCCGGCCGCAGGCTTGGCCTGCAACCAAGGGTGGCCGCGGCCTGCCCAAGGCTGGCCACAGCCTGGGCGTGCAGCCTCTGGCTGCAGGCGCTGCCTGTAGCCTACCGGCTGCTGCGCCCAGCCTGGGCATGCAGCCTGGCGCTGTAGGCTTGGCCTGCAGCCCGGCAGGGCTGCACATGGGGCGGCCGTGGGCTGCCAGCCCCTCCGGGGTTGGTGGCTGCCCACGGCGGCTGCCGCCTACGAGGGCGGCGATCCGATGGTCCAAAAATCAGAAAATTTTGATTTTTAAATTTGAGATTTAATTTTAAATCATGTTTAAAAATATGTAATTAAAAATTTGAAATTACATATTATTACACATGATGTTTAAAATTGTTTAAAATTTAAATTTGAAATTTAAATTTGAAATTCAAATTTGGAATTTGAATTTGAAATTTAAATTTTTGGATATTTAAATTTTAAATAATTCTTGGGATGAGAAATAAATGGAGAGGCTACATAAAGAATGATACAAGAAGACGGAACAAAATTCAAGACCCAAAGAATGCTTTGGATGGAATTTTGTAATCTTTATTTTCTTTGTTCTAGGATGGAACCATAGCTTGGTTATTCTGTCAATTATTTTTCTGTGATATGTCATGGATGTATAAATATGTATTGATGGATGCTTTGTATGCATATTTGATAACATGTCATATAGGATAGGTGAGTGCCGCTCATACTATATTGATCATACATAATTTGTCAAAACTTGCATGTTTTTCAAAATATTAAGTGGGAGAAGGTTTCAAACAAAACCCACGGCCTCCATTGTTGATCCATATGTGAAAGCATGGTAACGCCTCGCGTCAATTCTGCCCTGACCACACCCCTCGGTAGGTGTTTACCGCCGCCGGTATACTAGATTGGATCTCCTATGTGGAAAACGTGTTCGGGTACGATCCTATTCATGACCACCCCTCGGTGGCTTGGTAGGACGTGGATCGGGCTACGTAAACAATGGTTATACACTCAAGACTCGTTTAGTTATTAACCTTCCCTAGAAGCTCTGTTAACTAAACTGGTGGCCAAATAAGCGATTATTAATATATGTCTTAACCTTAGAGGAATTAAGGCAACATATATTAATTGGACGGGGTCCATGTTCCGGCTATTTGTTCTCATGACCACCCTTCGGTGGCTTGGGGCAATAGGTGCTGAGAATTACCGTTGCAATGCTACATGTTTTTCAAGTTTCATGTAGGAACATACTTGTATGTTTTATTTGCTAAATTATTTGTATATTTGCTTGGGCTTTGTAATGATGTCTAGTATAATTTTATTTCAGTTCAAAATGTCACCGACACCCTTCATTTCAATACTTACTGAAAATAAGTTGAATGGCGACAATTATGAAGATTGGAAAAGAAATCTATTAATAGTTCTCAGCTGTGAGAGACACAAGTTCGTGCAGGACGAACCATGCCCACCTGGGCCCAAACCTGACACACCACTTGAGGAGGTCCCGATTGCCTATAATCGTTGGAGAGAATCCAATGAGATAGCTCGATGCTACATCCTTGCTAGCATGACGAGCGCTTTACAAAAGCAGCATGAGACTTATCAAGTTGTTGGGGAGATCATGGAAAATCTGGAGGACATGTTCGGAGGCCAAGAAAAATTGGCTCGACAGTCCGCTCTCACCAGCATTATGAACTTTAAGCAAAAGGCAGGTACTCCGGTGAAGGACCATATGATCACTCTAATGGGATTCTTCGCTGAGGCTACCGAGAATGGTGCTGAGTTGGACTACAACACCCAGATCGAGATGGTGTTCAAGACTCTGTCTAAAGATTTTGTGGGGTTTAAGGCCGCATACAATCTGGCGACAAAGGAGTTAGGACTAACCAAGCTCATGAAGCAACTACAGGCTTATGAGTGGATGATCAGGGATGAGGATGTGGTCCGACCTAAAGGTGAGGCCAATTTGGCGGAATCTTCCAATCCCTCACGGAAGAGGAAGAGGCCAAATAAGAAGCAAGTGGCTTCTAGTTCTTCTAATCCTCCTGTCTCGGACGGGAAGAAGAAGAAGAAGAACAAGAAGCCAAAGGACCCTAAAAAGTCCAAATGCTTCCATTGTGGGAAGGTAGGTCACTTCAAGAAGGCTTGCCGAGAATTCCTAGCCGCCAAGGGCAAGGAAGGTAAGGAACTTCATTACTTAGAAGCATGTTTGGTGGAAGAATCGAAAGACACTTGGGTCATAGATTCGGGCGCCACTAATCATGTTTGTGTTTCTATGCAGGGGTTCGTGGAAACGAGAAGTCTACATGATAAGAGCCTCTCGTTGCGGACTGGAGATGGTAGCTTTGTGGTGGCTGAGGCAGTGGGAGATGTTTACCTTTATTTTGATCAATTTAGGTTTATTTTATTGAAAGACTATTTTTATGTTCCTAATTTTAGGAAGAACCTTATATCGGTAGCTTGTTTAATAAAGGATTCTTATTCAGTTTCTTTTAGCAAAAGAGTTGATATTCGTAGAAATAAGTCTTTTATCTATTCTGGATGGATGGATGGAAACCTATATTTGATCAAACCAAAGATATACTCATTGCTTGACACTGAATTAATTGATAACTTTAAAAGGTTGAAAGTTTCTCACTCTAACAAGGTGTATCTTTGGCATTTAAGACTTGGTCATATTAATCAGGATAGGATTCAAAGATTGGTAAAAGATGGTCCTCTGGAATCTCTAGAGGAGGTACGTCTTCCCCAATGTGAGTCTTGTCTAGAGGGTAAAATGACTAAGAGGTCTTTTGGAGCTAAGGGTACAAGGGCTCAGGAGCTATTAGAAATTGTGCACACTGACGTATGTGGCCCCATGAACGTCACAGCACGAGGAGGGTTCGAGTATTATGTCTCTTTTATAGATGATTACTCGAGGTATGGATATGTGTATCTGATGCACCGCAAGAGCGAAACCTTTGATAAGTTCAAAGAGTATCGTGCGAAAGTGGAAAAGCAATTGGATAAATCCATAAAGACACTTCGATCTGATCGAGGTGGCGAATACCTCTCCGACGAATTTCTAGGACATCTTGTAGAGAACGGGATTTTATACCAATTGACTGCACCTGGTACTCCACAACAGAATGGTGTAGCCGAAAGGAGAAACAGGACCTTATTAGATATGGTACGGTCCATGATGAGTTATTCAACGCTGCCATTATCATTTTGGGGATATGCTTTACAAACGACATGCTATATTCTGAACCAGGTTCCGAGCAAATCAATTCCTAGAACTCCGTATAAATTGTGGCGTGGCAGGAAGCCCTCCCTTGGACATATGAGAATATGGGGCTGCCCGGCACATGTACTGGATGGGGATACGAAGAAGTTGGAACCAAGATCAGAATTATGCATGTTTGTAGGGTATCCAAAAGGAACTAAAGGAGGTTTGTTCTATAACCCGAAGGAACAAAAAGTCATTGTCTCAACCCATGCGACATTCTTGGAGGAAAGTCACATGAATGACTTTAAGCCTCGAAGCAAAGCGGTGCTAGAGGAGTTATCAGGTGAAAGAACTGCTCCACAGATTTTGGTCTTGGACGCAAGTCCGAGTTCCAGTGAAAGACCTGCAGACGATCAACAATTTAGGGTGCCTCTTCGTAGTGGGAGGGTTTCGAAGAAACCTAATTTCTTCATGTATGATGCTGAGGTATACCAGGCCGAGGCTCATGAGCATGAGGAAGATCCGGTCACATATGAAGCTATAAAGGATGTTGATTCTAAATCTTGGAAACAGGCTTATGAACAATGAGATGGATTCTATGAAATCCAACTCTGTTTGGGAACTTGTAGATTTGCCGGATGGGATAAAACCCATTGGATGCAAATGGGTCTACAAAAGAAAGAAGGATGCGGAAGGGAGAGTGGAAACTTTCAAAGCTAGACTGGTTGCAAAGGGATACACGCAAAAGGCTGGAATCGATTACGAGGAAACCTTTTCGCCTGTTGCTATGCTGAAGTCTATCCGTATTCTTCTATCCATTGCTGCGGCTCTCGATTACGAGATCTGGCAAATGGATGTCAAGACGGCATTCTTGAATGGCCATCTTGAAGAGTGTATCTATATGATACAGCCCGAAGGGTTCATAGCGAAAGGCCAAGAAAGGAAAGTCTGCAAGTTGCTTAGATCCATTTATGGATTAAAGCAAGCATCCCGCTCATGGAACCAGAGGTTTGATCAAGCGATTAAGACATTTGGTTTTAAGCAGAACGTTGATGAACCTTGTGTTTATAAACGTATTAAGGATGGAAAAGTGGTCTTTCTGATACTCTATGTCGATGATATACTACTCATTGGGAATGATGTAGGGAACTTATCATCGGTCAAGCTTTGGTTACACCAACAGTTTGATATGAAGGACTTGGGAGAAGCTAATTATGTTCTAGGCATTCGTCTCTTCAAAGATCGAAAGAACAAAATGATAGCGTTATCCCAAGCTTCATACATAGATAAAATAATTGACAAATATGCAATGCTAGAGGCAAAGAAAGGCTCACAACCTTCTATTGCCGGTCTAACTCTTTCATTGGATGACTGTCCCAAGACATCAAAAGAAAGAGAGCGTATGAGTAAGGTCCCTTATGCATCCGCTGTAGGTAGCCTTATGTACGCTATGCTTTGCACTCGCCCGGACATATGTTTTGCAGTAGGTATGGTGAGTCGATATCAAGCGAATCCTGGAACCAAGCACTGGCAAGTAGTAAAGCATATACTCAAGTATCTTAAGAGAACGAGGGATTATATGCTGGCGTATTCTGGAGGGGACCTAACACCCGTAGGATACACGGACTCAGACTTCCAGACTTGTAAGGATTCGAGGAAATCGACATCTGGATCAGTGTTTTTACTCGGAGGAGGCGCCATTGTGTGGAGGAGCGTGAAGCAGGGCTGCACAGCTGACTCTACTATGGAGGCTGAGTATGTGGCCGCGGCTGAGGCATCTAAAGAAGTGGTTTGGCTCCGCAAGTTCTTTAGAGACCTTGAGGTCATTCCGGGTGTTGACAAGCCTATCACACTTTACTGTGATAACACAGGGGCTATTGCCAACATAAGGGAATCTCGGCACCACAAGAGGACCAAACACATAGATCGGAGGTATCACATTATTAGAGGGCATGTAGAGACAGGACAAGTGGATGTATGTAAGATCGCGTCCGAGGACAACATCGCTGATCCCTTTACTAAGACTTTGGTGGCTAGAAGCTTTGAGAGGCATGTAGAGGCGATGAGGATGCGTAACATGGCACATCTACTGGCTTAGGGCAAGTGGGAGATTGTTAGGAAATGCCCTAAGTATTAGAGACATTTTGATGTATTCATTTTGAACTGGATAATAAAATTATATATAGAGGTTATTCATTACATTACTATCTGTCCTCGTCTTATTTACATGTTAAAGTAAATGTAAGCAAATATGGCTCACTGACTGCTTGTGTTAAAACTGTTAGAACGTTGCATGCAATGGACTTTTGTATGCGAGAAGACAATGTTCTAAAGTTAACAGTCTAAACTATGGTCTGTAGTCTATGGAGTTAGACCGAGCATCTAACTCATGTTAAGACTATTATGTTGTCTAAAGCCTTGGAGGGGACGGTCTGTCTTGACTGTCTGGAGCTGGACTCCCAAGTAGAGACATAGATATGTTGCTTGGTGGTGACATATTAGACCG
The DNA here is from genome assembly GCA_035233585.1 of Antiaris toxicaria. Classification (NCBI taxonomy): domain Eukaryota; kingdom Viridiplantae; phylum Streptophyta; class Magnoliopsida; order Rosales; family Moraceae; genus Antiaris; species Antiaris toxicaria. The sequence continues at coordinate 55,142,535 of CP141153.1, forward strand.
GGACTAAAGTGTGATTGATCTACGTAGTCCACTATGAGTGGATCAATCTGCTTTTGACGTTCATTGTGCAATAACCTTAATCCTGAGTAAGTGAACTTCTTCATGTATATGACTTGTGTACTTTGATGTTCCAATGGCTAAAGCATCTCAGAGGTAGTAAGATTATAGACCGGTTCGTTGGGTGCATGACTTGTATACGATGAAGGGTTTGTTTGCAGATATCGGAATCATAGCTCTGAGGAGTTAAAGGTATCCTCTTAAAGGCATTATACTGAATGTGAAAATGGACAAGGCCTTGGGTTGTCTGCTGGGTGGATGACTTCTTATTCACATATGGTGAATAATCATTTTCTTAATTCGGTGGTATAATGGAACTTTAAGATAGCCTGATCAGTAGTATTAAACAGACTTTGACCTAAGGCTGATCATGGATATCATATGAGGGTTTTGTATATATGGCAAGGTCATTGGATTGTAGCTCATCACAGGCTTACGTAATACGGTATATAATTGGGAGTTCAGTTTCAGGTTTATAGTGGTATGACTCTGAAACTAGTGATCATATGATTGAGTTGTTTGGTAAAGAATGATGATCACATGGAATCACGAGAGCCCGATTATATATGTCCAATCAGTCCCTCTACTAGCTCCACATAATTCCTTAACGTTTGGCAAATTGATTTGTGTATGCTATTGGCTGGTTTATTATGCATGGATGGTGATGACACAGGATTTGGATGGTAGAGAAGATTCTCTCGGTTGGATTCAGATTTTGTTTTGGATAATAGAGTACACAATTATTCGATCTCCAAATAAAGTTTCCATGATTTTATTTGAGATTGGATTGGAGTTGTAGAAAATTATCCATGAGAACAAGAATATGAAACACAACCGTTTTGTGGAATTTGAAATTTGAATTTTGAAATTTGAAATTTGAATTTTGAAATTTGAATTTTGAATTTTGAATTTGAAATTTGAATTTGAAATTTGAATTTGAAATTCGAATTTGAAATTTGAATTTGAAATTTGAATTTGAAATTTGAAATTTGAAATTTGAAATTTGAATTTGAAATTTGAAATTCAAATTTTGAATCACAGTCCAAGTAGGATTCGAATTTGTTGTGGAAAATCCACAAGGTTTGAAATTCGAATTTGAATTGGATTTGGAGAGGATAATCTTGTTAGAATCCTACTTGAATTTTGAATCTAAATCCCAACAAAAGTGGACGAAATTTTTGAGGATAATCCTCATGGAAAAATTCGGATTTTGTGGATAAGGTTCAAGGGAAAATTCAAGCTTCAATCCTAGTTGAATTTGGATTCTCACCTTCCCTGAAAAGTGGCCGAAATTAGGGAGAATATCTCCTAGGATATTCGGTTATTTTGGATAAGGTTGAGATAAGATTCAAGCTTGAAAATTCTAGTGGAATTTTTGATTCTCCCTTATCCATAATGGCCGAAATTTATGAGGAGATTTTCTCCAAGAAAAATTTGGATTTTTTGGTTGAAAAAAGGAGATAAAATTCTAGTTAAAATCTTGTTTAGATTTGGATTAGATTTATCCTAAGAAAACCGAATTTTATTGTTGAATTTATCCATGGAAAAATTCAGATTTTTTGGTTAAGGATAGGGGAAAATATCTTTTCCTAATCCAATTCAAATTCAGAGAATCACCTCATGCAGGTCTATAAATAGAGGTCCTGCCACTCCAGTTCTCTCAGACCACAGACTCTCAGGTGAGCAGGCTTATTGTTGCACAGCTCATCGTGACAATAAAGTTCTTTAGAGATCTGGGTGGTCGGAAGAAGACTAGCAGTGCTAGCATACCGATCGAGGTTCAGAGTGCCCACACACTCAGCCATTCAAGAATTGGAGAATAGTAGAGAAGGCTAGTTGGTTGAAGCCTCCGGTCATTCTCCTCCTGCAAGATTGGCGTCCTTGAGGTATGAGTTTTAATTGTTGTTGGTTTATTGTATATGACATCATGAGATATTTAACGATCTAAACAATTTTTATTGTTCCGCTGCGCCACTCTGATACGTTTTTACCGATTTATTTTCCTACAGTTCTAAACTTATCAAACCCATGGCTAAACTTGTGTCCAGTTTTAGAAAAATTCCCAGTTTTACACTTGTTTAAAAATGGCTCTATTTGAGGCTAGAAATGGCTAAATTTTTAAAACTTGTGTAGGTTGTCTTAAAGATTTCGACGAGATCTACAACTTTTATGTTGAGTCCAAGATCCGATTCAGACTCTAAATTGGTCATTTTTAACAAAACCCAAGACAGTTCCTGTTGCTTAGGATTTTGGTCCCAGTTTTGGACTATGGTTAAAAACAGCTCGAAAAACCTATTTTAGAATCATTTTTGCCAAAAGCTATTTGATGCAAAAACGACCATAACGAAATTTTCCTAAAACTTCATGTTTTACTAAATCCCAAAATCGAACCCTAACATGGTCAAAAATTACCAAAACTGTGGCCTAAAAACCGAGGATAGGTCGGTTTCCAGCCAACCCTAAAAATATCCATTCTCACATCTATCACAAAAACTTAAACCAAAATCACACAACCATATAAGCTTGAAAATAAAATGCTAAGGGCTCAAAATAAACTTATTACAACCCATTGCATAAATAAATACACATAAATTTCCTTGATCAAAACTTAAAAATCACTAAACCAAAAAAAGGGGATTTTCGATTTTACCTTTTATGCTATGGACCAAGCACAAACCGAATCAAGGCTTGGGTGACCAAAAATTACCGTGTGAACCAAGGGAAAATAGGGTCGGCCTTTGCTAGAATGGACACACAAAAATTCCTTTTTATTATCAAACCAAAAGAAACTAATGAAACCACAAAGATTGGTTATAGAATCTTACCAAAAAAAACAACCTTGAATGACTTGAAATGACCTTGAGAGGGAACCTCCTAAACAAGCTTGAATGGGGCTAATTTTTGGTGAACTTTGGTTGGGTTCTTGGCTGGAAAAATGGTCAGTTTTAGGGGCTGGAATGGATTCGACTGCAGCTAAGAAAAGAAGAGGAAAGGTGGTTGTGTTTTGGGGTGTAAAAGAAAGAAAGTGACACCTTAGGTCAAGCATGCCCTTTTATAGGAAAATCTAACCCAAACTTAAGCTTAATTAATCAAGCCAATTTTAGCCAAGTTAGGAAACAAATCCCCTGCTATTTCTATCCTCAAAAACCAAGGAAGGCTGCACATAGAGAAGGGGGCCAAATTGTTTAATGCTTGGTTTACCATGTGATGGATATTATTGCATATTTTAATCAAAAGGTGGCCAACACATCCCTTGCTTTAGGGAAAACTTTTTCCTATTTTTAAGGCTATGTTTGGGGCTGTTTGTCCTGCATTTACAAGGTTTCCTAGGAGAAAAATTCATTTACAGTCTAATTTCTGGCTTTCGGTATTCGACTCTTTTTCAGCAGTGTTCTAGATTTCCACTGAAATTGAATTTTCTTGATCCGATTCTTAAACTGATAATTCCTGGTTAGGTTGTAATGCCTATGAGCTCATTTTGTGTCTATTTTACTGTTCATTTCCTATACTGTGATTGTGTCTACACTATGTTGTCTATACGCATGTATAATAAGGCGTTTTCGCGCGAAATTTTAAACACAGTCTCTCTTGACTAATTTGGATGTGTTGATTTCAAATTTATCAGCTTTGCATCCATTTGAGGTCGTCTGGACCAGTTTTCAGGATCTGTGTGGCCCCAGCTTAGAAAACGTGTTTTGCGCTCAATTGACTAATTTGAGTGTTCTGAGTCTAAATATATCAGTTTTGGGCTGAGAAAAAGTCGTCTTGACCCTTTTCTTGATACTGTGTATCTCTCAAACAAAATTCTGATTTTATGCTTAATTGACTAAATTGAGCCTGCTAACTGTTAATATATCAATTTTATGTCAAATTAAGGTTGTCTTGGCCATTAACCTGACGCTGTATATCGACTATTCACTATTCACTACTTTTTGTTTAACTGACTAGTCTGAGTATTCTGACTCTGATTTTGTCAATTTCTAGGCGGAAGAGGTCATCAGGACCATTTTTCTTGATACTGTACCTCTATTAAGGTAATCATCCTTACTGTGCTCAAATAACCGGTCTAAGCGTACTGATGACTAACTTATCAATTCTATGTCAAGAAATGGTCGTCTGGACTGATTTCTTGATATTGCATGTCTCACATGCACATACACATAATAGGGTGGATCGATTTCACTATCGATTACCCTTTTTCACTACATGAATAGTAATTAAATATAACTGAACCTGTTTAATTCATCCAACTAGAAAAATACACTGAATTTATCAACTTAATTACTGATTACATAGTAATTAGGTTTCAGGAATACGGGGGTCATTACAACAGGTTTAAGTCACTTACTCTAGAACGTTGTCTTTTCGCATACAAAAGATCATTATATACAACATTCTAGCAGTTTAACACAAGCAGTCAATAAGCCATAATTGCTTACATTTACTTTAACATGTAAATAAGTTTAAGACTTATAGCAATTTAATTAATAACTTCTAAAATATTTTATTAATCAGTTCCAAAATAAATGAAATACATTAAATGTCTTTCCAACTAAGGGCACACCTAATATTTATTTCATAAAATTTGTGTGGCATTTTTTGAGTTCCATATTTCAGGTACTTGACTGGATTTGGTAGTTCATGTTCTTGTTGATTATGAATTTGGCATTTGCTCTTTTATTGGTCGACATGTCATTTAACCTTGTCTTTGAGTTGGTTGTCTTGTTGTTTAAACTTCTACATTTTTTGCTATATTAGCAAACTGTTTTCACTTGTTTTTTTTTTTTTTGGTTTTTCAATTCTCTGCCTCAATTGTATCTACAATGTTAGCTAGGTTTGCACTTTTCTTGTTTCATTGGCTATGATATATAAGTCCCATAGTTGAGTTGTTTGACAATGTATCTCATTGGTATGTTATAGACTTGATCTATAAGCAAAGTTGTTAGTTTGTTGCCCTGGTGTCAATGTTTGCCTTGAGTCTTGTCATGTTTCCCTCTAGTTTTGTTATGTTGTTGGCATTTTTATTTGATTACTTTCAAGCAATTTTTTTTGGCTAGCTGGTCTGTCTTGCAGTTCAACTAAATGAATCAGTTGTGGTTTGTGTTATTGTTTATTATGAATATGGCATTTGCTCCTATTTAGGCCTGAATTGGCAATTGCTCCTATGTTTTTGAGTTGTGTTTGTTCTTCATTTAACCTCTACATTTCCTCTTGCTTTCTCAAACACAAATCACTTGTGTTTAGTTGTATTTTTCTCGGTCTTTAATGAATCCAATATGTTTGTTGTTCTGTGCTTTTCCTATTTCTTTGGCTATGATGCATAAAGCCTATACTTGATATGTTTGACAATAGATCTGACTGGTGTTGTATAGACTCGATTTGTGAACCTAGCTGTGCTATTGACAAAGTCACATGTAAGATGGCCAATGGCAAGATTTCCTTAAAGTAATATCATTGCCTAATTTTTTTGGTGACAATATGTTTACTATTAATACGACTTGGCTCTGCCATGTTTACAATGATATGTATGTGTTTACATCTATGAACTAATTGTACACACACAGGTTCAAGTTCATAGCCTATGCATACATCTTTAGCATGAAGACTTAAGCATAAATAGGTAAACTACACTTTCTTTGAGAAGAACCAAGTCATGGGGGCTTTCAGATGCTGTTCAACATCAACTACACAATTCAGCAATTGTTATGATCAACTGGACATATTCATCAACAATTCTTATGCTTAAATACAAAAACTAGTCTACCCAATGACAAAGCCGGTCCTTTCTATTCAAGAGGGTCAGTAAGAAAGCAAAAGAAAATGGAGATTGCAGACAATATGACCTGTTTATCCATGAACGAAATTGCCAACCACTTTTGTAAGGACCACCCCATTCGTGTAACTTAAATTTCAATTAATGAGAAATTGAGGAACAATTTGATACATTTTAGTGCAAAAATTGAAGAATACGGCCATGTACACCGCCGTGTAAGTGGCTGTGTACTGCCCAGACTATGTGCGTGAAGATGGCTGTGCAACTATACATGGCCATGTAGGTGAACACGGTCATGTACATGGCCGTGTAAGTGGCCGTGTACCATTGGTACTATGCACACGTATGAGGCCATGTGAGTAAACATGGCCGTGTAGGTAAAGCACGATCCAGTACACAACAGTGTAAGTGATCGTGTATTGATCGGTTTGTTGAAATGTCAGAGGCCATGTTAGTGTACATGCCTGTGTAGTGTGACACGCCTATATACATGTCCGTGTAAGAGGCCATGGACTAACTGGTAAATTGAAATTCTTCCACGACATGACCATGCTGAGCAGAGGCATGCCCGTGTAGCCTTGTACATGCCTATGTACACAGACGTGTAGGAGGCTGTGTAAGGGACAGGGAGCTATTAAAATGACTCTCATGATTTATGAAGCTTAATTTCGATATAATAAGGAATTAAGTCAAAAAATATGGCATAATTTCCAATGAAATAGATTAAATAGGTACCGTGCTGTTATTTCTGTTCATAAAGTGAAAGGGGGTATCCGACAGTGAATCCAGTCCACCCTATTGTGTGTCTAAATGTGTGTTATACGCAGTATCTGGAAGCTGGTCTAGATTACCATTTCCTGACACAAGACTGGTGAACAGATTACTAAAACGCTCGAACCAAACGTCTAAGCATAACAGTGATAGAAAACCCTAGTAAGGTACAATACCAAGAAAAAGGTCCAGACGACCCCGGACAGACATAAGACTGATAAAATTAAAATTAGCACGTCCGATTTAGTCAAGAGAGACAGTATTGAAAATGTTTCATGAAACACTTCGGTATACGTGCACAGGTACAACACAATATAAACACAGCCACAATATAGAAATGAATAGTGGATTGGTATAGAATGGGCTCAGACAGTATAGACCAACTAGATATTGTCAGTATAAAAATCAAAATTCAGAAAATCCGATTTCGAGATGAAAATTAGAGTACTGCTGAGAAAGGACCAAAACTGCAATATAAAACTAGACTGAGAAAAAAGCAACACAGATGAATTTTCTGGCCCCAAAAACCGTGTTCTCTAGCTGGAAAACCAGCTGATTTTTAGAAGTTAAAAACCTTAAAAAGTGACAAATAAAATATTGGGTTAGTTTATGACACATTGTATAAACAATGTTAAATTCCCACATCACCCTACCATGACCACTCCTCTCTCACCCTCTCCCTTAAATTGGCTTGATTAATCAAGCTTAATTTGGTTAAGCAAGCTTAGGATTTGTCTATAAAAGGGATGGCCATACCTTGGACTTTAGTTTCTTCACTTCCACACTCCAAAAATTTTAGCTCATTCTCTCTCATTTCCCCTTGCTGCAGCCGACCATTCTCAAGCCCCAAAACCACCATTTCTCAAGTTTAAAATATAGCCAAAAATTTACCAAAAAACAAACCTCTTCAAGCTTATGTTAGAGATCTTCAATTCCAAGTCATTTCAAGACACCAAGGGTAAGGTTCTAGATCAATCTTTGTGGATTTAGTTCTGTTAGGAAATGCCTTAAGCATTATAGACATTTTAATGTATTCATTTTGAACTGGATAATAAAATTATATATAGAGGTTATTCATTATATTGCTATCTGTCCTCGTCTTATTTACATGTTAAAGTAAATGTAAGCAAATATGGCTCACTGACTGCTTGTGTTAAAACTGTTAGAACGTTGCATGCAATGGACTTTTGTATGTGAGAAGACAATGTTCTAAAGTTAGCGGTCTAAACTATGGTCTGTAGTCTATGGAGTTAGACCGAGCATCTAACTCATGTTAAGACTATTATGTTGTCTAAAGCCTTGGAGGGGACAGTTTGTCTTGACTGTCTGGAGCTGGACTCCCAAGTAGAAACATAGATATGTTACTTGGTGGTGACATATTAGACCGGGACTAAAGCGTGATTGATCTACGTAGTCCGCTATGAGTGGATCAATCTGCTTTTGACATTCATTGTGCAATAACCTTAATCCTGAGTAAATGAACTACTTCATGTATATGACTTGTGTACTTTGATGTTCCAGTGGCTAAAACGTCTCAGAGGTAGTAAGCTTATAGATCGGTTCGTTGGGTGCATGACTTGTATACGATGAAGGGTTTGTTTGCAGATATCGGAATCATAGCTCTAAGGAGTTAAAGGTATCCTCTTAAAGGCATTATACTAAATGTGAAAATGGACAAGGCCTTGGGTCGTCTGCTGGGCGGATGACTTCTTATTCACATATGCTGAATAATCATTTTCTTAATTCGGTAGTATAATGGAACTTTAAGATAGCCTGATCAGTAGGATTAAACGGACTTTGACCTAAGGCTGATCATGGATATCATATGAGGGTTTTGCATATATGACAAGGTCATTGGATAGTAGCTCGTCACAGGCTTACGTAATACGGTATATAATTGGGAGTTCAGTTTCAGGTTTATAGTGGTGTGACTCTGAAATTAGTGATCATATGATTGAGTTGTTCAGTAAAAGAATGATGATCGTATGGATTTGCGGGAGCCCGATTATATATGTCCAATCAGTCCCTCTACTAGCTCCACATAATTCCTTAACGTTTGGAAAATTGATTTGTGTATGCTATTGGCTGGTTTATTATGCATGGATGGTGATGACACAGGATTAGGATGGTAGACAAGATTCTATTCAGTTGGATTCAGATTTTATTTTGGATAATAGAGTACACAATTATTCGAACTCCAAATAAAGTTGCCATGATTTTATTTGAGATTGGATTGGAGTTATAGAAAATTATCCATGAGAATAAGAATTTGAAACACAACCGTTATGTGGATTTTGAAATTTGAATTTTGAAATTTGAATTTTGAATTTTGAAATTTGAAATTTGAATTTTGAATTTGAAATTTGAATTTGAAATTCAACTTTGAAATTTGAATTTGAAATTTAAATTTGAAATTTGAGATTTGAAATTTGAAATTTGAAATTTGAAATTTGAAATTTGAATTTGAAATTCAAATTTGAAATTTGAAATTCAAATTTTGAATCACAGTCTAAGTGGGATTCGAATTTGTTGTGGAAAATCCACAAGGCTTGAAATTCGAATTTGAGTTGGATTTGGAGAGGATAATCTTGTTAAAATCCTACTTGAATTTTGAATCCAAATCCTAGCAAAAGGTGGACGAAATTTTGAGGATAATCCTCAATGGAATTTCGGTTTTTGTGGATAAGGTTCAAGGGAAAAATTCAAGTTTCAATCCTAGTTGAATTTGGATTCTCTCCTTCCCTGAAAAGTGGCCGAAATTATGGAGGAAATCTCCTAGGAAAATTCGGTTATTTTGGATAAGGTTGAGATAAGATTCAATGTTGAAAATCCTAGTGGAATTTTGATTCTCCCTTATCCTAAATGTGGCCAAATTTTTGGAGGGAAAATCTCCTAGGAAATTTCAGATTTTTTGGTTGAAAAAGGGAGATAAAATTCTAGTTAAAATCTTGTTTAGATTTGGATTGGATTTATCCTAAATAAACCAAATTTTATTGTTGGGATTTTCCCATGGAAAATTCAGATTTTATGGATATGGATAAGGGAGAATATCTTTTCCTAATCCAATTCGAATTCAGAGAATCACCTCATGCAGGTCTATAAATAGAGGTCATGCCACTCCAGTTCTCTCAGACCACAGACTCTCAAGTGAGTAGGCTTATTGTTGCACAGCTCATCGTGACAATAAGTTCTTTAGAGATCTGGGTGGTCGGAAGAAGACTAGCAGTGCTAGCATACCGATCGAGGTTCAGAGTGCCCACGCACTCAGCCATTCGGGAATTGGAGAATAGTAGAGAAGGCTAGTTGGTTGAAGCCTCCAGTCATTCTCCTCCTGCAAGATTGGCGTCCTTGAGGTACGAGTTTTAATTGTTGTTGGTTTATTGTATATGGCATCATGAGATATTTAACGATCTAAAAATTTTTTATTGTTCTGCTGCGCCACTCTGATACGTTTTTACCGATTTATATACCCACAAGTTCTTTGTTTTAAGTTGATGCTAAGAGAAATTATTTTGGTATTTTGATAGCACAAAACCTACCCTCGTTTCTTTGGTTTCCAATGTCCACTTTTCCATTCAAGCCTAGGTTCAAAATGGTGCTTGGTTCAAAGCACAAAGGTAATGACCTAAAACCCTTATTTTTGTGATTTAGTGATTCTAAGTTTTTGATCAAGGCCATTTATATATTTTTGTTCATGCACATGGTTTGTAATAATTTTATTTTGAGCTCTTAGCTTTCCATTTTTAAGTGTATGTGGTTGTGGTTGTGTTTACAAAATTTACAAATGGTTATGATCATGTGAGATGCATGAGTGATTAATAATGTGGCTGGACACAAATCTGTCCTCAAGGAAAGGCCATGGATTTTGGTCATTTTGACCTACTTAGGTTCAAAATTTAAGATTTGATAAAACATAGTGTTTTAAGAAAATTTCGATACGGTCATTTTTACATCAAATAGCCCTTGGCCAAAAACAATGACACAATAGGTTTTTAGAGTGGTTTTCACTTGGTGCCCAAAACTAGGAACAAAATCCAAACCCAAAAAATTAGTCTCAGGTTTTATTAAAAAGGAACCCCTTAAATTCCAAATCGGACTTCGGACTCAACGTGAAAGTTGTATATCTTGTCGAGATATTGAGAATGACTAATGCATGTTTTAAAAATTTGGTCGTTTCAGGCCTTAAACAAAGTAGTTTTCAAAACAATACAAAACTGGGATTTTTGTAAAAACTGAGCATATAGGCCACAGATTTAATAAGACTAGGGTTGGTTAGAGTTAGAATTAAGCTTCGAGGTGAACATGAGATTTGTTCATCTCGTCGAGAATGAAAACTTTCATGTTCGTCAAAATTACAAAAGAAGTTGATTTGGTAAGTTTCAAAACAGTTTTCAAAAGTAGGTCGAAACCACCTTTAAAACGCAACCTTAAAAATGAGTTTTAACACCTTTAAAATATAAACATAGTTTTCATAAAAACGTTCCCCCCACCTTCCAGCGAGGTGATAAGGGGATGGGTTCCAAATACATAATTTTACTAAGAATTTTATAAGGCAACCGAAATGATTTTTCTTAAATAAACAAAATCGTGTGTAGCCTGGTAAGCTACCACACCAAACAAGCCTTAGTAGCCCAGTAGGCTACTACACCAAACAAGGAATAGTAGCCCGGTAGGCTACCACCTCTAAACAGGCAAGTAACCCGACTAGTTACTACACCAAGCTTACGTATAGTAACCCGGTAGGCCACCTAGTTACCAATGCGCAAGGTAACCGGTTAGTTGACTGGTCGGCAACCAGTCAAGGACCAAGTTTTGAACAACATTGTGAGGAAATGATGATTAATCTATCAAGAAGACAGTTAATCAAACAATGATAGGAGTAAGATGCCAAATCCCCAAAGTAGGCCAATAGGGTACCGTTCGGCCTCGGTACCACATAGAAACACAAGTAATAATCACTAGCAGTATTAGTGACTCAGTAGAGGTGCTGATAAGATACGTTATTGATGACAGGTGGTAACCTATAAGCTAATAGAGGCATGAGTATGAGTACACATTTGCTTGTAATTAGGTAAGTATAACTCCATTACAGTATGAATGAAAATGATGTTTTACAGTATGTTAAGTATTTATGCCATGCACATGCTGATGCACCGCATGTTTGAGAGCATAAACTTTCCCAATCAAGTAGAATGGTGAAAGACCATGTTAAAAGCCACATGTCCCTTCAATGTAGGCTAAGGAATAGCTTAGAGAAGCATGTGGCTAGAACAGATAAACAAGATGGAATTAAATAGGTGTGTTGTACTAACCTTTTCTGCCAAAAAGGTTTTAAGTTAAAGTAAGTTAAAGTAAGTTAAAGCAGAAAGTTAAGCATCTGTTGATGGCTCTCTGGCTTTTTAGTGACCTCAGACGTTCTCGTTGGTCTGCACATACACGCTACTGATACATGGGCCCTCAGTAGACAAGAAGAAAAGAGAAGATAATATTGAAGCATAAATGAACATAACCAGATCATGCATTAGTTATAGTTCATCATGCTTTCAGTTACTGTAAGATGCTTTGCACACACGTTGTATTCGGTTATGCACATATTATGTAAAGTGTGATATTCAATGATATGTTATGTGATGTTATGACGTGTGATATGATAAGTGCTATATGTGCTATTGTGTGATTTGTAAGTATGTATTATGATTTAAACACGTTTTGCGGTAAACATGTTGTACTTACTAAGCGTAAAGCTCACGGAGTGTGTTTATGCTGTAGGTAAGCGTCCTACAACTTAATCACCTATGGGGGATGACGGCGGCGGAGGAGGATGTGAGGGTAGGTTATGAACACACTATGAGTATTCTTCCGCATAGTTTGAGTAACAGTATATTTTGAAACAGCTCACAGTATTTTTGGGATAGTAATCTGTCACAGCCCAAAATTTAGACACGAGACACAGCAGCCAAATCATAATATCAACCCGGGATTTAAGGAAAACATTTATTACAAAAAACGGGTCAACATTATAATTTAGCTAAGCCTAATTATTTATAAAGTAGCATCATAACCACAAAATAAAATAAAGTAGAAAATAAATACTTTAATGCGGAAATCAAACACAAAATCGGTCTTCAAAAGAAATTACCAACCATAAAATATTCCCAAGCATGAAATTTAAATAACGTGAAATAAAGTCCAAATTTAGAGTCTCATTACATCAGAACGAGAAACAGAAAGAAGAAAATAGAGAAAACGAATAGCATCATCTTCGGTAGAAACGGATAGCTCAACGATTTTCGGAACTGCTACCTCCCGCACCTGGAAGTAGTCATTTCAAAATCACAAAGAAAAGGGACGTGAGCGCTGGCTCAGTAGGACAGAAATAAAGGTGGGTTAAACAAGTAACATTTAAAAGTATGACATAATATTCGTTTCCAAAGATAATCAACAATTTAAGAATACATGGCATAATAATCATTTTCAAAAATAATCAACAATTTCGTGAAAAACATTTTTTAATACAAGTTTATTCTGCTGAGGACTTAGCGTAGCTGCAATATACGTGCCCCAATATTTAAAATAATAAATCATTAAAATAAACCATCATATTTTGAGTGAGGACTTGTCGTAACTATAATATACGTGCCTCGAATTGAATTATCCTAGATCATCTCCTTACGGTCTAAATAGGCCGAACGGCCCTGCGCAGGTTTAGGGACCTTCCCCCATGGCGTCAACTTTGGGACGCATGCATCATTTACAATGATCGTGAACTAGAGCTCAATTATGTTCACCGGATTATTTAAAAGATGGTATTTACCAAGTTATATTATGCCATTAATCAAAACACGCTTTAAAATACACATTTATTACAAAACATGTTGCATGCGTTTATTTCATCAAAAACAGTATAATAATTTCATAAACTGAAAACAGCATGTCATCGATAAAACAGGGAAATTTAAAACACTTGACTACTCCCAGAAAAGGCTAGAAAGTCCTACCTCGATTATTGCACAAGCGTTGCAACAACGTGATCCACGAATCAAGCAAGAACGTCAAATAAATCCTATAATCACAACATATGATCAGTCTAGGTCTAGACATAATCATCCAATCATTTTAGTGTGCCACAAAAGGATTTTAAAATGTTTAATAAACATTTGGGATTAAAAAAAAAATTGTGAAAAACTCTAAGTTAGGATATTACTGGTCATGGGCAGACTGACATAGGCTAACTCTAAAATCAATATTAATTCATTTTTAATCCCAAAAATTATAAATTTTTAATATGTTAAACTAGACATCCGTAGCTTTAATTCCATATAATTTTTATAATTTTTAGACATCGTTTGTTTACTCAACTAGGCCAAAAACCGAGGGGTTGTTTTCAGGCATAAAATCAGGGTTTCAATTTCAGTTCAAAAACTGGCAGTTCTGTCCACCTATATTAGAAAAATATTTTGACTAGGCCAACGGATGAGTTTGGTTCTGAAATTTTGCAGGCATTTAGGGGACATCTCAAATGTAATTTTAGGCTCAAGATTCACTCAAAAATCATTTCTAAAACTTAAGTTATGGCTGACAAAATTTTACTGTTCATATGGTAATTTTCCAGATTTCTGTTTTTTCCTGTCCGAATTTCAATTAGCCTCAAACCAATTCAATTTTCATCCAATGATCATGCAATTTCATGGAGAACCTTATTTATATGTCATTAACACAACCCAAGAAGCAAATTGGCAAAAATCATAAAATTTTCACATGTGATAATAGGGTTTTTGAAAGGGGATCAATGAGGCAAAATTTTTAGGGATTTAGAAAGAGAAATCACACCTTGTTTGTGCTGCACTATTTTTGATGCTTGGTCTCCTTTTTGGCTGAATTTGTGTGAGTGTTGGAGTCTTCAAAACAGTAGGGAAAACAGTGGAGAAAAACCATAAGAATTTCGGATTTAAAATCAAAAGGAGAAGGATGGAAAAAGTTGATTTCTCAGCTTGTTTTTGTCTCAAAAGTTGTTGAATCTTTGAGCTGCCTTTAGGTAGGTTTTTGCTTGCTTTTTTGGTGTGTTTTGGGAGAGAAGAATTCAGAGAGGAAACAAGGGAAGGCTGGCCGAATTTTTGAGAGTGAAAGGAAGGGTGAATGAGAGTTGAAAGAGGGTTTTTATACTAGGTTTTTCTTTCCCTTTCTCTTCCTTGCTTGGCCGAATATTTTGAGGGGCAAAAGGGGAAACTTTATGCTGTTTTGAGGCTAGGGTTTTTCTCTCCTTATTTCTCCTTAAGTGGCCGAAATTATCCATTACTTTTTAAGGAAAAATAATTTGAATTTTGATTGAGTTTTGACCTTGCTTTTAATTCAAATAAAATCCCCTTTATTTCCTACACTTTATGGTTGAATTTCTTCTTTATATTTAAGGGATGAAATTTGAGTTTGAATCCTCCTTGGATTTGTGGGATTTAAATTTTAATTAAAAATCCCAAGTAATGGCTGAATATTTTAGAGTTTTTGAAGTTCAAATTATTGACTTTTTGAGTGGAATTTGACTAGGAAACCAACCTAGGGTTTCCAAAAGATTTTTAATTAATTTTTGGCACACTAATTTTATTTAAATTATATATTGACCTTTAAATAAAATTTAAGGCGTCACAAATATCTACCACTAAAAATAGTTTCGTCCTCGAAACTTTAAGAATTACTCCACACTAAAGAAGAAAATAAGAATATGAATAACTTCTCATTTCATTGAGCAGTCTAAATGCACCTTTCAAAACATATAGTGGTATATCTACCACTATGAACAGAGTAGGGCTACAAAACAAACTTAGGTCGAATACATTACATGTATTCTACTGCTTAGCGAACCATTCAGCATGGTTCTCACGCATATATTTCTCGGTTTCCCATGTGGCTTCCTCTTCACTATGGTTACTCCAAAGAACCTTCACCATGAGTATTGTTTTCGTTCTCAGCTGCTTGACCTTATGATCTAAAATCTTCACCGGAACCTCGACGTAAGAGACATCTGGTTGGATTTCTACATCATCCGTTGAAATGACTTCGGACTCTGTTCGTGCACTCTTCCTCAGCATCGATACATGGAAAACGTTGTGCACTCCCAAGGTGTCGGGTAACTTCAGCTCATATACAACCTTACCAACTCTGCGTACGATCTCGAAAGGTCCAATGTAATGCGGTGCTAGCTTCCCTTTAACTCCGAAACGAGAGATACCTTTCTTCGGTGACACCTTTAGCAATACAAACTCTCCGACCTCGAACTCTAATGGCTTTCTGCGTTGATCTACTTAGCTCTTCTGTCAACTCTGTGCTGTTAGAAGTCATTGTTTAATGATGGCAATCTTCTCGTACTAGTCTAGGATCATATCGGGTCCACCCACTGGTGCTTCCTGGTTGTCAACCCAATAGATGGATGATTGACAAGGCTTTCCGTACAACGCTTCAAAGGGTGCCATTCCGATACTTGCTTGATAACTGTTGTTGTATGCGAACTCTGCCATGTAGAGGTGTTTGCTCCATCCATCTCCAAGATCAAGAACGCAGGCATGTAGCATATCCTCGAGAATCTGTATGAGACGCTCCAACTAACCATCTGTCTGCGGATGAAAAGCGGTGCTGAAGTTCAGTTCTGTGCCTAGAGCTTCCTGTAGACTTTGCCAAAAGCAAGCGTTGAAGCGCGTATCACGATCAGAAACGATCACTGAAGGGACTCCATGCAATCTGACTATGTTCCTCATGTAAAGCTCGACTAGCTGGTTCCTGCTGCAAGTCGTCTTGAACGGGATGAAGTGCGCGGTCTTCTTGAGACGATCTACAACTACCCAGACTCCATCAGATCCATCCTGTGCTCTCGGTAAGCCGGTTAAGAAGTCCATTCCTATACTATCCCACTTCCACTGAGGTATTGGAAGTGGTTGGAGCAGACCTGCGGGTCTCTCCCGTACTGCCTTTACCTTCTGACACATCAAAACAGTTGGCGACGAAGTTCTTCACATCTAACTTCATACCTCTCCGCCAAAGCTGCCGTCTTAGGTTTTGATACATCTTGTTTCCACCTGGGTGCATGGCGAACCTCGACTGATGAAACTCTGACAAGATCTCCTGTATAAGCTCTGGGATGTGTGGCACTGCTAAGCGACCCTCGTTGTAAAGAATTCCACTGGCATCCATTGACCACTCTACAACATGCTTGCCCTTTAACAATCTATCTCGGATGTCAATGAAACATGTATCTGCTAACTGATTCTCCTTGATCCGCTGCACGTAGTCTGGTTCCATCACTAAGTTGTACAACACTGGGTGACCCTGAACTTCGCCAAAACGAACCTGATAAGCTGTAAGAACTCTGTCATTTTTCCACTCATCTATCTACATAGCCATTATAGAAGCACCATGATCAGGATTGGGAACTGTCTCTCTTTTCCTACTTAGTGCATCTGCAACCACGTTTGCTTTACCCAGATGGTGCTCAACTTGGAAGTCGTAGTCTTGCATGTATTCTACCCATCTTCTCTGACGCAGGTTAAGATCTTTCTGTATAGCTAGGTATTTCAAACTCTTGTGATCTGAAAACAGTCTAAAACTGGCACCATACAGATAACAACGCCAAATCTTAAGCGTGAACACTACTGCAGCTAACTCTAGATCGTGTGTAGGGTAGTTTCGTTCATGTTGTTTCAGCTGTCGTGAGGCATAAGCGACAACTCAGTTCTGTTGCATCAAAACTGCTCCAAGACCTTGATGAGAAGCATCGGTGTAGATGTCATATACTTGATCCTGATCCGGAATGATAAGGATTGGTGCAAACGTCAAACGACTCTTTAACTCCTGGAAAACTGACTCACAGCTGTTGTCCCAAACGAAAGGTACATCCTTCTTTGTCAGATTGGTGAGGGGAGCGGCGAGCTTGCTGAAGTACTGTACAAAACGTCGATAATATCCTGCTAAGCCCAAGAAGCTTCGGATCTCTGGAACATTCTTCAGTCGTTCCCACTTAAGAATCGCTTCAACCTTGGATGGATCAACTGATATACCATCTCCTGAGATGATATGCCCGAGAAACTTAACCTCTATCATCCAAAACTCACATTTTTCTTTCTTGGCGTACAACTGATGTTCACAAAGAGTCTGTAAAACTATACTGAGATGCTGTGCATGATCTTCACGAGTTCGGGAGTAGATGAGGATTTCGTCGATGAATACGATGATGAACTTATCAAGAAAAGGTCGGAAGACTCTATTCATCATATCCATGAAGGCTGCTGACACGTTTGTCAAACCGAAAGGCATTACTAAGAACTCATAACTGCCATACCTTGTTCGGAACGCTGTCTTCAGGATATCGTCCTCTCTAACACGAAGTTGATGATAACCGGATCTCAAATCAACCTTGGAGAAGAAACAAGCTCACCCAACTAATCGAACAAGTCATCTATATGTGGTAACAGATACTTATTTTTGATGGTCACACTGTTGAGCTTTCTGTAGTCCACACAGAGACGTAGCGAACCGTCGGCTTTCTTCATAAAAAGGACTGACGAACCCCAAGGTGAGTTACTGTGTCGGATAAAGCCCAGCGATTTCAACTCATCAAGCTGCTTGCTCAACTCTTTCATCTCTAGAGGTGCCATACGATACGGAGCAGAAGCAAAAGGAGCTGTTCCGGGAACTAAGTCGATACGAAACTCTATTTCTCGATGAGGCGGTAAACCTGGAAGAGCTTTTGGAAAAACATCTGGAAAACTATCGACAACAGGTATAGGTTGGGTACTCTTTTCAGAACTGGATCCTTCCACTGCACACAAAGATAAGAAGCAAAGAATACCCTGTCTAGTTTTCGACAATAACCTAAGAGCAGACCTATCAACATCTGAAACTAAGCTTAACTGATAGGACACCACATGTCCGAAATCAGTTGTAAAGATAACGCGACGATTACGACAATCAAGCATAACCCATATCGGGAGAGCCAGTCATATCCCAGAATAACATCATAAGCAAACATAGGCATTACCACAAGTGATGCCTCCAAACAAACATCCCCAACATAAACATAGGCTTGACACCCATCACTAACGGTAGTCGTGCCCAACGGGGATTTCACACATAAGGGAGAGTAAAGATTTTGCAGTTTTAAACCAAGTGAACGAGCATAATGTTGGGCTATAAAAGAGTGTGTAGCCCCGGTGTCAAACAAAACATGTGCATATGTACCAAAGATAGGAATTATACCATCTAATGCAGTCGGTGTATGATCTATCTCCATGCTGTCAGCTCCAAGAGCGTGTACCTGTGGTGTCTTACCATGATTTTGAGCTGTATTCCCTCGCTGATAGCCGGTACTCTGACCCTGTGGTGGTGGTCTCTAATAACTCGGCACTGGGAACTGCTGTAGCAGTGTAGCATGTGGAGCATAAGGCACAGTGTAATGGCTCGTGCGCTGAGGCTGATAGGGAGCAGGAAGCTGAGGGCGCTATGACTGCGAAGACTGGGAAGTAATCTGTTGCCTCTGTGGAAGACCATTCTAATTCCGCTGATGATGATGTCTATGAGCATTGTCTCTTGACTGTCTCTTCGGGCAGACATTTCTTTTGTGGCCTTCATCACCACACTCGAAGCAGGTAATCACATTTACCCGACCCTGTCGCTGTCCAGAAAACTGATGAGGACCCGGTCCCTGAGACTGCTGGTTCTTCTGGTAAGGAGTCTGCGACTTGTGCTGAGGCTTGTTACAGATTGGTCCAGACTTGTTTCTGTCACAAGCTTCAAGGAACTCTTTGTCGCCCTCTTCCACTGTCAATGACTTAGCAACTATCTGCTGGTAGCTATCCCTGATCTGGAACGGTTGTACACCCCTCTTCACATAAAGGCTAAGCCCTTCCTCAAAGCGGAGACACTTAGTAGCTTCATCCAAAACCTGATTCTTTGCATTGTAGGAAAATAAACCGGTAAAAACATATCAGAGTGGCGCAGCGGAACAATAAAAATTTTTAGAACGTTAAATATCTCATGATGCCATATACAATAAATCAACAACAATTAAGACTCATACCTCAAGGACGCCAATATGCAGGAGGAGAATGACCGGAGGCTTCAACCAACTAGCCTTCTCTACTATTCTCCAATTCCCGAATGGCTGAGTGTGTGGGCACTCTGAACCTCGATCGGTATGCTAGCACTGCTAGTCTTCTTCCGACCACCCAGATCTCTAAAGAACTTTATTGTCACGATGAGCTATGCAACAATAAGCCTGCTCACCTGAGAGTCTGTGGTCTAAGAGAACTGGAGTGGCAAGACCTCTATTTATAGACCTGCATGAGGTGATTCTCTGAATTCGAATTGGACTAGGAAAAGATATTTTCCCTTATCCAAACCCAAAAAATCCGAATTTTCCAAAGGGAAAATCTCCCAAATAAATTCGGTTTTTGCTAGATAAATCCAATCCAAATCTTAACAAGATTTTAGCTAGAATCTTATCTCCCTTTTCCAACCAAAAAATCCGAAATTCACAAGGAGAAAATCTCTCCAAATTTTCGGCCACTTTTAGGATAAAGGAGAATCAAAATTCCACTAGGATTTCTCAAGCAAAATCTCATCTTAACCTTATCCAAAAATAACCGAATTTCCTAGGATTAGGGATCCAAAATTTCGGCCACTTTTGGGAGGAGAGAGAAACCAAATTCAACTAGGATTAAAGCTTGAATATTCCCTTGAATCCTATCCACAAAATCCGAAATCTTTCATGAGGATTATCCTCAAAATTTCGTCCCTTATTTGTTGGGATTTGGATTCAAAATTCAAGTAGGATTCTAACAAGATTATCCTCTCCAAATCCAACTCAAATTCGAATTTCAAACCTTGTGGATTTTCCACAACAAATTCGAATCCTACTTGGACTGTGATTCAAAATTTGAATTTCAAATTTCAAATTCAAATTTCAAATTCAAATTTCAAATTTCAAATTTCAAATTTCAAATTTAAATTTCAAATTCAAATTTCAAATTCGAATTTCAAATTCAAATTTCAAATTCAAATTTCAAATTCAAAATTCAAATTTCAAATTTCAAAATTCAAATTTCAAATTTCAAAATTCAAATTTCAAATTCCACAAAACGGTTGTATTTCATATTCTTGTTCTCATGGATAATTTTCTACAACTCCAATCCAATCTCAAATAAAATCATGGCAACTTTATTTGGAGTTCGAATAATTGTGTACTCTATTATCCAAAACAAAATCTGAATCCAACCGGAGAGAATCTTGTCTACCATCCTAATCCTGTGACATCACCATCCATGCATAATAAACTAGCCAATAGCATACACAAATCAATTTGCCAAACGTTAAGGAATTATGTGGAGCTAGTAGAGGGACTGATTGGACATATATAATCGGGCTCCCGTGATTCCATATGATCATCATTCTGTACCGAACAACTCAATCATATGATCACTAATTTCAGAGTCACACCACTATAAACCTGAAACTGAACTCCCAATTATATACCGTATTACGTAAGCCTGTGACGAGCTACCATCCAATGACCTTGTCATATATGCAAAACCCTCATATGATATCCATGATCAGCCTTAGGTCAAAGTCCGTTTAATCCTACTGATCAGGCTATCTTAAAGTTCCATTATACTACCGAATCAAGAAAATGATTATTCACCATATGTGAATAAGAAGTCATCCGCCCAGCAGACGACCCAAGGCCTTGTCCATTTTCACATTCAGTATAATGCCTTTAAGAGGATACCTTTAACTCCTCAGAGCTATGATTCCGATATCTGCAAACAAACCCTTCATCGTATACAAGTCATGCACCCAACGAGCCGGTCTATAAGCTTACTACCCTCTGAGACGCTTTAGCCATTGGAACATCAAAGTACACAAGTCATATACATGAAGTAGTTCATTTACTCAGGATTAAGGTTATTGCATAATGAACGTCAAAAGCAGATTGATCCACTCATAGCGGACTACGTAGATCAATCACGCTTTAGTCCCGGTCTAATATGTCACCACCAAGCAACATATCCATGTCTCTACTTGGGAGTCCAGCTCCAGACAGTCAAGACAGACCGTCCCCTCTAAGGCTTTAGACAACATAATAGTCTTAACATGAGTTAGATGCTCGGTCTAACCCCATAGACTACAGACCATAGTTTAGACTGCTAACTTTAGAACATTGTCTTCTCGCATACAAAAGTCCATTGCATGCAACGTTCTAACAGTTTTAACACAAGCAGTCAGTGAGCCATATTTGCTTACATTTACTTTAACATGTAAATAAGACGAGGACAGATAGCAATGTAATGAATAACCTCTATGTATAATTTTATTATCCAGTTCAAAATGAATACATCAAAATGTCTCTAATACTTAGGGCATTTCCTAACAATCTCCCACTTGCCCTAAGCCAGCAGATGTGCCATGTTACGCATCCCCATCGCCTCTACATGCCTCTCAAAGCTTCTAGCTACCAAAGTCTTAGTAAAGGGATCAGCGATGTTGTCCTCGGACGCGATCTTACAAACATCCACTTGTCCTGTCTCCACATGCCCTCTAATAATGTGATACCTCCGATCGATGTGCTTGGTCCTCTTGTGGTGCCGAGATTCCCTTGTGTTGGCAATAGCCCCTGTATTATCACAGTAAAGTGTGATAGGCTTGTCAACACCCGGAATGACCTCAAGGTCTCTAAAGAACTTGCGGAGCCAAACCGCTTCTTTAGATGCCTCAGCCGCAGCCACATACTCAGCCTCCATAGTAGAGTCAGCTGTGCAGCCCTGCTTCACGCTCCTCCACACAATGGCGCCTCCTCCGAGCAAAAACACTGATCCAGATGTCGATTTCCTCGAATCCTTACAAGTCTGGAAGTCTGAGTCCGTGTATCCTACGGGTGTTAGGTCCCCTCCAGAATACACTAGCATATAATCCCTCGTTCTCTTAAGATACTTGAGTATATGCTTTACTGCTTGCCAGTGCTTGGTTCCAGGATTCGCTTGATATCGACTCACCATACCTACTGCAAAACATATGTCCGGGCGAGTGCAAAGCATAGCATACATAAGGCTACCCACAGCGGATGCATAAGGGACCTTACTCATACGCTCTCTTTCTTCCGATGTCTTGGGACAGTCATCCAATGAAAGAGTTAAACCGGCAATAGAAGGTTGTGAGCCTTTCTTTGCCTCTAGCATTGCATATTTGTCAATTATTTTATCTATGTATGAAGCTTGGGATAACGCTATCATTTTGTTCTTTCGATCTCTGAAGAGACGAATGCCTAGAACATAATTAGCTTCTCCCAAGTCCTTCATGTCAAACTGCTGGTGTAACCAAAGCTTGACTGATGATAAGTTCCCTACATCATTCCCAATGAGTAGTATATCATCAACATAGAGTATCAGAAAGACCACTTTTCCATCCTTAATACGTTTATAAACACAAGGTTCATCAACGTTCTGCTCAAAACCAAATGTCTTAATCGCTTGATCAAACCTCTGGTTCCATGAGCGGGATGCCTGCTTTAATCCATAAATGGATCTAAGCAACTTGCAGACTTTCCTATCTTGGCCTTTTGCTACGAACCCTTCGGGCTGTATCATATAGATACACTCTTCAAGATGGCCATTCAAGAATGCCGTCTTGACATCCATTTGCCAGATCTCGTAATCGAGAGCCGCAGCAATGGACAGAAGAATACGGATAGACTTCAGCATAGCAACAGGCGAAAAGGTTTCCTCGTAATCGATTCCAGCCTTTTGCGTGTATCCCTTTGCAACCAGTCTAGCTTTGAAAGTTTCCACTCTCCCTTCCGCATCCTTCTTTCTTTTGTAGACCCATTTGCATCCAATGGGTTTTATCCCATCCGGCAAATCTACAAGTTCCCAAACAGAGTTGGATTTCATGGAATCCATCTCATTGTTCATAGCCTGTTTCCAAGATCTAGAATCAACATCCTTTATAGCTTCATCATATGTGACCGGATCTTCCTCATGCTCATGAGCCTCGGCCTGGTATACCTCAGCATCATACATAAAGAAATTAGGTTTCTTCGAAACCCTCCCACTACGACGAGGCACCCTAAATTGTTGATCGTCTGCAGGTCTTTCACTGGAACTCGGACTTGCGTCCAAGACCGAAATCTGTGGAGCAGTTCTTTCACCCGATAACTCCTCTAGCACCACTTTGCTTCGAGGCTTAAAGTCATTCATGTGACTTTCCTCCAAGAATGTCGCATGGGTTGAGACAATGACCTTTTGTTCCTTCGGGTTATAGAACAGACCTCCTTTAGTTCCCTTTGGATACCCTACAAACATACACAATTCTGATCTTGGTTCCAACTTCTTCGCATCCCCATCCAGTACATGTGCCGGGCAGCCCCATATTCTCATATGTCCAAGGGAGGGCTTCCTGCCACGCCACAATTCATACGGAGTTCTAGGAATTGATTTGCTCGGAACCTGGTTCAGAATATAGCACGCCGTTTGTAAAGCATGTCCCCAAAATGATAATGGCAGCGTTGAGTAACTCATCATGGACCGTACCATATCCAATAAGGTCCTGTTTCTCCTTTCGGCTACACCATTCTGTTGTGGAGTACCAGGTGCAGTCAATTGGGATAATATCCCATTCTCTATAAGATGTCCTAGAAATTCATCGGAGAGGTATTCGCCACCTCGATCAGATCGAAGTGTCTTTATGGATTTATCCAATTGCTTTTCCACTTCCGCACGATACTCTTTGAACTTGTCAAAGGTTTCGCTCTTGCGGTGCATCAGATACACATATCCATACCTCGAGTAATCATCTATGAAAGAGACATAGTACTCGAACCCTCCTCGTGCTGTGACGTTCATGGGGCCACATACGTCAGTGTGCACAATTTCTAAGAGCTCCTGTGCCCTTGTACCCTTAGCTCCAAAAGACCTCTTAGTCATTTTACCCTCTAGACAAGACTCACATTGGGGAAGTCGTACCTCCTCCAGAGATTCCAGAGGACCGTCTTTCACCAATCTTTGAATCCTATCCTGATTAATATGACCAAGTCTTAAATGCCAAAGATACGCCTTGTTAGAGTGAGAAACTTTCAACCTTTTAGAGTTATCAATTAATTCAGTGTCAAGCAGTGAGTACATCTTTGGTCTGATCAAATATAGGTTTCCATCCATCCATCCAGAACAGATAAAAGACTTATTTCTACGAATATCAACTCTTTTACTAAAAGAAACTGAATAAGAATCCTTTATTAAACAAGCTACCGATATAAGGTTCCTCCTAAAATTAGGAACATAAAAACAGTCTTTCAATAAAATAAACCTAAATTGATCAAAATAAAGATGAACGTCTCCCACTGCCTCAGCCACCACAAAGCTACCATCTCCAGTCCGCAACGAGAGGCTCCTATCATGTAGACTTCTCGTTTCCACGAACCCCTGCATCGAAACACAAACATGATTAGTGGCGCCCGAATCAATGACCCATGTGTCTTTCGATTCTTCCACCAAACACGCTTCCAAATAATGAAGTTCCTTACCTTCCTTGCCCTTGGAGGCTAGGAATTCCCGGCAAGCCTTCTTGAAGTGACCTACCTTCCCACAGTGGAAGCATTTGGACTTTTTAGGGTCCTTTGGCTTCTTGTTCTTCTTCTTCTTCTTCCCGTCCGAGACAGGAGGATTAGAAGAACTAGAAGCCACTTGCTTCTTATTTGGCCTCTTCCTCTTCCGTGAGGGATTGGAAGATTCCGCCAAATTGGCCTCTCCTTTAGGTCGGACCACATCTTCATCCCTGATCATCCGCTCATAAGCCTGTAGTTGCTTCATGAGCTCGGTAAGTCCTAACTCCTTTGTCGCCAGATTGTATGCGGCCTTAAACCCCACAAAATCTTTAGACAGAGTCTTGAACACCATCTCGATCTGGGTGTTGTAGTCTAACTCAGCACCATTTTCGGCAGCCTCAGCGAAGAATCCCATTAGAGTGATCATATGGTCCTTCACCGGAGCACCAGCCTTTTGCTTGGAGTTCATAATGCTAGTGATAGCGGACTGTCGAGCCAATTTTTCTTGGCCTCCGAACATGTCCTCCAGATTATCCATGATCTCCCCAGCAACTTGATAAGTCTCATGCTACTTTTGTAAAGCACTCGTCATGCTAGCAAGGATGTAGCATCGAGCTATTTCATTGGATTCTCTCCAACGATTATAGGCAACCGGGACCTCCTCAAGTGGTGTGTCAGGTTTGGGCCCAGGTGGGCATGGTTCGTCCAGTACGAACTTGTGTCTCTCGCAGCTGAGAACTATTAATAGATTTCTTTTCCAATCTTTATAATTGTCGCCATTCAACTTATTTTCAGTAAGTATCGAAATGAGGGGTGTCGGTGACATTTTGAACTGAAATAAAATTATACTAGACATCATTACAAAGCCCAAGCAAATATGCAGATAATTTAGCAAATAAAACATACAAGTATGTTCCTACATGAAACTTGAAAAAAAATGTAGCATTGCAACGATAATTCTCAGCACCTATTGCCCCAAGCCACCGAGGGGTGGTCATGAGAACAAATAGCCGGAACATGGACCCCGTCCAATTAATATATGTTACCTTAAATCCTCCAAGGTTAAGACATATATTAATAACCGCTTATTTGGCCACCAGTTTAGTTAACAGAGCTTCTAGGGAAGGTTAATAACTAAACGAGTCTTGAGTGTATAACCATTGTTTACGTAGCCCGATCCACGTCCTACCAAGCCACCGAGGGGTGGTCATGAATAGAATCGCACCCGAACACGTTTTCCACATAGGAGATCCAATCTAGTATACCGGCGGCGGTAAACACCTACCGAAGGGTGTGGTCAGGTCGGAACTGACGCGAGGCGTTACCATGCTTTCACATATGGATCAACAATGGAGGCCGTGGGTTTTGTTTGAAACCCTCTCCCACTCAATATTTTGAAAAACATGCAAGTTTTGACAAATTATGTATGATCAATATAGTATGAGCGGCACTCACCTATCCTATATGACATGTTATCAAATATGCATACAAAACATCCATCAAAACATATTTATACATCCATGACATATCACAGAAAAAATAATTGACAGAATAACCAAGCCATGGTTCCATCCTAGAACAAAGAAAATAAAGATTACAAAATTCCATCCAAAGCATTCTTTGGGTCTTGAATTTTGTTCCGTCTTCTTGTATCCATCTTTATGTAGCCTCTCCACTTATTTCTCATCCCATGAATTATTTAAAATTTAAATCTCCAAAATTTAAATTTCAAATTCAAATTCCAAATTCGAATTTCAAATTTAAATTTCTAATTCAAATTTTAAACAATTTTAATCATCATGTATAATAATATGTAATTTCAAAAATTTCAAATTTTCAATTACATATTTTTAAACATGATTTAAAATTAAATCTCAAATTTAAAAATCAAAATTTTCTGATTTTTTTGGACCGTCGGACCGCCACTCCCGTAGGCGGCAGCCGCCGTGGGCAGCCACCAACCCCGGAGGGGCTGGCAGCCCACGGCCGCCCCTTGTGCAGCCTGCCGGGCTGCAGGCTAAGCCTGCAGCACCAGGCTACACGCCCAGACTGGGCGCAGCAGCCGGCAGGCTGCAGGCAGCGCCTGCAGCCAGTGGCTGCACGCCCAGGCTGCGGCCAGCCTTGGGCAGGCCACGGCTACCCCTGGCTGCAGGCAGAGCCTGCGGCCGTGGGTGGTGTGGGCCTGCACAGGGGCTGCCGCAGCCCCATCCTGCCCGAGGGCAGGGGCTGCAGCCCCACCAAGGTTTGTCGACCTATCCCGAGGGGTCGTGTCTCGATTTTCGTGCCATATTCCAATTTATCTTTTAGGATCTCAAAAAATTAATTTGAATCCCAATTAAATTGAAATTTTCCACACAATCAAAATTTCAACCTTTAAATTAAATTTAACTTTTGGGAAAAATAAATTACGGTCTTCAATCTTCAATCTCCTCCAAGAATAATTACATAAAAAATTCCTATACCTTTTCCGGTGTACAAAATTCTATCCATAAAATTCTAAGAGACAAAAATTAAAATCCATGGGAAAAACACAGTGTTAATAAACTGCTCCCATGGTTACATAAAAAATTCCTAGATACAATTTTTCTAAATTCTAAGGAACCATAACCGGTATAAACAAGCATGCTTATAATAATTCAAAAAATTAAAATAACCACATACTTTATACATAATACATGATAACAACATAAAGGAACCCTAGACTGCCACTCTCTAAATATCAAATCCATACATAAATAAAAAGACTAAGTAATTGTCTAATTTATGTACATGGCATAGTCATGAGATGGCTCTGATACCAATTGTAGGAAAATAAACCGGTAAAAACATATCAGAGTGGCGCAGCGGAACAATAAAAATTTTTAGAACGTTAAATATCTCATGATGCCATATACAATAAATCAACAACAATTAAGACTCATACCTCAAGGACGCCAATATGCAGGAGGAGAATGACCGGAGGCTTCAACCAACTAGCCTTCTCTACTATTCTCCAATTCCCGAATGGCTGAGTGTGTGGGCACTCTGAACCTCGATCGGTATGCTAGCACTGCTAGTCTTCTTCCGACCACCCAGATCTCTAAAGAACTTTATTGTCACGATGAGCTATGCAACAATAAGCCTGCTCACCTGAGAGTCTGTGGTCTAAGAGAACTGGAGTGGCAAGACCTCTATTTATAGACCTGCATGAGGTGATTCTCTGAATTCGAATTGGACTAGGAAAAGATATTTTCCCTTATCCAAACCCAAAAAATCCGAATTTTCCAAAGGGAAAATCTCCCAAATAAATTCGGTTTTTGCTAGATAAATCCAATCCAAATCTTAACAAGATTTTAGCTAGAATCTTATCTCCCTTTTCCAACCAAAAAATCCGAAATTCACAAGGAGAAAATCTCTCCAAATTTTCGGCCACTTTTAGGATAAAGGAGAATCAAAATTCCACTAGGATTTCTCAAGCAAAATCTCATCTTAACCTTATCCAAAAATAACCGAATTTCCTAGGATTAGGGATCCAAAATTTCGGCCACTTTTGGGAGGAGAGAGAAACCAAATTCAACTAGGATTAAAGCTTGAATATTCCCTTGAATCCTATCCACAAAATCCGAAATCTTTCATGAGGATTATCCTCAAAATTTCGTCCCTTATTTGTTGGGATTTGGATTCAAAATTCAATTAGGATTCTAACAAGATTATCCTCTCCAAATCCAACTCAAATTCGAATTTCAAACCTTGTGGATTTTCCACAACAAATTCGAATCCTACTTGGACTGTGATTCAAAATTTGAATTTCAAATTTCAAATTCAAATTTCAAATTCAAATTTCAAATTTCAAATTTCAAATTTCAAATTTAAATTTCAAATTCAAATTTCAAATTCGAATTTCAAATTCAAATTTCAAATTCAAATTTCAAATTCAAAATTCAAATTTCAAATTTCAAAATTCAAATTTCAAATTTCAAAATTCAAATTTCAAATTCCACAAAACGGTTGTATTTCATATTCTTGTTCTCATGGATAATTTTCTACAACTCCAATCCAATCTCAAATAAAATCATGGCAACTTTATTTGGAGTTCGAATAATTGTGTACTCTATTATCCAAAACAAAATCTGAATCCAACCGGAGAGAATCTTGTCTACCATCCTAATCCTGTGACATCACCATCCATGCATAATAAACTAGCCAATAGCATACACAAATCAATTTGCCAAACGTTAAGGAATTATGTGGAGCTAGTAGAGGGACTGATTGGACATATATAATCGGGCTCCCGTGATTCCATATGATCATCATTCTGTACCGAACAACTCAATCATATGATCACTAATTTCAGAGTCACACCACTATAAACCTGAAACTGAACTCCCAATTATATACCGTATTACGTAAGCCTGTGACGAGCTACCATCCAATGACCTTGTCATATATGCAAAACCCTCATATGATATCCATGATCAGCCTTAGGTCAAAGTCCGTTTAATCCTACTGATCAGGCTATCTTAAAGTTCCATTATACTACCGAATCAAGAAAAT
Source organism: Antiaris toxicaria (assembly GCA_035233585.1). NCBI lineage: Eukaryota > Viridiplantae > Streptophyta > Magnoliopsida > Rosales > Moraceae > Antiaris > Antiaris toxicaria. Next base: position 55,172,243 of record CP141153.1, read on the forward strand.
GATTATTCACCATATGTGAATAAGAAGTCATCCGCCCAGCAGACGACCCAAGGCCTTGTCCATTTTCACATTCAGTATAATGCCTTTAAGAGGATACCTTTAACTCCTCAGAGCTATGATTCCGATATCTGCAAACAAACCCTTCATCGTATACAAGTCATGCACCCAACGAGCCGGTCTATAAGCTTACTACCCTCTGAGACGCTTTAGCCATTGGAACATCAAAGTACACAAGTCATATACATGAAGTAGTTCATTTACTCAGGATTAAGGTTATTGCATAATGAACGTCAAAAGCAGATTGATCCACTCATAGCGGACTACGTAGATCAATCACGCTTTAGTCCCGGTCTAATATGTCACCACCAAGCAACATATCCATGTCTCTACTTGGGAGTCCAGCTCCAGACAGTCAAGACAGACCGTCCCCTCTAAGGCTTTAGACAACATAATAGTCTTAACATGAGTTAGATGCTCGGTCTAACCCCATAGACTACAGACCATAGTTTAGACTGCTAACTTTAGAACATTGTCTTCTCGCATACAAAAGTCCATTGCATGCAACGTTCTAACAGTTTTAACACAAGCAGTCAGTGAGCCATATTTGCTTACATTTACTTTAACATGTAAATAAGACGAGGACAGATAGCAATGTAATGAATAACCTCTATGTATAATTTTATTATCCAGTTCAAAATGAATACATCAAAATGTCTCTAATACTTAGGGCATTTCCTAACATGCATACCAGGCCAACTCGGTGAACTTGGCTTCATATTCCCACACTGACATAGACCCTTGCTTCAAACGGATGAACTCCCTAGCTTTTCTATCGCGGAACTGAGCTGAAAAGAAATGCTCGTGAAAACGCTTCTTAAAAACTGTCCAAGAAGACCTCTGCTCCTCTGTCAAACCATCCTCGATACTAGCCCACCAGGTAGAGGCTAGACCCACCAGCTTGTTGGAAGCAAACTCAACCCAGAACTCTGCGGGCGTGGCAGTTAACTTTAGCTGCTTGCGAATGGCATCAAACCAGTACTCGGCATCCATCTCTGTGCCCGTGCCATCGAAAGTGGGTACGTGAAGCTTAAAGAAAAGAGTTAGGGCTGCTTGTTTAGGATGTATCATAGGCTGGGTAGGTACTGCTCTAGATGTAGGGTTTTCGGTGGTAGGCGTTTGCTGAGGAGTCTGAGAAGAACTCCCCGTTCTCTGGGCCTCATTAGGAACAACGTTGGCTACAGGAGCTGGGTTAGGTGTTCGAAAAGGTAAGATGGTGAGGAGAGCCTGTATCGCTGCCGTGAGATTCTGCATCGCGGTTAGCTGATCATTCGGTACAGGAAATGCTACATTCTGACTTCCTTGAGGCTGCGTGTTCCCGGGGTTCTCTTCGTCATTGCCTCTCTGCTGCCTCTGACTACGCGTGCCGGGACGAGCCATTTTGCTGCGTAAGATTGAAGGAAGAGGAACTCCTATAAGCTTCTAAGAGTAAGAAAACTATGCTTGGGTATTTTGAGAACGTTTTGATGAAAACCCTTTTGAAAACCTGGTCTCTGATACCATTATTTGTCACGGCCCGAAATTTAGACACGTGACACGGCAGCCAAATCATAATATCAACCCAGGATTTAAGGAAAACATTTATTACGAAAAACGAGTCAACATTATAATTTAGCTAAGCCTAATTATTTATAAAGTAGCATCATAACCACAAAATAAAATAAAGTAGAAAATAAATACTTTTTAATACGGAAATCAAACACAAAATCGGTCTTCAAAAGAAATTACCAACCATAAAATATTCCCAAGCATGAAATTTAAATAACGTGAAATAAAATCCAAACTTAGAGTCTCATTACACAGAACGAGAAACAGAAAGAAGAAAATGGAGAAAACGGATAGCATCATCTTCGGTAGAAATGGATAGCTCAACGATTTTCTGAACTGCTACCTCCCACACCTGGAAGTAGTCATTTCGAAATCATAAAGAAAAGGGACGTGAGCGCTGACTCAGTAGGACAGAAACAAAGGTGGGTTAAACAGGTAACATTTAAAAGTATGACATAATATTCGTTTCCAAAGATAATCAACAATTTAAGAATACATGGCATAATAATCATTTCCAAAAATAATCAACAATTTCGTGAAAAACATTTTTTAATACAAGTTTTATTCTGCTGAGGACTTAGCGTAGCTGCAATATACGTGTGCCAATATTTAAAATAATAAATCATTAAAATAAACCATCATATTTTGAGTGAGGACTTGTCGTAGCTATAATATATGTGTCTCGAATTGAATTATCCTAGATCATCTCGTTACGGTCTAAATAGGCCGAACGGCCCTGCGCAGGTTTAGGGACCTTCCCCCACGGCGTCAACTTTAGGACGCACACATCATTTACAATGATCGTGAACTAGAGCTCAATTATGTTCACCGGATTATTCAAAAGATGGTATTTACCAAGTTATATTATGCCATTAATCAAAACACGCTTTAAAATACACATTTATTACAAAACACATTGCATGCGTTTATTTCATCAAAAACAGTATAATAATTTCATAAACTGAAAACAGCATGCCATCGATAAAACAGGGAAATTTAAAACACCTGACCACTCTCAGAAAAGGCTAGAAAGTCCTACCTCGATTATTGCACAAGCGTTGCAACAACGTGATCCACGAATCAAGCAAGAACGTCAAATAAATCCTATAATCACAACATATGATCAGTCTAGGTCTAGACACAATCATCCAATCATTTTAGTGTGCCACAAAAGGATTTTAAAATGTTTAATAAACATTTGGGATTAAAAAAAAAATTTGTGAAAAACTCTAAGTTAGGATATTACTGGTCATGGGCAGACTGACATAGGCTGACTCTAAAATCAATATTAATTCATTTTTAATCCCAAAAATTATAAATTTTTAATATGTTAAACTAGACATCCGTAGCTTTAATTCCATATAATATTTATAATTTTTAGACATCGTTTGTTTACTCAACTAGGCTAAAAACCGAGGGGTTGTTTCCAAGCATAAAATCAAGGTTTCAGTTTCAGTTCAAAAACTGGCAGTTCTGTCCACCTATCTTAGAAAAATATTTTGACTAGGCCAATGGATGAGTCTGGTTCTAAATTTTGTAGGAATTTAGGGGACATCTCGAATTTAATTTTAGGCTCAAGATTCACTCAAAAATCATTTTTAAAACTCAAGTTATGGTTGACACAAGTTTACTGTTCATATTTTAATTTTCCAGATTTCCATTTTTTCTGTCCGAATTTCAATTAGCCTCAAACCAATTCAATTTTCATCCAATGATCATGAAATTTCGTGGAGAACTTTATTTATATGTCATTAACACAACCCAAGAATCAAATTGGCAAAAATCATAAAATTTTCACATGTGATAATAGGGTTTTTGAAAGGGGATTAATGAGGCAAAATTTTTAGGGATTTAGAGAGAGAAATCACACCTTGTTTGTGCTGCACTATTTTTGATGCTTGGTCTCCTTTTTGGCTGAATTTGTGTGAGTGTTGGAGTCTTCAAAACAGTAGGGAAAACAGTGGAGAAAAACCATAAAAATTTCAGATTTAAAATCAAAAGGAGAAGGAAGGAAAAAGTTGATTTCTCACCTTGTTTTTGTCTCAAAAGTTGTTGAATCTTTGAGCTGCCTTTAGGTAGGTTTTTGCTTGCTGTTTTGGTGTGTTTTGGGAGAGAAGAATTTAGAGAGGAAACAAGGGAAGGCTGGCCGAATTTTTGAGAGTGAAAGGAAGGGTGAATGAGAGTTGAAAGAGGGTTTTTATACTAGGTTTTTCTTTCCCTTTCTCTTCCTTGCTTGGCCGAATATTTTGAGGGGCAAAAGGGGAAACTTTATGCTGTTTTGAGGCTAGGGTTTTTCTCTCCTTATTTCTCCTTAAGTGGTCGAAATTATCCATTAGGTTTTAAGGAAAAATAATTTGAATTTTGATTGAGTTTTGACCTAGCTTTTAATTCAAATAAAATCCCCTTTATTTCCTACACTTTATGGCCGAATTTCTTCTTTATATTTAAGGGATGAAATTTGAGTTTGAATCCTCCTTGGATTTATGGGATTTAAATTTTAATTAAAAATCCCAAATAATGACTGAATATTTTAGAGTTTTTGAAGTTCAAATTGTTGACTTTTTGAGTGGAATTTGACTAGGAAACCAACCTAGGGTTTCCAAAAGATTTTTAATTAATTTTTGGCACACTAATTTTATTTAAATTATATATTGACCCTTAAATAAAATTTAAGGCGTTACATAATCATTAAACAGTATTTTGAATAGTAACTGATAAATAGTACTTTTGAACAGTAGCATTAAATAGTATTTATGAACAGTAACCATTAACAGTATTTTTGAATAGAAACCATTAAGCAGTATTTTGAATAGTAGCCATTAATAGTACCTGTACGTGAATAGTTAATACGTACATAATCAAAAAGAAAAAAAATCCTTAAAATTTATGGTATCTAATTTAGTAACTTTAAGTATCAATAACAAGAAAGTATAAGTTTTATTTAAAGAAGCAAGTTTTTAAGTGACGGTTCGGGCCATTGAGGGCACGAGGTGTCACAACTTTCATGTCTGTTTTGCAAATATGTCTACTCAAGAAGGGAATAGTCAAAATGATCGCTTGCTAAGGTGCATAATGAAAGCACTTGGAGTCCCTCGGTTAGCCGTACAATAATGATTCATTATTTGATTAAATATCACGATGTGTAGTAAACATTACCAAATATGGATGAGGAAGATGCTTTAGACTTAATATACACCATCGTTGGCAATTCAGTCCCCTACAGACTGATTTCAGATTTATTTTTTTCTCAGATTTTAATGCATTTCCTGCTCTTGAGACTTTTAATTTTAGATTTATTGTTTGTTATTACAAATTTCATGTGGCAATTTTTTTTTATTTTGGTAGAATTTTATATGGTTTTACACCAATTTGAAGAAGTTTTTATTTTTTTTATTTTTTTCCTGTTGGCATCTTTGTGATGTATTTGTTATGGCTAGCTTTATTTGCTTCACTATTTTTGCCTACCAATATGTTTTCCAAAATTATTGGCAGGGATTAACAAGGAAAAAATTTTTAACATTCTTTATAACAATTTATTCTCCATTGGTTACTAGGTGTTGGTTGATACATGGATTCTTCTAAAAACTTTTCATGCTCGGATTATACATAAATTAGCTCAGACAATTCAGACAATGATCTTGATAATATACTAGTGTTGGTTGTTTGTGCAACTTATGTTAGAAGGAGATTTGCTTAGGCTCCGCTAGGACCAATGCATAATAGCCAATTAAGTGGTTTGATGAGGGCCAAGGAATTATTAAACAAACATCCAGAAGGGGGTTGATGAATTATTAAATGAACATCTAGAAGTTCTAAAAAGCATGGTCGACATGGAACAAAGAAGCTTTAGATTGCTAAGTGTTGTACTAGCTAGTAGAAACTTGTTGATGCCGACAAACATAATTAATGTGAACAAGCAATTGTTCATCCTTTTGTCATTCGTTATTCAAGGAGCTCACAACAAAACGATATCATACATGTTCCAACACTCATAGGAGACAACATCACTATGGTTCTTTTAGGTGTTGAAGGCAATTTATGCACTCAAGGATGATTACGTTGCACAGCCAGATTTGACTAAATTCAGCACTTTATTGTAGAAAATGTTCACAAGTATTGGCCATGGTTTGATGTATGTGCATTTTATTTTTAACTAACAACTTTACACTAATTAAGTACTTAGTTTGGTTGCAAAATGAATTTGTGTATGTGTTTTGGAATTGTGTAGGGGCAATTGATGGCATACACATTCGTTGTGTTCCACTGAGGGAGAACAAAGAAGTATAAAGGAATAGGAACGGAGTAAATACTCAGAATATTTTGGCTACATATACATTTGATGTGGCACCCCCAACTTTGGCCATGTGAGACTATTACAATCAAACTCCGTAGCCGATTGAAACAGCCCGTGAACATTAGTAGGTCGCCAAAACTTTGTTTCATTTTTAAACCTTTGTATTTTGGAGCCCATTTCTTTAAAAAAAAAAACTTTTCTTTGTGAAAGCACAACGTACATAAGTCGTAATAAACGTTATCACTTTATAAGTACAAAATATAATTTACATAAATACATTGTTTCAACTTTGTATCACAAAATACATTTTCCTCAAATCTCCTCTTTCAAAGCTCAGCGGAAGACTGGTAGCAGGACTATATCCACAGTGGAATTCCCTATCCTATTGGCACCGCATATCCTACTGTCATCCAGAGTATCTACCGCTAGACAAGTTTCTTACCTATAACATGAACATACTGGTGAGCTAACAGGCTCAGTAAGTTCAAACATAAATACTAGGAATCATGTAGATTCAAAAACATAAATAATAAAATTTTCCATGAATAACACTATTCATCGATGAATAGTAATTTTACCTTTGACTAGTGAATAGTAACTTTGACTTTGACTGGGTATTATTCACGTCAACTTTGACTGAGTACACTATGTGTAAAGTTAGTGCCTATTATATTCGGTTATGCTCTTTTATGGCTTTCGTTTCAATCTTTGGTCATTATCTTCTTTATGTTCTAGTTTTGGGTCCGTGTTGGCCGTAACGATGGTGCGCGCTACTGGGAGGGACCTAGAGAGCGACCTGCTAGCAATCCTCCATAGTCTATTAAGCCCTTGGCTTATCCTTGTAGGATCTGAAAAACTCCCAATTTTTGCTAGAAGCCAGTACCCCAAAAATGGTTTCATTACCGTCTTTCTTATAGTTCCAATCGGATAGCATTCATCACCCCAGGGTCAGAACCCTCAATGCCCGTAGGATTTTCATATTCTTTTATTTATGTGTGTCTCAAATTTAATCACACTCTAATGCCGTAGCACCTCTTTCCGAAGTGTACCCACAGTACACATATCAGACTTGTCAGTTCATTAGGTGAGTTAGTTTAACTACATCTTAGTACCCGTAGGACTTTTCATCTAATGTACGAGTAGTACATAATTAAATATCACAGTATTTCATGTCGCAGATAATTAAATGTCTGAACTTACCACATATAACACTTAGACATAATAGTCTATTCATGTTGCAGACGTGGAAATGCTTAAACTTACCACAACTGTGCTAAAGTCCAATTTCTAGAGTCCTTTGCAGTTCTTTTATCGCCTCTAGTTTGGGTCCCTATAGATAAAATATTATCTATTAATTCCCATAATCATTTATCAGTTTACATGTATTCATTTTGTTCTTAACATTACAATACTTTTCATCTCTCTATATGATACACGACCTGATACACACCTGTGTCTACAACCATGTACCCCTCAAGTCTTTTACTACACGATCATGTAACCCTATCTACCCATGCATAAGTACATGGCTTGATACACGCCCGTGTCCAAGACCATGTACCTCTCGAGTTACCTAATCCCTTAACACACAGCTATGTACCCTAAGTGCACACCCGTGTACTTCATAAAATTTGGATTTTAGCCTTAAAAATCTTAGTTATGGCCTCTAAAATCTTATTTAAATCATTCTAATTCCTTAACGGTCCTTTCTGAGCCTTTCGGAAATTTTTGGTCAAAATGATCATTTTGCCCCTAACAGTCTCGGGACCTTGACATTTCCATTCTACCGTTTTTATGGGATTTTCTAAGCCCGAATATCTTAAAACAATATTTATTAGACTTTGTTACATTTTTGTAGCAGTCATTGTTGCAACACATACAACTATTTGTTACCTTAGCCTCGGGTGACACTATTCTAACACCTAGGGTCGTTTCTTCTTTTTTTGACGTTTCAAAGTCTCAAATGGACATTTTACTACTACTGAAACATTTGTTATCCTATTCCCGAGCCTTAGTTCTCGGGGGCTTAGGTTTTCCATCCTGACCATGAACTTATCCCACGTTTCCTAAATTACCCCTAACGTCATTTTTCCCGTTCTCGGCATTTTAGACATTAAAGGGTCGTTTTACTATTCCTCTAGAGTTCACTTTCCCATTTCTGACTCTAATGTACTAAGGGGTCTCGGTCTCCATTTCTGAGGACATTTTTATCCCTCATTTCTTGAAATGCCCTTTAGGTCATTTTTAAAATTTCGACAGCATTTTCGCTTAAATTTTAGGTCTTCCCGGCGTTACGTATGCCTCAGAACCTTAGTACCTGCCATGTACTATATCAAAGGCCTATTTTGTTAGGAAATGCCCTAACCATTAGAGACATTTTGATGTACTTATTTTGAACTGGATAATAAAATTATATATAGAGGTTATTCATTACATTGCTATCCATCCTCGGTTTATTTACATGTTAAAGTAAATGTAAGCAAATATGGCTCACTGACTGCTTGCGTTAAAACTGTTAGAACGTTGCTTGCAATGGACTTTTGTATGCGAGAAGATAATGTTCTAAAGTAAGCGGTCTAAACTAAGGTCTGTAGTCTATGGGGTTAGACTGAGCATCTAACTCATGTTAAGACTATTATGTTGTCTAAAGCCTTGGAGAGGACGGTTTGTCTTGACTGTCTGGAGCTGGACTCCTAAGTAGAGACATAGATATGGTGCTTGGTGGTGACATATTAGACCGGGACTAAAGCGTGATTGATCTACGAAGTCCGCTTTGAGTGGATCGATCTGCTTTTGATGTTCATTATGCAGTAACCTTAATCTTGAGTAAAAGGACAGCTTCATGTATATGACTTGTGTACTTTGATGTTCCAATGGCTAAAGCGTCTCAGAGGTAGTAAGCTTATAGACCGGTTCGTTGGGTGCATGACTTGTATACGATAAAGGGTTCATTTACAGATATCGGAATCATAGCTCTAATGAGGAGTTAAGGGTATCCTCTTAAAGGCATTATACTGAATGTGAAAATGGACAAGGCCTTGGGTCGTCTGCTGGGCGGATGACTTCTTATTCACATATGGTGAATAATCATATTCTTAATTCGGTAGTATAATGGAACTTTGAGATAGCCTGATCAGTAGGATTAAACGGACTTTGACCTAAGGCTGATCATGGATATCATATGAGGGTTTTGCATATATGACAAGGTCATTGGATAGTAGCTCGTCACAGGCTTACATAATACGGTATATAATTGGGAGTTCACTTTCAGGTTTATAGTGGTGTGACTCTGAAACTAGTGATCATATAATTGAGTTGTTCGGTAAAGAATGATGATCATATGGATTTGCGGGAGCCCGATTATATATGTCCAATCAGTCCCTCTACTAGCTCCACATAATTCCTTAACGTTTGACAAATTGATTTGTGTATGCTCTTGGCTGGTTTATTATGCATGGATGGTGATGACACAGGATTAGGATGGTAGACAAAATTCTCTCCGATTTGATTCAGATTTTGTTTTGGATAATAGAGTACACAATTATTCGAACTCCAAATAAAGTTTCCATGATTTTATTTGAGATTGGATTGGAGTTGTAAAAAATTATCCACGAGAACAAGAATTTGAAACACAACTGTTTTGTGGATTTTGAAATTTGAATTTTGAAATTTGAAATTTGAATTTTGAGATTTGAAATTTGAATTTTGAATTTGAAATTTGAATTTGAAATTTGAATTTGAAATTCGAATTTGAAATTTGAATTTGAAATTTAAATTTGAAATTTGAAATTTGAAATTTGAAATTTGAAATTTGAAATTTGAATTTGAAATTCGAATTTGAAATTTGAAATTCAAATTTTGAATCACAGTCCAAGTGGGATTCGAATTTGTTGTGGAAAATCCACAAGGTTTGAAATTCGAATTTGAGTTGGATTTGGAGAGGATAATCTTGTTAGAATCCTACTTGAATTTTGAATCCAAATCCTAACAAATAGTGGACGAAATTTTAAGGATTATCCTCAATGGAATTTCGGTTTTTGTGGATAAGGTTCAAAGGAAAAAATTCAAGTTTCAATCCCAGTTGAATTTGGATAGATGAGATAAGATTTAAGCTTGAAAATCCTAGTGGAATTTTGATTCTCCCTTATCCTAAATGTGGCCGAATTTTTTGAGGAGATTTTCTCCTAGGAATTTCAGATTTTTTGGTTGAAAAAAGGGAGATAAAATTCTTGTTAAAATCTTGTTTAGATTTGGATTGGATTTATCCTAAATGGCCGAATTTTATTGTTGGGATTTTCCCATGGAAAATTCGGATTTTATGGTTATGGATAAGGGAGATTATCTTTTCCTAATCCAATTCGAATTTAGAGAATCACCTCATGCAGGTCTATAAATAGAGGTCCTGCCACTCCAGTTCTCTCAGACCACAGACTCTCAGGTGAGTAGGCTTATTGTTGCATAGTCCACCGTGACAACAAAGTTCTTTAGAGATCTGGGTGGCCGGAAGAAGACTAGCAGTGCTAGCATACCGATCGAGGTTCAGAGTGCCCACACACTCAGCCATTCGGGAATTGGAGAATAGTGGAGAAGGCTAGTTGGTTGAAGTCTCCGGTCATTCTCCTCCTGCATATTGGCGTCCTTGAGGTATGAGTTTTAATTGTTGTTGGTTTATTGTATATGGCATCATGAGATATTTAACGATCTAAAAATTTTTATTGTTCCGCTGCGCCACTCTGATACGTTTTTACTTATTTATTTTCCTACATATTTTATGCAAAAGTACCAAACTTTTACGTAAAATTTTTCCACATTATCAACTATTCAATCCTACACATCAATTCATCATTTTTTCTCAATATTGGCCATGGTTTTCATATGTAAATCAACACCAAAGTTTTTCACCACAAGGCTCATTTTATCATACTTCAATATCATGGTTTTTAATGCATATTTCCACATCAAAACCCAATAAATTTTCATTCTAACCCTTGCTTTCTAGCCACAGTTTTCATGTCCAATAACCCTAGACAAAAAAAATTTCTCATTCTAAGGGTTTTTAATCAAGCCTTTTTACAAAAATTTCATTACAAATTTTCCATCTTTTCTTCCACATAGGCCACAGATTTTGCCCCTAGAAAACATTTCAAATTTTGTGTTTCAAGCTTCCATGATACACTTTAACTAACACACAAACTAACCAAACATCAAAATACAAAGTTTAACACCAATCTTTCACAATTCTTTCCCCTTAAACATGCCACTGTATTGAAGACAAAATGGCAAGAAAAGGATGAAAAATGGAGACTCAGCTTGTTAGATTAATTCCTTGAAGCTTGAAAGGTGTTTTGATGCAAGTTTAGTGAAGAATTTGCTAAATTTTTGGCTTAGAAAGGGAGGGATAGGCACGGCTGAAAAATGGCAGCATCCAGCCAGATTTTTTCTGATTTTCCAATGGCCCTTTCATATGGTTTTCATAGGCAAGAGGAAGAAGGATTAAGTTGCAAAATTTTTCAAGAATTTGGCCTAACTTTAGGAACTTTTCAGCAAACTTTTTAAGGACTAATTTGCAAAGTTTTTGCTGATTTTGCCACCTATTCCACCGCCTCTAATCAGCCCAAATATCCCAAAATTTTGCCAAATTTTTTTCTTGCATTTTTGGCCTAAATCCAACACTTGATTCAAGATCACATTAAATAATCACCCTTAGATCTACCTACCACCATAATTACCTATAATTTCTCATTAATTACATCATTTATTGATGTCATGAATGACATCATCTAATTAATTCCTTATATTAATTCGCAGTCAAAGTTTGACCAAAAGTCAAACCAAACGGAAATTTACTGAAATCACATAGGCAGGTTTCTAACACCTCCTATACAATCGGTTTGCCTTATTTTGCTTCATTTGACCAAAAATCACTACCGTAAATTTTTCGTCTTTTAGTGTATTCGGTGCACCTTCTAGGGCTTTTGGCTCCGATTTGGGGTCGTTTCACTCGTTTTGGTTTAGGAAAATTTTTCATCCCCAAACTCACACCCTTTAACACTATTAGAACATTTTATCACATTCTAAACAATATTAAAACACGATATTTTCATATTTTATACATTAAAATTGTCATATATATACAATTTTTAAGTCTTTCGAGAGTCTTAAAATTCCCGGTTATCACATTCACCCCTCCTTAAAAATTTTTGTCCTTGAAAATTCAGAATAAGTGGGGTACAACATTCTTATTTCATCTTCACGCTCCCACATAGCCTCTTCGATATTGTGATTTTTCCATAGTACGCTGACTAATGGGATCGTCTTGCTCCTCAATACTTTTTCTTCACGTGCCAAAATTCGAATAGGCTACTCTTTATATGTTAGATCTTCCTGGATCTGAATTGGTTCATGTTTTAATACATGCGATGGATCCGGTATGTACTTCCGTAACATAAATACGTGGAACACGTTATGTATTGCCAACTTCTCTGGAGGTAATGCCAACTTATAGGCAACTTTTCTAATGCATTTGATGATTTCTAATGCATTTGATCCAATATATCTTGGACTTAATTTCCCTCTCTTACCAAAAAGCATTATTCCTTTCATTGGTGAAACCTTTAAGAATATGAAATCCCCTGCATTAAACTCTAGGGATCTTCGTCATTTATCCACATAGCTCTTCTACCGGTTTTATGCAATCTTTATTTACCGATGTATCTTTGCAACTGCATCTGTTGTTTCTTGTACAAAATCTGATTTGTGTAGCTGCTTTTCTTGCAGATTGTACCAATGAATAGGTGATCTATATTTCATTCCATACAAAGCTTCATAAGATGCCATTCCTATAGAAACTTGGTAGCTATTGTTGTATAAAAATTCTATTAGAGGAACCTTTTTGTTCCAATTTCCCAGAAAATCCATTATACACGCGCGAAACATGTCTTCTAACATCTGAATAGTCCATTCAGATTGTCCATCCGTCTACGGATGAAAAGCCATACTAAGATGCAATTTTGTTCCCATAGCTTCTTACACACATTTCCAAAAGGTCGAAGTAAGTTGTGCATCTCGATCCGACACAATGGATTTAGGAACACGATGTAGTCTAACAATATAAGCCACATAGATGTTTGCTAACTTTTGTAGTGAAAAAGTCATTTTCACTGCTATGAATCTTGTCATCTTTGTTAGTCTATCGATAATAACCCAAATGGTGTCATAGCCCTCTCGGGTTTTCGGTAATCCCACTGCAAAGTCCATTGTAATATGTTCCTATTTCCATTCGGGAATTTCTAATGGCTCTAATTTTCTACTTGGATGTTGGTGTTTCGGCCTTGACTCTTTGACACATCATGCATCGACTCACGAACTTTGCGATATCATTCTTCATCTCTTTTCACTAGAATTGTAATTTCAAATCTTGGTACATTTTGCTGGCTCCGGGATGCACTGAATATGGCATCTCATGAGCTTCTATCATAATTTGCCTTCTTAATTCTTAATCATCAGGCACATGAATTCTTCCATGATGCAGGATTAATCCATCTTTAGAAGCATCTTCTTGATGACTTGCTAACTTTGGATCTGGCTTCTGAGCCATTTTAATATCTTCGATTAATGATGACTCCAATTGGAGCACCGTTAATTTTCCAGTTATCAATTCTAACTTGATCAAGTTTATTTCTTGCTGCAATGGCTTTGAGAGCTTCTCTATGGGCAATCGGTGTGGAACAGCAGATTTTCTACTTAACGCATCCACAACGCGGTTGGCTTTTCCTGGATGGTAGAGGATCTTGCAATCATAATCCTTCACTAGCTCCAACCATCTTCTTTGCTGCATATTCAGCTCCTTTTGCGTGAAAAAGTACTTCAAGCTTTGATGATCAGTGTAGATCTAATACTGAGCTCCATATAGATAGTGTTGCCAAATTTTAAGCGCGAACACTACTGCAGTAAGTTCCAGATCGTGCGTGGGATAATTTTTCTAGTGATTTTTTAATTAACGTGAAGCATATGCTATCACCTTGTCATTTTACATCAGAACTGTTCCTAATCCCATTTTCAATGTATCGCCGTATATCATGAACCTTACCCTTTAGTGGGAAGCGTGAGAATTGGCATGCTTGTTAATCACTTCTTCAACTCTTGGAAGCTCCTTTTACACTTCTCTGTCCACTCATACTTTCTCTCCTTGTGCGTAAGAACTATGAGAGGGGTAGCTAATTGTGCGAAACCTTCAACAAATCTCCTATAGTAGCTAGCTAAGCCTAAGAAACTCCGTATCTCTGTTACATTCTTAGGTGTAGGTGTTAGGAAATGCCCTAAGCGTTAGAGACATTCTGATGTATTTATTTTGAACTGGATAATAAAATTATATATAGAGGTTATTCATTATATTGTTATCTGTCCTCGTCTTATTTACATGTTAAAGTAAATGTAAGCAAATATGGCTCCTTGATTGCTTGTGTTAAACTATTAGAACGTTGCATGCAATGGATTTTTGTATGCGAGAAGACAATGTTCTAAAGTTAGCAGTCTAAACTGTGGTCTATAGTCTATGGGGTTAGACCGAGCATCTAACTCATGTTAAGACTATTATGTTGTCTAAAGCCTTAGAGGGGATGGTTTGTCTTGACTGTCTGGAGCTGGACTCCCAAGTAGAGACACGGATATGTTGCTTGGTGGTGACATATTAGACCGGGACTAAAGCGTGATTGATCTACGAAGTCCGCTTTGAGTGGATCAATCTGCTTTTGACGTTCATTATGCAGTAACCTTAATCCTGAGTAAAAGGACAGCTTCATGTATATGACTTGTGTACTTTGATGTTCCAATGGCTAAAGCGTCTCAGAGGTAGTAAGCTTATTGATAACTCTAAGAAATTAGAGATATTCATTGATTTTCTCGTTTAAAAATAGGCTTGTCCAAGAGGTTTTATTGTTTTATGTGGTGTTTTTGTCTTTCATCTTTTAATTTGTGCATGTGCCTCAGTCAAAAATGTCTCTGTGCCTTATTCGATTAAGTAAAGGAATTTTGACTCAAAACTGTGCAAAAAGTTGGTGTTTTGCTTGGTTGTGTTTTCAGTCAGTTTTACAGGGGATGAAAATGAGAGAAGAATGCTGCAGCATTCATGAACGGAGCTGAGTTGGAAAATTTGAAGTGACGTCAGTACACAACCTGGAGAAAAAGACAAAATATCACATGGGCTTTGTACAGCTGTCATTTTGGACCATTCGGGAGCCCTCAAAGCTAGACAAGTCAGCAAGATTGTTGCCCTAGCAAATGTTTTCCCCATTTAGAAGAAGGACGCCGCTGAGTACAAAAAGTAAGAGAATAGTACCTTCTGCAAAGATCATCCATCAAAAACCCAATTCATCAGAGACCAAAAATACAGAAGAAAAACAAAAAGCAGAGAGTACCAGCAGGAGAGAAAAAGAAGAAAGTGCCAGAGAAGAAGGAGCAAGGACGTTGAAGAAGAGGAATCAAGCTTCAGCAAACCTTCCTTCTCTCCATCTGTTACTTACCCTTCTTTTTAGTATTGAGCTATTTTAGACATGATTTATTTGTGGATAATGGATTTTGTTAATTACAGTATGAACTAATTTTCTTTAGCTGGGTTTGCTAATGGAACGATGGATGTGAACTGTTACTAGTTGCCGAATTTGTTATGGAAATCAATTGTTTCTTGTTCATTCATGTGTGTTAATGCGTATTTCTATTCTTGACTGGCCATCAATTTATAGAATATTAGATTTGGATTAATTCTGGAAAGGTTGATTTAAATTGGATCTCATGAATGATGCATGTATGGTCTTGAAGGAATTTGTAGATCTATGGATGGCATAGGAATATATTATTCATCATGTACGACCCAAAAGAACTTAAGCTTCTGTTTGCATTCTTTTAGCTAATATCACATAGGAATATGCTGAAGTAAGTTAGAAGGATCATTCTGCAAAGAGATTTGGAAAAATCCTTGTTCTCACGTGTTCTTGGTTGACAGGGGATATCGATTGCTGTAGCATTTTGGTAGCATTTTATTAACAGATTTGCATCCTGGGGAAATTAGTAAACCTAGCTTATCCACATTATTGTTTTACAACCAAAATCTCTGTTCCATTGTTTTTCTTCAGTCTGATCTGTTAGGAAATGCCCTAAGTATTAGAGACATTTTGATGTATTCATTTTGAACTGGATAATAAAATTATACTTAGAGGTTATTCATTACATTGCTATCTGTCCTCGTCTTATTTACATGTTAAAGTAAATGTAAGCAAATATGGCTCACTGACTGCTTGTGTTAAAACTGTTAGAACGTTGCATGCAATGGACTTTTGTATGCGAGAAGACAATGTTCTAAAGTTAGCAGTCTGAACTATGGTCTGTAGTCTATGGGGTTAGACCGAGCATCTAACTCATGTTAAGACTATTATGTTGTCTAAAGCCTTAGAGGGGACGGTCTGTCTTGACTGTCTGGAGCTGGACTCCCAAGTAGAGACATGGATATGTTGCTTGGTGGTGACATATTAGACCGGGACTAAAGCGTGATTGATCTACGTAGTCCGCTATGAGTGGATCAATCTGCTTTTGACGTTCATTATGCAATAACCTTAATCCTGAGTAAATGAACTACTTCATGTATATGACTTGTGTACTTTGATGTTCCAATGGCTAAAGCGTCTCAGAGGGTAGTAAGCTTATAGACCGGCTCGTTGGGTGCATGACTTGTATACGATGAAGGGTTTATTTGCAGATATCGGAATCATAGCTCTGAGGAGTTAAAGGTATCCTCTTAAAGGCATTATACTGAATGTGAAAATGGACAAGGCCTTGGGTCGTCTGCTGGGCGGATGACTTCTTATTCACATATGGTGAATAATCATTTTCAAGATTCGGTAGTATAATGGAACTTTAAGATAGCCTGATCAGTAGGATTAAACGGACTTTGACCTAAGGCTGATCATGGATATCATATGAGGGTTTTGCATATGTGACAAGGTCATTGGATGGTAGCTCGTCACAGGCTTACGTAATACGGTATATAATTGGGAGTTCAGTTTCAGGTTTATAGTGGTGTGACTCTGAAATTAGTGATCATATGATTGAGTTGTTCGGTACAGAATGATGATCATATGGAATCACGGGAGCCCGATTATATATGTCCAATCAGTCCCTCTACTAGCTCCACATAATTCCTTAACGTTTGGCAAATTGATTTGTGTATGCTATTGGCTAGTTTATTATGCATGGATGGTGATGACACAGGATTAGGATGGTAGACAAGATTCTCTCCGGTTGGATTCAGATTTTGTTTTGGATAATAGAGTACACAATTATTCGAACTCCAAATAAAGTTGCCATGATTTTATTTGAGATTGGATTGGAGTTGTAGAAAATTATCCATGAGAACAAGAATATGAAATACAACCGTTTTGTGGAATTTGAAATTTGAATTTTGAAATTTGAAATTTGAATTTTGAAATTTGAAATTTGAATTTTGAATTTGAAATTTGAATTTGAAATTTGAATTTGAAATTCGAATTTGAAATTTGAATTTGAAATTTAAATTTGAAATTTGAAATTTGAAATTTGAAATTTGAATTTGAAATTTGAATTTGAAATTTGAAATTCAAATTTTGAATCACAGTCCAAGTAGGATTCGAATTTGTTGTGGAAAATCCACAAGGTTTGAAATTCGAATTTGAGTTGGATTTGGAGAGGATAATCTTGTTAGAATCCTACTTGAATTTTGAATCCAAATCCCAACAAATAAGGGACGAAATTTTGAGGATAATCCTCATGAAAGATTTCGGATTTTGTGGATAAGATTTAAGGGAATATTCAAGCTTCAATCCTAGTTGAATTTGGTTTCTCTCTCCTCCCAAAAGTGGCCGAAATTTTGGATCCCTAATCCTAGGAAATTCGGTTATTTTTGGATAAGGTTAAGATGAGATTTTGCTTGAGAAATCCTAGTGGAATTTTGATTCTCCCTTATCCTAAAAGTGGCCGAAAATTTGGAGAAGATTTTCTCCTAAAGATTTCGGATTTTTTGGTTGGAAAAGGGAGATAAAATTCTAGTTAAAATCTTGTTTAGATTTGGATTGGATTTGTCCTAGAAAAACCGAATTTAATTGTGGAGATTCTCCCTTGGAAAATTCGGATTTTTTGGTTTGGATAAGGGAGAAAATCTTTTCCTAGTCCAATTCGAATTCAGAGAATCACCTCATGCAGGTCTATAAATAGAGGTCCTGCCACTCCAGTTCTCTTAGACCACAGACTCTCAGGTGAGCAGGCTTATTGTTGCACAGCTCATTGTGACAATAAAGTTCTTTAGAGATCTGGGTGGTCGGAAGAAGACTAGCAGTGCTAGCATACCGATCGAGGTTCAGAGTGCCCACACACTCAGCCATTCGGGAATTGGAGAATAGTAGAGAAGGCTAGTTGGTTGAAGCCTCCGGTCACTCTCCTCCTGTTCATTGGCGTCCTTGAGGTATGAGTTTTAATTGTTGTTGATTTATTGTATATGGCATCATGAGATATTTAACGATCTAAAAATTTTTATTGTTCCGCTGCGCCACTCTGATACGTTTTTACCGGTTTATTTTCCTACAATTGGTATCAGAGCCATCTCATGACTATGCCATGTACATAAATTAGACAATTACTTAGTCTTTTTATTTATGTATGGATTTGATATTTAGAGAGTGGCATTCTAGGGTTCCTTTATGTTGTTATCATGTATTATGTATAAAGTATGTGGTTATTTTAATTTTTTGAATTATTATAAGCATGCTTGTTTATACCGGTTATGGTTCCTTAGAATTTAGAAAAATTGTATCTAGGAATTTTTTATGTAACCATGGGAGCAGTTTATTAACACTGTAATTTTCCCATGGATATTAATTTTTGTCTCTTAGAATTTTTATGGATAGAATTTTGTACACCGGAAACGGTATAGGAATTTTTTATGTAATTATTCTTGGAGGAGATTGAAGATTGAAGACCGTAATTTATTTTTCCCAAAAAGTTAAATTTAATTTAAAGGTTGAAATTTTGATTGTGTGGAAAATTTCAATTTAATTGGGATTCAAATTAATTTTTGGAGATCCTAAAAGATAAATTAGAATATGGCACGAAAATCGAGACACGACCCCTCGAAATAGGCCGACGGGCCTTGGTGGGGCTGCAGCCCCTGCCCTCGGGCAGGATGGGGCTGCGGCAGCCCCTATGCAGGCAAGCATCACCCACGGCCGCAGGCTTGGCCTGCAGCCGAGGGTGGCGCAGCCTGCCCAAGGCTGGCCGCAGCCTGGGCGTGCAGCCACTGGCTGCAGGCGCTGCCTGCAACCTGCCGGCTGCTGCACCCAGTCTGGGCGTGCAGCCTGGTGCTGCAGGCTTGGCCTGCAGCCCGGCAGGCTGCACAAGGGGCGGCCGTGGGCTGCCAGCCCCTCCGGGGTTGGTGGCTGCCCACGGCGGCTGCCGCCTACGGGGGTGGCGGTCCGACGGTCCAAAAATCAGAAAATTTTGATTTTTAAATTTGAGATTTAATTTTAAATCATGTTTAAAAAATATGTAATTGAAAATTTGAAATTTTTGAAATTACATATTATTACACATGATGATTAAAATTGTTTAAAATTTGAATTAGAAATTTAAATTTGAAATTCGAATTTGAAATTTGAATTTGAAATTTAAATTTTTGGAGATTTAAATTTTAAATAATTCTTAGGATGAGAAATAAATGGAGAGGCTACATAAAGATGGATACAAGAAGACGGAACAAAATTCAAGACCCAAAGAATGTTTTGGATGGAATTTTGTAATCTTTATTTTCTTTGTTCTAGGATGGAACCATGGCTTGGTTATTCTGTCAATTATTTTTTCTGTGATATGTCATGAATGTATAAATATGTATTGATGGATGTTTTGTATGCATATTTGATAACATGTCATATAGGATAGGTGAGTGCCGCTCATACTATATTGATCATACATAATTTGTCAAAACTTGCATGTTTTTCAAAATATTGAGTGGGAGAGGGTTTCAAACAAAACCCACGGCCTCCATTGTTGATCCATATGTGAAAGCATGGTAACGCCTCGCGTCAGTTCCGACCTGACCACACCCTTCGGTAGGTGTTTACCACCGCCGGTATACTAGATTGGATCTCCTATGTGGAAAACGTGTTTGGGTGCGATTCTATTCATGACCACCCCTCGGTGGCTTGGTAGGACGTGGATCGGGCTACGTAAACAATGGTTATACACTCAAGACTCGTTTAGTTATTAACCTTCCCTAGAAGCTCTGTTAACTAAACTGGTGGCCAAATAAGCGGTTATTAATATATGTCTTAACCTTGGAGGATTTAAGGTAACATATATTAATTGGAAGGGGTCCATGTTCCGGCTATTTGTTCTCATGACCACCCCTCGGTGGCTTAGGGCAATAGGTGCTGAGAATTATCGTTGCAATGCTACATTTCTTTTTCAAGTTTCATGTAGGAACATACTTGTATGTTTTATTTGCTAAATTATCTACATATTTGCTTGGACTTTGTAATGATGTCTAGTATAATTTTATTTCAATTCAAAATGT
This sequence comes from Antiaris toxicaria, assembly GCA_035233585.1. NCBI lineage: Eukaryota > Viridiplantae > Streptophyta > Magnoliopsida > Rosales > Moraceae > Antiaris > Antiaris toxicaria. The sequence goes on from CP141153.1 coordinate 55,192,732, forward strand.
CACCGACACCCCTCATTTCGATACTTACTGAAAATAAGTTGAATGGCGACAATTATAAAGATTGGAAAAGAAATCTATTAATAGTTCTCAGCTGCGAGAGACACAAGTTCGTACTGGACGAACCATGCCCACCTGGGCCCAAACCTGACACACCACTTGAGGAGATCCCGATTGCCTATAATCGTTGGAGAGAATCCAATGAAATAGCTCGATGCTACATCCTTGCTAGCATGACGAGTGCTTTACAAAAGCAGCATGAGACTTATCAAGTTGCTGGGGAGATCATGGATAATCTGGAGGACATGTTCGGAGGCCAAGAAAAATTGGCTCGACAGTCCGCTATCACCAGCATTATGAACTCCAAGCAAAAGGCGGGTGCTCCGGTGAAGGACCATATGACCACTCTAATGGGATTCTTCGCTGAGGCTGCCGAGAATGGTGCTGAGTTGGACTATAACACCCAGATCGAGATGGTGTTCAAGACTCTGTCTAAAGATTTTGTGGGGTTTAAGGCCGCATACAATCTGGCGACAAAGGAGTTAGGACTTACCGAGCTCATGAAGCAACTACAGGCTTATGAGCGGATGATCAGGGATGAGGATGTGGTCCGACCTAAAGGAGAGGCCAATTTGGCGGAATCTTCCAATCCCTCACGGAAGAGGAAGAGGCCAAATAAGAAGCAAGTGGCTTCCAGTTCTTCTAATCCTCCTGTCTCGGACGGGAAGAAGAAGAAGAAGAACAAGAAGCCGAAGGACCCTAAAAAGTCCAAATGCTTCCACTGTGGGAAGGTAGGTCACTTCAAGAAGGCTTGCCGGGAATTCCTAGCCTCCAAGGGCAAGGAAGGTAAGGAACTTCATTACTTAGAAGCGTGTTTGGTGGAAGAATCGAAAGACACATGGGTCATTGATTCGGGCGCCACTAATCATGTTTGTGTTTCTATGCAGGGGTTCGTGGAAACGAGAAGTCTACATGATAGGAGCCTCTCGTTGCGGACTGGAGATGGTAGCTTTGTGGTGGCTGAGGCAGTGGGAGACGTTCATCTTTATTTTGATCAATTTAGGTTTATTTTATTGAAAGACTGTTTTTATGTTCCTAATTTTAGGAGGAACCTTATATCGGTAGCTTGTTTAATAAAGGATTCTTATTCAGTTTCTTTTAGTAAAAGAGTTGATATTCGAAGAAATAAGTCTTTTATCTGTTCTGGATGGATGGATGGAAACCTATATTTGATCAGACCAAAGATGTACTCACTGCTTGACACTGAATTAATTGATAACTCTAAAAGGTTGAAAGTTTCTCATTCTAACAAGGCGTATCTTTGGCATTTAAGACTTGGTCATATTAATCAGGATAGGATTCAAAGATTGGTGAAAGACGGTCCTTTGGAATCTCTGGAGGAGGTACGACTTCCCCAATGTGAGTCTTGTCTAGAGGGTAAGATGACTAAGAGGTCTTTTGGAGCTAAGGGTACAAGGGCACAGGAGCTCTTAGAAATTGTGCACACTGACGTATGTGGCCCCATGAACGTCACAGCACGAGGAGGGTTCGAGTACTATGTCTCTTTCATAGATGATTACTCGAGGTATGGATATGTGTATCTGATGCACCGCAAGAGCGAAACCTTTGACAAGTTCAAAGAGTATCGTGCGGAAGTGGAAAAGCAATTGGATAAATCCATAAAGACACTTCGATCTGATCGAGGTGGCGAATACCTCTCTGATGAATTTCTAGGACATCTTGTAGAGAACGGGATTTTATCCCAATTGACTGCACCTGGTACTCCACAACAGAATGGTGTAGCCGAAAGGAGAAACAGGACCTTATTGGATATGGTACGGTCCATGATGAGTTACTCAACGCTGCCATTATCATTTTGGGGACATGCTTTACAAACGGCGTGCTATATTCTGAACCAGGTTCCGAGCAAATCAATTCCTAGAACTCCGTATGAATTGTGGCGTGGCAGAAAGCCCTCCCTTGGACATATGAGAATATGGGGCTGCCCGGCACATGTACTGGATGGGGATGCGAAAAAGTTGGAACCAAGATCAGAATTATGCATGTTTGTAGGGTATCCAAAGGGAACTAAAGGAGGTCTGTTCTATAACCCGAAGGAACAAAAGGTCATTGTCTCAACCCATGCGACATTCTTGGAGGAAAGTCACATGAATGACTTTAAGCCTCGAAGCAAAGTGGTGCTAGAGGAGTTATCGGGTGAAAGAACTGCTCCACAGATTTCGGTCTTGGACGCAAGTCCGAGTTCCAGTGAAAGACCTGCAGACGATCAACAATTTAGGGTGCCTCGTCGTAGTGGGAGGGTTTCTAAGAAACCTAATTTCTTTATGTATGATGCTGAGGTATACCAGGCCGAGGCTCATGAGCATGAGGAAGATCCGGTCACATATGATGAAGCTATAAACGATGTTGATTCTAGATCTTGGAAACAGGCTATGAATAATGAGATGGATTCTATGAAATCCAACTCTGTTTGGGAACTTGTAGATTTGCCGGATGGGATAAAACCCATTGGATGCAAATGGGTCTACAAAAGAAAGAAGGATGCGGAAGGGAGAGTGGAAACTTTCAAAGCTAGACTGGTTGCAAAGGGATACACGCAAAAGGCTGGAATCGATTACGAGGAAACCTTTTCGCCTGTTGCTATGCTGAAGTCTATCCGTATTCTTCTATCCATTGCTGCGGCTCTCGATTACGAGATCTGGCAAATGGATGGCAAGACGGCATTCTTGAATGGCCATCTTGAAGAGTGTATCTATATGATACAGCCCGAAGGGTTCGTAGCAAAAGGCCAAGATAGGAAAGTCTGCAAGTTGCTTAGATCCATTTATGGATTAAAGCAGGCATCCCGCTCATGGAACCAGAGGTTTGATCAAGCGATTAAGACATTTGGTTTTGAGCAGAACGTTGATGAACCTTGTGTTTATAAACGTATTAAGGATGGAAAAGTGGTCTTTCTGATACTCTATGTCGATGATATACTACTCATTGGGAATGATGTAGGGAACTTATCATCGGTCAAGCTTTGGTTACACCAACTGTTTGACATGAAGGACTTGGGAGAAGCTAATTATGTTCTAGGCATTCGTCTCTTCAGAGATCGAAAGAACAAAATGATAGCGTTATCCCAAGCTTCATACATAGATAAAATAATTGACAAATATGCAATGCTAGAGGCAAAGAAAGGCTCACAACCTTCTATTGCCGGTCTAACTCTTTCATTGGATGACTGTCCCAAGACATCGGAAGAAAGAGAGCGTATGAGTAAGGTCCCTTATGCATCCGCTGTGGGTAGCCTTATGTACGCTATGCTTTGCACTCGCCCGGACATATGTTTTGCAGTAGGTATGGTGAGTCGATATCAAGCGAATCCTGGAACCAAGCACTGGCAAGCAGTAAAGCATATACTCAAGTATCTTAAGAGAACGAGGGATTATATGCTAGTATATTCTGGAGGGGACCTAACACCCGTAGGATACACGGACTCAGACTTCCAGACTTGTAAGGATTCGAGGAAATCGACATCTGGATCAGTGTTTTTGCTCGGAGGAGGCGCCATTGTGTGGAGGAGCGTGAAGCAGGGCTGCACAGCTGACTCTACTATGGAGGCTGAGTATGTGGCTGCGGCTGAGGCATCTAAAGAAGCGGTTTGGCTCCGCAAGTTCTTTAGAGACCTTGAGGTCATTCCGGGTGTTGACAAGCCTATCACACTTTACTGTGATAATACAGGGGCTATTGCCAACACAAGGGAATCTCGGCACCACAAGAGGACCAAGCACATCGATCGGAGGTATCACATTATTAGAGGGCATGTGGAGACAGGACAAGTGGATGTTTGTAAGATCGCGTCCGAGGACAACATCGCTGATCCCTTTACTAAGACTTTGGTAGCTAGAAGCTTTGAGAGGCATGTAGAGGCGATGGGGATGCGTAACATGGCACATCTGCTGGCTTAGGGCAAGTGGGAGATTGTTAGGAAATGCCCTAAGTATTAGAGACATTTTGATGTATTCATTTTGAACTGGATAATAAAATTATACTTAGAGGTTATTCATTACATTGCTATCTGTCCTCGTCTTATTTACATGTTAAAGTAAATGTAAGCAAATATGGCTCACTGACTGCTTGTGTTAAAACTGTTAGAACGTTGCATGCAATGGACTTTTGTATGCGAGAAGACAATGTTCTAAAGTTAGCAGTCTGAACTATGGTCTGTAGTCTATGGGGTTAGACCGAGCATCTAACTCATGTTAAGACTATTATGTTGTCTAAAGCCTTAGAGGGGACGGTCTGTCTTGACTGTCTGGAGCTGGACTCCCAAGTAGAGACATGGATATGTTGCTTGGTGGTGACATATTAGACCGGGACTAAAGCGTGATTGATCTACGTAGTCCGCTATGAGTGGATCAATCTGCTTTTGACGTTCATTATGCAATAACCTTAATCCTGAGTAAATGAACTACTTCATGTATATGACTTGTGTACTTTGATGTTCCAATGGCTAAAGCGTCTCAGAGGGTAGTAAGCTTATAGACCGGCTCGTTGGGTGCATGACTTGTATACGATGAAGGGTTTGTTTGCAGATATCGGAATCATAGCTCTGAGGAGTTAAAGGTATCCTCTTAAAGGCATTATACTGAATGTGAAAATGGACAAGGCCTTGGGTCGTCTGCTGGGCGGATGACTTCTTATTCACATATGGTGAATAATCATTTTCTAGATTCGGTAGTATAATGGAACTTTAAGATAGCCTGATCAGTAGGATTAAACGGACTTTGACCTAAGGCTGATCATGGATATCATATGAGGGTTTTGCATATGTGACAAGGTCATTGGATGGTAGCTCGTCACAGGCTTACGTAATACGGTATATAATTGGGAGTTCAGTTTCAGGTTTATAGTGGTGTGACTCTGAAATTAGTGATCATATGATTGAGTTGTTCGGTACAGAATGATGATCATATGGAATCACGGGAGCCCGATTATATATGTCCAATCAGTCCCTCTACTAGCTCCACATAATTCCTTAACGTTTGGCAAATTGATTTGTGTATGCTATTGGCTAGTTTATTATGCATGGATGGTGATGACACAGGATTAGGATGGTAGACAAGATTCTCTCCGGTTGGATTCAGATTTTGTTTTGGATAATAGAGTACACAATTATTCGAACTCCAAATAAAGTTGCCATGATTTTATTTGAGATTGGATTGGAGTTGTAGAAAATTATCTATGAGAACAAGAATATGAAATACAACCATTTTGTGGAATTTGAAATTTGAATTTTGAAATTTGAAATTTGAATTTTGAAATTTGAAATTTGAATTTTGAATTTGAAATTTGAATTTGAAATTTGAATTTGAAATTCGAATTTGAAATTTGAATTTGAAATTTAAATTTGAAATTTGAAATTTGAAATTTGAAATTTGAATTTGAAATTTGAATTTGAAATTTGAAATTCAAATTTTGAATCACAGTCCAAGTAGGATTCGAATTTGTTGTGGAAAATCCACAAGGTTTGAAATTCGAATTTGAGTTGGATTTGGAGAGGATAATCTTGTTAGAATCCTACTTGAATTTTGAATCCAAATCCCAACAAATAAGGGACGAAATTTTGAGGATAATCCTCATGAAAGATTTCGGATTTTGTGGATAAGATTTAAGGGAATATTCAAGCTTCAATCCTAGTTGAATTTGGTTTCTCTCTCCTCCCAAAAGTGGCCGAAATTTTGGATCCCTAATCCTAGGAAATTCGTTTATTTTTGGATAAGGTTAAGATGAGATTTTGCTTGAGAAATCCTAGTGGAATTTTGATTCTCCCTTATCCTAAAAGTGGCCGAAAATTTGGAGAAGATTTTCTCCTAAAGATTTCGGATTTTTTGGTTGGAAAAGGGAGATAAAATTCTAGTTAAAATCTTGTTTAGATTTGGATTGGATTTGTCCTAGAAAAACCGAATTTAATTGTGGAGATTCTCCCTTGGAAAATTCGGATTTTTTGGTTTGGATAAGGGAGAAAATCTTTTCCTAGTCCAATTCGAATTCAGAGAATCACCTCATGCAGGTCTATAAATAGAGGTCCTGCCACTCCAGTTCTCTTAGACCACAGACTCTCAGGTGAGCAGGCTTATTGTTGCACAGCTCATCGTGACAATAAAGTTCTTTAGAGATCTGGGTGGTCGGAAGAAGACTAGCAGTGCTAGCATACCGATCGAGGTTCAGAGTGCCCACACACTCAGCCATTCGGGAATTGGAGAATAGTAGAGAAGGCTAGTTGGTTGAAGCCTCCGGTCACTCTCCTCCTGTTCATTGGCGTCCTTGAGGTATGAGTTTTAATTGTTGTTTATTTATTGTATATGGCATCATGAGATATTTAACGATCTAAAAATTTTTATTGTTCCGCTGCGCCACTCTGATACGTTTTTACCGGTTTATTTTCCTACATGATCACCACTTTATTTCTTTGTTAAATGTACTTTTTATTTTTCAGTAATTTTACAATCCATTTTCATTAGCACTCTCGTCAACCCTCTTTGATTACAATTTATTTAAATTGAACTTTATAGGTTCTACATCACATTTTTATGATATATTCCTGGTGGGAACGATATCCGTACTCTCATACACTGTGTTACTTGAACGATCTGTGCACTTGCAGATTTATATTAACCAACAAGTTTTTGGCGCCGTTGCCGGGGAATAATATCTTAAAAATTTTGTAGAAGTATTTCGTTTCATTTCTTTTTATTCTTTTGAGTTGTGGTTTTTGGTAGGATACTTGGTCTTCTGTATGAACAATCCTCAGGCCCGTGAGTTGTTGCCTTTGGATCCTGAAATTGAAAGGACATTTCGAGCTAGGAAAAGGGAACAACAAGGACTAGTAGCTATTGAAGTTATGGCAGAGGAAGCAGCAGCCAATAATGGACAACCTGTTTATGGTAACGACCCTATTCAACAACAAGCTGTGATGGATGACAGAAACAGGGCAATTCGGCAGTATGCTGTGCCCATTTTGCAAGGGCTTAACCCAGGGATTGTCAGGCCAGAAATTGAAGCCACTCAATTTGAACTTAAACCGATGATGTTTCAGATGTTGCAATCTGTGGGCCAATTCAGCGGCATGGCAACTGAAGATCCTCATTTGCATCTCAGGCTTTTCATGGAAGTGAGTGATTCTTTCAAGATTCCTGGGGTGACAGAAGATGTGTTAAGGTTGAAGCTATTTCCCTATTCTCTGAGGGATAGAGCGAGAGCTTGGCTTAATTCTTTGGCACCGGGCTCTGTTGCTACTTGGAATGATTTGGCAGAGAAGTTCTTGATGAAATACATCCCACCAGCCAAGAATGCTAAGCTCAGAAACAACATCACGTCATTTCAACAAGCTGATGGTGAATCTTTGCATGAAGCTTGGGAAAGGTTTAAGGAGTTGCTAAGGAAATGTCCTCACCATGGGATCCTTCATTGGATTCAAATAGAGACTTTCTATAATGGGCTGAATGCACAAACTCGAACCATAGTAGATGCTTCTGCTAATGGTGCTCTTTTGGCTAAATCCTACAATGAAGCATATGAGATTTTAGAGAGAATGGCCAATAATAATTATCAGTGGCCCACTGAGAGACTCAACGCAAGGAGACATGCAGGAATATTGGAGGTAGATCCTATCACTGCACTTTTGGCCCAAGTTTCATCTCTAACCAACATGATTAAGACAATGAACACGCAGGCAAGTGCGAAGGCAGTCCAAACTCCAGGAGTTTCATGCGTATATTGTGGAGAGGGACATTTGTATGATGACTGTCCTTCCAATCCAGCCTCTGTTAATTATGTGGGAAATTTCAACAGGAGCAGTAACCCTTACCCCAACACTTTTAATCACGGTGGAAGGCAGCATCCAAACTTGTCATGGCGCAATCAAGGCACAAGTTCCAGCGGTGTCAATGCTTTTTACCGGCCTGCTCACCCACCAGGATTTCCTCATCAACAACAAAAAAGCCAAGCTACAGAGCAATCAAGTTCTTTGGAGAATCTTCTGAATGAATACATGGCTAAAAATGATGCTATCATTCAAAATCAAGCAACTTCATTGAGAAATCTGGAGAATCAAGTAGGACAGTTGGCCAACGCTTTAAACAATCGTCCCCAAGGTGCATTGCCAAGCGATACAGAGAATCCTAGGCGTGAAGGAAAGGAACAATGCAAGGCAATTACCTTGAGAAATGGAAGAGAGCTAGAACCAACTGGAGTAAAACCCAAAGCTGTGCAAACGGAGCCCACTTCAATCCAAGAAGAGGGGGATCAAGTTCAGCCCGAAGCAGAACAGAAAATTCAGCAACCAGATTCTGAACTGCAGAATGCTACAGTATTTCCGCAACATACTGAGACGGCAAAAATTAGTAACAGTAGACCCCCCTCCTTTTCCTCAAAGATTTCAGAAGCAGCAAAAGGATGATCAGTTTCGTAAATTTCTAGATGTTCTGAAGCAGCTGCATATCAATATACCACTAGTTGAAGCTTTGGAGTAGATGCCTAGTTATGCTAAGTTCATGAAGGACATTCTTTTAAAGAAGAGAAAATTTGGGGAATTCGAAACAGTAGCCATGACTGAGGAAAGCAGTGCGATTCTACAAAATAAACTTCCTCCAAAGTTGAAGGATCCAGGGAGCTTCACCATTCCATGTGTTATCGAAAACAATTACTTTGGGAATGCTCTTTGTGATCTTGGGGCAAGCATCAATCTTATGCCAATGTCAGTTTTCAAGAAGTTGGGAATTGGAGAAGCAAGGCCAACCACAGTGACTCTACAATTGGCAGATCGATCACTTACTCATCCAGAAGGAAAAATTGAAGATGTCTTGGTGAAAGTAGATAAATTTATTTTCCTTGCAGACTTCATTGTTCTAGACTTTGAAGCAGATAGAGACATGCCCATCATATTAGGAAGACCATTCCTAGCAACAGGAAGAACATCAATTGATGTGCAAAAAGGAGAGTTGACAATGAGAGTCAATAATGAGCAGGTTACATTTAATGTACTCAAGGCCACGAGGTCCCCAGATGAAGTGGAAGAATGCTCGATGGTGAATATACTTAACTATGTTGTATCAGAAGAATTTGAGCAAAGTTGCTACAAAGATAATTGAAGCCTTCATTGCATATAAAAGCTGAAAAGGTAAATGAAGAAGTAGGAACACAGATAGCTTGGGTGGAGGCAAGATCAGCCGGTGCACTTAGGACCAAGAAGCCTAAGCCATCCATTAAAGAGCCACCAGTTTTGGAGTTGAAGCCTCTTTCAACACACCTTTGCTATGCTTATTTGAGAGAGCCAGATTAGTAAAAGGAAAGTAGTCGAGCTGTCGACTTTAAAACAAGCGCTTGTGGGAGGTAACCTAATGTTAATTTGTTTTTATTATTTTGATCTTGTTTGTTTGATTGTTTTTCTAAATTTTATTTTGTTTGATCGAATATGTGTATTCTATTTTAGTAGTTAATGTTAGGTTGTGTGGTGTTTGATTTGCAGGAAAAGAGAGTAAACGCCTTTGGAGCAGCAAAATGGAAACTGAAACAAAAATGCTACAGAATACTGCAGCATAGTTGCTACAACTGGAATCCAGAAAAGTCCTTCACAAAGCTAGGGCCGAGCGCTGCAAGAAAAAAAATATATATATTTAAAATAATAATAATAATAATAATAAAATAATAATAATAATATATAATATATATTTAAAATATATATATAATAAAAATATATATATATACATAAAGGCCCCTTATTGTTTCTTTTTCCATTTCTTTTTCTTAGCTGCCGCCCCCACCATAGCCGTCCTCCTTCCAAGCCTCCACATTCCACTCTGCCAACCTTCTCAAATGCCCGAAATCTCCAATATCTGCCACATTACTACCATCCTCATTCCTAAAACTAACTTCATCTTCCACCTTCATCGTCCTCGCCGTCATAGCCGTAAGCCATGCTGTCTCCTCGTCAATCCTTTTCCCATTTCAGCCCTCCTTTCCATCCATTTTCGGGCATTCTGCATTCTGCATTCTCCATTCGTGCATCAAATCCGTCGGTCCTCTCCCTAAAAATCACACCCTTAAACTTCACAGAATCCCGTGATCCCTGAACCCCACTCAACCCAACATCCACCACAGCATACTAAGAAGCAGCCACCAATCCCTAAGCCATCCCCTCGTTGATCCACCCGTCGGAGTGCTGCAAAATCAGTTGAGCATTGATAATAGTTTTCCTACTCAGTCAGGGAAGTCCCTTATTCTTCTAATCACATTTTGACTACCTGGCTTTCTTTTTTATGTCTTTTTCTTAGGGTTTGTGTTTTTTTTCTTTTATGTTATTTTTCTTTTGTTTATTCCTTTTATTGTTTAGTGTCTTTGGTTTGATATTTTTTTTTTCTTGGCTTTATTTGCTATAAGGATGAATTTCCTTTTACAATCACATTGTTTAACTTTGAAGTGAATTTGAGTTGAGATAAACATAGGTTTCGCCATTTGTTGATTTGTAGCTTTACATCTTTGCTTGCTATCTGATTATGCATTCTCTTCACGATGAACATAATCCCCGTGTTTTAGATTTCTTTGCTTCTCTAGGGCAGAGTATGTGCACTGTTTAAAATCATTTTATTGCTCTCTAGAACCTGTTTGATCAGCTCTCAAGGCGAAATCCTAGGTTGCATTGTGTTAGGGATATGATTTCGGTAATTCTTTCTAGCTGACCTGATGTTATCTTTATCCCTGGCCTCCCATTGAGCCAAGAAAGCTATGCCCCTGCCACCCTAAATTTTGCATTTAATTCTTTTCCTCTTTTCTTTTCACCCACACCCCGTGATCATAGTGCCCTTTTAAGTCTCTTTTAAGCTTTACATTGTCCTTTCTCAACATTGAGGGCAATGTTGGTTTTAAGTTTGGGGGAGGGGAGAGGTTTAAGAGTCAATTGTTTCTTGTTCAAAAAAAAAAAAAAAAGAGAGAAAATTTTACTCCACTGTTTTGAGCTGCTTAGTAACCAGGAGTAACATGAGCCCCATGTGTACTTTTGCGTCAAACGACAGTTCAAGATATGAGTACACGTCAGTTCATCTCAAATGTGACCTTGTTGAGTAACCGGGTGTCTTCATCACAAATGTTGGCATTCGCGTAAAAAGGCATTGGTGACATAACTAATATATATAAATAAAAAAAAAATCAAAAGTGACAATTGAGAGTTGCAAAATATCAAGTTTGGGGGGAAAAGGGAGACACCAAAGTAAAAGAAATAAAAGCTCAAGTTTTAAGAGGGAGGTGTGATTCAGGGTGAGCCTAATTGGAATGATATCCTATACCCTACCCCTTAACCCAGCCTTGCATTACAACCTTGAAAAGTCCTAATGATCCTTGGCTAGATGTTAATCTACATTAGTGGAGAGAGTTGTGAAAAGCAAGCTTATGGAATAAGAAGTTGTTTTCAAATTGAAAAGGGTGAATTGTGTGCACCAAACTGTCAAGATTAGCAAGAATGACATAGCATTTGGGAAAGCACACACACAATAACCGGGGAGAAGCAATTGGAGAACAAGCAATCTTGTGAATCGAAGAATCAATTTTTGGTGAAACTTGCGTTTGTTTTAACTTAAACTCATGTTCAAATCGCTAAGCAAAGATCTTAAGAATTCATCCATAGGAGTCTTTATTTTGCTACTTTTGTTAGTTAATTGTTTGTTTCTGTTTTTTTTATTTTTTATTTTTTTTATGATTTTCTTTATGTCTTTACTCGAGGACGAGCAATGATTCAAGTTTGGGGGTGTGATAACTCTAAGAAATTAGAGTTATTCATTGATTTTCTCGTTTAAAAATAGGCTTGTCCAAGAGGTTTTATTGTTTTATGTGGTGTTTTTGTCTTTCATCTTTTAATTTATGCATGTGCCTCAGTCAAAAATGTCTCTGTGCCTTATTCGATTAAGTAAAGGAATTTTGACTCAAAACTGCGCAAAAAGTTGGTGTTTTGCTTGGTTGTGTTTTCAGTCAGTTTTACAGGAGATGAAAATGAGAAAAGAATGCTGCAGCATTCGTGAACGGAGCTGAGTTAGAAAATTTGAAGTGACGTCGGTACACAACCTGGAGAAAAAGACAAAATATCACATGGGCTTTGTGCAGCTGTCATTTTGGACCATTCGGGAGCCCTCAAAGTTAGATAAGTCAGCAAGATTGTTGCCCTAACAAATGTTTTCCCCATTTAGAAGCAGGACGCCGCTGAGTACAAAAAGTTGGAGAATAGTACCTTCTACAGAGATCATCCATCAGAAACCCAATTCATCAGAGACCAAAAATACAGAAGAAAAACAAAAAGCAGAGAGTACCAGCAGGAGAGAAAAAGAAGAAAGTACCAGAGAAGAAGGAGCAAGGACGTTGAAGAAGAGGAATCAAGCTTCAGCAGACCTTCCTTCTCTCCATCTGTTGCTTACCCTTCTTTTTAGTATGGAGCTGTTTTAGACATGATTTATTTGTGGATAATGGATTTTGTTAATTACAGTATGAACTAATTTTCTTTAGCTGGGTTTGCTAATGGAACGATGGATGTGAACTGTTACTAGTTGCCGAATTTGTTATGGAAATCAATTGTTTCTTGTTCATTCATGTGTGTTAATGCGTATTTCTATTCTTGACTGGCCATCAATTTATAGAATATCAGATTTGGATTAATTCTGGAAAGGTTGATTTAAATTGGATCTCATGAATGACGCATGTATGGTCTTGAAGGAATTTGTAGATCTATGGATGGTATAGGAATATATTATTCATCATGTACGACCCAAAAGAACTTAAGCTTCTGTTTGCATTCTTTTAGCTAATATCACATAGGAATATGCTGAAGTAAGTTAGAAGGATCATTCTGCAAAGAGATTTGGAAAAATCCTTGCTCTCACATGTTCTTGGTTGACAGGGGATATCGATTGCTGTAGCATTTTGGTAGCATTTTATTAACAGATTTGCATCCTAGGGAAATTAGTAAACCTAGCTTATCCACATTATTGTTTTACAACCAAAATCTCTGTTCCATTGTTTTTCTTCAGTCTGATCACCACTTTATTTCTTTGTTAAATGTACTTTTTATTTTTCAGTAATTTTACAATCCATTTTCACTAGCACTCTCGTCAACCCTCTTTGATTACAATTCATTTAAATTGAACTTTATAGCTTCTACATCACATTTTGATGATATATTCCTCGTGGGAATGATATCCGTACTCTCGTACACTATATTACTTGAACGATCTATGCACTTGCAGATTTATATTAACCAACACTTATAGACCAGTTCGTTGGGTGCATGACTTGTATACAATGAAGGGTTCGTTTACAGATATTGGAATCATAGCTCTAATGAGGAGTTAAGGGTATCCTCTTAAAGGCATTATACTGAATGTGAAAATGGACAAGGCCTTGGGTCGTCTGCTGGGCGGATGACTTCTTATTCACATATGGTGAATAAACATTTTCTTGATTTGGTAGTATAATGGAACTTTAAGATAGCCTGATCAGTAGGATTAAACGGACTTTGACCTAAGGCTGATCATGGATATCATATGAGGGTTTTGCATATATGACAAGGTCATTGGATAGTAGCTCGTCACAGGCTTACGTAATACGGTATATAATTGGGAGTTCAGTTTCAGGTTTATAGTGGCGTGACTCTGAAATTAGTGATCATATGATTGAGTTGTTCGGTACAGAATGATGATCATATGGAATCACGGGAGCCCGATTATATATGTCCAATCAGTCCCTCTACTAGCTCCACATAATTCCTTAACGTTTGGAAAATTGATTTGTGTATGCTATTGGCTGGTTTATTATGCATGGGTGGTGATGACACAGGATTAGGATGGTAGACAAGATTCTCTCCGGTTGGATTCAGATTTTGTTTTGGATAATAGAGTACACAATTATTCGAACTCCAAATAAAGTTGCCATGATTTTATTTGAGATTGGATTGGAGTTGTAGAAAATTATCCATGAAAACAAGAATTTGAAACACAACCGTTTTGTGGATTTTGAATTTTGAATTTTGAATTTTGAATTTGAAATTTGAATTTGAAATTTGAATTTGAAATTTAAATTTGAAATTTGAAATTTGTAATTTGAAATTTGAATTTGAAATTCGAATTTGAAATTTGAAATTCAAATATTGAATCACAATCCAAGTGGGATTCGAATTTGTTGTGGAAAATCCACAAGGTTTGAAATTCAAATTTGAGTTGGATTTGGAGAGGATAATCTTGTTAGAATCTTACTTGGATTTTGAATCCAAATCCTAACAAATTATGGACGAAATTTTGAGGATAATCCTCAATGGAATTTCGGTTTTTGTGGATAAGGTTCAAGGGAAAAATTCAAGTTTCAATCCTAGTTGAATTTGGATTCTCTCCTTCCCTGAAAAGTGGCCGAAATTACGGAGGAAATCTCCTAGGAAAATTCGGTTATTTTGGATAAAGTTGAGATAAGATTCAAGCTTGAAAATCCTAGTGGAATTTTGATTCTCCCTTATCCTAAATGTGGCCGAATTTTTGGAGGGAAAATCTCCCAGGAAATTTCAGATTTTTTGGTTGAAAAAGGGGAGATAAAATTCTAGTTAAAATCTTGTTTAGATTTGGATTGGATTTATCCATAATGGCCGAATTTTATTGTTGAGAATCTCCCATAGAAAATTCAGATTTTTATGGTTATGGATAAGGGAGAATATCTTTTCCTAGTCCAATTCAAATTCAGAGAATCACCTCATGCAGGTCTATAAATAGAGGTCCTGCCACTCCAGTTCTTTTAGACCACAGACTCTTAGGTGAGCAGGCTTATTGTTGCACAGCTCATCATGACAATAAGTTCTTTAGAGATCTGGGTGGTCGGAAGAAGACTAGCAGTGCTAGCATACCGATCGAGGTTCAGAGTGCCCACACATTCAGCCATTCGAGAATTGGAGAATAGTAGAGAAGGCTAGTTGGTTGAAGTCTCCGGTCATTCTCCTCCTGCAAGATTGGCATCCTTGAGGTATGAGTTTTAATTGTTGTTGGTTTATTGTATATGGCATCATGAGATATTTAACGATCTAAAAATTTTTATTGTTCCACTGCGCCACTCTGATACGTTTTTACCGATTTATTTGCCTACAATTGGTATCAGAGCCATCTCATGACTATGCCATGTACATAAATTAGACAATTACTTAGTCTTTTTATTTATGTATGGATTTGATATTTAGAGAGCGGCATTCTAGGGTTCCTTTATGTTGTTATCATGGATTATGTATAAAGTATGTGGTTATTTTAATTTTCTGAATTATTATAAGCATGCTTGTTTATACCGGTTATGGTTCTTTAGAATTTTGAAAAAGTGTATCTAGGAATTTTTATGTAACCATGGGAGCAGTTTATTAACACTGTAATTTTCCCATGGATTTTAATTTTTGTCTCTTAGAATTATTATGGTTAGAATTTTATACACCAGAAACAGTTTAGGAAATTTTATGTAATTATTCTTGGAGGAGATCGAAGATTGAAGACCGTAATTTATTTTTTTCCAAAAGTTAAATTTGATTTAAAGGTTGAAATTTTGATTGTGTGGAAAATTTCAATTTAATTGGGATTCAAATTAATTTTTGGAGATCCTAATAGGTAAATTGGAATATGGCACGAAAATCAAGACACGACCCCTCGGGATAGGCCGACGGGCCTTGGTGGGGCTGCAGCCCCTGCCCTCGGGAAGGATGGGGCTGCGGCAGCCCCTGTGCAGACCAACACCACCCACAGCCGCAGGCTTGGCCTACAGCCGAGGGTGGCCGTGGCCTGCCCAAGGCTGGCCGCAGCCTGGGCGTGCAGCCTGCCGGCTACTGCGCCCAGCCTGGGCGTGCAGCCTGGCACTGCAGGCTTGGCCTGCAGCCCGGCAAGGCTGCACAAAGGGGGTAGCCGTGGGCTGCCAGCCCCTTCGGGGCTGGTGGCTGTCCACGGCGGCTGCCGTCTTCGGGGGCAGCGGTGCGATGGTCAAACATCAGAAAATTTTGATTTTTAAATTTGAGATTTAATTTTAAATCATGTTTAAAAATATGTAATTGAAAATTTGAAATTTTTTGAAATTACATATTATTACACATGATGTTTAAAATTGTTTAAAATTTAAATTTGAAATTTAAATTTGAAATTCGAATTTGGAATTTGAATTTGAAATTTAAATTTTTGAAGATTTAAATTTTAAATGATTCTTGGGATGAGAAATAAATGGAGAGGCTACATAAAGATGGATACAAGAAGACGAAACGAAATTCAAGACCCAAAGAATGCTTTGGATGGAATTTTATAATATTTATTTTCTTTGTTCTAGGATGGAACCATAACTTGGTTATTCTGTCAATTATTTTTTCTGTGATATGTCATGGATGCATAAATATGATGGATGTTTTGTATGCATATTTGATAACAAGTCATATAGGATAGGTGAGTGCCGCTCATGCTATATTGATCATACATAATTTGTCAAAAACTTGCATGTTTTTCAAAATATTGAGTGGGAGAGGGTTTCAAACAAAACCCACGACCTCCATTGTTGATCCATATGTGAAAGCATGGTAACACCTCGCGTCAGTTCTGCCCTGACCACACCCCTCGGTAGGTGTTTACCGCCGCCGGTATCTAGATTGGATCTCCTATGTGGAAAACATGTTCGGGTACGATCCTATATATGACCACCCCTTGGTGGCTTGGTAGGACGTGGATCGGACTACGTAAACAATGGTTATACACTCAAGACTCGTTTAGTTATTAACCTTCCCTAGAAGCTCTGTTAACTAAACTGGTGGCCAAATAAACGGTTATTAATATATGTCTTAACCTTAGAGGATTTAAGGCAACATATATTAATTGGACGGGGTCCATGTTCCGGCTATTTGTTTTCATGACCACCCCTCGGTGGCTTGGGGCAATAGGTGCTGAGAATTACCGTTGCAATGCTACATGTTTTTCAAGTTTCATGTAGGAACATGTATGTTTTATTTGCTAAATTATCTGTATATTTGCTTGGGCTTTGTAATGATGTCTAGTATAATTTTATTTCAGTTCAAAATTTCACCGACACTCCTCATTTCAATACTTACTAAGAATAAACTGAATGGCGACGATTATAAAGATTGGAAAAGAAATCTATTAATAGTTCTCAGCTGCGAGAGACACAAGTTCGTACTAGACGAACCATGCCCACCAGCGCCAAAACCTGACACACCGATTGAGGAGGTCCCGGTTGCCTATACTCGTTGGAGAGAATCCAATGATATAGCTCGATGCTACATACTTGCTAGCATGACGAGGGCTTTACAAAAGCAGCATGAGACTTATCAAGTTGCTGGGGAGATCATGGAAAATCTGGAGGACATGTTCGGAGGCCAAGAAAAGTTGGCTCGACAGTCCGCTATCACCAGTATTATGAACTCTAAGCAAAAGGTAGGTACTCCAGTGAAGGACCATATGATCACTCTAATGGGATTCTTCGCTGTGGCTGCCGAAAACGGTGCTGAGTTGGACTACAACACCCAGATCGAGATGGTGTTCAAAACTCTGTCTAAAGATTTTGTGGGGTTTAAAGCCGTATACAATCTGGCGACAAGGGAGTTAGGACTAACCGAGCTCATGAAGCAACTCCAAGCTTATGAGCGAATGATCAAGGATGGGGATGCTGTCCAACCCAAAGGTGAGGCCAATTTGGCAGAATCTTCCAAACCCTCACAGAAGAGGAAGAGGCCAAATCAGAAGCAAGTGGCTTCCAGTTCTTCTAATCCTCCTGTCTCGGATGGGAAGAAAAAGAAGAGAACAAGAAGCCCAGGGACCCTAAAAAGTCCAAGTGCTTCTGCTGTGGGAAGGTAGGTCACTTCAAGAAGGCTTGCTAGGAAATCCTAGCCGCCAAGGGCAAGGAAGGTAAGGAACTTCTTTACTTAGAAGCGTGTTTGGTGGAAGAATCGAAAGACACTTGGGTCATTGATTCAGGCGCCACTAATCATGTTTGTGTTTCTATGCAGGGGTTCGTGGAAACGAGAAGTCTACATGATAGGAGCCTCTTGTTGCGAACTGGGGACGGTAGCTTGGTGGTGGCTGAGGCAGTGGGAGATGTTTACCTTTATTTTGATCAATTTAGGTTTATTTTATTGAAAGACTGTTTTTATGTTCCTAATTTTAGGAGAAACCTTATATCGGTAGCTTGTTTAATAAAAGATTCTTATTCAGTTTCTTTTAGTAAAAGAGTTGATATTCGTAGAAATAAGTCTTTTATTTGTTCTGGATGGATGGATGGAAACCTATATTTGATCAAACCAAAGATGTACTCACTGCTTGACACTGAATTAATTAATAACTCTAAAAGGTTGAAAGTTTCTCACTCTAACAAGGTGTATCTTTGGCATTTAAGACTTGGTCATATTAATCAGGATAGGATTCAAAGATAGGTGAAAGACGGTCCTCTGGAATCTCTGGAGGAGGTACGTCTTCCCCAATGTGAGTCTTGTCTAGAAGGTAAGATGACTAAGAGGTCTTTTGGAGCTAAAGGTACAAGGGCTCAGGAGCTCTTTGAAATTGTGCACACTGACGTATGTGGCCCCATGAATGTCACAACACAAGGAGGGTTCGAGTATTATGTCTCTTTTATTGATGATTACTCGAGGTATGGATATGTGTATCTGATGCACCGCAAGAGTGAAACCTTTGACAAGTTCAAAGAGTATCGTGCGGAAGTGGAAAAGCAATTGGATAAATCCATAAAGACACTTCGATCTGATCGAGGTGGTGAATACCTCTCCGATGAATTTCTTGGACATCTTGTAGAGAACGGGATATTACCCCAATTAACTGCACCTGGTGCTCCACAACAGAATGGTGTAGCTGAAAGGAGAAACAGAACCTTATTGGATATGGTACAGTCCATGATGAGTTATTCAACGCTGCCATTATCATTTTGGGGATATGCTTTACAAACGGCATGCTATATTCTGAACCTGGTTCCGAGCAAATCAATTCCCAGAACTCCGTATGAATTGTGGCGTGGCAGGAAGCCGTCCCTTGGACATATGAGAATATGGGGCTGCCGGCGCATGTACTGGATGGGGATGCGAAGAAGTTGGAACCAAGATCAGAATTGTGCATGTTTGTAGGGTATCCAAAAGGAACTAAAGGAGGTCTGTTCTATAACCTGGAGGAACAAAAAGTCATTGTCTCAACTCATGCGACATTCTTGGAGGAAAGTCACATGAATGACTTTAAGCCCCGAAGCAAAGTGGTGCTAGAAGAGTTATCGGGTGAAAGAACTGCTCCATAGATTTCGGTCTTGGACGCAAGTCCGAGTTCCAGTGAAAGGCCTGCAGACGATCAACAATTTAGGGTGCCTCGTCGTAGTGGGAAGGTTTCTAAGAAACCTAATTTCTTCATGTATGATGCTGAGGTATACCAGGCCGAGGCTCATGCGTATGATGATGATCCGGTCACCTATGATGAAGCTATAAATGATGTTGATTCTAAATCTTGGAAACAGGCTATGAACAATGAAATGGATTCTATGAAATCCAACTCTGTTTAGGAACTTGTAGATTTGCCTGATGGGATAAAACCCATTGGATGCAAATGGGTCTACAAAAGAAAGAAGGATGCGGAAGGGAAAGTGGAAACTTTCAAAGCTAGACTGGTTGCAAAGGGGTACACGCAAAAGGCTGGAATCGATTACGATGAAACCTTTTTGCCTGTTGCTATGCTGAAGTCTATCCATATTCTTCTGTCCATTGCTGCGGCTCTCGATTACGAGATCTGGCAAATGGATGTCAAGACGGCATTCTTGAATGGCCATCTTGAAGAGTGTATCTATATGATACAGCCTGAAGGGTTCGCAGCGAAAGGCCAAGAAAGGAAAGTCTGTAAGTTGCTTAGATCCATTTATGGATTAAAGCAGGCATCCCGCTCATGGAACCAGACGTTTGATCAAGTGATTAAGACATTTGGTTTTGAGCAAAACGTTGATGAACCTTGTGTTTATAAACGTATTAAGGATGGCAAAGTAGTTTTTCTGATACTTTATATCGATGATATACTACTCATTGGGAATGATGTACGGAACTTATCATCGGTCAAGCTTTGGTTACACCAACAGTTTGGCATGAAGGACTTGGGAGAAGCTAATTATGTTCTAGGTATTCGTCTCTTCAGAGATCGAAAGAACAAAATGATAGCGTTATCCCAAGCTTCATATATAGATAAAATAATTGACAAATATGCAATGCAAGAGGCAAAGAAAGGTTCGCAACCTTCTATTGTCGGTCTAACTCTTTCATTGGATGATTGTCCCAAGGCATCGGAAGAAAAAGAGCGTATGAGTAAGGTCCCTTATGCATCCGCTGTGGGTAGCCTTATGTACGCTATGCTTTGTACTCGCCCGGATATATGTTTTGCAGTAGGTATGGTGAGTCGATATCAAGCAAATCCTGGAACCAAGCACTGGCAAGCTGTAAAGCATATACTCAAGTATCTTAAGAGAACGAGGGATTATATACTGGTGTATTCTGGAGGGGACCTAACACCCGTAGGATACAAGGACTCAGACTTCCAGACTTGTAAGGATTCGAGGAAATCGACATCTGGATCAGTGTCTTTACTCTGAGGAGGCGCCATTGTGTGGAGGAGCGTGAAGCAAGACTGCACAGCTGACCCTACTATGGAGGCTGAGTATGTGGCTACGGCTGAGGCGTCTAAAGAAGCGGTTTGGCTCCGCAAGTTCTTTAGGGACCTTGAGGTCATTCCGGGTGTTGACAAGCCTATCACACTTTACTGTGATAATACAGGGGCTATTGCCAACACAAGGGAATCTAGGCACCACAAGAGAACCAAGCACATTAATCAGAGATATCATATTATTAGAGGGCACGTGGAGACAGGACAAGTGGATGTATGTAAGATCACGTCCGAGGACAACATCGCCGATCCCTTTACTAAGACTTTGGTGGCTAGAAGCTTTGAGAGGCACGTAGAGGCGATGGGGATGCGTAACATGGCACATCTGCTGGCTTAGGGCAAGTGGGAGATTGTTAGGAAATGCCCTAAGCGTTAGAGACATTTTGATGTATTTATTTTGAACTGGATAATAAAATTATATATAGAGGTTATTCATTACATTGCTATCTGTCCTCGTCTTATTTACGTGTTAAAGTAAATGTAAGCAAATATGGCTCCCTGATTGCTTGTGTTAAACTGTTAGAACGTTGCATGCAATGGATTTTTGTATACGAGAAGACAATGTTCTAAAGTTAGCAGTCTAAACTATGGTCTGTAGTCTATGGGGTTAGACCGAGCATTTAACTCATGTTAAGACTATTATGTTGTCTAAAGCCTTGGAGGGGACGGTTTGTCTTGACTGTCTGGAGCTGGACTCCCAAGTAGAGACACAGATATGTTGCTTGGTGGTGACATATTAGACCGGGACTAAAGCGTGATTGATCTACGAAGTCCGCTTTGAGTGGATCAATCTGCTTTTGACGTTCATTATGCAGTAACCTTAATCCTGAGTAAAAGGACAGCTTCATGTATATGACTTGTGTACTTTGATGTTCCAATGGCTAAAGCGTCTCAGAGGTAGTAAGCTTATAGACCGGTTCGTTGGGTGCTTGACTTGTATACAATGAAGGGTTCGTTTACAGATATTGGAATCATAGCTCTAATGAGGAGTTAAGGGTATCCTTTTAAAGGCATTATACTGAATGTGAAAATGGACAAGGCCTTAGGTCGTCTGATGGACGGATGACTTCTTATTCACATATGGTGAATAATCATTTTCTTTATTCAGTAGTATAATGGAACTTTAAGATAGCCAGATCAGTAGCATTAAACGGACTTTGGCCTAAGGCTGATCATGGATATCATATGAGGGTTTTGCATACATGACAAGGTTATTGGATGATAGCTTGTCACAGGCTTACGTAATATGGTATATAATTGGGAGTTCAGTTTCAGGTTTATAGTGGTGTGACTCTGAAACTAGTGATCATATGATTGAGTTGTTCGGTAAAAGAATGATGATCATATGGATTTGCGGGAGCCCGATTATATATATCCAATCAGTCCCTCTACTAGCTCCACATAATTCCTTAACGTTTGGCAAATTGATTTGTGTATGCTATTGGCTGGTTTATTATGCATGGATGGTGATGACACAGGATTAGGATGGTAGACAAGATTCTCTCCGGTTGGATTCAGATTTTGTTTTGGATAATAGAGTACACAATTATTCGAACTCCAAATAAAGTTGCCATGATTTTATTTGAGATTGGATTGGAGTTGTAGAAAATTATCCATGAGAACAAGAATTTAAAACACAACCCTTTTGTGGATTTTGAAATTTGAATTTTGTAATTTGAAATTTGAATTTTGAATTTGAATTTGAATTTGAAATTTGAATTTGAAATTTGAATTTGAAATTTGAATTTGAATTTGAAATTTAAATTTGAAATTTGAAATTTGAAATTTGAAATTTGAATTTGAAATTCGAATTTGAAATTTGAAATTCAAATATTGAATCACAGTCCAAGTAGGATTCAAATTTGTTGTGGAAAATCCACAAGGTTTGAAATTCGAATTTGAGTTGGATTTGGAGAGGATAATCTTATTAGAATCCTACTTGAATTTTGAATCCAAATCCTAACAAATTATGGACGGAATTTTGAGGATAATCCTCAATGGAATTTCGGTTTTTGTGGATAAAGTTCAAGGGAAAAATTCAAGTTTCAATTCTAGTTGAATTTGGATTCTCTCCTTCCCTGAAAAGTGGCCAAAATTATGGAGGAAATCTCCTAGGAAAATTCGGTTATTTTGGATAAGGTTGAGATAAGATTCAAGCTTGAAAATCCTAGTGGAATTTTGATTCTCCCTTATCCTAAATGTGGCCGAATTTTTGGAGGGAAAATCTCCTAGGAAATTTCAGATTTTTTGGTTGAAAAAGGGGAGATAAAATTCTAGTTAAAATCTTGTTTAGATTTGGATTGGATTTATCCATAATGGCCGAATTTTATTGTTGAGAATCTCCCATAGAAAATTTAGATTTTTATAGTTATGGATAAGGGAGAATATCTTTTCCTAGTCCCATTCAAATTCAGAGAATCACCTCATGCAGGTCTATAAATAGAGGTCCTGCCACTCCAGTTCTCTTAGACCATAGACTCTCAGGTGAGCAGGCTTATTGTTGCACAGCCCATCGTGACAATAAGTTCTTTAGAGATCTGGGTGGTCGGAAGAAGACTAGCAGTGCTAGCATACCGATCGAGGTTCAGAGTGCCCACATATTCAGCCATTCGGGAATTGGAGAATAGTAGAGAATGCTAGTTGGTTGAAGCCTCCGGTCATTCTCCTCCTGCAAGATTGGCGTCCTTGAGGTATGAGTTTTAATTGTTGTTGGTTTATTGTATATGGTATGATGAGATATTTAACGATCTAAAAATTTTTATTGTTCCGCTGCGCCACTCTGATACGTTTTTACCGATTTATTTGCCTACAGTAGGCCATTCGTTGATCGCCTCTACTTTTGTAGGATCCACAACGATTCCTTCTTTAGAGACTACATGTCTGAGGAAGTGTACTCTGTCTAGCCAAAATTCACATTTGGAGAATTTCGCGTAAAGTTAGTCTATAAATACATATATAAGTATTTATATAAGTGTTCCTCATACTCCTCATGAATCATCGAATATATAAGTATGTCATCTATAAATACAATGATAAACTTATCTAGGAATTCCTTGAAGACTCTGTTCATCAAATCCATGAACACAGCTGGAGCATTTGTCAACCCAAATGGCATCACAAGAAATTCGTAATGACCGTAACGGGTCCTAAATGCTGTTTTTAGAATATCACTCTCCTTGATCTGCAGTTGATGATATCCTGATTGTAGATCAATCTTAGAGAATACTGCTGCCCCTTTGAGTTGGTCAAATAAGCTGTCAATTCTAGGTAATGGATACCTATTCTTGACAGTGACCTTATTCAACTCTCGATAATAAATACACATGCGGAATGTTCCATCCTTCTTCTTAACAAACAGCACTGGAGCACCCCATGGGGAATAACTTGAACGTATGAATCCTTTATCAAGAAGCTCTTTTAATTATACTTGTAGCTCCTTTAGCTCCACCGGCGCCATTCGATACGGTGCCTTTGAAATAGGTACGGTTCCTGGCATCAATTCAATCTCAAAGGAGATATCTCACTCTGTTGGCAATCTAAGTAATTCTTCTGGGAAAATGTCAAGAAACTCATTGATAATGGGAACATCTTCAGGTTGAAACTTCTGCTCCTCAGTCATGTCCACTATGTAAGCTAAGTATCCAGCACACCCACTAAACAGTAGCCTTCTTGCTCTCATCGAGCTAATCATCATCTTCTTCGTTTTACATGACGAGTCGACATATTTAAAGCTGTCTTCCTGATCGAGTTGAAACCCTATCCTCTGCTTCCGACAATTGATCGTGGCTTGATACTTCGATAGGAAATCCATTCCTAAGATTATGTTGTAATCAACCAACTTTATCATGATCAGTTCTACATATAATTCCCTATTTGCCACAATTATTGATACATGAGGTAACCAGTAATTAGACAACAACACTTCGCCTGAGGGTAGAGCTGTTCTGAACATCATAACCCTGCTATTCTTAGGATATCCTATTCTATCCATAAGTTCGCATGAAATAAATGAATGCATAGTTCTAGAATCAAATAAAACAGATTCCAAATGATTAGCGACAAAAAGCTGACCTGTCACTACATTGGACGTCCCATCTTCTGCATTCTCTTTAGTGTATGCCTTGACCCGAGCGTCTGCACGAGGCATGCATTCCTGTCTTTCTTGTGTCACCAAAGGCCCTTCAATTTTAGCCTATAGTGCATGAGCTTGGGGATGTTACTGCTATGGCTAAAACGTACCCTGCACATTTTACTGATTTTTAGGGCAGTTTTTGGCAAAATGGCCATCTCTTCCACATTGAAAATAGGGATTTGGAGCATATTTACATTAACTTGAGTGTCTCTTTCTGTATGTTACACAACCGTGAACAATAGATCTGGTATTATTGTCCAACTTTCGTTGTTGATTCTGGTTATTTTGATTTTGATTCCCAGAAAAATTTCCTTTTCTTTTGCCTTGTGATTGTTGGCCTAAAGTGTTTGACTATCTAGTCTTAACATTCTGATTCTACTTGCTACCTTGACCAACCTGGGTTCTTGCTTGAGCAGCTTTAGCCAAGACTTTTTCTTTCTTTCTGGCGTCCTAGATTTTCTCTTTCGCTTCTCTTTGTTGAGTTAAATGATACTCAGCTCTCAGGG
The DNA here is from genome assembly GCA_035233585.1 of Antiaris toxicaria. NCBI lineage: Eukaryota > Viridiplantae > Streptophyta > Magnoliopsida > Rosales > Moraceae > Antiaris > Antiaris toxicaria. The sequence continues at coordinate 55,218,114 of CP141153.1, forward strand.
CTCGACTGACATAATCGACTACTATAGTGGGTGGCATTAACCCACTATCTACCAATACTGAGATGTCGAGTCGAAACATCCCGAGCATCTTTTTTATTTTCTCCCTCTTAGTAGGGACTACATATGGGCATAGTCGGGACAGTTGATCAAACTTCTGAAAAACTTCACTCACTGTCATGTTCCCCTGCTTCAATTCTGCAAACTCTCTCTGTTTAGGTCATAGTAGCGTGGGGTCATAGTACTTTTGATTAAATTCTTCTAAAAATTCTATCCATGTCATTACAGCAACGTTTCTTCTCCATTTGATGATGTCCCACCAAAACCTTGCATCCTTTCTCAGCACAAAAGATGCACACATAACTTTCTCTTATTCCGTTAGATCCATGAATTCCAGGATCATTTAAATCGAGGAAAGCCGCTCCTTTACTTCTAAAGGGTTTGTAGAGCCTTCGAATTTTGGTGGCTTTATTTGTCAAAATTGTTCATACAACAGCTCCTGATTTATTCGGGGTTGACATTGGGGTTCAAGTACCATTTCAGGCATGACCTGAGGTGCTACTTGTTCCACTATTGGTGCTAGCTATGGTTGAACCTCTTCAACACACTGTCTGTGTTCCATCGGTTCTAAATGTTGCCTTAGCTCAACATTCTTCTTTATCTGAGCTTCTAAAAGGGCTTGTAACTCATCAACCCTTTCAGAGAAAATAGGATGCCCTCTCATATTTCCTTCGCCTCGAGTATTCACCATATTCTCTATTTGCCTATAATCGTATGAAAATCAATCATTAGATTTTCTAGAAGTATATTTTTACAATATAAGTAAAAATAGATTTTAAACATTATATAATTTCAACACCTCATCATTTTAACATATCAACATCTACATGCATATCAACTTTAAGGCCTTTTCCTCAAAATGGCCTTTCAACACGGTCATACATGTACATATACAGATATATACATTTATACATCTTTACATGTTTTACATTTTAATCCCCTGGTTGATCCAGAACTACAAGAAATTCTTCTGGATCTTCCTCTTCTTCATCCAAACCATTCCTGGTCCCAGATGGTGTTCCCCTATTGGGACTCGTCTCATCACGTCGCCTAGATGGGCTAGCCTCATGGTCATTGGCCATAGGTCATGCTCCATAAAGACGATCTAACATTCCCTCTTATAATCCTTGCTCGCGCCTCTTGCGCACCAAGCGTTCTAACATTAACTCCTCTTCAACTTTGGCTACAGTAACTATAAACCCTCTTAGAGTAAGGGAATATGGTGGAGTTACCTTTTTTGAAGCTCCACTATAAGTTCCTTCCAAAACATGTCACAGAAATCCTCGTCAATGAGGTTAAGGAGGGGACATCTTCTCATGATGTTCTCCTCGAATCATACTATGTACGTGAAAACGTGTCACCGAGTAGCATTTTAAGCCTCTCTGTATGGAGAATAAACTCTTTGACATTAGTAAATTTAGGCTAAGTGGGCGACGATGTCGCTACTCAGCTCTTTAGAGGATCTGAAACTGGCGATGGACTCTTGGGTAGAAATTGTTATGTCATCACATACCTAAACTCTACCCAGTCGAAACCCAACAGCATATCCTGATCACATTACTCCCAATATATACGTGCGTCTCCTTGGAATGTGCTGATATCCAACATCACCCAGCATTCTTCATCAATGTCACACTGACGCATAATCATCTCTATTACATGTAACCAATCTCTCGTAGTGATCCCCTATTGACCTCCCTCAAAAGTGGGTGGACAACTAGTTCAGAATGCATGTACCGCATGAATCGATACCCTTACTCCTACGTGTGGCCGCCCTCTGACTACTGGGATATCTATTTTGACTGGTAGAGGTTGCACTGGTCGAGGAGGTGGTGCTCGGATCGGTGACAACACCCTACCTTGTGGTGCTAGCGGCTCAGGCATCGATGGTCGATACACTGGTCGTTGTGCCATATGCGGTCTGACAACAGGCCTTATCCAAATCCTTAAGGGTCCATGTGGTCGATACTGCAGAGATCTCACATACGGTGGTCTTGTCATCATATGTTCTACAAAATATATAACCTTGTATAAACAAAAGTTAACTAACTTAAGGAAAGCTAACTTACTTGGATGGACGAGTAGGCTGCGCTTTGTGCCAAAAGGGACATGGTCAACTACTTTGATACCAACCGGTGGTACCCCCAACTTTGGCCATGTGAAACTATTACAATTAAACTCTGTAGCCGATTGAAACAGCCTGTGAACATTATTGGGTCGCTAAAAACTTTGTTTTATTTTTAAACCTTTATATTTTGGAGCCTTTTTTTTTTCTACAACATGAACATATTGGTGAGCTAACATGCTCAGTAAGTTAAACATAAATACTAGGAATCATGTAGATTCAAAAACATAAATAATAAAATTTTTCACGAATAATACTATCCATCCATGAATAGTATTTTTGACTTTGACTAGTGAATAGTAATTTTGACTTTGATCGGGTACTATTCATGTTAACTTTGACCGAGTACACTATGTGAAAAGTTAGTGCCTATTATGCTTGGTTATGCTCTTTTATGGCTTTCGTTTCAATCTTTGGTCATTATCTTCTTTATGTTCTGGTTTTGGGCCCGTGTTGGCCGTACCGATGGTGCGCGCTACTAGGAGGGACCTGAAGAGCAACCCGCTAACCAATCCTCCATAGTCTATTAAGCCCTTGGCTTATCCTTATAGGATCTGAAAACCCCCCAATTTTTGCTGGAGGCCGATACACCAAAAGTGGTTTCATTACCATCTTTCTTATAGTTCCAACCAGATGGTATTCATTACCCCATGGTCAACCCTTAACGCCCGTAGGACTTTCACATTCTTTTATTTATGTGGGTCCCAAATTTAATCACACTTTAGTGCCGTAGCACCTCTTTCTATAATGTACCCACAGTACACATCTCAGACTTGTCAGTTTATTAGGTGAGTTAGTTTAACTACACCTTAGTGCCCGTAGGACTTTTCAGCTAATGTACGAATAGTACATAATTAAATATCACAGTATTTCATGTCGCAAACAATTAAATATCTGAACTTACCACACATAACACTTAGACATAATAGTCTATTCATGTTACAGACATGGAAATGCTTGAACTTACCACAACTGTACTAACGTCCAATTTCTGGAGTCCTTTGCAGTTATTTTATCACCTCTAGTTTGGGTCTGTACAGACAAAATATTGTTTGTTAATTCTCATCATCATTTATCACTTTACATGTATTCATTTTATTCTTAACATCACAATACTTTTTATTTCTCTATATGATACACGGCCTGATACACGCCCGTGTCTATAGCCGTGCACCCCTCGGGTCTTTTACTTTATGGTCATGTAACCCTATCTACCCATGCATAAGTACACGGCTTGATACACGCTCGTGTCCAAGACCGTGTACCTCTCGGGTTACCTCATCCCTCAACACACGACCGTATACCCTGAGTACACACCCGTGTACTTCATCAAATTTGGATTTTAGCCTTAAAAACCTTAGTTATAGCCTCTAAAATCTTATTTAAATCATCCCAAGTCCCCAACGGTTCTTTTCGAGCCTTTCAAAAAATTTTGGTCAAAATGACCATTTTACCCCTAAGAGGTCTCAGGACCGTAACATTTCTATCATACAGTTTTTATCGGATTTTCTAAGCTCAAATATCTTAAAATAATATTTATTAGACTTTGTTACATTTTTGTAGCAGTCATTACTGCAACACATTGTGACAGACCAAAGAATCTCAACAGTGTTACCTAGGTTAAATTAGGGTTTTTCTAAGAATTTTGTGAATAAGAATGTATGAGAATACTGTATTTGTAAATAAATAAATAATAGTGTTAATAAAAATAGATAAATGTTTTGGAGGATTTAAAATCTCCAAAAATGATCAAAGAATGAAGTTCATAATTGAGAAAGTGATTTCGAACCAAAATGCTCAAAATGGAATGGTTTCGGTATCTGAAAAGTATAGATATAAAGAAATGGCAAGTCAAAGAAAAAGTAAAATAAAATAAGTGTTTTAGGGCTTTTAAGAGTTTTGAGATTGAGTTAGATCGAACTGATAGCATGGATGATTAGAAAAATCCTCTGGTGCACTCCCCTAGAAATTTTGTCATTTTCGGAAAAATGAGGATGCCATTTAGAAACTGAAAACCTCAAAAGATTACCTTAGGTAAACCAAGAATGGGGAAAAAGATGAAATTTTATGGTTTTGATTTTTAGTCAAACCGGAGTGAGTTAAGGAAAACCGATCGTACGAACAGCCTAAGAAACTCACCTATGCGATTTTGGTGCAAAACCTTTCAGTTTGACTTTTGGACAAAAAGTTTGATCCAAATAATTATGTGAAGTAAAAGATTGGATGTGAAACATTGAATGAATGTAAGGTTACATTAAGATCCAAAGGCTAGGGTTTAAAGTACTTTGCTCTAATAGTTAGGATGCAAAGTCAACATAAAAAGTCAAGGAAAGCTTAGCAAATTTTCAAGAAAATTCTAGGGCATATTAGGTGGTGAATTTTGGCTGGAAATTCAAAAAAAAAATCTATCTATTTTGTATTCATTGCAAAACAGCCCTTAAAGGTTGTGAAAATTACACAAAAAGCTTGCAAAAATGCCCCCAAAACATTTGCAAAATGGTGCCTCCTTTCTTTGGCTATAAAGCACACGATTTTGGCCATGAAAAACCAGAAAAAAAAAATTTGTGTTTTTCTACCTCCAAGCAGCCATGAGCTTTCTCACCTAGCCAAGTTAATTTCTTCCAAAATATTTCACAAAAAAGTGTGTAGAATCCATCCCTAGCATCAAGAGATCAACAAAGCAAGGTAAACCCTCCTTTTTCCAAGTTTTCTTCTCATTTTCTTTGTTGAAAAACCGTGTGAATCTAGTGGATTCTGGGGTGAAATTTTGATGGTTGTTTTGTTGGTTTTGTCTTGGAAAAACAATGTTAGCAAGTGATGAAGTAAAGCCATGAACTAAGGTGCAAAAATTAGAAATTTTCATGTTGGTTTCTCACCAAAATTCGTAGGATACCAACCTGTTTTGTGTTGGATATTAAGTGTAGATTTTGGTTGGTTTTTGCTTAAAAGAATGTTAATGGTATAAGGCTAAAACAAGTAAGGATTATGGGCATGAAAAAAATCAAATTTAGTGCATGTTTTGCTCACAAAATCTGTGAACTATTCATGGCATGGAAGGGTGAAATTTTGATGTAAACTTGGTTGGTTTTTTATGTTGAAAAACATGTGGAAATGTGATGAAAGAAAAGCATGAAATGGAATTGAAAAACACGAGCTTTATGCTTATTTTTCAATGGAAAATCCGTGGCCTTGTGTAGTAATGATGCATGTAGTAATGAACATGTATTGAGGTGGAAAATGAGTAATGAAAAATGAAGCTTTGGAACAAAAATTTTGTTTAGGATTTTCCTAAGAAAACCGTGTATAGGCTAATGGATAAAAAGATTTTATTAGTGTGACATGTTATGGAATGAAACAACGTGTAAATTGTAAATTAAACCGAGCCTGAAAATGAAAAAAAAGGGTTGAAATCCTGTTAGAAATGCTTAGGTTTTAATGGAAAATTTTACGTAAAAAGTTTGTAACTTTTACGTAAAATTAGGTTTGTGGTATATTACTGTGACGCCTTAAATTTTATTTAAGGGTCAATATATAATTTAAATAAAATTAGTGTGCCAAAAAATTAATTTAAAAATCTTTTGGAAACCCTAGGTTGGTTTCCTAGTCAAATTCCGCTCAAAAAGTCAACAATTTGAACTTCAAAAAAAAAAGAAACCCTAAAACATTTGGCCATCACTTGGGATTTTAAATTAAAATTTAAATTCCACAAATCCAAGAAGGATTCAAATTCAAATTTCATTCCTTAGATATAAAGAAGAAATTCGGCCATAAAGTGTAAGAAATAAAGGAGATTTTATTTGAATTAAAAGCTAGGTTAAAACTCAATTAAAATTCAAATTATTTTTCCTTAAAAACTAAGGGATAATTTTTGGCCACTTAAGGGGAAATAAGAGAGAAAACCCTAGCCTCAAAATAGCACAAAAACTTTCCCTTTTGCCCCTTAAAATTTTCAGCCAAACAAGGAAGAGAAAGGGAAAGAAAAACCTAGTATAAAAACCCCCTTTTAACTCTCATTCACCCCTCCTTTCACCCTCAAAATTTCGGCCAGCTTTCCCCTCTCCCCTCTCTGAATTTTCTCTCCTAAAACACACCCAAAACAGCAAACAAAACCTACCAAAAGGCAGCTCAAAGATTCAACAACTTTTGAGACAAAAACAAGGTGAGAAATCAAATTTTTTCCTTCCTTCTCCTTTTGATTTTAAATCCGAAATTTATATGGTTTTCTCCACTATTTCCATACTGTTTTGAAGACTCCAATACTCACACAAATTCAGCCAAAAGGGAGACCAAGCATCAAAAATAGTGCAGCACAAACAAGGTGTGATTTTTCTCTCAAACCCTAAAATTTTGCCTCATTGATCCCCTTTTCAAAAACCCTATTATCATATGTGTAAGATTTTATGATTTTGTCAATTTGATTCTTGGGTTGTGTTAATGACATATAAATAAGGTTTTCCACAAAATTTCGTGATCATTGGATGAAAATTGAATTGGTTTGAGGCTAATCGAAATTCGGACACAGAAAAACGGAAATCTGGAAAATTACCATATAAACAGTAAATTTGTGTCAGCCATAACTTAAGTTTTAAAAACGATTTTTGAGTGATTCTTGAGCCTAAAATTAAATTCAGGATGTCCCCTAAATGCCTGCAAAATTTCAGAACCAAAATCATCCGTTTACCCAGTCAAAATAGTTTTCTAATATAGGCGGACAGAACTGCCAGTTTTTGAACTGAAACTGAAACCCAGATTTTATGCCTGAAAACAACCCTCGGTTTTTGGCCTAATTGAATGACCAAATGATGTCCAAAAATTATAAAAATTATATGGAATTAAAGCTATGGATGTCTAGTTTAACATATTAAAAATTTAGAATTTTTGGGATGAAAAATAAATTAATATGGATTTTACATTCAGCCTAGGTCAGTCTGCCCATGCCCAGTAATATCTTAACTTAGAGTTTTTCATAAATTTTACATCCCAAATGTTTATTAAACGTTTTAAAATCTTTTGTGGCACACTAAAATGATTGGATGATTATGTCTAGACCTAGACTGATCATATGTTTTGATTATAGGATTTATTTGACGTTCTTGCTTGATTGGTGGATCATGTTATCGCAACGCTTGTGCGAAAATTGAGGTAGGACGTTCTAGCCTTTTCTGGGAGTAGTCAAGTGTTTTAAATTCCCCTGTTTTATCGATGGCATGCTGTTTTCAGTTTATGAAATTATTATACTGTTTTTGGATGAAATAAACGCATGCAAAGTGTTTTGTATTAAATGTGTATTTTAAAACGTGTTTTGATTTATGGCAAATATAACTTGGTAAATACCATCTTTTGAATAATCCGGTGAACATAATTGAGCTCTAGTTCACGATCATTGTAAATGATGTGTGCGTCCCGAAGTTGACGCCATGGGGGAAGGTCTCTAAACCTGCGCAGGGCCGTTCGGCCTATTTAGACCGTAACGAGATGATCTAGGATAATTCAAATTCGAGGCACGTATATTATAGCTACGACAAGTCCTCACTCATAATATGATGGTTTGTTTTAATGATTTATTATTTTAATATTGGGGCACGTATATTGCAGCTACGCTAAGTCCTCAGCAGAATAAAACTTTCATTAAAAATGTTTTTTTTTTTAAATTGTTGATTATTTTTGGAAACGGATATTATGCCATATTTTTAAATGTTATCTGTTAACCCACCTTTGTTTCTGTCCTACTGAGCCAGCGCTCACGTCCTTTTTTCTTTGTGATTTCGAAATGACTACTTCCAGGTGCGGGAGGTAGCAGTTCCGAAAATCATTGAGATATCCGTTACTACCGAAGATGATACTATCCGTTTTCTCCATCTTCTTCTTTATGTTTCTCGTTCTGATGCAATGAGACATTAAGTTTGGACTTTATTTCAAGTTATTTAAATTTTATGCTTGGAAATATTTATGGTTGGTAATTTCTTTTGAAAACCGATTTTATGTTTGATTTCCGCATTAAAAGGTATTTATTTTCTACTTTATTTTATTTTGTGGTTATGATGCTACTTTATAAATAATTAGGCTTAGCTAAATTATAATGTTGACCCGTTTTTCGTAATAAATGTTTTTCTTAAATCTCGGGTTGATATTATGATTTGGCTGCCGTGTCACGTGTCTAAATTTTGGGCCGTGACAATTACGTGGCAGGATAGATGGTTTCGAGGTATTTCCTAAACACCAGGAACCAAAAAATTAAGCAGATATGCTGCTAAAATTTTTAGGGCGCCCGAAGGGCATTTTAGGAAACGAGGGGTAAAATAAGGGTCGAGATTTGAAAACCCGAGCCCCTCAGGGATCTAGGCTTGAGGAAGGACAATAGACGATTTCAAAAGTAGTGGAATGTTCATTTGAGGTCTCGAAAGGTTAGAAAAACAGGAAATGACCCCAAGAGTCGGAATAGTACCACATGAGGATTGGTGAATAGTAACCCGAGCATTTCGATAAGAAATATTGTAAAAGCTCAGTAAGACCTAAGGAAAGTTATTTAATGATTTTTGGCACTAGAAAACCTAATTAAAATGCTAAAATGAAAGTTTTATAGTCTAGGGTCCCGTTAGGGGTAAAATGGTCATTTCGACCGAAAATTTTAGAAAGGTCAAAAGAGTAGCGTTGAACCCCCTAGAAGGTCATTTTTATGACTTTTGAGCTTAGAAAAACTAGTTTAAGTAGTAAAATAAAACATTCACAGTCTAGGTCAAAGTTACTATTCATGATGAATAGTACTATTCATGGTCAAAGTTACTATTTATCATTTTGATCAAAATTTTTGAAATGCTCGAAAAAGATTGTTAGAGTCCCAGAGGAGCCTAAATAGGATTTTAAAGGTCAAAATCAAAATTTAAATATGAGAAACAAAGAAAATCCCATTAGAGGCAAAACGGTCATTTTCCCAAAAGTTTGAGGCAAGATGGTCATTTTGCAAAAAGGTTCCAAAAAGGTCTAAATAGGATCATTCAGGCTTTAAATGCTGTTATAAGGCTTTAATTAAGTTTTTAAAAGCCAAAGTTTAGATTTTAGTAGAACAAAAACAATTTAATAAAAATGTAATTAACCGATGACATTATTATCTATAGGAAACCCGACCGGAGACGGGCACAGGAATTCAAAGGACCAGAGAAAGCTTACTTTAGCACAAACACTGTAAGTATAGGCATTGAAATGTCTACTCACGAACTAACTTACCATAGAATTGTGTTCATATATAAGTTATATATGTTGTGGCATAATAATCTGACATGTTCACGAAGTTAAAAAGCACGAAGAATTAAAGTATAAAAAGATAAATATAAGTAAGATAATAAGACTGAAAATGTAAGGTTGGCATACCGGCCTCCACAGATGTGAGGTTTAAGAATAGCCTCCACCCCAGAAGTGTGGTGCTACAGCAAGAATAAGGTAGTTAATGGCTTAATGTGCTACCCCAAGTGTGGTAGTGTAAAGATTGACCTTGGGGTTGATTGATGGATCACTCCCCCTTCCCCTACTGGTCTACGCGCATTAGGTATATCTAACCACGGGCCCATAAGTGAAAGATAAAGAAAGAAAAGAAAAGAAAAAGAAAAGAAAAGAAAGAAAAGAAAAAGATAGAATAGAAAGAACAAAGAAATCATAAGAACAGAAAATAGACACACATAAGAGACTAACCTTAAGTGTTATTCATAAATCATGTTTTATCTACATGTTTGTACTTACTGAGTTTTAACTCACAAGTCTGTTCATGATGTAGGTAACAAGGGTAAGCAACCTACATTATGAAAAGAAAGATAAAGGGCTAGCAGGCAGATTCCCACAGTGTCATGAATAGGTTGTGGATCTGCTTCGCAAAGTATCCGCTGTGAAAAGAGTATAGTAGAAAAGTGTATGTATAAATGTACAACGACAAGACCAATGTAATATGTATAGAAATAAAACAAGTTTAAAAGTATGCTTATGCAATAAAGTATGTTTACATTACTAAGTATTTAAAAAAAAAAAAAAAACAAGACCTCAAGTATATTATGAAAAAAATGAAATAGAGTAATATATGTATATATGTATATATGCGATTTCAAGAACTCATATTTTCAATAGGTTAAAAAAAAATTTCATGGTTTTTCAAATACCAATCTTTTAAACCAGTAAGAGAAAAGCAAGTTAAGTAAGAGGAAAGACAGAGCAAAGAAAGAAAGAAAGAGAGTGGATGACTCAAGCTAGTCGAGTGGCCCACAAGAGTTGGTATTAGAGCAAGCAGTTCTTCCACCGACCTTCCATGACATTCTTGTATCTGTACCTGCTCAGTCCAAGTAAGTTAGTCTTTAGATAATTATTACATTGTTATGAGCACTAAACCATGTCACTATTGTTGTAATAGGTTATACATAGTAGCATAGTTCGTACACAAGCTAGGCAAACTCAAGAAACCGATTTCGCAATTATACGAGCCAATATACAAGCTCGACTGGATGCACAAGAGAGACAGAACTAGAGATTACAAGAACTGTTAGAACAGAGAAACATGGAATGAGTAAATCCCCCTCTACCTCAAGTACTAGTACTAGAACCACAGCCAGCCGTAGAGCCAGTTGTACCCCCAGTACTAGCTCCACCAAGAATAGCCTTGGGTGCCCAACCAATGATTATTCAGGAACCTTTGTATGAGAGGTTCAGGAAAATAAAGCCACTAGAGTTCGAGAGGCCTTTGGATCCATTAGAGGTGGAAGAATGGTTCGCTTCACTATAGACCATTTTCAAATTCATAAACCCTATGGACTAGGAAAAGGTCCTATGCGCTTCCTACATATTAAAGAAGTATGCACAATACTGGTGGGAGACAGTCAGAATACGGAGAGATACTAGAAGAATGACATGGAACGACTTCCTAAAGGAGTTTAATAGGAAGTTTTTCAATTTGGATACCCTCTAAGCTCAGTAAAGAGAGTTTGATGACCTAAGGCAAGGTGATACAACAGTAACCAAGGCTTGCCATAAATTTGATAGACTGGCCAATTATGTCCACACCTGGTACCAACAGAGGGAGAATGAGTACACAGGATGATTAATATATTTCAACCAGACATAGCCACAATTGTAGAGAGTGGTGAGACCCCCGCCAAACACAGTAGCAAACTGTGTGAGCAGAGCCATGAGGGCAGAACATCATCTAGGCCAAGCAAAAGAAGAAAGAATGAAAGCATGGGAAGAGAAAAAGAAGGAAAGAAACCTTCCAAAGCAGACTCAAAAGAACAACTAAGCAAGCTAAAGTAACAAGCCTGACCAAGGAATGAAGCCTGGTAAAAAAAATAATCAAAATAAGACGAACCCCAACAAGCAGAAGGCCAACCCAAATGAAAATTGGAATCAAAATGCTCAAAACACTCAACAGAAACAAGGCCTCGAAGTTGTGCAAAATCGACAACCATGCTCAAAGTGCAAAAGGATGCATAGGGGGGAGTGTAAATTAGGGACTACTGCATGCTACATATGTGGTAAGGAAGGCCATTATGCTAGGGCCTATACATTCAACTGACAGAATCAACCCAGACCCTTCCTGCCTCGACAAATTGGTCAAGTCCATGCCGTATAAGGACCCTCTACTCCGACAGGGCATCAAGAGATTACACCAAAGACAGAGGCGTACCTTCTAGCCTACACCAAAGAGGATGTAGAGGCAGGCACTTCCAACGCAGTGATAGGTCAGCTTCTTGTCGCTCAAAGCCCTACACATGTTTTATTTAACTCGGGTGTGACAGACCAGAAAATTTCAACAGTGTTACCTAGGATTAAGCTAGGTTTTTTTTAAGAATTTTTATGAATAGAATATAAAAGAACATTATGTTTATAAATAAATAGATAAAAGTATTAATGATAATAAATAAATATTTTGGAGGAATTGAAATCTCTAAAAATAGTTAAAGAATAAAGTTCATGATTGAGAAAGTGATTTCGGACCAAAACGCTCAGAATAGAGTGGTTTCGATTTTCGAAAAAGATAGATATAAGAAATGGCAAGTAAAGGTAAAGATAAGATAAGATAAGTGTTTTAGTTTTTTTTTTAGAGTTTTGAGATTTAATTAGATAAAACAAATCGCACAGGAGGCGTCAGAAACCTGTCGATGCGATTTCGATTAAAGTTCCGATCAGTTTGACATTTGGTCAAACTTTGACTCCGGATTAATATAATGAGAACAAAGTAGATGATGTCACCATTGATTTATTTCTTTTAAAGAAATGTGGCAGGGGGGTTAGTTTCCAGCCATAGGAGCTTTGATTGGTGAAATTGACACCACCAATGAGTTCTCCACGTCGAGATCTACGAGATGGTGGTCGCCTTTCTCCACGCTGCCACCGGTCAACGGTGAACAATGACCAAAAATTGAAGAATGGGCCGTTGGCCTATTTTTGACGTTTCGGAGACATTCGCGGCATCAGAATTTCAAGATCGAATTTCAAAAGCAAAGAATGGAGAATTATAGTTTATGCACGCGAGACCGAACGGTTCATTCGATCGCCGATGGGATGATTTCGATAGTGATTTCGGTCTTTCATTCCTAAATTTATACTTTGGAATGATTATGTATTAATTATGTACTTTCACATGTGAAATTGTAAGAAAAATGGACTATGTGTATGAAAAATAGTCAAATAAGAAAATGTGAAAAATGTAAAGATTTTTACATAAAAGTTAAGTTTTACGTAAAAATATAGGCCTCTGCTATAGTACGTGCTAGAATAGAATTAGGCTAGATAGTTTCGAGGCATTTCCTAAATGCCGGGAACCCAAAAATTAAGCGGAAATGCTGTCAAAATTTTGAAAACGGCACAAAGGGGTATTTTAGGAACCAAAGGGTAAAAATGTGGTCGGGATGGAAACCCGAGCCCCCTTGATGACCTAGGGTCAGAATAGTGCCACCCGAGGGTCGGTGAATAGTGATCCGAGCATTTCGGAAATTAATGCTGAAAAAGCTCGAAAAGGCTTTAAAAAAATGATTTCGTGATTTTTGGGTTTAGAAAATCCAGTTTAAGTAATAAAATGAAAATGATATGGCCCAAACACCTGTTAGGGGCAAAACTGTCATTTTGACAGAAAATTTCAAGAATGATAGAAAAGGGCCCTAATGGACTTAGAATGGCTTAATTAGGATTCTAAGGGCCAGAACTAAATTGTAAATCAAAGAAAAGTAAAGTTATGATGAGAAAAGTCCGCTAGAGATGAAAAATCACATTAAGGGCAAAATTACCATTTTGCCAAAAGTTAGCGGAAAAGTTATAAAAGGGATATTAAACACCTAAGTTCAAGATTGGGAAATTAAACGTAGAATTTTTACGTTTTACTAGTACATAAGAATAAAGATTTAAATAACCGTTATTATTGTTTCGGTTATAGGAACCGGATCCAGACGCAACAAAGAAACGTCTGCGGATCCGGAAGCAAAGAAGGAGATACGACTAATGCATTAGTAAGCACAGACATTTAATTGTCTACTCACGAACTGACTTGCCATAGGATCGTGTTATGATGTGTTGTTGTGGAATTAAGTTACAACATGTTTTATTAAAAGAAATGTTTATAAGTGATCAAAAGTTTCTGATTAAGTTTTATACAAAAGTTGTGCTTTGTGACATGTGATATGATAATCTAACATGCTCACGAGGTTAGAAAAGAACAAAAAGTTAAAGAAAAGAAAGATAAGAAAGATGAAAATAAGCAAGATAATAAGACTGAAAATGTAAGGTTGGCATACCGACCTCCCCAGTGTGAGGTTTTAAAGATAACCTCCACCCTAGTGTGTGGTGCTACCCCAAGTGTGGCAGTTAATGGCTTAAGGTGCTACCCCATGTGTGGTAGTGTTAAAATTGACCTTGGGGTTGATTGGTGGGTCGCTCCCCCGTTCCGCCATTGGTCCACGTGCATCAGGTATGTTCAACCACGGGCCTACAAATGAAAGATAAAGAAAGACAAAGAAAGAAAAAAAAGAAAAGAAAAGAAAGTAAAGCAAAGAAAAGTTTAGAAAAGCTAAGAAAAGAAAAGAAAAGAAAGTAAAGCAAAGAAAAGCTGAGAAAAGAAAAGAAAGTAATGTAAAGAAAAGTTAAGAAAAGCTGAGTAAGAAAAGAAAAGAAAAGAAAAGAATAGAAGAATAAGAAAGAAAGTAAGAACAATAAGAAGCAAGAAAAAAAAATAAGTAAGCATAATCTGACTAACCTTTGTTATTAGTTGATGTGATTTATGAAATGTTATGTATGAGATGTATTATGAAATATGAGTTTATGTGTATGATATGTTTATGTGTATGTTTGTACTTACTGAGCTCTAGCTCACTAGTCTATTCGTGATGTAGGTAACAAAAGTGTTGGGAAATGCCCTAAGCATTTGAGACATTTTGATGTATTCATTTTGAACTGGATAATAAAATTATATACATAGAGGTTATTCATTACATTGCTATTTGTTCTCGTCTTATTTACATGTTAAAGTAAATGTAAGCAAATATGGCTCACTGACTGCTTGTGTTAAAACTGTTACAACGTTGCATGCAATGGACTTTTATATGCGAGAAGACAATGTTCTAAAGTTAGCGGTCTAAGCTATGGTCTGTAGTCTATGGGGTTAGACCGAGCATCTAACTCATGTTAAGACTATTATGTTGTCTAAAGCCTTGGAGGGGACGGTTTGTCTTGACTGTCTGGAGCTGGACTCCCAAGTAGAGACATAGATATGTTACTTGGTGGTGACATATTAGACCGGGACTAAAGCGTGATTGATCTACGTAGTCCGCTATGAGTGGATCAATCTGCTTTTGACGTTCATTGTGCAATAACCTTAATCCTGAGTAAATGAACTACTTCATGTATATGACTTGTATACTTTGATGTTCCAATGGCTAAAGCGTCTCAGAGGTAGTAAGCTTATAGACCGGTTCGTTGGGTGCATGACTTGTATACGATGAAGGGTTTGTTTGCAGATATCGGAATCATAGCTCTGAGGAGTTAAAGGTATCCTCTTAAAGGCATTATACTGAATGTGAAAATGGACAAGGCCTTGGGTCGTCTGCTGGGCGGATGACTTCTTATTCACATATGGTAAATAAACATTTTCTTGATTTGGTAGTATAATGGAACTTTAAGATAGCCTGATCAGTAGGATTAAACGGACTTTGACCTAAGGCTGATCATGGATATCATATGAGGGTTTTGCATATATGACAAGGTCATTGGATAGTAGCTCGTCACAGGCTTACGTAATACGGTATATAATTGGGAGTTCAGTTTCAGGTTTATAGTGGTGTGACTCTGAAATTAGTGATCATATGATTGAGTTGTTCGGTACAGAATGATGATCATATGGAATCACGGGAGCCCGATTATATATGTCCAATCAGTCCCTCTACTAGCTCCACATAATTCCTTAACGTTTGACAAATTAATTTGTGTATGCTATTGGCTAGTTTATTATGCATGGATGGTGATGACACAGGATTAGGATGGTAGACAAGATTCTCTCCGGTTGGATTCAGATTTTATTTTGGATAATAGAGTACACAATTATTCGAACTCCAAATAAAGTTGCCATGATTTTATTTGAGATTGGATTGGAGTTGTAGAAAATTATCCATGAGAACAAGAATATGAAACACAACTGTTTTGTGGAATTTGAAATTTGAATTTTGAAATTTGAAATTTGAATTTTGAATTTGAAATTTGAATTTGAAATTCGAATTTGAAATTTGAATTTGAAATTTAAATTTGAAATTTGAAATTTGAAATTTGAAATTTGAATTTGAAATTTGAATTTGAAATTTGAAATTCAAATTTTGAATCACAGTCCAAGTAGGATTCGAATTTGTTGTGGAAAATCCACAAGGTTTGAAATTCGAATTTGAGTTGGAATTGGAGAGGATAATCTTGTTAGAATCCTACTTGAATTTTGAATGCAAATCCCAACAAATAAGGGACGAAATTTTGAGGATAATCCTCAAGGAAATTTCGGATTTTTTGGATGAGATTCAAGGGTAAATTCAAGCTTCAATCCTAGTTGAATTTGGATTCTCTCCTTCCCTGAAAAGTGGCTGAAATTAGGGAGTATCTCTCCTAGGAAATTCGGTTATTTTTGGATAAGGTTGAGATAAGATTCAAGCTTGAAAATCCTAGTGGAATTTTAGATTCTCCCTTATCCATTATGGCCGAAATCTTTAGGAGAAAAATCTCCAAGAAAAATTCAGATTTTTTGGTTGAAAAAGGGAGATAAAATTCTAGTTAAAATCTTGTTTAGATTTGGATTGGATTTATCCTAGGAAAACCGAATTTAATTGTGGAGATTCTCCCTTGGAAAATTCGGATTTTTTGGTTATGGATAAGGGAGAAAATCTTTTCCTAGTCCAATTCGAATTCAGAGAATCACCTCATGCAGGTCTATAAATAGAGGTCCTGCCACTCCAGTTCTCTCAGACCACAGACTCTCAGGTGAGCAGGCTTATTGTTGCACAGCTCATTGTGACAATAAAGTTCTTTAGAGATCTGGGTGGTCAGAAGAAGACTAGCAGTGCTAGCATACCGATCGAGGTTCAGAGTGCCCACACACTCAGCCATTCGGGAATTGGAGAATAGTAGAGAAGGCTAGTTGGTTGAAGCCTCCGGTCATTCTCCTCCTGCAAGATTGGCATCCTTGAGGTATGAGTTTTAATTGTTGTTGGTTTATTGTATATGGCATCATGAGATATTTAACTATCTTAAAAATTTTTATTGTTCCGCTGCGCCACTCTGATACATTTTTAACGATTTATTTTCCTACAAAAAGTAAGCTGCCTGCATTATGAGAAAAGAAACAGATGGGTTGGCAGACAGATTCCCGAAGTGTTAAGGGGTGGGTTATGGTTTTTACTATGATTTTTGCTGCAATTTAAAGAAAATGTATATGTAATATAATGAAAAAGAGGCAAGGTTCAATGTAAGTTTACATTAAGTTTAGAAAGTATTTCAATATGCTTTTTGAAAACTCATATGTTTAAATTAAGTTTAAGTTTGAAATGAAGAAAGAAGAAAGAAAAAAATTTATCAATAATTTTTCAAACACCACTTCCACAAGTAAGTTAAAATGACAAAGATAAAACTAGTAAGTTTAAAGATATAAGTAGTAAGTAAGTTAAAGTAAGTTTTTCCTAAAGTAAGATAAAGAAAAGCAAAGTTTAAAAAGAGTTAAAGTTTTAAATGGACGGCTCGAGTAAGTCAGATCGCCCACAAGATGTGGAATCCGAGCCCAAGTTAAGGTACCTACATTGGTACCAGAGCAAGTTTAAAAGTAAATTAAGAAAAGCAAGTTTAAGAAGAGTAAAGTTTAGAGAGGTATAATCAAGTATGTTTAAAGTTTACAATTTAGTTTAAAATTAAGAGTTAGTTAACTGTTTAAGTTTAAAGGTAGGTTAAAAGTAAGTTTAAAGTTAAGGCAGTTAGGGCAGTTCCTAACAGGGTGGTATCAGAGCAGAAGTAAGGTAAAAGTAAGCATAGTAGTTAGGCAGTCCTAACAGGGTGGTATCAGAGCAAGTTAAAAATAAGTTTAAGTATGTTGCCGACGACCCATCAAGGCGACCGTCCGTCGCAGTCGGCTATGGTGCCTGACGGCGATGGTGCCGGTTAGCCTATAAGAAGGGCGGGCCGTCACAATTGGTATCAGAGCAGTGTTCTTTCAGCGACCCCCCCCCCCCAATGAAATTTCAAGTATCTACTTCTGCACAGTCCAAGTAAGTTAGTTTTATTTTTATCCAGTAAATGTTTATTTATTTAAAATAACATTTTATAGTAATGAGATGATGAGATTTATGATGATGAGAATAAGATGAAGAGATGATGAGATTTATGATGATGAGAATAAGATGAAGAGATGATGAGATCACTATATGTAAAATCACGACCATGCAGTGCTAAAGAAATGCTCAGAGTAGAAACGTGGATTGCTGCCCGTGTTATACTGATCTTCAGGGCTAGTTGTCCACTAAGTTTTGAGTGGCAAACAGTATTCCTGCACTCCATAAGAATGTCAGGACTGGTTTCACACTATCAAAGTGATTCCCCGATTGTACGCCATTGATCAAGATAACTGAGTCCTGTTGGCTATTGATATCTTTCAAGGAGGTACTCTTGTGTGTATTGGGATTCTTGGTTCCAGATGCGATAGGGGCTTAACTGGACCGAGTTTCGCCATACCACAATCGAGCAAATCTCCGAGAGGAGTCTACCATCAGCCCCAGTTTCTTGTTTCTTATGGGCAAATGGGTAAGTGAAACCACCTAAGTTCCCTAGAGTTACGGATATACGAGAATTTATTTATCGAACTGAGGAACTGCAGCCGATGTCCGGTGACACAGTTCTAACGTATGCTGCGTGCTACAAGGAACTGATATGGACTTCTACAACACATGTTGAAGAAGGCATATGACAAAACCAAGGTTGAGGCAAAAGAGGATCAAGGCAGGAGAAGATCGAAAGAGAAAGATGATCAAGGTGGGAGAAGACTGAAAGACAGAAGGAGACAGCTGTGGTCTACCGCGCGTAAAGTTTTCCCCTAGTGTTAAAGAGGCCATGTGGAAAGAAGAAGAAGAAAAGAAAGTTAAGTACCTCCACTAGTTCTAATTTTCGAGGACGAAAATTTTTGAGGGGTGATTGTGACAGACCAGAAAATTCCAACAGTGTTACCTAGGATTAAGCTAGGTTTTTTTAAAAGAATTTTTATGAACAGAATGTAAAAGAACATTATGTTTATAAATAAAAAGATAAAAATATTAATGATAATAAATAAATATTTTGGAGGAATTGAAATCTCTAAAAATAGTTAAAGAATAAAGTTCATGATTGAGAAAGTGATTTCGGACCAAAACGCTCAGAATAGAGTGATTTCGGTTTCCGAAAAAGATAGATATAAGAAATGGCAAGTCAAAGTAAAGATAAGATAAGATAAGTGTTTTAGTTTTTTTTTTTTTTTTTTAGAGTTTTGAGATTTAATTAGATAAAACCGATCGCACAGGAGGCGTCAGAAACCTGCCTACGCGATTTTGGTGAAAGTTTCGATCAGTTTGACTTTTGGTCAAACTTTGACTCCAGATTAATATAATGAGAACAAAGTAGATGATGTCACCATTGATTTATTTCTTTTAAAGAAATGTGGTAGTTGGATTCAATGATTATGGTTTAAAGTAATTTTTATCAGAAAGTATGCAGTATCAAGAAATTGGTCAAGATGACCTTTTCTTGATATAAAACTGATATATTTGGATTCAGAATGCTCAAATTAGTCATTCGAGTACAAAAAGTAAATTTTGACCGGGAAATAAGAAGTACCGAAAAACTGGTCAAGATGACCTCGAATGAAGTTGAAACTGATAAATTTGGATTCAACATGTCCAAATTAGTCAGGATAGCCTATCAATATACTCAAATTAGTTAATTAAGTATAAAGGTAATTTTTGACTGGGAATTCACAGTACCGGAAACTGGTCAAGATGACCTCAGATGAAAATAAAACTGATATATTTAGATTCAGCACGCCCAAATTAGTTAGGATAGCCCACGTTGAAATTTTGGCCAAAAAAGTATATAAAGGGCGAAAAATCAAAAATTCGTAAAAAGGCCCTCATAATTTTCACATTCCCTCACTTTCTCCCCCACACCGTCAGTGAACTGTAATTAACCATTGGAAAAGATGTCCGTTTTCGACACCGCCGGTCTCGTTGGAAAACTCTCGCCGAGCTGAGTCCAACGGTGTGCCGACATGACGGAGCAAACGCCGGAGGAAGCCGCACGCACTACCTGAAGGTCACAATGGCTGGAAATTTTGATCGCCCGTTTCTCCGCTGTCTGACGTCCGATCAAGGTGATTCTGGTCCCAAAAGACTTGTGGTGAAGAGTAGAACAAAACCCAGGTGTTGTTTCAGCTCAACGGCCGCCGGATTGCACCGCCCGAAGTCACTGCCGTGAAACTCGCCATTTCTGGCAGAGTTGAGTTGCAAGGAAGGTATCAAAATGCTCAGAACAACTTGTAGATCAGAAGCCCCAAATCAATTTTGGGCAAAAATGCCGGGAAATCAGAGATTCAAGCATCGCCGCCGCTGTCGATTTTCGGGGGTTAGTTTCCAGCCATAGGAGCTTCGATTGGTGAAATTGACACCACCAATGAGTTCTTCACGTCGAGATCTACGAGATGGTGGTTGCCTTTCTCCACGCCGCCACCGATCAACGTCGGTCAACGGCGACCGGTGACCAAAAATTGAAGAATGGCCCGTTGGCCTATTTTTGACATTCCGAACACATCCGTGGCGTCAGAATTTCAAGACGGAATTTCAAAAGCAAAGAATGGAGAATTATAGTTTATGCACGCGAGACCGAATGGTTCGTTCGATCGTCGATGGGACGATTTCGGTAGTGATTTCGGTCTTTCATTCCTAAATTTATGCTTTAGAATGATTATGTATTAATTATGTACTTTCACAAGTGAAATCATAAGAAAAATAGACTATGTGTATGAAAAATAGTCAAATAAGAAAATATGAAAAATGTAAAGACTTTTACGTAAAATTTGAGTTTTACGTAAAAATATAGGTCTCTGGTACAGCACGTTAGAATAGAATTATGTTAGATAGTTTTGAGGCGTTTCCTAAACGCCGGGAACCCAAAAATTAAGCGAAAATGCTACCGAAATTTTGAAAATGGCACAAAGGGGTATTTTAGGAACCAAAGGGTAAAAATATGGTCGGGATGGAAACCCAAGCCCCCTTGATGACCTAGGGTCAGAATAGTGCCACCCGAGGGTGTTAGAAAATGCCCTAAGCATTAGAGACATTTTGATGTATTTATTTTGATGTAAACAAATATGGCTCCCTGACTGCTTGTGTTAAACTGTTAGAACGTTGCATGCAATGGTCTTTTGTATGTGAGAAGACAATGTTCTAAAGTTAGCAGTCTAAACTATGGTCTGTAGTCTATGAGGTTAGACCGAGCATCTAACTCATGTTAAGACTATTATGTTGTCTAAAGCCTTGGAGGGGACGGTTTGTCTTGACTGTCTGGAGCATAGACTCCTAAATAAAGACATAGATATGTTGCTTGGTGGTGACATATTAGACCGGGACTAAAGCGTGATTGATCTATGAAGTCCGCTTTGAGTGGATCGATCTGCTTTTGACGTTCATTGTGCAATAACCTTAATCCTGAGTAAAAGGACAGTTTTATGTATATGACTTGTGTACTTTGACGTTCCAATAGCTAAAGCGTCTCAGAGGTAGTAAGCTTATAGACCGATTCGTTGGGTGCATGACTTGTATATGATGAAGGGTTCATTTACAGATATCAGAATCATAGCTCTAATGAGGAGTTAAGAATATCCTCTTAAAGGCATTATAGTGAATGTGAAAATAGACAAGGCCTTGGGTCGTCTACAGGGTGGATGACTTCTTATTCACATATGGTGAATAATCATTTTCTTAATTCGGTAGTATAATGGAACTTTAAGATAGCCTGATCAGTAGGATTAGACGGACTTTGGCCTAAGGCTGATCATAGATATCATATGAGGGTTCTGCATATATGACAAGGTCATTGGACGATAGCTTATCACAAGCTTACGTAATACGGTATATAATTGGGAGTTCAGTTTCAGGCTTATAGTGGTGTGACTCTGAAATTAGTGATCATATGATTGAGTTGTTCGGTAAAGAATGATGATCATATGGATTTGCGGGAGCTCGATTATATATGTCCAATAAGTCCCTCTACTAGCTCCACATAATTCCTTAACGTTTGGCAAATTGATTAGTGTATGCTATTGGTAAGTTTATTATGCATAGATGGTGTTAACATAGGATTAAGATGGTAGACAAGATTCTCTCCGGTTGGATTCAGATTTTGTTTTGGATAATAGAGTACACAATTATTTGAACTCCAAATAAAGTTGCCATGATTTTATTTGAGATTGGATTGGAGTTGTAGAAAATTTTCCATGAGAACAAGAATTTAAATACAACTGTTTTGTGGATTTTGAATTTTGAATTTTGAATTTGAAATTTGAATTTGAAATTCGAATTTGAAATTTGAATTTGAAATTTAAATTTGAAATTTGAAATTTGAAATTTGAAATTTGAAAATTGAATTTGAAATTCGAATTTGAAATTTGAAATTCAAATTTTGAATCACAGTCCAAGTGGGTTTCGAATTTGTTGTGGTAAATCCACAAGGAATGAAATTCGAATTTGAGTTGGATATCGAGAGGAAAATCTTGTTAGAATCCTACTTGAATTTTGAATCCAAATCCTAACCAAAGATGGACGAAAATTTTAAGGATTATCCTCAATGGATTTTCAAATTTTTGTGGATAAAGTTCAAGGAAAAATTCAAGTTTCAATCCCAGTTGAATTCGGATTCTCTTCTCCCTGATAATAGCCAAATTTTTGGAGTAGATCTCCTAGGAGATTTTTGGTTATTTTGGATAAGGATGAGATAAGATTCAAGCTTTAAAATCCTAGTGGAATTTTGATTTTCCCTTATCCAAAAGTGGGCGAAATTTTGTGGGGATTTTCCCCTTGGATTTTTCAGATTTTTTGGTTGAAAAAGTGAGATAAAATTCTAGTTAAAATCTTATTTAGATTTGGATTGGATTTATCCTAAAGTGGCCGAATTTATTGTTGGGATTTTCCCCTTGGAAAATTCAGATTTTGTGCTTGTGGATAAAGGAGAATATCTTCTCCTAATCCTTTTTGTATTCAGAGAATCACCTCATGCAGGTCTATAAATAGAGGTCCTGCCACTCCAGTTCTCTCAGACCACAGATTCTCAGGTGAGCAGGCTTATTGTTGCATAACTCATCATGACAATAAGTTCTTTAGAGATCTGGGTGGTCGAAGTACTAACATACCGATCAAGGTTCAGAGTGCCCACACACTCAGCCATTCAAGAATTGGAGAATAGTAGAGAAGGCTAGTTGGTTGAAGCCCTCCGGTCATTCTCCTCCTGCAGATTGGCATCCTTGAGTTATGAGTTTTAATTGTTATTGGTTTATTGTATATGGCATCATAAGATATTTAACGATCTTAAAAAATTTTATTATTCCGCTGTGCCACTCTGATACGTTTTTACCGATTAATTTTCCTATAGAGGGTCGGTGAATAGTAATCCAAGCATTTCGATAATTAATGCTGAAAAAGCTTGAAAAGACTTAAGAAAAAAGATTTCGTGATTTTTGGGTTTAGAAAATCCATTTTAAGCAATAAAATGAAAATGATATGTCCCAAAGGCCTATTAGGGGCAAAACCGTCATTTTGACAGAAAATTTCAGGAATGATAGAAAAGGGCCATAATGGACTTAGAATGGCTTAATTAAGATTCTAAGGGCCAGAACTAAGTTGTAAATCAAAGAAAAGTAAAGTTATGATAAGAAAAGTCCGCTAGAGATGAAAAATCACATTAGGGGCAAAATGATAAATTTGCCAAAAGTTAGCAGAAAAGTTATAAAAGAGATATTAAACACCTAAGTTCAAGGTTGGGAAATTAAACGTAGAATTTTTACGTTTTACTAGTTTTACATAAGAATAAAGATTTAAATAACCATTATTATTGTTTCAGTTATAGGAACCCGATCCAGACGCAACAAAGAAACGTCTGCGGATCCGGAAGCGGAGAAGGAGATACGAGTAATGTATTAGTAAGTACAGACATTTAATTTTCCACTCACGAACTGACTTGCCATAGGATCATGTTATGATGTGTTGTTGTGGAATTAAGTTACAACATGTTTTATTAAAAGAAATGTTTATAAGTGATCAAAAGTTTCTGATTAAGTTTTATACAAAAGTTGTGCTTTGTGACATGGGATATGATAATCTAACATGCTCACGAGGTTAGAAAAGAACAAAAAGTTAAAGAAAAGAAAGATAAGAAAGATAAAAATAAGCAAGATAATAAGACTGAAAATGTAAGGTTGGCATACTGGCCTCCCCAGTGTGAGGTTTTAAAGATAGCCTCTACGCCAGTGTGTGGTGCTACCCCAAGTGTGGTAGTTAATGGCTTAAGGTTCTACCCAAAGTGTGGTAGTGTTAAGATTGACATTGGGGTTGATTGGTGGGTCGCTCCCCCGTTCCCCCATTGGTCCACGCGCATCAGGTACGTTCAGCCACGGGCCCACAAGTGAAAGATAAAGAAAGATAAAGAAAGAAAAAAAAAGAAAAGAAAAGAAAAGAAAAGAAAAGAAAGTAAAGCAAAGAAAAGTTAAGAGAAGCTAAGAAAAGGAAAGAAAAGAAAGTAAAGCAAAGAAAAGCTAAGAAAAGAAAAGAAAGTAAAATAAAGAAAAGTTAAGAAAAGCTAAGAAAGAAAAGAAAAGAGCAGAAGAATAAGAAAGAAAGTAAGAACTATAAGAAGCAAGAAGAAAAATAAGTAAGCATAATCTGACTAACCTTTGTTGTTAGTTGATGTGATTTATGAAATGTTATGTATGAGATGTGTTATGAAATATAAGTTTATGTGTATGATATGTTTATGTGTATGTGTATGTTTGTACTTACTGAGCTCTAGCTCACTAGTCTGTTCGTGATGTAGGTAACAAGAGTAAACTACCTGCATTATGAGAAAAGAAACAGATGGGCTGGCAGATAGATTCCCGGAGTGTTATAGGGTGGGTTATGGTTTTCACTATGATTTTCGCTGCAATTTAAAGAAAAGGTATATGTAATGTAATGAAAAAGAGGCAAGGTTTAATGTAAGTTTACATTATGTTTACGAAGTATTTCAATATGCTTTTTGAAAACTCATATGTTTAAATTAAGTTTAAGTTTTAAAAGAAGAAAGAAGAAAGAAAAAAATTTATCAGTAATTTTTCAAACACCACTTCCGTAAGTAAGTTAAAATGACAAAGTTAAAACTAGTAAGTTTAAAGATATAAGAAGTAAGTAAGTTTTTCCTAAAGTAAGATAAAGAAAAGGAAAGTTTAAGAAGAGTTAAAGTTTTAAATGGACGGCTCGAGTGAGTCGGATCGCCCACAAGATGTGGCATCAGAGCCCATGTTAAGGTACCTACATTAGTACCAAAGCAAGTTTAAAAGTAAATTATGAAAAGCAAGTTTAAGAAGAGTAAAGTTTAGAGAAGTATAATCAAGTATGTTTAAAGTTTACAAGTAAGTTTAAAATTAAGATTTAGTTAACTGTTTAAGTTTTAAGTATAATCAAGTATGTTTAAAATTTAGAGGTAAGTTAAAAGTAAGTTTAACGTCAAGGCAGTTAGGGCAATTCCTAACAGGCTGGTATTAGAGCAGAAGTAAGGTAAAAGTAAGCATAGTAGTTAGGCAGTCCTAACAGGGTGGTATCAGAGCAAGTTAAAAATAAGTTTAAGTATGTTGCCGACGACCCATCAAGGTGACCGACCTTCGCAATCGACTATGGTGCCTGACAGCGATGGTGCCGGTTAGCCAATAAGAAGGGCGGACCGTCACATCGGGTGCATCACATTCATTTGCCTCATATAACTTCGTAGAAAGAATTAATCATGCTAAGGATAAAATTAGACAAGTACTTAAGATAACCTTGCCATCTAGTGAGGTATTATTGTCCAATTACTGGTTACGTCATGTGCTAATAATTGTTGCTAATAGAGAATTATACATCGATCTAGTCATACTAGAATTAGTTGACTACAATGTTAACCTTGTAATGGACTTCCTCGGAAAGTATGGTGCAACAATTGACTGTCAACGGTGAAAAGTGGTGTTCTAGTCTGGAGGGAAAGATCAATTTGAGTATAAAGGGCATTCTTAGAAATTGTCGAATATGCTGATCAATTCAATGAGTGCAAGAAAACTAATATCTAGTAGTTGTACTGGATATTTAGCTTGTGTCACGGACACAACCAAAGAGGTGAAGCTTCAACCTAAGGATGTGCCTGTGATCAACAAATTTGTAGACGTGTTTCCAGAAGAATTGCCAGTGCTTCCCCCGGATAGAAAAATCACCTTTGAGATTGAGTTGCTGCCTAGAATGTCTCCAATTTCCAAGGCCCTGTATAAAATGGCTCCAGCAGAGCTTAAGGAATTACAAGCTCAGCTGAAGGAATTGTTAGAAAAATGTTTTGTACAACCTAGTTCTTCACCATGGGGAGCTCCAGTCCTCTTCATGAAGAAAAAGGATGACACCCTAAGGATGTGTATAGGTTACTGCAAGCTTAATAAAGTTACAATCAAGAAAGGTATCTTCTGCCAAGGATCGACGATTTATTCGATCAGCTCAAGGGAGCCGCGATCTTTTTAAAGATTGACCTTCAATCTGGTTATCACCAATTAAAGATTAAGGAAGGGGATATTTCAAAGACCGCGTTTCGAACATGATACGGGCACTACAAATTTCTCATTATGCCTTTTAGGTTAATGAACACCCGAGCTGCTTTCATAGATATGATGAATTGAGTATTTAAGGAATATTTGGACAAGTTTGTCATTGTGTTTATTGATGACATCCTTATTTACTCGAAGAATCGAAGGGAACATGAAGAGCATCTCTGGACTGCATTACATACTCTGAAGGAGCACCAATTGTACGCCAAGTTTTTGAAATGTGAATTCTGGCTAGATAAAGTCTATTTCTTGGAACACGTCATCTCCAAAGATGGAATTTCAGTAGACCCAGCAAAGATAGAAGCAGTCAGCAAATGGTCTCCTCCGAAAAACGTGACTGAGATCCGGAGTTTTTTAGGATTAGCAATATACTACCGTAGGTTTGTAGAGGGATTTGCAAGATTAGCTATCCCTCTCACTACCCTCACCCATAAGGAGAAGAAATTTGAATGGACAAAGAAGTGTGAAGAGAGCTTCCAAGTACTAAAGAACCAGTTGACTAGTGCTCCAATTCTTACAATCCCTAAAGATGAGGGAGAGTTTGATGTTTATAGTGATGCATCTAGGACAGGATTAGGAGCTGTCTTGATATAGGAAGGAAAGATGATAGCTTATGTATCTCGCTAACTCAAAGAGCATGAGAAGAACTACCTAACTCATGATCTAGAATTATCAGCTGTCGTGTTTGCACTTAAAATATGGCAATATTATTTGTATAGAACTTAATGTAGGATCTTCACGGATCATCAGAACTTAAAGTATTTCTTCACCCAGAAGGAGCACAATATGAGACAAAGGAGATGGCTAGAACTGGTAAAGGACTATGACTGTTTTATATCACCCCGGCAAGGCGAATAGAGTAGCAGACACGTTGAGTCGCAAGTCAATAATGCGGGAACGAGTGGCCATCAACAAACTACCCAAGCGGCTGCAGTGTGAAATTTCCTCATTAGGAGTGGAGCTAGTTTCAGGAAAGTTAGCAGCAATGCAATTGAAGCCAACAATCCTGGAAAAAATTAAGAAAGCTCAGGAGCTAGATGGTGTACTTAGAAGACTTAGAGAAGAAGCTTCCAAGAAGGAAAAGTCAGAATTCCACCTCTCCAATGATGGAATACTACTCTTTCAAGAATGAATTTACGTACCAGATAAGGAGGATTTAAAGAAAAGAATTCTCACAGAAGTACATGATACTCCTTATTCAGTACATCCGGGTAGTATAAAAATATACCAAGACCTGAAACAGCACTTTTGGTAGAGGAAGATGAAGAATGACATAGTTAAACACGTCAGTAGTTGTTTAACATGTTAGAGGATCAAAGCTGAGCATCAAGGGCTGGCAGGTGAGTTATAGTCATTAGAGATCCCAGAATGGAAATAGGAACACGTGACTATGGATTTCGTGTAGGAAAAAATCAGTAAAAATGCATCAGAGTGGCATAGCAGAATTACAAAAATTTTTCAAGATCGTTAAATATCTCATGATGCCATATACAATAAACTGACAACATATAAATTCATACCTCAAAGGACACCAACTATAGAAGGAGAATGACTGGAGGGCTTCAACCAACTAACCTTCTCTACTATTCTCCAATTCCTAGATGGTAGAGTGTATAGGCACTCGGTTCCTCGACCGATATGTTAGCAGTGCTAGTCTTCTTCCGACCACCTAGATCTCTAAAGAACTTATTGTCATGGTGAGTTATGCAACAATAAGCCTGCTCACCTAAGAGTCTGTGGTCTGAGAGAACTAGAGTGTGGCACCCCGGCCCTCGTAGAGATGATACAATACTATTACAGTTAAGCTTTATCGCCAACTGCGATAGATTGTACTCTCATGGGTCGCCGGCTTATCTATCTCTCTTTAAAACACAACGTTTTTGGGGAAATTTTTTTTTTTTAACATCATGTAAAACATTATCCACTAATTACTTTGTTTGGAAGTACAAAGTAATTTACACAATATAGTACTTTCGTAAAATATATATTATTACAAAAGACTGTTTCTTTTTTGCTTTTCTTTTATCGCTCAGCAGAAAGACTCTGGCAGGACCATATCCCTCGCCTCTTATCCCATTTGACACGCGCCATCCCGTCCGCCATCCAGTCAAACAAAGCTACTGAGCTAGTCGCTTACCTGCAACATAAGCAAAAATGGTGAGCTAAAGGCTTAGTAAGTTCAAACATGCAAGAAATAAAATTTCTATGAATAGTACTATTTATCATGAATAGTACTATTTATCATGAATAGTAACATTGACCACTATTCATACGTAAATAGTAACTTTGACCACTATCATTATGAATAGTAAGTTTGACCACAACACAGTATATCAACAGTACATCTATTGCGATGTTAGTACCCTCACGAAACTATCTTATGCTCAATTATGGCATAGTTTCAGTTTTAGGTAATTATCTTTGATTACGTTTTGGTTTTGAGCTCAGGTTGGCAGTACCATTTAAGTGCGCATGACTGGGAGCGGTACATTAGTGCTGACCTCCACAGCCTTAATCTCATAGCCCCGAAGGCAAAATTATACATGACTGGGAGCGGTACATCAGTGCTGACCTCCACAGCCTTAATCTCATAGCCCCGAAGGCAAAGTTTACCTCCCTGTACGGAAGGCTGGTACGCCAAAAGTGGTTTCATTACCGACTTTTTAAGTTCTAACCGGTGACTTCATATTGCCCCGTGGTTAGGAATGGTTCACATTTTAATTTTAGGTTAGTGAGTTTCATTAACCTCACTCCAGTGCCCGAAGCACAATTTACTATGTGTCTCATTCTCAATAGTGCCCGTAGCACATATGTACCTAACTTATAGTTAGTACATCAAAGTTAGCAATAATAATGCTATATGTTGCAGACAGGTAAATGTCTGAACTTACCTTAACAGTTTCTTCCCCTTTTCTCTCTTGGATCTTTGATCGCCCTCCTTGTAGGTCGATTTGGGGATCCTACAGACAAAACCTTGTCTGTTAATTTCATTTCCATTTATAGCTTTTATTTTTCATTAAAAAGCTTAAATAAAACCTATTTATAACTTTTTAGGCTTTATATATCATTTTCCCCATTTTTCTTAACTTTTATAAAATTACTATTTTGCCCTTATATTTTGAAAAAATTACAATTTTGCCCCTGACGGAATTTTCTTGATCCAGACTGCATTTTTGGCTCTCAGGAACTTTTCTGACTCTTTTCTAATCATTACCGGGTTCGTTTCTATTTTATTTCCATTTTTCACTTTCCCGACCCTCGGGAAGCACTATTCCGACCCTTACGTCGGTTTAGTGATTTTCTAACGTTTCGGAGTTTCAAATGGACATTTTACTAGTATTTAAAACGTTCATCTAGACGTTCCCGATCTAGGTCTCCGAGACTCGGATTTTCCGTACCCGACTCGGACCTTTATTTCGTTTTCCAAAAACGCCCCCCCTCGGGGTCCCTTTTTTTCCATTTCACTTGCATTTTACATTTTTAAGGGAATGAGTTACTATTCATGAACCACCCCTTAGGTTTTCCTTATTCAATTTCCCTTTAGGGACTCGAGTTTCCGACCCGACCCTAAACTTTTATTTTTAATTCTCTTTTTACCCCAAATGCCATTTTCAAAATTTCGGCAGCATTTCGGCGTAAATTTAAGGCTACCGGCGTTAGGTACATCTCGAACCATATGTACCTGCCACGTACTATATTACAAGCCTATTTTATGTAAAAGTTTTCCAAACTTTTACATAAAAGCTCACAACATTTCAATTCACATTTTGAACTGTTAGGAAATGCCCTAAGCATTAGAGACATTTTGATGTATTCATTTTGAACTGGATAATAAAATTATACATAGAGGTTATTCATTACATTGCTATCTGTCCTCGTCTTATTTACATGTTAAAGTAAATGCAAGCAAATATGGCTCACTAACTGCTTGTGTTAAAATTGTTAGAACGTTGCATGCAATGGACTTTTGTATGTGAGAAGACAATGTTCTAAAGTTAGCAGTCTAAACTATGGTCTGTAGTCTATGGGGTTAGACCGAGCATCTAACTCATGTTAAGACTATTATGTTGTCTAAAGCCTTAGAGGGGACGGTTTGTCTTGACTGTCTGGAGCTGGACTCCCAAGTAGAGACATGGATATGTTGCTCGGTGGTGACATATTAGACCGGGACTAAAGCGTGATTGATCTACGTAGTCCGCTATGAGTGGATCAATCTGCTTTTGACGTTCATTGTGCAATAACCTTAATCCTGAGTAAATGAACTACTTCATGTATATGACTTGTGTACTTTGATGTTCCAATGGCTAAAGCGTCTCAGAGGTAGTAAGCTTATAGACCGGTTCGTTGGGTGCATGACTTGTATACGATGAAGGGTTTGTTTGCAGATATCAGAATCATAGCTCGAGGAGTTAAAGGTATCCTCTTAAAGGCATTATACTGAATGTGAAAATGGACAAGGCCTTGGGTCGTCTGCTGGGCGGATGACTTCTTATTCACACATGGTGAATAATCATTTTCTTAATTCGGTAGTATAATGGAACTTTAAGATAGCCTGATCAGTAGGATTAAACGGACTTTGACCTAAGGCTGATCATGGATATCATATGAGGGTTTTGCATATATGACAAGGTCATTGGATAGTAGCTCGTCACAGGCTTACGTAATACGGTATATAATTGGGAGTTCAGTTTCAGGTTTATAGTGGTGTGACTCTGAAATTAGTGGTCATATGATTGAGTTGTTCGGTACAGAATGATGATCATATGGAATCACGAGAGCCTGATGATATATGTCCAATCAGTCCCTCTACTAGCTCCACATAATTCCTTAATGTTTGGCAAATTGATTTGTGTATGCTATTGGCTAGTTTATTATGCATGGATGGTGATGACACAGGATTAGGATGGTAGACAAGATTCTCTCCGGTTGGATTCAGATTTTGTTTTGGATAATAGAGTACACAATTATTCGAACTCCAAATAAAGTTGCCATGATTTTATTTGAGATTGGATTGGAGTTGTAGAAAATTATCCATGAGAACAAGAATATGAAACACAACCGTTTTGTGGAATTTGAAATTTGAATTTTGAAATTTGAAATTTGAATTTTGAAATTTGAATTTTGAATTTTGAATTTTAAATTTGAAATTTGAAATTTGAAATTTGAAATTTGAATTTGAAATTTGAATTTGAAATTTGAAATTCAAATTTTGAATCACAGTCCAAGTAGGATTCGAATTTGTTGTGGAAAATCCACAAGGTTTGAAATTCGAATTTGAGTTGGATTTGGAGAGGATAATCTTGTTAGAATCCTACTTGAATTTTGAATCTAAATCCCGACAAAAGTGGACGAAAATTTTGAGGATAATCCTCAATGAAAAATTCGGATTTTGTGGATAAGATTCAAGGGACAATTCAAGCTTCAATCCTAGTTGAATTTGGATTCTCTCCTTCCCTGAAAAGTGGCCGAAATTAGGGAGAATATCTCCTAGGAAATTCGGTTATTTTGGATAAGGTTGAAATAAGATTCAAGCTTGAAAATCCTAGTGGAATTTTGATTCTTCCTTATCCTAAAAGTGGCCGAAAATTTGGAGAAGATTTTCTCCTAGAAATTTCAGATTTTTTGATTGAAAAAGGGGGATAAAATTCTAGTTAAAATCTTGTTTAGATTTGGATTGGATTTATCCTAAGAAAACCGAATTTAATTGTGGAGATTCTCCCTTGGAAAATTCGGATTTTTTGGTTATGGATAAGGGAGAAAATCTTTTCCTAGTCCAATTTGAATTCAGAGAATCACCTCATGCAGGTCTATAAATAGAGGTCCTGCCACAACAGTTCTCTCAGACCACAGACTCTCAGGTGAGCAGGCTTATTGTTGCACAGCTCATCATGACAATAAAGTTCTTTAGAGATCTGGGTGGTCAGAAGAAGACTAGCAGTGCTAGCATACCGATCGAGGTTCAGAGTGCCCACACACTCAGCCATTCAGGAATTGGAGAATAGTAGAGAAGGCTAGTTGGTTGAAGCCTCCGGTCATTCTCCTCCTGCAAGATTGGCATCCTTGAGGTATGAGTTTTAATTGTTGTTGGTTTATTGTATATGGCATCATGAAATATTTAACGTTCTAAAAAATTTTTATTGTTCCACTGCGCCACTCTGATACGTTTTTATCGGTTTATTTTCCTACATGAACCACATTCCATAAGATTTCTTTCAATTTTACCCTTGGTTTTGGCCACGGTTTTCACCCTCAAAACCTAACCAAAACTTCTCAATTTTTCCACCAAATTTTAGGCTATTCCAATGTCATTATCTAACACATTTTCAAGCCAATTTACATGCATTTTTCAACAAAATTCCTAGGGTTTTTCATCATTACAACCCACGGCCATTTAAGAGAAACATGCACCAAATTTTTTTCTCTCATGCTTTCAATCACAAATCCATCATTTCCATAATTCAATGCATGATTTAAATCATCCAAACATCAAGTAAATCATGCAAAATTTTTTTCCCCAAACCCTAATTAAACCCACGGCCATATTAGGGTAATTTCACACCAAATTTTTTTCCAAGCTTTCCATCATACAAATCATGTTTTTCATTTAATCAAAACATGATTTAAAGCATTTTAACACTTAAACCACAACAACTCATCATTGACTACACTTGGTAACCCACGGTTTTACCCATGAAAAACCAAACAAAATTTTGTTTTTCTTTAAACAAAATGCATGGTTTTCCTCCTAATTACACCCTTAACAAAACCCAAGCACCAAATCAATCAAAACAAACCAAAAATTTTCCATCCTTTACACTATTCCTTACACGGATTTTTGGAAGAAAAATCAAGAAAATTTTCAAACTAAGGAAAGTTACCTTGTTCACTTGCTTCCTTGGACTTCAATGAAGGGTGTGACACAAACTTTGTGAAGAAAACTTTAAGTATTCACTTGGTTTCTCTTGGTGGCTCACGGTTCTTCTTGGGAGGACACTTAGAAAAAAATTTTTGTTATGTTTTGGCTTGGAAATAGTCTCGGCCATTTTGTTCCAAAAGTTGCCGACTTAACCACAAAGAAAGCCAATTAATTTGGCTTTCAACCAATGAGAAATCAACACTTATCAAGCCTATTTCTTTCCAAATTTTTCAAAAAATAAAATGATGGAATTTTGGCCAAATCTTGGCCTTTAGATCAAAAAGCAAACCAATCTTGGCCATTAATGCCACCAACCACCATTTTTCTTTCATTTATTAAATGGATTTATGATGTCATAAATGCAAAATAAAACTTTGACTTTGACTTTTACTATTCATATTAATTCGACTACTTTTTGACCGATGTCGGTTCGAGCCGAAATTTTCCTGAAATCGTCCAGGTGGGTTCCCGAGGTCTCCTGTGCAGTCGAATCAATTTAAACTGCTTCCATTTGATCAAAATCAATTCCAGAAGTTTTTCATCTTTTATTGCCCTGGTTAGGGTTTTCAATGCCATTTTTGGCACCGTTCCGCCCGCTTCAACTCAGTGAATTTTTCTAACACTGAATTTTTACTCGTCAGTATTGTTAGAACATTTTAATACATTCTAAACAATATAAATACATTTATTTCACTCTTTAAATAGTACAAATTGTTATATACGTACATTTGTACATTTTCTTCCGAGAATGCCTGAATTTCCCGGTTGTCACATTCACCCCTCCTTATAAAATTTTCGTCCTCGAAAATTAGAACAAGTGGGGGTATAACTCCTCATCTCGTCTTCTCGTTCCCACGTAGCTTCTTCAATATTATGATTTTTCCACAAAATCTTCACTAGTGGGATTGTTTTATTCCTCAGTACTTTCTCTTCACGAGCCAGTACTCGAATAGGTTGTTCTTCGTATGTCAAATCCTCGTGGATCTGAACAGGCTCATGCTTCAACACATGGGATGGATCTGGTATATACTTTCTCAGCATCGACACATGGAATACATTATGCACTGCCGACAATTCTGGAGGTAGCGCTAATCTGTAAGCGACCTTTCCAATGCGTTCGATAATTTCATAAGGTCCAATATATCTTGGACTCAGTTTCCCCTTCTTACCGAAACGCATAATCCCCTTCATGGGCGATACCTTGAGAAACACAAAGTCTCCTTCGTCAAACTCCAAGGATCTTCGCCTCTTGTCCGCATAACTCTTTTGTCGACTTTGCGCAATTTTCATTTGACGCTGAATTCTAGCAACTGCATCGGAAGTCTCTTGTATGAAATCCGTCTTATGCAACTGCTTCTCTCGCAAATCATACCAGTGTAGTGATGATCTGCACTTCCGTCCATAAAGAGCCTCATAAGGTGCCATGCCTATAGAAGCTTGGTAACTATTATTGTACGAGATTTCAATTAATGGTAACTTCTCATTCCAATTTCCCGCAAACTCCATTACACAAGCTCGA
The DNA here is from genome assembly GCA_035233585.1 of Antiaris toxicaria. Lineage (NCBI taxonomy): Eukaryota > Viridiplantae > Streptophyta > Magnoliopsida > Rosales > Moraceae > Antiaris > Antiaris toxicaria. Next base: position 55,253,101 of record CP141153.1, read on the forward strand.
AGCATGTCCTCTAAGGTCTGAATTGTCCGCTCTGACTGTCCGTCTGTTTGCGGATGAAATGCCGTACTGAGTCTCAATTTAGTACCCATGGCTTCTTGCACACACTTCCAAAAATTTGAAGTGAATCGTGCATCTCGATCTGATACAATGGATTTTGGTACTCTATGTAATCTGATGACATGAGTTACGTACAACTGAGCAAACTTTTCCAACGAAAAGGTCATCTTGACAGCTATAAACTGTGCCGTCTTGGTCAGTCTGTCCACAATATTCCAGATGGCATCATAACCTTCTCGGGTTTTTGGGAGTCCCACTACAAAATCCATCGTAATGTGTTCCCATTTCCATTCAGGAATCTCCAAAGGTTCCAATCTTCCCTGCTGGATATTTATGCTCCGCTTTGATTCTTTGACAGGTCATGCATCTGCTCACGAATTTCGCTATATCGTTCTTCATCCCTTTCCACCAGAACTGTAACTTCAAGTCCTGATACATCTTGCTAGCTCCGGGATGAACCGAATATGGTGTCTCATAGGCTTCTGACATGATCCGTCTTCTAAGTTCCTCATCAGCTGGAACATTAATTCTTCCTTGATAGAGGATCATTCCATCCTTGGAAATTCCTTCTTGAGAACTTGTCATTGTTGGGTCTCGTCTTTGAGCTTCCTTGATATCCTTAAACAATGATGATTCCACTTGGAGTGCAGCCAATCTTCCAGATATCAGCTCCAAGTTCAAAGAATTTATCTCTTGCTGCAATGGCTTCAGAAGCCTTTTTATTGGTAGCTGGTGCAATATAGTATACTTTCTGCTTAAAGCATCTGCTACACGGTTGGCCTTTCCTGGATGATATAGGATTTCATAATCATAATCCTTCACTAGTTCCAACCATCATCTTTGCCGCATATTGAGCTCCTTTTGCGTGAAGAAATACTTCAGGCTTTGGTGATCAGTAAAAATCTAACACTGAGCTCCATAGAGATAGTGTCACCAAATTTTAAGTGCGAACACTACTGCAGCAAGTTCAAGGTCATGCGTAGGATAATTCCTTTCATGCTCCTTTAATTGACGGGAAGCGTAAGCAATCACCTTGCCGCCTTGCATTAGGACTACTCCCAATCCTATTTTAGATGCATCACTATAGATCACAAACTTCTCCCCTTCAGTGGGAAGCGTAAGGATTGGTGCGCTTGTCAGCCGTCTCTTTAACTCCTGGAAGCTTCTTTCGCATTCCATAGTCCACTCATACTTCCTTTCCTTGCATGTAAGAGTAGTGAGGTGCAGCTAAACGCGCAAATCCCTCTACAAATCGTCGATAATAACCAGCTAGCCCCAAAAAACTACGTATTTCCATCACACTCTTGGGTGCAGGCCACTGGTTAATTACATCTACCTTCATCGGATCTACAGTAATACCTTCCTAGGATACAACATGTCTGAGGAAATGTACTCTATCCAGCCAAAACTCACATTTTGAGAATTTGGCATACAGTTTATGCTTCCTTATCGTATGCAACACGATCCTCAGATGCTCCTTGTGCTCCTCATGAGTCTTTGAGTATATAAGAATGTCATCAATGAATACAATGACAAACTTATCCAAATACTCTTTAAAGATTCTGTTCATTAAATCCATGAACGCTGCCAGCGCATTTGTTAATCCAAATGGCATCACAAGAAACTTGTAGTGACCATAACGAGTCCTAAACACCGTCTTAGGAATATCACTTTCTTTAATTCTCAGTTGGTGATATCCTGATCGTAAGTCGATCTTGGAAAATACCGCTGCGCCTTTTAACTGGTCGAATAGGTCATCAATTCTAGGTAACGGATACCTATTTTTGATTGTAACCTTATTCAACTCCCGGTAATCAATGCACAAACGGAATGTTCCATCCTTTTTCTACACGAACAACACAGGTGCACCCCATGGAGAATAACTCGATCTGATGAATCCCTTATCCAAAAGCTCCTATAATTGTTCCTGCAGCTCTTTTAACTCTACTGGAGCCATGCGGTATGGTGCTTTGGAAATAGGTGCCGTTCCAGGCATCAACTCAATTTCGAACGAGATTTCTCTCTTTGGAGGTATCCTTGGTAACTCTTCTGGAAATACGTCAAGAAATTCACTAACAACAGGAACATCTTTAGGTTGAAGCTTCTGTTCCTCTGTAGTATCCACCACATATGCCATATATCCCATGCAACCACTGGCCATTAGCTTGCTTGCTTTCAGCGAACTGATCATCATCTTCCCAGGTTTTCGAGAAGCATCGACATATTCGAAACTCTCTTCTTCCTCAGGTTGAAATACTATCTTTCGATTTCGACAGTCGATCATAGCTTGGTATTTCCCTAGGAAATCCATGCCTAAAATCACATCGTTATCCACGATCTTCATTACGATCAACTCTGCATATAGTTCCCTATTTGCCACATATACTGGTACATGAGGTAGCTAGTAATTGGACAACAATACTTCCCCAGAGGGTAAAGTTGTCTTAAATACTCTTCCCATATAGTCCTTAGGAAGTCCTATCTTGTCAACAAATGCATAGGAAACAAAAGAATGCGTAGCACCGGAATCGAATAGTACAGAGGCTACATGACTAGCGACAGGAAGCTGACCTATCACCACATTCGATGTTCCTGCCTCTGCATCCTCTTTACTGTAGGCCATCACACGAGCATCAGCATGTGGCACACGCTCCTGGCGTTGCGGCCTTACTGTGACTCTTCAGCTCTGGCCTGAAGGGAATGAGCTTATGGGCGTGTCTGGTGCAGTTGGGAAGTGCCTTGTACACCCTGCCTATTGTTTGGACAGTTTCTAGCGCAATGACCTTCCTTTCCACATTCATAGCAAACAAGTGGCCCATATCTGCATTGCCCAGAATGTCTCTTCCCGCATGTAGGACAATTTTGTACATTGGATTCAGCATTACCAGCTGTTCTTCGCTGCTGGTTTCGATTATTTCCCTGGCGATTCCTAGTAAAATTGCCTTTCCTCTTGTTTTGTTAGGATCCTTGATTATTGCCCTGGCTTGGTTTAGCATTCTGGCTTGGCTTGCTAGATTGACCAGCTTGTGTAGACTTAGCCAAAGCCCTCTCCTTCTTTTTGGCCTCCCAGTGCTTCTCTCTTTCCTCTTTCTGTCGGGCTACATGAAACTCAGCTCTGATGGCCCGACTAACACAATCTGCTATAAAAGTAGGTGGTACCTGTCCAGTGTCTACTAATGCAGCAATTTCTGGCCTGAACATCCCAATCATTTTCTATATTTTCTCCCTCTCAATATAGGGACATAAGCGAGATAACTGGTCGAACTTTCGGCAAACTTCACTTACCGACATATTTCCTTGCGTCAATTCTGAGAACTCTTTCTGCTGTTGTCTCAGAGATGCAGGGTCGTAATATTTCTGGTTAAATTCTTCCAGAAATTCCGCCCAACTCATGGTAGACACATTTCTTCTCATTCGCACAGTGTCCCACCAAAAACGAGCATCTTTTCTCAACACAAAAGACGCACATGCGACCTTCTCCCGGTCAGTTAGGTTCATGAATTCCATGATCACTTGCAAGGATGACAACCAGTCTTCAGCCTCTAGAGGATTTGTAGAACCTTCAAATTCTGGCGGCCTCATACGCCTGAATCTTTCATAGAGGGGTTCCAGATTTAATACCGGTTGCGGTTCAGGAACTTTCTCATGTACAGCAGCTGGAGGGATAACTGGATCTACCTCAGCTTCCTGTTCTACTTGGGTACCTTCAGAACCTTGTCTCTGTTCTAACTCCTCTACCCGTTGTCTCAGATTAGCATTTTCCTGCATCTGAGCTTCTAGTAAGGCTTGTATCTGATCTAATCTCTCCATGACATTAGGACGTCGTTCTTGTCCCTCTGGTCGATTTCGCAAATCCACCATCTTGCCTATTATCCTATTATGGCACAACAATTCACCGTTAGCTTTTCCATGACCACATTCGTAAAATCATATAAATTTAAGAAATTCAGGGTAATGTAAAGCCACATCATCGTACAACATATAATCATTTTGATATTTCATTCATAGCAAAACATTTATATATCATACATAATCATCACCAGTCATATATACATCGACCATCACATACATCTTGGCCATAAGTCTATACAAAAGAGCTTTTCTCTCTATAAGCTACTTATGTACATGTATACATCTACTGGTCACACATCCCCTGTGTCTGGGACTAGAGGATATTCTTCTGGATCCTCATGGCATTTGGATCATCTGAGTCATCACCACCCCTCGGCAATGCTCCCTATCCTAAGTCATCACCTCCTCATAGTCTAGATGGTCCGGCCTCATTATCGTTTATCATTCTTCTCGGCCGAAAAATGCATGCCATCATCTCATCTTGACCCAGTGTCTCTCGTCGACTCTGCGTCAGATGCTTAATCAAAATCTCCCTCTCGATCGTCCTGATCATCACTACAAACTCTTGGAGCGTAGGAGGATATAGCTTAATCACCCTCTGTCTCAACTCCATGGGTAAACCTCTCCAGAAAAGCTCACAACAGTTTACTTCAGTGAGGTTGGGCAACGGACATCTTCTCCTAATGGTCTCCTCAAATCGTGCTGCATAAGACATAACTGTCTCACCAGACAACATAATCATCCTCTCAGTCTGGAGAATGTAGAACCTAACCTCATCAAATCCAGGGTACGCGGGTGTAACTACCTCTCGTGTCTCTGGAGGTGCTGGAGCAGGTGCCGGATCCCTAGGCGAAAACTGATCAGCCAATCGCTGACAGAACTCAGCCCGGCTGAATCCCAATAGAATCTCCTGGTCACAATACTCCCAGAATACTCGAGCATCTCCCTGAAACATACTTATGGCCAACAGGATCCACATCTCTCGACCAATATCACACATCACCATAATCCTCTCTATGGCATGGAGCCAGTTCTTCGTCTCCATCGACTGTCGTCCACCATCAAACATAGGGCGACTGCTGGCTCTGAATGCCTGTACTGCCCGTGTCGAAATTCTCACCCCAATATGTTGGTGTCCCCCAACAACTGGAATGTCCACTACTACAGGTGGATGAAGTACGGGTCGAGGCTGTACTACATCTATTGGAGCAGGTGTTGGTGCAGGAGGTCTCTCGGGCACCGGGGGTCTAACTACTGGTTGTTGGGAAATAGACGGTCTCACAATAGGTCTCGTCCATATCCGTAACACCCCTTTCGGTCGTGGTAGCGGTGGTCTCACATAAGGAGGTCTGGTCATCTTGCTACCTATAAGATAATTATTTTCATATAAGAAAATAATTAACTAAGCTTAAGTAAACTACTTACTTGGATAGCGGTGCAGGATGCGCGAAGTGTCAAATCAGGATATGGTCAACACTGCTCTGATATACCAACTGTGAAGACAGTCGGTAGTCTAAACTAGACCAATCGTAATTCTACTCTGATACTAACTGTGGCAGCAGTTGGTAATCCCAACTAAACCAACCGTAAACCCACTCTGATACCAACTGTGGTGCCCCGCCCCTCATAGAGATGATACAATACTATTACAGTTAAGCTTTATCGCTAACTGTGATAGATTGTACTCTCATGGGTCGCCGGCTAATCTATCTCTCTTTAAAACACGACGTTTTTGGGGAAATTTTTTTTTTTAACATCATGTAAAACATTATCCACTAATTACTTTGTTTGCAAGTACAAAGTAATTTACATAATACAGTACTTTCGTAAAATATATATTATTACAAAAGATTGTTTCTTTTTCCCTTCTCTTTTATCGCTCAGCGGAAAGACTCTGGCAGGACCATATCCCTAGCCTCTTATCCCATTTGACACGCATCATCCCGTCCGCCATCCAGTCAAACAAAGCTACTGAGCTGGTCGCTTACCTGTAACATAAGCAAAAATGGTGAGCTACAGGCTTAGTAAGTTCAAACATACAAGAAATAAAATTTCTATGAATAGTACTATTCATTATGAATAGTAATGTTGACCACTATTCATATATGAATAAGAACTTTGACCACTATTCATTATGAATAGTAAGTTTGACCACAACACAGTATATCAACAGTACATCTACTACGATGTTAGTACCTCACGAAACTATCTTATGCTCAATTATGTTATAGTTTCGGTTTTAGGTAATTATCTTTGATTACGTTCTGGTTTTGAGCTCAGGTTGGCAGTATCATTTAAGTGCGCATGATTGGAAGCGGTACATTAGTACTGACCTCTACAGCCTTAATCTCATAGCCCCGAAGGCAAAATTATACATGAATGGGAGCGGTACATCAGTGCTGACCTCCACAGCCTTAATCTCATAGCCCCGAAGGCAAAGTTTACCTCCCTGTACGGAAGGCTGGTACGCTAAAAGTGGTTTCATTACCAACTTTTTAAGTTCTAACCCAGTGACTTCATATTGCCCTGTGGTTAGGAATGGTTCACATTTTAATTTTAGGTGAGTGAGTTTCATTAACCTCGCTCTAGTACCCGAAGCACAATTTACTATGTGTCCCATTCTCAATAGTGCCCGTAGCACATTTCGTCTCTCTCTCTACTCTATAATAGTGCTCGTAGCATATATGTACCTAACTTATAGTTAGTACATCAAAGTTAGCAATAATAATGCTATATATTGCAGACAAGTAAATGTATGAACTTACCTTAACAGTTTCTTCCCCTTTTCTCTTTTGGATCTTTGATCGCCCTCCTTGTAGGTCGATTTTGGGATCCTACAGACAAAACCTTGTTTGTTAATTTTATTTCCATTTATAGCTTTTATTTTTCATTAAAAAGCTTAAATAAAGCCTATTTATAACTTTTTAGGCTTTATTTCCCTATTTTTCTCAACTTTTACAAAATTACGATTTTGTCCCTATATTTTGGTAAAATTACAATTTTGCCCCTGACGGAATTTTCTTGATCCAGACTGCATTTTTGGCTCTCAGGAAATTTTCTGACTCTTTTCTAATCATTACCGGGTTCGTTTCTATTTTATTTCCATTTTTCACTTTCCCGACCCTCGGGAAGCACTATTCCGACCCTTACGTCGGTTTAGTGATTTTCTAACGTTTCAGAGCTTCAAATGGACGTTTTACTAGCATTTAAAACATTCATCTAGACGTTCCCGATCTAGGTCTCCGAGACTCGGATTTTCCGTACCCGACTCGGACCTTTATTTTGTTTCCCAAAACCCCCCCCCCCCCCCCCCCCCCCCCTCAGGGTCCCTTTTTTTCAATTTCACTCGCATTTTACATTTTTAAGGGGATGGGTTACTATTCACGAACCACCCCTTAGGTTTTCTTTATTCAATTTCCCTTTAGGGACTCGGGTTTCCGACCCGACCCTAAACTTTTATTTTTAATTCTCTTTTTACCCCAAATGCTGTTTTCGAAATTTCGGCAGCATTTCGGCGTAAATTTAAGGCTACTGGCGTTAGATACACCTCGAACCATATGTACCTGCCACGCACTATACCACAAGCCTATTTTATGTAAAAGTTTTCCAAACTTTTACATAAAAGCTCACAACATTTCAATTCACATTTTGAACCACATTCTACAAGATTTCTTTCAATTTTACCCTTGGTTTTGGCCACAGTTTTCTCCCTCAAAACCTAACCAAAACTTCTCAATTTTTCCACCAAATTTTAGGCTATTCCAATGTCATTATCTAACACATTTTCAAGCCAATTTACATGCATTTTTCAACAAAATTCCTAGGGTTTTTCATCATTACAACCCACGGCCATTTAAGAGAAACATGCACCAAATTTTTTTCTCTCATGCTTTCAATCACAAATCCATCATTTCCATAATTAAATGCATGATTTAAATCATCCAAACATCAAGTAAATCATGCAAAATTTTTTTCCCCAAACCCTAATTAAACCCACGGCCATATTAGGGTAATTTCACACTAAATTTTTTTCCAAGCTTTCCATCATACAAATCATGTTTTTCGTTTAATCAAAACATGATTTAAAGCATTTTAACACTTAAACCACAACAACTCATCATTGACTACACTTGGTAACCCACGGTTTTACCCATGAAAAACCAAACAAAATTTTGTTTTTCTTTAAACAAAATGCATGGTTTTCCTCCTAATTACACCCTTAACAAAACCCAAGCACCAAATCAATCAAAACAAACCAAAAATTTTCCATCCTTTACACAATTCCTTACACGGATTTTTGGAAGAAAAATCAAGAAAATTTTCAAACCAAGGAAAGTTACCTTGTTCACTTGCTTCCTTGGACTTCAATAAAGGGTTTGACACAAACTTTGTGAAGAAAACTTTAAGTATTCACTTGGTTTCTCTTGGTGGCTCACGGTTCTTCTTGGGAGGACACTTAGAAAAAAATTTTTGTTATGTTTTGGCTTGGAAATAGTCTCGGCCATTTTGTTCCAAAAGTTGCCGACTTAACCACAAAGAAAGCCAATTAATTTGGCTTTCAACCAATGAGAAATCAACACTTATCAAGCCTATTTCTTTCCAAATTTTTCAAAAAATAAAATAATGGAATTTTGGCCAAATCTTGGCTTTTAGATCAAAATGCAAACCAATCTTGGCCATTAATGCCACCAACCACCATTATTCTTTCATTTATTAAATGGATTTATAATGTCATAAATGCAAAGTAAAACTTTGACTTTGACTTTTACTATTCAGATTAATTCGACTACTTTTTGACCGATGTCGGTTCGAGCCGAAATTTTCCTGAAATCATGCCGGTGGGTTCCCGAGGTCTCCTGTGCAGTCGGATCAATTTAAACTGCTTCCGTTTGATCAAAATCAATTCCGGAAGTTTTTCATCTTTTATTGCCCCGGTTAGGGTTTTCAATGCCGTTTTTGTCACCGTTCCGCCCGTTTCAACTCAGTGAATTTTTCCAACACTGAATTTTTACTCGTCAGTATTGTTAAAACATTTTAATACATTCTAAATAATATAAATACATTTATTTCACTCTTTAAATAGTATAAATTGTTATATACATACATTTGTCCATTTTCTTCCGAGAATGCCTGAATTTCCCAGTTGTCACATAGAGTGGTAGGACCCTTATTTATAGACTGGCATGAGGTGATCCCTTGAATTCGAATTGGATTAGGAGAAGATTTTCTCCCTTATCCACTCACAAAAATCTGAAAATTATAGGCCAATCTTAGGGATAATTTTCGGCCACTTTAGGGAATTTTGGAATCCAAATTCAAACAGGATTTTAACTTGAATTTTATCTCCTCACTCATCCAATAAAACCGAATTTCTTTAAGGCCACAAACATGTCCAGATTCGGCCACTTTAGTATAAGGAGAATCAAAATTCAAATAAGATTTTCTAGCTTGAATTTTATCTCACCCTTATCCATTAAAACCCGAAAATCTCCCTAGGTTTATCCACAAAATTTTCGACCACACTAGGGAGGATGAGAATCAAAATTCAACTGAGATTTTCTTACTTGAATTTCCCTTAAACCTTATCCATAAAAACCAAAATATCTAGGAGGATTTTCCTCAACAAAATTTTGGCCACTTTTAGTTAGGATTAGGATTCAAAATTCAAGTATGATTCAAACAAGATTTTCCTCTCCTTTATCCAAATCAAAACCGAATTTCATCTTGTGGATTATCCACATGAAATTCGAATCCTACATGTATTGTGATTCAAAATTTGAATTTGAATTTCAAAATTCAAACTTCAAATTCAAATTTCAAATTTAAATTTAAATTTAAAATTCAAATTTCAAATTTCAAATTTCAAATTTAAATTTCAAATTCAAATGTCAAATTCGAATTTCAAATTTAAATTTCAATTTCAAATTTAAAATTTAAAATTTACATTTCAAATTTCAAAATTCAAAATTCAAATTTCAAACTCCACAAAAAGTTGTATTTCAAATTTTGTTCTCATGGATAATTTTCTACAACTCCAATCCAATCTCAAATTAAATTATGGCAACTTTATTTGGAGTTTGAATAATTGTGTACTATATTATCCAAAATAAAATCTGAATTTAACCAGAGAGAATCTTGTCCACCATCCTGATCCTATGTCAACACCATCCATGTAAAGTCAACTAGCCAATAAGCATACTCAAATCAATTTGCCATTCATAAAGGAATTATATGGAGCTAGTAGAGAGACCAATTGGACATATATAATTGGGCTTCTGTGAATCCATATGATCATCATTTTGTACCGAATAACTCAATTATATGATCACTAATTTCAGAGTCAAACCACTAAACCTGAAACTGAACTCCCAATTTTATACCGTATTATGAAAGCCTGTGATAAGCTATTGTTCAATGACCTTGTCATATATGCAAAACCTTCATATGATATCCATGATCAGCCTTAGGTCAAAGTCCGTTCAACCTACTGATCAGGCTATCTTAAAGTTCCATTATACTACCGAATAAGAAAATGATTATTCACCATATGTGAATAAGAAGTCATCCACCTAGTAGACAATCCAAGGCCTTATCCATTTTCACATCCAGTACAATGCCTTCAAGAGGATACCCTTAACTCCTTATTAGAGCTATGATTCCGATATCTATAAACAAATCCTTCATTATACACAAGTCATGCACCCAACGAACCGGTCTATAAGCTTACTACCTCTGAGACGCTTCAGCCATTGGAACATCAAAGTACACAAGTCATATACATGAAGTAGTTCATTTACTCAGGATTAAGGTTATTGCATAATGAATGCCAAAAGTAGATTGATCTACTCATAGCGGATAACTTAGTTCAATCATGCTTTAATCTCGGTCCAATATGTCACCACCAAGTAATATATCTACATCTCTACTCAGTAGTCTATGCTCCGGACAGTCAAGACAAACTGTCCCTACCATAGCTTTAGAGAAGATAATAGTCTTAACATGAGTTAGATGCTCAGTCTAACCCCATAGACTACGGACCTTAGCTTAAACTGCTTACTTTAGAACATTGTTTTCTCGTGTACAAAAGTCCATTGCATGCAACGTTCTTACAGTTTTAATACAAGCAGTCAGTGAGCCATATTTGCTTACATTTACTTTAACATGTGAATAGAATGAGGACAAACAGCAATGTAATGGATAATCTCCATTATTAATTTTATTATCCAGTTCAAAATAAATGAAATATATCAAAATGTCTTTCATGCTTAGGGCATTTCCTAACATTTCATGGTTGGATTGCCTAAGACAAGTGAAGGATTTGATGCGATATGGGTAGTGGTGGCTTGACTGACTAAGTCCACTCACTTTATACCTGTAAAGATGACGTACACGTTGGAAAAATTGGTAGAATTGTACATTGCCAACATTGTGAGATTACATGGAGTACCGACAACAATAGTGTCAGATCGCGACAGTCGGTTCACATCTAATTTCTGGAAAAGTGTACAAGAAGTGATGGGCTAAGAATTAAGATTCAGCACTGCATTTCACCTTCAAACTGATGGAGAGTCTGAGTGCACAATCCAAACGCTGGAAGTTATGCTCCGAGCATGTGTACTAGATTTCAAAGGAGTACGGAATAAGAAACTACTATTGATTAAATTCTCTTACAACAATAGTTATCAAACCTCTATTGGAATGGCTCCTTACGAAGCGTTACATGGATGAAAATGCAGATCTCCTATCCATTGGTACGATCTGAGGGAGAAACAACTACATAAGACTGAGTTCATTCAGGAGACGATTGATGCAGTCAAGAAGATCCAACAGAGGATGAAAACTACTGAGGGTCGTCAGAAAAGTATGTAGACAAAAGATGAAGATTCCTAGAATTCAATGAAGGGGACTTCGTGTTCCTAAAGGTAGTGCCAATGAAAGGTGTCATGCAATTTGGAAAGAAAGGGAAGCTGAGTCCAAGATATATAGGGCCTTTTCTGATTATTAGCGGAATTGGAAAGGTAGCCTATAAGATAGCACTACCATCCAAATTATTTTCAGTACATAATGTCTTTCACGTATCAATATTGAAAAAGTACATATCAGACCCTTCACATGTTCTGGATTATGAGCCGATTTAAGTTCAAGAAGACTTATCCTATGAGGAGCAACTGGTGCAAATACTTGCTCAAGAAGAGAAAATGTTGAGAAACAAAAGTATTCCACTGGTTAAAGTCCTACGGAGAAATCATAGTATAGAAGAGGTCACGTGGGAAAGAGAAGAAGAAATGAGAGACAAGTACCCCTACTTATTCTAATTTTCGAGGATGAAAATCCTTAAAGAGGGGTGATTGTGATGGATCAAAGAATCTCAATAGTGTTACCTAGGTTAAACTAGGGTTTTTCTAAGAATTTTGTGAATAAGAATGTATAAGAACACTGTATTTGTAAATAAACAAATAATAGTGTTAATAAAAATAGATAAATGTTTTGGAAGATTTAAAATCTCCAAAAATGCTCAAAAAATAAAGTTCATAATTGAGAAAGTGATTTCGGACCAAAACGCTCAAAATGGAGTGGTTTTGGTATCCAAAAATTATAGATATAAAGAAATGGCAAGTCAAAGAAAAAGTAAGATAAAATAAGTGTTTTACGGTTTTTAAGAGTTTTGAGATTGAGTTAAATCGAACTGATAACACGGATGATTAGAAAAATCCTCCGGTGCACTCCCCCAGAAATTTCATCATTTTCAAAAAAATGAGGATGTCATTTAGAAACTAAAAACTCCAAGAGATTACCTTAGGTAAACCAAGAATGGGGAAAAAGACAAAAATTTATGGTTTTGATTTTTAGTCAAACCGGAGTGAGTTAAGGAAAACCGATCACACGGACAGCCTCAGAAACTCACCTACACGATTTCAGTGCAAAACCATTCGGTTTGACTTTTGGTCAAAAAGTTTGACCCAAATAATTATGTGGAGTCAAAGATTGGATGTGAAACATTGAATGAATATAAGGTTACATCAAGATCCAAGGGCTAGGGTTTAAAGTCACTTTGATCCAATGGTTAGGATGCAAAGTCAACATAAAAAGTCAAGGAAAGTTTAGCAAATTTTCAAGAAAATTCTAGGGCATATTAGGTGGTAAATTTTGGTAGAAAATTCAGAAAAAAAAAATCTACCCATTTTGTATTCATTATAAAACAGCCCTTAAAGGTTATGAAAATTACGCAAACAGCTTGCAAAAATACCCCCAAAATATTTGCAAAATGGTCCCTCATACCTTTGGCTATAAAGCACACGGTTTTGGCTATGAAAAACCAGAAAAAAAAATTTTTTTTGTGTTTTTCTGCCTCCAAGCAGCCGTGAGCTTTCTCACCTTAGCAAAGTTAATTTCTTCAAAAAATTTTCACAAAAAAGTGTGTAGAATCCATCCCTAGCATCAAGAGATTAACAAAGCAAGGTAATCCCTCCTTTTTCCAAGTTTTCTTCTCATTTTCTTTGTTGAAAAACCGTGTGAATCTAGTGGATTTTTGGGTGAAATTTTGATGGTTGTTTTGTTGGTTTTGTCTTGGAAAAACAATGTTAGCAAGTGATGAAGTAAAGCCATGAACTAAGGTGCAAAAATTAGAAATTTTCATGTTGGTTTCTCACCAAAATTCGTAGGATACCAACCTGTTTTGTGTTGGATATTAAGTGTAGATTTTGGTTGGTTTTTGCTTAAAAGAATGTTAATGGTATAAGGCTAAAACAAGTAAGGATTATAGGCATGAAAAAAATCAAGTTTAGTGCATGTTTTGCTCACAAAATCTGTGAACTATTCATGGCATGGAAGGGTGAAATTTTGATGTAAACTTGGTTGGTTTTTGATGTTGAAAAACATGTGGAAATGTGATGAAAGAAAAGCATGAAATGGAATTGAAAAACACGAGCTTTATGCTTATTTTTCAATGGAAAATCCATGGCCTTCCAAGGGTATGATGCATGAAATTTTGTGGAGTTAGGTTAATCTTTGTGTAGTAATGAACATGTATTGAGGTGGAAAATGATTAATGAAAAATGAAGCTTTGGAACAAAAATTTTGTTTGGGATTTTCTTAAGAAAACCGTGTATAGGCTAATGGATAAAAAGATTTTATTAGTGTGACATGTTATGGAATGAAACAACATGTAAATTGTAAATTAAACCGAGCCTGAAAATGAAAAAAAAGGGTTGAAATCCTGTTAGAAATGCTTAGGTTTTAATGGAAAATTTTTCGTAAAAAGTTTATAACTTTTACGTAAAATTAGGTTTGTGGTATATTACGTGGCAGGATAGAATATGATAGATGGTTTCGAGGTATTTCCTAAACACCAGTAACCAAAAAATTAAGCAGATATGCTGCTGAAATTTTTAGGGCGCCCGTAGGGCATTTTAGGAAACGAGGGGTAAAATAACGGGATTTAAAAACCATAGTCCTTCGGGGACCTAGGCTCGAGGAAGGACGATGGACAGCTTCAAAAGTAGTGAAATGTCCATTTGAGATCCCGAAAGGTTAGAAAAACGAAAAACTATCCCAAGGGTCAGAATAGTACCACCCGAGGGTCAGTGAATAGTAACCCGAGCATTTCGACAAGAAATGTCATAAAAGCTCCGTAAGACCTAAGAAAAGTTATTTAATGATTTTTGGGACCAGAAAACCTAATTAAATCGCTAAAATGAAAGTTTCATAGTCTAGAGGTCCCGTCAGGGGCAAAATGGTCATTTCGACCGAAAATTTTAGAAAGGTCAAAAGAGGAGCGTTGAACCCCCTAGAAGGTCATTTTATGACTATTGGGCTTTAAAAAGTTAGTTTAATACTGTTAGAATATTTTATCGCGTTCTAAACAATATTAAGAAAAGTTATTTAATGATTTTTGGGACCAGAAAACCTAATTAAATCGCTAAAATGAAAGTTTCATAGTCTAGAGGTCCCGTCAGGGGCAAAATGGTCATTTCGACCGAAAATTTTAGAAAGGTCAAAAGAGGAGCGTTGAACCCCCTAGAAGGTCATTTTATGACTATTGGGCTTTAAAAAGTTAGTTTAATACTGTTAGAATATTTTATCGCGTTCTAAACAATATTAAAACATAACTTTTTCATATTTTATACAATAAAATTGTCATATACATACAATTTTCAATTCTTCCAAGAAGCTTAAAATTCCCAGTTATTACATTTGATATGAAGTCCACATTTATATTGTTAAGATACGAAGGATCCATTCATGACTCCATAATGCTTCAGGAGGCTTTAGCATTATATGGATTGCCTGTACCACCTCCAGGTTCAAGTTTTCCAACTATACAGTATGGTGATACGTGTAATTAACATTAAATTAGTAAATGATCAGTTTTTTTAATGTTTTGGCGGGAACATTTTACGTCACTGATTCGAGGTATGCAAATATCAAAGGCATCCTAACTCCATATCGAAGGGAGAAATATTACCTCCTAGGTATTAAAAACATCGTCAAAGGCTTCGACCACTAAGAGAAGTCTTTGTAGGAAAATAAATCAGTAAAAACGTATCAGAGTGGCGCAGTGGAAAAAATTTTTTAGATCGTTAAATATCTCATGATGCCATATACAATAAACCACAACAATTAAAACTCATACCTCAAGGACGCCAATCTTACAGGAGGAGAATGACCGGAGGCTTCAACCAACTAGCCTTCTCTACTGTTCTCCAATTCCCGAATGGCTGAGTGTGTGGGCACTCTGAACCTCGATCGGTTTGCTAGCACTGCTAGTCTTCTTCTGACCACCCAGATCTCTAAAGAACTTATTGTCACGGTGGGCTGTGCAACAATAAGCCTGCTCACCTGAGAGTCTGTGGTCTGAGAGAACTGGAGTGGCAGGACCTCTATTTATAGACCTGTATGAGGTGATTCTCTGAATTTGAATTGGATTAGGAGAATATATTCTCCCTTATCCACAACCATAAAATCCAAATTTTCCAAGGGAAAATCCCAACAATAAAATTCAGCCATTTAGGATAAATCCAATCCAAATCTAAACAAGATTTTAACTAGAATTTTATCTCCCTTTTCTCAACCAAAAAATTTGAAAATTCCAAGGAGAAAATCTCTTCAAAATTTCGGCCACTTTTAGGATAAGGGAGAATCAAAATTTTACTAGGATTTTCAAGCTTGAACCTTATCTCATCCTTATCCAAAATAACCGAATTTTCCCTAGGAGATATACTCCAAAATTTCAGCCACTTTTCTGGGAGGAGAGAATCCAAATTCAACTGAGATTGAAACTTGAATTTTTTCCTTGAACCTTATCCACAAAAACCGAAAATCCATTGAGGATAATCCTCAAAATTTCGTCCATCATTAGTTAGGATTTGGATTCAAAATTCAAGTAGGATTCTAACAAGACTATCCTCTCCATATCCAACTCAAATTCGAAATTCATTCCTTGTGGATTTTCCACAACAAATTCGAATCCCACTTGGACTGTGATTCAAAATTTGAATTTCAAATTTCAAATTCGAATTTCAAATTCAAATTTCAAATTTCAAATTTAAATTTCAAATTCAAATTTCAAATTCAAATTTCAAACGAACCCTTCATCGTATACAAGTCATGCACCCAATGAATCGGTCTATAAGCTTCCTACCTCTGAGACGCTTTAGCCATTGGAACATCAAAGTACACAAGTCATATACATGAAACTGTCCTTTTACTCAGGATTAAGGTTACGGCATAATGAACGTCAAAAGCAGATCGATCCACTCAAAGCGGACTTCGTAAATCAATCACGCTTTAGTCTCGGTCTAATATGTCACCACCAAGCAACATATCTATGTCTCTACTTGGGAGTCCAGCTCCAGACAGTCAAGACAAACCGTCCCCTCCAAGGCTTTAGACAACATAATAGTCTTAACATGAGTTAAATGCTCGGTCTAACCCCATAGACTACAGACCATAGTTTAGACCACTAACTTTAGAACATT
This sequence comes from Antiaris toxicaria, assembly GCA_035233585.1. Lineage (NCBI taxonomy): Eukaryota > Viridiplantae > Streptophyta > Magnoliopsida > Rosales > Moraceae > Antiaris > Antiaris toxicaria. The sequence goes on from CP141153.1 coordinate 55,269,987, forward strand.
GTCTTCTCGCATACAAAAGTCCATTGTATGCAACGTTCTAACAGTTTAACACAAGCAGTCAGGGAGCCATAGTAGCTTACATTTACTTTAACATGTAAATAAGATGAGGACAGATAGCAATGTAATGAACAACCTCTATATATAATTTTATTATCCAGTTCAAAATAAATACATCTAAATGTCTCTAATGCTTAGGGCATTTCCTAACAATCTCCCACTTGCCCTAACCCAGCAGATGTGCCATGTTACGCATCCCCATCGCCTCTACGTGCCTCTCAAAGCTTCTAGCCACCAAAGTCTGAGTAAAGGGATCGGCAATATTGTCCTCAGACGCGATCTTACATACATCTACTTGTCCTGTCTCCACGTGCCCTCTAATAATATGATATCTCCGATCTATGTACTTGGTCCTCTTGTGGTGCCGAGATTCCCTTGTGTTGGCAATAACCCCCTGTGTTATCACAGTAAAGTGTGATAGGCTTGTCAACACCCGGAATCACCTTAAGGTCTCTAAAGAACTTGCGGAGCCAAACCGCTTCTTTAGATGCCTTAGCCGCAGCCACATATTCAGCCTCCATAGTAGAGTCAGCTGTGCAGCCCTGCTTCACACTCCTCCACACAATGGCGCCTCTTCCGAGCAAAAACACTGATCCAGATGTCAATTTCCTCGAATCCTTACAAGTCTGCAAGTCTGAGTCCGTGTATCCTATGGGTGTTAGGTCCCATCCAGAATACACCAGCATATAATCCCTCATTCTCTTAAGATACTTGAGTATATGCTTTACTACTTACCAGTGCTTGGTTCCAGGATTTGCTTGATATCGACTCACCATACCTACTGCAAAACATATATCCGGGCGAGTGCAAAGTATAGCGTACATAAGGCTACCCACAGCGGATGCATAAGGGACCTTACTCATACGCTCTTTTTCTTCCGATGTCTTGGGACAGTCATCCAATGAAAGAGTTAGACCGATAATAGAAGGTTGTGAACCTTTCTTTGCCTCTTGCATTGCATATTTGTCAATTATTTTATCTATGTATGAAGCTTGGGATAACGCTATCATTTTGTTTTTTCGATCTCTGAAGAGACGAATGCCTAGAACATAATTAGCTTCTCCCAAGTCCTTCATGTCAAACTGTTGGTGTAACCAAAGCTTGACCGATGATAAGTTCCCTACATCATTCCCAATAAGTAGTATATCATCGACATAGAGTATCAGAAAGACCACTTTTCCATCCTTAATACGTTTATAAACACAGGGTTCATCAACGTTCTGCTCAAAACCAAATGTCTTAATCGCTTGATCAAACCTCTGGTTCTATGAACGGGATGCTTGCTTTAATCCATAAATGGATCTAAGCAACTTGCAGACTTTCCTTTCTTGGCCTTTCGCTACGAATCCTTCGGGCTGTATCATATAGATACACTCTTCAAGATGGCCATTCAAGAATGCCGTCTTAACATCCATTTGCCAGATCTCATAATCGAGAGCCGCAATAATAGACAGAAGAATACGGATAGACTTCAGCATAGCAACAGGCGAAAAGATTTCATCGTAATCGATTCCAGCCTTTTGCGTGTACCCCTTTGCAACCAGTCTAGCTTTGAAAGTTTCCGCTCTCCCTTCCGCATCCTTCTTTCTTTTGTAGACCTATTTGCATCCAATGGGTTTTATCCCATCCGGCAAATCTACAAGTTCCCAAACAGAGTCGGACTTCATAGAATCCATCTCATTGTTCATAGCCTGTTTCCAAGATTTAGAATCAACATCATTTATAGCTTCAAATTAGGTGACCGGATCATCCTCATGCTCATGAGCCTCGGCCTGGTATACCTCAGCATCATACATGAAGAAATTAGGCTTCTTCGAAACCCTCCCACTATGACGAGGCACCCTAAATTGTTGATCGTCTGCAGGTCTTTCACTGGAACTTGGACTTGCATCCAAGACTGAAATCTGTGGAGCAGTTCTTTTACTGGATAACTCCTCTAGCACTACTTTGCTTCGAGGCTTAAAGTCATTCATGTGACTTTCCTCCAAGAATGTCACATGGGTTGAAACAATGACTTTTTGTTCCTTCGGGTTATAGAATAGACCTCCTTTAGTTCCTTTTGGATACCCTACAAACATGCACAATTCTAATCTTGGTTCCAACTTTTTTGCATCCCCATCCAGTACATGCACCGGGCAACCCCATATTCTCATATGTCCAAGGGAGGGCTTCCTGCCACGCCACAATTCATACGGAGTTCTAGGAATTGATTTGCTTGGAACCTGGTTCAGAATATAGCATGCCGTTTGTCAAGCATATCCCCAAAATGATAATGGCAACGTTGAATAACTCATCATGGACTATACCATATCCAACAAGGTCCTGTTTCTCCTTTCGGCTACACCATTCTATTGTGGAGTACTAGGTGCAGTCAACTAGGATAATATCCCGTTCTCTACAAGATGTCCCAGAAATTCATCGGAGAGGTATTCGTCACCTCGATCAGATCGAAGTTTCTTTATGGATTTATCCAATTGCTTTTCCACTTCCGCACGATACTCTTTGAACTTGTCAAAGGTTTCGCTCTTGCGGTGCATCAGATACACATATCCATACCTCAAGTAATCATCTATGAAAGAGACATAATACTCGAACCATCCTCATGCTGTGACGTTCATGGGGCCACATACGTCAGTATGCAAAATTTCTAAGAGCTCCTGAGCCCTTGTACCCTTAGCTCCAAAAGACCTCTTGGTCATCTTACCCTCTAGACAAGACTCATATTGGGGAAGACGTACCTCCTCCAGAGATTCCAGAGGACCGTCTTTCACCAATCTTTGAATCCTATCCTGATTAATATGAACAAGTCTTAAATGCCAAAGATATGCCTTGTTAGAGTGAGAAACTTTCAACCTTTTAGAGTTATCTATTAATTCAGTGTCAAGCAGTGAGTACATTTTTGGTTTGATCAAATATAGGTTTCCATCCATCCATCCAGAATAGATAAAAAACTTATTTTTACGAATATCAACTCTTTTACTAAAAGAAACTGAATAAGAATCCTTTATTAAATAAGCTACTGATATAAGGTTCCTCCTAAAATTAGGAACATAAAAACAGTCTTTCAATAAAATAAACCTAAATTGATCAAAGTAAAGGTAAACATCTCCCACTGCCTCAGCCACCACCAAGCTACCGTCTCCAGTTCGCAACGAGAGGCTCCTATCATGTAGACTTCTCGTTTCCACGATCCCCTGCATAGAAACACAAACATGATTAGTGGCGACCGAATTAATGACCCAAGTGTCTTTCGATTCTTCCACCAAACATGCTTCTAAGTAATGAAGTTCCTTACCTTCCTTGCCCTTGGCGGCTAGGAATTCCCGGCAAGCCTTCTTAAAGTGACCTACCTTCCCACAATGGAAGCACTTGGACTTTTTAAGGTCCCTGGGCTTCTTGTTCTTCTTCTTCTTCTTCTTCTTCTTCCCATCCAAGACAGGCGGATTAGAAGAACTAGAAGCCACTTGCTTCTGATTTGGCCTCTTCCTCTTCCGCGAGGGTTTGGAAGATTCTGCCAAATTTGCCTCGCCTTTGGGTTGGACAGCATCCCCATCCCTGATCATCCACTCATAAGCTTGGAGTTTCTTCATGAGCTCGTTTAGTCCTAACTCCCTTGTCGCCAGATTGTATGTGGCCTTAAACCCCACAAAATCTTTAGATAGAGTTTTGAACACCATCTCGATCTGGGTGTTGTAGTTCAACTCAGCACCGTTTTTGGCAGCCTCAGCCAAGAATCCCATTAGAGTGATCATATGGTCCTTCACTGGAGTACCCACCTTTTGCTTAGAGTTTATAATGCTGGTGATAGCGGACTGTCGAGCCAACTTTTCTTGGCCTCCGAACATGTCCTCCAGATTATCCATGATCTCCCTAGCAACTTGATAAGTCTCATGCTGCTTTTGTAAAGCACTCGTCATGCTAGCAAGCATGTAGCATTGAGCTATATCATTGGATTCTCTCCAATAAGTATAGGCAACCGGGACCTCCTCAAGCAGCGTGTCAGGTTTTGGCCCTGATGGGCATGGTTCGTCCAGTACGAACTTGTGTCTCTCGTAGCTGAGAACTATTAACAGATTTCTTTTCCAATCCTTATAATTATCGCCATTCAGTTTATTCTCAGTGAGTATTGAAATGAGGGGTGTCGGTGACATTTTGAACTGAAATAAAAGTATACTAGACATCATTACAAAGCCCAAGCAAATATACAGATAATTTAGCAAATAAAACATACAAGTATGTTCCTACATGAAACTTGAAAAACATGTAGCATTGCAATGGTAATTCTCAACACCTATTGCCCCAAGCCACCGATGGGTGGTCATGAAAACAAATAACCGGAACATGGACCCCGTCCAATTAATATATGTTGCCTTAAATCCTCCAAGGTTAAGACATATATTAATAACCGCTTATTTGGCCACCAGTTTAGTTAACAAAACTTCTAGGGAAGGTTAATAACTAAACGAGTCTTTAGTGTATAACCACTGTTTACGTAGCCCGATCCACGTCCTACCAAGTCACCGAGGGGTGGCCATGAATAAGATCGTACCCGAATACGTTTTCCACATAGGAGATCCAATCTAGTATACAGGCGGCGGTAAACACCTACCGAGGGGTGTGGTCAGGGCAGAACTGACGCGAGGCGTTACCATGCTTTCACATATGGATCAACAATGGAGGCCGTGGGTTTTGTTTGAAACCCTCTCCCACTCAATATTTTGAAAAACATGCAAGTTTTTGACAAATTATGTATGATCAATATAGTATGAGCGGCACTCACTTATCCTATATGACATGTTATCAAATATGCATATAAAACATCCATCAATACATATTTATACATCCATGACATATCACAGAAAAAATAATTGACAGAAAAACCAAGCCATGGTTCCATCCTTAAACAAAGAAAATAAAGATTACAAAATTTCATCCAAAGCATTCTTTGGGTCTTGAATTTTGTTCCGTCTTCTTGTATCCATCTTTATGTAACCTCTCCATTTATTTCTCATCCCAAGAATCATTTAAAATTTAAATCTCCAAAAATTTAAATTTCAAATTCAAATTCCAAATTCGAATTTCAAATTTAAATTTCAAATTCAAATTTTAAACAATTTTAAACATCATGTGTAATAATATGTAATTTCAAAAATTTCAAATTTTCAATTACATATTTTTATACATGATTTAAAATTAAATCTCAAATTTAAAAATCAAAATTTTTCGATTTTTGAACCGTCGCACCACCACCCCCGTAGGCAGCAACCGCCGTGGGCAGCCACCAGCCCCAGAGGGGCTGGCAGCCCACGGCCGCCCATGTGCAGCCTTGTCGGGCTGCAGGTCAAGCCTGCAGCGCCAAGCTGCATGCCCAGGCTAGGCGCAGCAGCCGGCAGGCTGCAGGCAGTGCCTGCAGCCACAGGCTGCATGCCCAGGCTGCGGCCAGCCTTGGGTAGGCCACGGCCACCCTCGGCGGCAGGCCAAGCCTGCGGCCGTGGGTGGTTATGGCCTGCATAGGGGCTGCCGCAGCCCCATCTTGCCCGAGGGCAGGGGCTGCAGCCCCACCAAGGCCCGTAGGCCTATCCCGAGGGGTCGTGTCTCGATTTTCATGCCATATTCCAATTTACCTATTAGGATCTCCAAAAATTAATGTGAATCCCAATTAAATTGAAATTTTTCCACACAATCAAAATTTCAACCTTTAAATCAAATTTAACTTTTGGGAAAAATAAATTACGGTCTTCAATCTTCAATCTCCTCCAAGAATAATTACATAAAATTTCCTAAACCGTTTTCGGTGTACAAAAATTCTAACCATAAAAATTTTAAGAGACAAAAAATTAAAATCCATGGGAAAATTACAGTGTTAATAAACTGCTCCCATGGTTACATAAAAATTCCTAGATGCAATTTTTTTAAATTCTAAGAAACCATAACCGGCATAAACAAGCATGCTTATAATAATTCAAAAAATTAAAATAACCACACACTTTATACATAATCCATGATAACAACATAAAGGAACCCTAGAATGCCACTCTCTAAATATCAAATCCATACATAAATAAAAAAGACTAAGTAATTGTCTAATTTATGTACATGGCATAGTCATGAGATGTCTCTGATACCAATTGTAGGAAAATAAATCAGTAAAAACGTATCAGAGTGGCGCAGCGGAAAAAATTTTTTTAGATCATTAAATATCTCATGATGCCATATACAATAAACCAACAACAATTAAAACTCATACCTCAAGGACGCCAATCTTGCAGGAGGAGAATGACCGGAGGCTTCAACCAACTAGCCTTCTCTACTATTCTCCAATTCCCGAATGGCTGAGTGTGTGGACACTCTGAACCTCGATCGGTATGCTAGCACTGCTAGTCTTCTTCCGACCACCTAGATCTCTAAAGAACGTATTGTTACGGTGGGCTGTGCAACAATAAGCCTGCTCACCTGAGAGTCTGTGGTCTGAGAGAATTGGAGTAGCAGGACCTCTATTTATAGACCTGCATGAGGTGATTCTCTGAATTCGAATTGGATTAGGAGAAGATATTCTCCCTTATCCACAACCATAAAATCTGAATTTTCCAAGGGAAAAGCCCAACAATAAAATTCGGCCATTTAGGATAAATCCAATCCAAATCTAAACAAGATTTTAACTAAAATTTTATCTCCCTTTTTTCAACCAAAAAATTTGAAAATTCCAAGGAGAAAATCTCCTCAAAATTTCGGTCACTTTTAGGATAAGAGAGAATCAAAATTCCACTAGGATTTTCAAGCTTGAATCTTATCTCATCCTTATCCAAAATAACCAAATTTTCCCTAGGAGATAGACTCCAAAATTTTGGCCACTTTTCTGAGAGGAGAGAATCCAAATTCAACTGGGATTGAAACTTGAATTTTTTCCTTAAACCTTATCCACAAAAATCGAAAATCCATTGAGGATAATCCTCAAAATCTCGTCCATCATTAGTTAGGATTTGGATTCAAAATTCAAGTAGGATTCTAACAAGATTATCCTCTCCATATCCAACTCAAATTCGAATTTCATTCCTTGTGGATTTTCCACAACAAATTCGAATCCCACTTGGACTGTGATTCAAAATTTGAATTTCAAATTTCAAATTCGAATTTCAAATTCAAATTTCAAATTTCAAATTTCAAATTTCAAATTTCAAATTCGAATTTCAAATTCAAATTTCAAATTCGAATTTCAAATTCAAATTTCAAATTCGAATTTCAAATTCGAATTTCAAATTTCAAAATTCAAATTTCAAATTTCAAATTTCAAAATCCACAAAACAATTGTGTTTCAAATTCTTGTTCTCATGGATAATTTTCTACAACTCCAATCCAATCTCAAATAAAATCATGGCAACTTTATTTGGAGTTCGAATAATTGTGTACTCTATTATCCAAAACAAAATCTGAATCCAACCGGAGAGAATCTTGTCTACCATCCTAATCCTTTGTCATCACCATCCATGCATAATAAACCAGCCAATAGCATACACAAATCAATTTGCCAAACGTTAAGGAATTATGTGGAGCTAGTAGAGGGACTGATTGGACATATATAATCGGGCTCCTGCAAATCCATATGATCATCATTCCTTTACCGAATAACTCAATCATATGATCACTAATTTCAGAGTCACACCACTATAAACCTGAAACTAAACTCCCAATTATATACCGTATTACGTAAGCCTGTGACAAGCTATCGTCCAATGACCTTGTCATGTATGCAGAACCCTCATATGATATCCATGATCAGCCTTAGGCTAAGGTCCGTTTAATCCTACTGATCAGGCTATCTTAAAGTTCCATTATACTACCGAATAAAGAAAATGATTATTCACCATATGTGAATAAGAAGTCATCCGCCCAGCAAACGAGCCAAGGCCTTGTCCATTTTCACATTCAGTATAATGCCTTTAAGAGGTACCCTTAACTCCTCATTAGAGCTATGATTCCGATATCTGTAAACGAACCCTTCATCTTATACAAGTCATGCACCCAACGAACCAGTCTATAAGCTTACTACCTCTGAGACGCTTTAGCCATTGGAACATCAAAGTACACAAGTCATATACATGAAGCTGTCCTTTTACTCAGGATTAAGGTTACTGCATAATGAACGTCAAAAGCAGATCGATCCACTCAAAGCAGACTTCGTAGATCAATCACGCTTTAGTCCCGGTCTAATATGTCACCACTAAGCAACATATCTATGTCTCTACTTGGGAATCCAGCTCCAGACAGTCAAGACAAACCGTCCCCTCTAAGGCTTTAGACAACATAATAGTCTTAACATGAGTTAGATGCTCGGTCTAACCCCATAGACTACAGACCATAGTTTAAACCGCTATCTTTAGAACATTGTCTTCTCGCATACAAAAATCCATAGCATGCAACGTTCTAACAGTTTAACACAAGCAGTCAGGGAGCCATATTTGCTTACATTTACTTTAACATGTAAATAAGACGAGGACAGATAGCAATGTAATGAATAACCTCTATATATAACTTTATTATCCAGTTCAAAATAAATACATCAAAATGTCTCTAATGCTTAGGGCATTTCCTAACAGTCTTCAACTATACTCATTCGTTACTTCGAACTGTATTGAGAGAACATTTAGGGTTTGAAAACCCAGATTTGTTATTTTAAATAAAATCAACAAATACCCATTTTGAAAACAAGTGATGATCCCTATTGCATGTGTTGTTCTTCATAATTTTATTAGAATGGTACAGATTCGTGATGAGTAGTTAGATAACTACTTGAACGATATGGAGCTAGTTGTAGAGCATGTCAATGCTAACATAGATGTAGTCGTCAATGATAATGAAGATGTAAGTAAAAGTTCAGAGACACAATAATCTTTATTCGAAAGGGCGCATATATGATAGAATAGGGACACATTGGCTGCACAAATGTGAGAGATTTCAACAACATCCATGGTATAGGTCATGAAGATGTTGTATAATTTTTATTATGTGTATTGAACCATTTGAACATCACGATTAGTAGGATTTACGGTTTTAGAACTACTATTTTTTTTTTAATCAATTGGATGTCGTTCATTCGTAAAAGGAAAAGAACTGTCTTCTTTTTTACTTGTAAATGCATTTAATGTCCACAATGCAAACAAAAAAAAAAACAAAAAACAAAACAAAAAATACAACCCAAATAAAATTTACAAATCATAATACGGATAATATCTTATTCATATTTACATTCAATCAAAAAAAAAAAATTTGTCATGAGTCCTAAATAAAAAAAATGTTCGATTTTGTTACCGAACAATTAAGTAAACATTCCAATAAAAGTTTAAACCTTTTTTTTTTTTTTTTATCTAAACAGTTTTAACACAAGTTAAAATTTCAAGTTCAAACTTACATATCAAATACAAGATTAATTTTAAGGTTCAACTCATTTTAAACTCAACTTAAATTTTGTAACTTGAACTCGTAATTCAAACCAGCCTTAATAATCAGATTACATATACATGAGAACTCGTTTGAAAATTTCTATAAAATTTGACTCAGTATCTAAATCATAATTTTATACCTCGTTTGTTTACCACATTATATTCGTATCGCATAATATAATTTTTATACAAATACAAAAATGTTACATTCAAATACCAATTACCTCACAATTTAAATTCAATATAATTACTATTTATCATCTCATTTTTTCTATTATATTTATCAATCACATCACATACTCTCTTTCTCTCCTCTTTTTTTTTTTCTCCTTACTTTTATCAATCACATCATATATAATACAATTCAAATACTTTTCATTTAAATAAATATTATATTTAAATATAATATAAATATTTTTTATTTAAAAAAAATATTATATTTAATATATTATATTTAAACATAATATAAATATGATGTTTACGTAAATATCCCCTGCATATGTTACGTATTAATAGACACACATGCGTACGTGTATATATATATATGTATGTATACACACATTGTTGCTATACACGGTGATTGACGATGAAGATTGACCATAGGAAATCCGTTATGCATGGAGTGTACTTTGGTCAGAAGTGATTCATGGTGACGATGGTTTTGTGTATGCTTTTTGTACGTGTTGAGATCGGCAGCAGAGGAAAGATAGATAAGGACTTGGGATAAAAAGATAATCATGATTAAGAAGGGACTGATTGATGTGTGCTATTTGCTTCTCGCCGTATCTTTTTCCTTTTATTGGGTTCGATTAAGGGCAGGGGAAAGATGTGGTTCCAGTGAAAAGTAACTAAATTAAATTAAAGACTTTTGAGAGTGACGCAGTGTGTGATCTATATATGCAGCACTGCACTATTATTGGACCGGATTTGGTACCTAGAACGACTTTTTGACACTTCTGACATAAGCATTAGATTTTCTTTAAATATTATATTATATTATTTTATTTTATTTTGCTGGAATCTTTTCATTATTACGTGACGTATACTGGCATCTATTTCTCGTTTTTCTAATTTTTAATTTTTCTTATGAAGAGAAAAAGAAAAATAAACCTAATATGAAAAATAATAAAGGGACCGGATTTGTTTAGTATGTCAGTTTTTTAAATAAAAATATATATTTTTTTATTTTTAAATATGAAGTCAGTTTATAAAATAATGAGATGTTTGATAAACATATCGTATTTTGATTATATTTGAATAAAATTTGTTTTTTAAATGTTGTATTTGATTGAAAAGTATTTGTTTTATATTTAAATGAAATGTATATTTGGATGAAAAGTATTTTAGAATTGAAAAGTTGATGTGATTGGTAAAAGTAAAGATAAATAATGAAGTTGAAAAATTAATGTGATTGTTTTAAAAATGTTTTAAATAGTAATTATTTTCGTAGTACTGTTACAAAATTTATGTTTGGTGTAAAATTATATTAGATTTAAATAAAATTAAAATGTAACTTTTTTACCAAACAACACCAAAAACAGAAATAACAATTTATTTGTAATTTTTTTAATTGTCAAAAATATAAAATTTTGAAATGATATTTGGATAAATATTTAAAAAATTATTTAAAAATTAGTTTTCATTTGAATAAAATGTTCATTGAAAATATTTTACGTTTAAAAATAAAAAAATTATTTAAATAAGTAAAAAAATTTCTATTTTAGTAAATAATTATATTATACTGCATAGGTATTTTGTGTTATTTTTTCTATTTAATAATACATAGGATATATAAAATGAGGGTTTTAGCTGCTACCAATCCTAAAAAACAAGCGACAGCAGTGGCAAAAATATAAAGAATGGGTTTAATGGAAGAATTAGGGGATTTTGAGAGAAAGGTAAAGAAATCCGAGAGAAGCCTAGAGAAAGGGGGAAAATCTAAGAGAAAGGAGAAAAAAATGCAGAAGAAAAATAGTAAAGAAGGCTAAAAACTTTTGGTTTATGTCTAGAATTTTTTTTTTTTTTTGTTAGAACGTTACCTTTAATAGTCATTACAAATAATTCTTAAATGACTCCATCTCAGTCCAGACTATTGAGAACATTCTTGATGTCGTTGCTAATAATTTCGTAGAAAATTTCATCAAAATCTTTTTTCCTAGAATAGTTATTTGAGATGACAATTTTGGGAAGTAGTCGCAAATCCTATTTCGGAAACCGCCAATTTTTTTTTTTTTTTTTTTTGTGAAAATTAATTGAAAAAGTATTTGTGAAGACATATTATCATTGTAAAAAAGTCTACTATAAATATCTCTAGCATTTTTTTGTAAGTTGTACTGTTCTGGTATTTATTATTACTATCCTTGACGATAACAATTATTGGTGCCAATTGGTTCATGCCAAATTAAAGCTGGCCTCAATTCATGCATTTGCAACGACAATACATTGTAAATATGTCTTGACATATTTTAAAATATTAATGATGATATATGGTTATTAATATTATGTATTAAGCAATGACATATCATTATAATTATTACTTGCCATCACTTACTTTTGTAAAAAAATAAATAAATTAATTAATAAATAAATAAAAAAATTTACAATAATAATATATGGTAGTCAATAAGTTATAATTAGCAACGACATTGCAAATATTGCGGTTGCTAAAGTCTCATTTTGTAGCAGTGCCTCTTTATGCGTAATGTCAAAGTCATGGTATCGATAATCTTGATTCTATTTATTTGTTATAAATTTATATTGACAAAAGTATCAAAGACACCTAATATATAAAATAAATAAATTACTTTAATTAATAGATAAATGTCTAAAACCACGAACAAATTTTCTTTTCAGGATACTAATCATAACACGAGAATGCCAGCGAACAAAAGTTTTTTGGAGACAACTTGTGCGAAAATTTTTGTTATGACCGCATTTTACAATAAATATTAACAGTGTGTGCCCAATCAAAAATTAAAATATGCCGTATGTTCCTATTTTATTACAAAATAAAAATACAATTATGCCACTCAATAAAATAATTGATCTGGTTATTATATATCACCCTCACTAAAATATTCATGATTTTTTCACCGTCTACAGTGCCAACTTCGGAGAACCAATAAAAATAAGATGCTGGCAAAGGTTTTATCATATAATTACTAAAAAAATGAAGTCCGATGATTTTAAATTGTTTATGTTGATAATTTATAGCCGTTTACATTTGCAAATTTACCATAATATTTCTTAGAAAAAAAAATACAAACAAGATTACACTACGTTACCATATTGCCATGACCAAATCTTAGATCGGTGACTAAATTAAAAGATTAATTAAAGTTTGGAAGAGAGATCCGAACGTTGTGAAACTTTCAGGTTGAACTCACAAATTCAAGATTTAAAACATATTTATAAGACATAAATATATTGCGTAGTGGTGTTATATATTGGATTAAGACCATGTAGAAAAAAATAGTAAGATATATACAGTGAAATTTTAAAAGTTTTTTAAGATCGTAAAAAACTCGTATTGCTATATATAATAAATTATACAACAATCATTGTACATTCGTAGGAAAATATCAGGAACACCGGAGGATATGACCAAGAGATTTCGATTAATTAACTTTCTTTACTATTCTTTAATTCTTGAGTAGTGGAGTATGTGGACACTCGGTTCCTCAATCGACATTCTGACATGATTTGTATCCTTCCAACCATTCAGATATTTAAGAATTTATTATTATGAGTGAGGAGTATAATAATAAATTCACTTATCTAAGAGTCTGTAGTTTAAAGAAAATAAGAGTTTTAAGGGTCTTATTTATAAAATTGCATTAGGTAACTTTCAGAATTTGAATAAGACTCAAGAAAAGATTTTCTCTCTTATCCTCAACCCCAAGGTCGATTCTTCCTAAGGGAATCCCTTTCAAAAATTCAATCATTTTCAGGGTTAGGTGTATTTAAAATTCAAAGACTATTCCAGAAAAGATTTTTTTTTCTCTCCTTCTTATCGGTATGGCCGAATTTTCCCTAGGGTAAAAGGTCTTTAAATGTTCGACTTCCATAGGTTGAGGAATATAAAATTTGATTCAAATTTCAAACTTCATGAATCTTGTGATTTTGTTTGTATGGATAATTTTTTATAACTCCAGTTTAAATTTAAAATAAAATCATAATAACTTTATTTGAATTTAAACAATTATGTAATCTATTATCCAAAATAAAATCAAACTAGGAGAAAATCTTGTCTTCCAAATTCACATAAAATCCGCCACCTACATTAGTGTGCTAGGACAAAATTTTGTTCAATTCAAATTTAAATAGATAATATTTTAAATTTTAAAATATTTATTTAAATAAGATTTTCAAAATTTAAATCAATATCATATTTATCTTTTAAAAGACAAATATAATAAATTTAAATTTCAAATCTTATCTTCTAAAATAAATATTTACTCAATTTAAATATTTATCCCATTTATTAAATAAAACAAAATTACAATTTTACCCTTGGCTCTTAAAGAAAAATGCCTACACCTTGATTTAGATGACCCGGATTTTTCTCTTCACTAAATGTAAGAATCAATTACCATTGATTAAGGAATTATGCGAAGCTAATAAAGAGACTGATTGGGCATATATAATGTAGGCTTTAAAAATATATATAGCTATTATTATATACCGAATAAAGCTATTACCAAGTGATTAGTTTTAGAGGCACACAACTATAAACATGAAACTGTACTTCCAATTATATGCCATGTTATGCAAGCCAGTGATTAGCTATCATCCAATGACCTTATCATTTATGCAACACCCTAACATTGTAGGAAAAAATCGGTAAAAATACATCAAAGCGGCGTAGCAGAATTACAAAAATTTTTCAAGATCGTTAAATATCTCGTGATGCCATATACAATAAACTAACAACAATAAAACTCATACCTATAGAGGATGCCAACTGCAGGAGGAGAATGATCGGAGGGCTTCAATCAACTAGCATTCTCTACTATTCTCCAATTCCCAGATGGAAGAGTGTGTAGGCACTCGGTTCCTCGACCGATATGCTAGCACTACTAGTCTTCTTCTAACCACCCAGATCTCTAAAGAACTTATTGTCATGGTGAGTTATGCAACAATAAGCCTGCTTACCTGAGAGTCTGTGGTCTGAGAGAACTGGAGTGGTACGATCCCTATTTATAGATTGGCATGAGGTGATCCCTTGAATTTTGAATTGGACTAGGAGAATATTTTCTCCCTTCCTTTCCTCACAAAATCCAAATTCCTTACAAGCCATAATCAAGGGAAGATTCGGCCACCCTAGGGGATTTTACATTCAAAATTCAAACAGGATTTTAACTTGAATTTTATCTCATAATTATCCACTAAAACTGAATTTTCCTTTAGCCCAAAAACAAGGCTAGATTCGGCCATCCAAGTGTCAAAAGAATCAAAATTCAAATAGAATTTTCTAACTTGAATTTTATCTCACCCTTATTAACATTAAACCGAATTCCCTTAGCCTTATCCACTAAGATTTTCGGCCATTTTTGTAAGGGAGAAATCAAAATTCAAATAGGATTTTCTAGCTTGAATTTCCTTTAATCCTTATCCACAAAAACCGATTGTATCTAGGGTGGGATTCCCTTAACTAATTTGGCCATGTTTGTGTAGATTTAGGATTCAAAATTCAAATAGGATTCAAACAAGATCTTCCTATCCATTATCCATATAAAAATCAAACTTTACCTAGTGGATTTATTCACAAAAAATTTGGTTACACCATGGATTTGTGATTCAAAATTTGAATTCAAATTTCAAAGTTTAAATTTCAAAATTCAAACTTCAAATTCAAATTCAAACTTCAAATTCAAATTCAAATTTCAAATTTAAATTTCGAATTTCAAATTTTAAATTTCAAATTTCGAATTTCAAATTTCAAATTTCAAATTTCAAATTCAAATGTCAAATTTCAAATTCAAATGTCAAATTTGAATTTCAATTTCAAATTTCAAATTCAAAATTTAAATTTCAAATTTCAAAATTCAAATTTCAAACTCCACAAAATGTTGTATTTCAAATTTTGTCCTCATAGATAATTTTCTACAACTTCAATTCAAACTTAAATAAAATCATGGCAATTTTATTTGGAATTTGAATAATTATGTACTCTATTATCCAAAACAAAATTCAAATTTAACCGGAGAGAATCTTATCTTCCATCCTTATCCTATGTTTACACCATCCATACATAGTCAACTAGTCAATAAGCATACACAGATCAATTTCTCATTTGTTAAGGAATTATGTGAAGTTAGTAGAGGAACCAATTAGACATATATAATTGGGCTCTCATGATTCCATATGATCATCATTCTGTACCGAACAACTCAGTCTAATGATCATCAATTTCAGAGTCACACCACTATAAACCTGAAACTGAACTCCCAATTATATACCGTATTACAAAAGCTTATAATCAGCTATTGTCCAATGACCTAGTCATGTATGCAAAACCCTTATATGATATCTATGATCAGCCTTAGGTCAAAGTCCTTTCAACCTACTGATCAAGCTATCTTAAAGTTCCATTATACTACCGAATAAGAAAATGATTATTCACCATATGTGAATAAGAAGTCATCCATCTAGCAGACGACCCAAGATCTTGTCCATTCTCACATCCAGTATAATGCCTTTAAGAGGATACCCTTAACTCCTTATTAGAGCTATAATTCCGATATCTGTAAATCAACCCTTCATTGTATACAAGTCATGCGCCCAATGAACTGGTCTATAAACTTAATACCTCTGAGATGCTTTAGCCATTGGAACATCAAGGTACACAAATCATATACATGAAGTAGTTCATCTACTCAGGATTAAGGTTATTGCATAATGAACGTCAAAAGCAGATCGATCCATTCATAGCAGACTACGTAGATCAATCACACTTTAGTCCTAGTCCAATATGTCACCACCAAGTAACATATCTATGTCTCTACTTGGGAGTCTATGCTCTAGACAGTTAAGACAAACCGTCCAATCATGGCTTTAGACAACATAATAGTCTTAACATGAGTTAGATGTTCAGTCTAACCCCATAGACTACGGACCGTAATTTAGACTGCTTACTTTAGAATATTGTATTCTCACATATAAAAGTCCATTGCATGCAATGTTCTAACAGTTTAATACAAACAGTCAGTGAGCCATATTTGCTTACATTTACTCTAATATGTAAATAGAATAAGGACAAATAGCAATGTAATGAATAACCTCTATATAATTTTATTATCCAGTTCAAATAAATGAAATACATCAAAATGTCTTTCATGTTTAGGGCATTTCCTAACGATCTCCCATTTTCCCTAAGCTAGTAGATGTGTCATGTTACGTATTCCTATCACCTCAACATGCCTTTCAAAGCTTTTAGCCACCAAAGTCTTAGTAAAGGGGTCGGTAATATTGACCTCAGACATGACCTTACATATATCTATTTGTCTTGTCTCCCCGTGCCCTCTAATAATATGGTACCTCTGATCTATTTTTTTAGTCCTTTTATGGTGCCGAGATTCCTTCGTGTTGGCAATAGCTCTACTATTATCACAATAGAGTGTGATAGGCTTGTCAACACCCAAAATGACCTCAAGTTCTCTAAAAAACTTGTGGAGCCAAACCACTTCTTTAGATGCCTCAGCCGCAGCCACATAGTCAACCTCCATCATAGAGTCAGCCGTGCAATCCTATTTCACGCTCCTCCATACAATGGTGCCTCCTCCGAGCAAGAACACTGATCCTGATGTCGATTTCCTTGAATCCTTATAAGTCTAGAAGTCTGAGTCTATGTATCCTATGGGTGTTAGGTCCCCTCTAGAATACACTAGCATATAATCTCTCGTTCTCTTAAGATACTTGAGTATATGCTTTACGGCTTACCAGTGCTTGATTCCAGGATTCGCCTGATATCGACTCACCATACCTACTGTAAAACATATGTCCGGGCGAGTGCAAAGCATAGCGTACATAAGGCTACCCACAGTGGATGCATAAGAGACCTTACTTATATGCTCTCTTTCTTTCGATGTCTTGGGACAGTCATCCAATGAAAGAGTCAGTCCGGCAATAGAAGGTTGTGAACCTTTTTTTGCCTCTTGCATTGCATATTTGTCAATTATTTTATCTATGTATGAAGCCTGGGATAATGCTATCATTTTGTTCTTTTGATCTCTAAAGAGACAAATGCCTAGAACATAATTAGCTTCTCCCAAGTCCTTCATGTTAAACTGTTGGTGCAGTCAAAACTTGACCGATGATAAACTCCCTACATCATTCTCAATGAGCAGTATATCATCGACATAGAGTATCAGAAAGATAACTTTTCCATCCTTAGTATGTTTATAAGCACAGGGTTCATCAACATTCTGCTCAAAACCGAATGTTTTGATCACTTGATCTAACCTTTGGTTCCATAAGCGGGATGTTTGCTTTAATCTATAAATGAATTTAAGCAACTTGCAGACTTTTCTCTATTGGCTTTTTACCACGAACCATTCGGGTTTTATTATGTAGATACTTTCCTCAAGTTGGCTATTCAAAAATGCTATCTTGACATCCATTTGTCAGATCTCATAATCAAGAGCCACAGCAACGGATAAAAGAATACGAATAGACTTCAGTATAGAAATAGGCGAAAAGGTTTCATTGTAATCGATTCCATCTTTTTGCATGTACCCCTTTGCCACTAGTCTAGCTTTGAAAGTTTCCACTCTCCCTTTGATATCCTTCTTTCTTTTGTAGACCCATTTGCATCCAATGGATTTTATCCCATCTGGTAGATCCACTAGTTCCCAAACAGGGTTGGATTTCATAGAATCCATCTCATTGTTCATGGCTTGTTTCTAAGATTTAGAATTAATATCATTTATAGCTTCATCGTAAGTGACTGGATCCTCTTCATGCTCATGAGCCTCAGCCTGATATATCTCAGCATCATACATGAAGAAATTAGGCTTCCTTGAAACTCTCCCACTACGACGAAGCACTCTAAATTGTTGATCGTCTATAGGTCTTTCACTGGAACTCGAACTTGCGTCCAAGATCGAAACCTGTGGAGCAGTTCTATCACTCGATAACTCCTCTAGCACCACTTTGCTTCGAGGCTTAAAGTTATTCATGTGAGTTTCCTCCAAGAATGTCGCATGGGTTAATATAATGACCTTTTGTTCCTTTGGTTTATAGAACAGACCTCTCTTAGTTCCCTTAGGATATCCTACGAACATGCACAATTCTAATCTTGATTCCAACTTCTTCACCTCCCCATCCAGTATATGTGTTGGGCAATCCCATATTCTCATACATCCAATGGAGGGTTTTCTGCCACGCCATAATTCATATGCAGTCTTGAAAATTGATTTACTTGGAACCTGGTTTAGAATATAGCTCGCCGTTTGTAATGCATATCCCTAGAATGATAACACTAGTGTTGAGTAACTCATCATGGACCGTACCATATCCAATAAGGTCCTGTTTCTCCTTTCGGCTACACCATTTTGTTGTGGAGTACCAGGTGTAGTTAATTGGGATAATATCCCATTCTCTACAAGATGTGCTAGAAATTCATTAGAGAAGTATTCGCCACCTAGATTAGATCAAAGTGTCTTTATAAATTTACCCAATTGCTGTTTCACTTCCGCACGATACTCTTTGAACTTATCAAAGGTTTCACTCTTACGGTGCATTAGGTATACATATCCATACCTCGATAATCATCTATAAAGGAGGCATATTACTCATATCCTCCTCATGCTGTGACATTCATGGGGCCACATATGTCGGTATACATAATTTCTAAGAGTTCCTAAGCCCTAGTACCCTTAGTTCCAAAAGACCTCTTAGTCGTCATACCCTCAAAACAAGATTCACATTGAAGAAGATGTATCTCCTCTAGAGATTCTAAAGGACCATCTCTCACCAACCTTTGAATCCTATCCTAATTAATATAACCAAGTCTTAAATGCCAAAGATATGCCTTATTAGGTAAGAAACTTTTAACCTTTTATAGTTATTAGTTAATTCAGTGTCAAGCAGTGAGTACATCTTTAGTTTGATTAAATATAGGTTTCTATTCATCCATCGAGAATAGACAAAAGACTTATTTTTATGAATATTAACTCTTTTAGTAAAAGAAACTGAATAAGAATCTTTTACTAAAGAAGCTACTGATATAAGGTTCCTCTTAAAATTAGGAACATAAAAACAGTCTTTCAATAATATAAACTTAAATTCATCAAAATAAAGATAAACATCTCCCACTGCCTTAGCCACCACCAAGCTACCATCTCCAGTCTGCAATGAGAGGCTCATATCATGTAGACTTCTCGTTTCCATGAACCCCTGCATAGAAACACAAATAGGATTAGTGGCTCCCGAATCAATGACCCAAGTGTTTTTTGATTCTTCCACCAAACATGCTTCTAGATAAAGAAGTTCCTTACCTTTCTTGCCCTTAGCAGCTAGGAATTCTTGGCAAGCATTCTTGAAGTGACCTACCTTTCCACAGTGGAAGCACTTGGACTTTTTAGGATCCTTAGGCTTCTTGTTCTTGTTCTTCTTCTTGTTCTCCCCATCTGAGACAAGAGAAACAGAAGAACTGGATGTGGCAGCCTGCCCTTCATGGAGGCTAATAGTACTAGCATAGTTGAGCTTTGGAGTCCACTATGATAGACTGTCACCTCATTGGGTAGCCGGCAACTTACATGTAACTTGCTTTTGTTATTTACCATTCATATTTCAAACTTTGATTTTATCATGAAAACTTGGGATTTTTTTTAGACCAATCTTGAAACTGTAAAGTCATAGAACATTATAAAACATACATTGAAATACATATCATACATTGTCATGCTTAATTTACATCATGTTACATTGTTCAAAACTTCTTTCAAAAGTGCTCAGCGGAAATCATCAGTAGGACCATTCCCCTTGCCCAGGCCTGATGGCAGATGCAGATCCCGCTCCTCGTCCATCCATATCTACTGCTGTACAGATTTCTTACCTGCAACATGAATAAACTTATGAGCGACAAGCTCAATGAGTTCAAACATAAAAACAATAACATATATCATAAATCATATCATAAACCCTAATCATACTGTTAGTACTTGTTAGACTTGATTATGCTCGGTTGTGGGCAAATCTTAAGTCTTAAGTCTTATCTTGCATTAGGTTCTGGTTTTGGGCTCTATGATTGATCGTACCGTAATACGTGCATGATTGAGAGGGACTCTGGGATGCGACTCACTGGCCAATCCTCTACGGTCTACATGACATGAACTTGATATAATATAACATAACATAACATGAGAAACCTCTACCTGTGTGGGAGGCTGGTATGCCAATATTGGTTTCATTACCGACTTTCATGTAGTTCCTAACCGGTGGTATTATAGCTGCCTCTTGGGTCTGGATTTCTTTACATTACGTTCTTTATTTGTTGTCATTTTATTTTCCACGTTAGTGTGCATATGACACATTGATACTTATCTACTTATCATACATTACATATAAACATATTACGTAAATTCATGTTGCAGAAAAATAAATGTCTGAACTTACAGATATCTTGCTAGCGTTTCTTTGCTAGGGCCAACCGGCGTCCTGTTGTCGCCTTTCAATTGGATTCCTATAACCGAAATATATCATGGCTATTTTTACTATTAATTTTATATTTAAAATATTGTGAAAATATAAAATTTCTGATTTTGGATCCCTAAGTATACATTTAAGGGTTTATTTTTTATTTTTGTATTTATTACACGGCCTAGTACACGGTCATGTCCATGGTCGTGTACCTCTCGGGTTTGTGAATTATTTCACTACACGCCCATGTTTCTCTAGCACACGTTCATGTACTATTTAAAAATTTAAATTTGACCATTAAAACCTTAATTAAGGCCTTAGGATACCATTTCGAGCCTTAATATCACTTTTTCTAACTTTTTGACAAAATGACCATTTTGCCCATAACTTTTAACAAAATGATCATTTCGTCCTTAATGGGATTTTTCTCCATTTTTCATACTTACGGCTCTATTTTGGCCTTTAAAATTTCAATTAAATCATTTTAAATCTTTAATGGTCTTTTTCTGGCATTTTAGAAAATTTTGGTCAAAATGATCATTTTTTTCCCTGACAAGACCTTAGACCGTAAAATTTTCATTTTAATGTTTTAACAGGGTTTTTTAAGCCTAAAAGTCATAAAATAACTTTTCTTAGGCTTTATCGAGCTTTTACGATATTTCTTACCGAAACGCTTGGGTTACTATATCGTTTTTCTAACCTTTTGGGATCTCAAATGGACATTTCAGTATTTCTGAAATCGTCCATTGCCCTTCCTCGAGCCTAGGACATCGAGGGGCTCGGGTTTCCAAATCCTGACCCTAATTTACTCCTCGTTTTCTAAAATACCTTTCGGCTTGTCCTAAAAATTTTGGCAGCATTTTCGCTTAATTTTTAGGTTCCCGGTGTTTAAGTAACGCCTCAAAACCCTTGGTACCTGCCAATTACTAAACCAAATGCCTAATTTTTACGTCAAAATCCAAACTTTTTATGTAAAAATACATTTATAACCTAAGTCATTTTTAACGACGTTTTGAGTTCGTTTTTAACCATTCTTACCCTCGGTTTATCCACATTACACGTCCACATTTCCCTTATAAAATTTTCCATTTTCCACCAAAAACCTAGTCACGGTTTTGTTACTAAACAAGTTCTAAAATTTTTATTTCTTGCTCCTAGCTTTGTCCATAATTTCATCACATACTAATACAAATTATGAATTCAAAACATTACCCTAAATAAGTTAAAAATATTCATTCAAACTCTTTCTTTGTCTCATGGATTTTCCTTGGAAAATCATGCACAAAATTTATTTTTCCCAATTTCATTTCTCTTCTTGATTCCATCTTGTATCAATACCACATTTTCATTCAAAACTCATCAACACGAGAACTCACTTTCCACATTATGCCCCATGGATTTTTCCATTGAAAAACAAGCGCAAAAGTTTGTGTTTTTCAATTTTATTTCATGCTTTATTTCACTTACATAACTCCATATCTTTTCAACACAAAATCCACCAAAACAAAATTTAATTTTTCCAACTTCTTGACACATGGTTTTCATTGAGAAACCATGCACACACTTTGTGTTTTTCACACTCTATTTAACATCTTGCTTTTATCACATTACCACATAATTACCAACACCAAAAACCAACCCAAACCAGCACTTAAAATCAACATAAAACAGGTTGGCAACCCACGGTTTTTGGTGAGAAACCAACATAAAAATTTTCTATTTTTGAAATTTAGTTCATTGCTTTATTTCATCACTTGTTAACCTTGTTTTTCCAAGACAAAACTAATAAAACAACCATCAAAATTTCACCTCAAAACCCTCTACATTCCCACGGTTTTTCAGCAAAGAAAATGGGGAGAAAACTTGTAAAAAGTGAGGGTTTACATTGCTTTATTAATCACTTGATGCTAGAGATGGATTCTACACAATTTTTAGTGGAAAATTTTTGAAGAAATGAACTTGGTAATGGAGGGAAGGCTCATGGCTGCAACGGAATGGTTGAAACAAAATTTTTTTCTAGTTTTCATGGCTGAAAACCGTATATAAAGCAGCCAACAAGGAGGGACCAAAGAGCAATTTTTTTAGGGACCTTTTTACTAGTTTTTTTAAGTAATTTTTACATCATTTAGGGGTTATTTTGCAATGAGCAAAAATTTTGGAAGATTTTTTTTTTCTGAATTTCCCATGGAAATCTGCCACATCACATGGTCTAGAATCATTTTGAAATTTTCTAGGGTTCATCTTTGACTTTTTGTGTTGACTTTGCATTCTAACTATTGGATCAAAGTGTTAATAAACACTAACCCTTAGATCTTGATGTAATCTTACATCCATTATGTGTCTCACACCAAATCCTTGACTCCACATATATATTTTGGTCAAACTTTTGACCAAAAGTCAAACCGAATGGTTTTGCACCGAAATCGCGTAAACGAGTTTCTGAGACTGTCCGTACGATCAGTTTTCCTTAATTCACTATGGTTTGACTAAAAATCCATACCATAAGTATTTCATCTTTTAGTGACTTACAGTATATTTCTAGGGTTTTTGATACCGAAAAAGGCATAATTGGTCCAATTTCGGTTCAGTAAAATTGTACATATTTTTCGAGAACAGTAAAATTCCTCGATTGTCACATTGGAAGTCGATTGCTTCTTATTTGGTCTCTTCCTCTTCCTTGAGGGTTTGGAAGATTCCGTCAAATTGGCCTTTCCTTTTGGTTAGACCGCATCCCTATCCCTGATTATCTGCTTATAAGCTTGGAGTTGCTTCATGAGTTCAGTGAGTCCTAACTCCCTTGTCGCCAGATTATATGCGTCCTTAAACCCTACAAAATCCTTTGATAGAGTTTTAAACACCATTTCGATCTAGGTGTTATAGTCCAGCTCAGCACCGTTTTCGGCAACCTCAACAGAGAATCCCATAAGTGTGATCATATGGTCCTTTATCGGAGTACCTGCCTTCTGCTTAGAGTTCATGATACTGGTGATAGCAGACTTCGAGCCAATTTTTCTTGGTCTCTAAACATGTCTTCCAAGTTTTCCATGATCTCCCTAGTAACTTGATAAGTCTCATGCTGCTTTTGTAAAGTACTCGTCATGCTAGCAAGAATGTAGTACCGAGCTATCTCATTAAATTCTCTCCAACGAGTATAGGCAACCAGGACCTCCTCAAGTGGTGTGTCAGGTTTGGGCCTAAGTGGGCATGATTTGTCCAGTACGAACTTGTATCTCTCGCAGCTGAGAACTATGAGCAGATTTCTTTTATAGTCTTTATAATTATCACCGTTTAGTTTATTTTCAGTAAGTATTGAAATGAGGGGTGTCGGTGACATTTTGAACTGAAATAAAATTATATTAGACATTATTACATAGCCCAAGCAATATAGAGAGAGTTTAGCAAATAAAACATACAAGTATGTTCCTACATGAAGCTTGAAAAAACATGTAGCATTGCAATGGTAATTCTCAGCACCTATTGCCCCAAGTCACCAAGGGGTGGTCATGAGACATATAGTCAGAACATGGACCCCGTCCAATTAATATATGTTGCCTTAAATCCTCCAAAGTTAAAACATATATTAATAACAGCTTATTTGGGCCACCAGTTTAGTTAATAGAGCTTCTAGGGAAGGTTAATAACTATGTGATAACGGGGAATTTTGAATTCTCGGAGTAGGTTAAAATTGTATGTATATAACAAATTTAATGAAAAAAATATGAAAAACTTATGTTTTAATACTGTTGTGAATAGTGTAAAAATGTTCTGGCAGTGTTAAAGTGTGTGAGTTCAGGGATGGAAAATCTTACCGGACATAATTGGGTGAGACGGTTCGAAATCAGAACCGAAAACCCTAAAAAATGCATTGAGATGCACGAAAATGATAGGAATTTACGATAGAAAATTCTGATCAAACGGAAGCAAAATAAGACAAACCGATCGCACTGGAGGCGCCTAGACCCACCTACGCGATTTCGGTGAAGTTCCGTTCAGATCGGAATACAGTCAAAAATTGACCACGAATTAATTAGTGAATTAATATGAATAGTATGATGACATCATCAAGATGATGTCATAAATCCATTTTAGTTTACTTCGTTTGGAAAGTAAAAGTGAAAGGTGTATGGCTAGGATTGTCCCAAATTTTGATCAAGGATCATGATCTTGCCAAAAAGCCATCTGAAATCTTTTTTTTATTTTTTTATTTTGGAAAAAGGCCATTTGGCCACTTGGAAAGGAAGAAGAAAAAATTTTTATTTTTACCCCAAAATCTTTACTTTTTAGTCCTTGAACAATTAGGAAATAAGCAAAATTGCAAACAAGCCCTTAACTTTTTCCTATAAATAGGCATCAAAATTCAATCAAAAAAATGAAAAATTCAAGCCAAACTCTTGCCTTTTCTTCAGGCAAAAAACCGTGAGCTTTCTTCTCCCTTAAACCAAAAATTTGTTCCAAAATTCACACCAAATTAAGCTTGCATTGCATTTCTCACATCAAGCCAACAATTAGTTAAGGTGAGCTTCTAAATTGAAGCATTTTTCCTTGATTTTTCCATAGAAAATCCGTAGGTTTGGAGTATTAAAAAACAATGAAAAAAATTGTTGTTTTGTTGGTTATATGATTGGTTTGATGTTGTAGTATTTAAAGCATGAATTAGGGTTTAGAAACAAGCAAAAATTTTGCATGTTTCCCTTGAAAAACCGTGGCTTCAATGGTATGAAAAATGCATGAGTTTTGATGTTTTAGTTTAGTAATTATATTCATCTATTTATGCATTGAATTAAGCATAAATTGGAATAAGGAAACAAGAAAATCTTGATGTAATTTTCTTGCTAAAACTGTGGGCATGAGCATTAAGAAATGAAAAATTTAATGTTGAAGAGTGTTGATAAAAACCCTAGGAAAGAAAATAAAATTTTCTATGTGTTTATGCATAAAAATCCGTGGCTATGCTAGGGTTAGAATGCATGTTTTGTTAGGTTTTTGATGTTGTTTTATACATTAGAAAACCTAAGAATGATGTGATGTGATGAAAAATTATTTTGATGTGATTAACTAGTAAACCGAGGCTAGTTTGAAAGAAAAATGTTGTGGTTTATGTAGGTTTCTGAATATTGAATCATGTGGAAATTTTTATATAAAGTTTGGAAACTTTGTATAAAATAGGCTTCTGGTATAGTACGTGACAGGTACAAAGGTTCTGAGGCGTACCTAACGCCGGGAATGTGACGTCCCCTGATTCTAACCACCCGCAACCATCATGAATCGACTCTATGGCCGACCAAGACCGTTCATGTGCCGAATCCGAGTCGTCAGTTTTAAACTCTTTTGCTCATAATTCTTAAATACCAAGGCCTAAAATTTCGCCCATAAATTTTTTTTTTTCTTTAATACATACTTTTTCTTACGAATACCAAGTAAGAAAGCGATGTAAAATATAATACTGGCTTTTCTATGTTTTAAATAAGTACAAAATATTATACAACATATATAATATATATATGTACTATATATTTTGTCTTCAAACATATTTTCTTTAACTCAAAAAGCTCAGCGGAAAACTTATGGCATGACCAAGTCCACAGTGTGTTCCTTATCCCCTTGACACGGTCGCATCCTGCCGCCATTCAGGAATCTACAGGACAGGTTTCTTACCTGCAACATGAACAAACTGATGAGCTAACAGGCTCAGTAAGTTCAAACATACATAGTAAGAATCATATTGATTCAAAAACACTAAAAACTCAATCTCCTATGAATAGTACTATTCCCCATGAATAGTATTATTCACCATAAATAGAAACTTTGACCTTTGACCGATGAATAGTACCAGTTACCCTAACTGGTTACTATTCACTTTACCCTAACTGGGTACTATTCACATATCCTAACTGAATTTACATTACTCTAACGTAAACTTCAGTTATGCTCAATTATGATTTTTATCATTTTATTGATTGTTTATTCTCTATTTGATTTCTAGTTTAGAGCTCTGTTTATGACAGTACCGATGATTATTAGTACGCTGACTAAGAGGGTCTAAGGAGCGACCTTAGAACATCGACCTCCACAGCCCTGATAACCCCGTAGGATTTAAACAAACCTCCACCATTATGTTAGAGGGGCGGTACGCCTTAATGGTTTCATTACCATCTTTCAATTTACAGTTTTGACCAAGTGATCTTATATGTCACCACAAGGTCACTATCCTCCATTGCCCGTAGGTCTTATTTATTTTGTTATTTGGGATATGTTATTCTAACTAATCTCCAAATGCTTATAGGATTTTATATCTAGTACACACCTAGTACAGAATAGATCAACACAGTATTTCGTGTTGTAGACACAAAAATGCATGAACTTACCAATACTGCGCTAGTGTCTACTTCCAGAACTCCTCCTTAGTTCTATCTCTATTATGGGTTCTTACAGACATAATATTGTCTGTTAATACCCTGTTTGAATTATCACTTTAAATATACATTTATTTCACTTAACAATTCTACACATTTAAATTTTGTTTGTGGTACACGGTCTGCAACACGCCCGTGTTCCAGCCCGTGTACCTTTCGGGTCTATTCTACATGGTCATGTTGTTTTCTATTTTAGCCGTGTAACTGTACACGGATCGATACACGCCCGTGTTCAAGCCCGTGTACCTTTCGGGTTATAAACTTTTTCCTATACATGGCCGTGTATTCCTCTACATGCCTGTGTTTCTCAAAATTTTTAGAATTTTAACTCTAAAATCTTTATTTTGAGTTTTAGAATTTTATCTAAGTTAATCTAGGTCTTTTAGAGTTCTTTCCGAGCCTTTTCAGAATTTTTTTGTTCAAAATGACCAATTTGCCCCTAACGGGTCTCGGGATCGTAATTGTTTCGTTCTATCATTTTTTTTTCAAATTTTCTAAGTCTAATTATTTTAAAATAATATTTCCTAGGTTTTTGTATCATTTTACAGCTTAAATTACTGCAAAATCTCAACTTTATTTTTCCTAGCCCTTGGTTACTATTCATCCGTCACCTAGGGTCATTTTTTCATTTTTCGAGCGTTTTGGAGTCTCAAATGACCCTTTCACTACTTATTAAACGTTATCTATCCCGTCCATGGCCCTCGATCCTCGGGAGGCTCGGGTTTCCTATCCCGATCTACATTTTTTTTTTCGGTTTCCTAAAATACCCTTAACATGAATTTTTTTTTTCCTGTTTTAAGCATTTTTGTGTTTTAGGGTCGGTTTACTATTCCTTTTGGGTTGGTTTTCCATTTCTAATCCTAACTTACAGAGGGGTCTCAGTTTCCTTCCCGAGTCCAATGTTTTTACCCCTCGTTTCCCGAAATGCCCTTAAGTCGATTTTAGAAATTTCGGCAGCATTTCCACTTATATTTTAAGGTTCCTGGTGTTAGGTACGCCTCAGAACCTTTGTACCTGCCACGTACTATACCAGAGGCCTATTTTATACAAAGTTTCCAAACTTTGTATAAAAATTTTCCACATTATTCAATATTAACTTTGTATAAAAATTTTCCACATTATTCAATATTCAGAAACCAACACAAACCACAACATTTTTCTTTCAAACTAGCCTCGGTTTATTAGTTAATCGCATCTAAATAATTTTTCATCACATCACATCATTCTTAGGTTTTCCAATGTATAAAACAACATTAAAAACCTAACAAAACATGCATTCTAACCCTAGTATAGTCACGAATTTTTATGCATAAACACGGAAAATTTCATTTTCTTTCCTAGGGTTTTTTACCAACATTCTTCAACATTAAAAATTTTTCATTTCTTAATGTTCATGCCCACGGTTTTAGCAAGAAAATTACATCAAAATTTTCTTGTTTCCTTATTCCAATTCATGCTTAATTTAACACATAATTGAATGAACATAAATACTAAATCAAAACATCAAAACTCATGTATTTTTCACACCATTGAAGCCATGGTTTTTCAAAGGAAACATGCAAAATTTTTGCTTGTTTCTAAACCCTAATTCATGCTTTAAATACTACAACATCAAACCAATCCTAGAATCAACAAACAAAAAATTTTTTCATTTTTTTTCAACACTCCAAACCCATGGATTTTCTAAGGAAAATCAAAGGAAAAAGCTTCAATTTTGAAGCTTACCTTGTTTAGTTGATGCCTTGAGATTGGAAATGCAATCCAAGCTAGGTTTGATGTGAAAGTGAAAACAAAATTTTTGGTTTAAGGGAGGAGAAGCTCACGGCTTTTGGACTGAAGAAAAGGCAAGAGTTTGGTTGGTTTTTTTCATTTTTTTTGATTAAATTTTGATGCCTATTTATAGGCAAAAACCAAGGGCTTTTTTGTAATTTTTTTCCAACAATTTCCTAATTGTTCAAGGACTAAAAAGTAAAGATTTTGGGGCAAAAGTCAAATTTTTTTCTTCTCCCTGTCCAAGTGGCCGAATGGCCTTTTAAAATTTTTACAAAATTTTTTTCAATGGCTTTTTGGCTTGATCTTAGCCATTGATCATAAAGTAGGCTAATCTACATCATACACCTTTCAAAATTACTTTCTAGTTTAAGGAAAATAATTTGTATTATGACATAATCAAAGTGATGTCATCAACTATTCATATTAATTTATTAATTAATTCGTGGTCAATTTTTGACTGTAATCCGATCCGAACGGAACTTTACCGAAATCACGTAGGCGGGTTCTTAGTGCCTCCAGTACAATTGGTTTGTCTTATTTTGCTTCCGTTTGATCAGAATTCTCTACCGTAAATTTCTATTGTTTTAGTACATTTCAATGCACTCTCTAGGGTTTTCGACTCTG
Organism: Antiaris toxicaria; assembly: GCA_035233585.1. NCBI lineage: Eukaryota > Viridiplantae > Streptophyta > Magnoliopsida > Rosales > Moraceae > Antiaris > Antiaris toxicaria. Next base: position 55,299,934 of record CP141153.1, read on the forward strand.
ATTTCGAACTGTCTCACCCAATTATGCCCGGTAAGATTTTCCATCCCCGAACTCACACACTTTAACACTGACAGAACATTTTTACACTATGCACAACAATATTGAAATACAACTTTTTCACATTTTATTCACTAAAATTGTTATATACATATAATTTTAACCTATTTCGAGAATCTAAAATTCCCGGTTATTACATTCACCCCTCATAGAATTTTTGTCCTCGACAATTTAGAACAAGTGAGGGTACAAATTCCTCATTTCGTCCTCACGCTCCCATGTAGCCTCTTCAATATTGTGATTTCTCCACAACACTTTAACTAATGGGATTGTTTTATTCCTTAAAACTTTATCTTCGCGTGCCAGTATTTGAACAGGTCTCTCCTCGTAGGTCAGTTCTTCCTGAATCTGGATCGGTTCGTTTTTCAGTACATGGGATGGATCCGATATGTATTTCCGTAGCATCGACACGTGAAACACATTATGTATCGCTGACATTTCTGGAGGTAATGCCAATCTATAGGCGACTTTACCAATGTATTCGATGATCTCGTATGGTCTAATATATCTTGGACTTAACTTCCCTTTCTTTCTGAACAGCATTATTCCTTTCATCGGTGAAACTCTTAGGAATACGAAATCCCCTTCATTGAACTCTAGGGATCTTCATCTTTTGTCTGCGTAGCTTTTCTGTCGGCTCTGGGCTATCTTCATCCGCAGCTGTATTTTTGTAATTGCATCCACTGTTTCTTGGACGAAATCAGTCTTATGCAGTCGTTTCTCTTGTAGGTCGTACCAGTGAACCGGTGATCTACACTTCCTTCCGTACAAAGCTTCATAAGGTGCCATACCTATCGAAGCTTGGTAGCTGTTGTTATACGAAAATTCTACCAATGGAAGTTTCTCATTCCAGCTCATTGGAAAATCTATTGTACACGTACGCAGCATGTCTTCGAGAGTCTGAATGGTTCGCTCAAATTACCCGTTTGTCTGCGGATGAAATGCTGTGCTCAATCGTACTTCTGTTCCCATAGCCTCTTGTACACATGTCCAGAAGTTTGAAGTGAATCGTGGATCACGATCTGACACAATGGATTTAGGAACTCCATGTAGCCTGACTATGTGGTAAACATACAAGCTTGCTAACTTTCCAACGAGAAGGTCATCTTTATTGTGATGAACCTTGCCGTCTTTGTCAGCCTATCTACAATAACCCAGATGGCATCATAGCCTTCTCGGGTCTTTGGTAGTCCCATTACAAAGTCCATCGTGATATTCTCCCATTTCCGCTCAGGAATCTCTAACGGCTCTAGCTTCCCACCAGGATGACGATGTTCAGCCTTAACTTTTTGGCACGTCATACACTTACTTACAAACTCTGCTATATCCTTCTTCATCCTTTTCCACCAGAATTGCAGCTTCAAATCTTTGTACATCTTGCTGACTTCGGAATGTTTTGAGTAAGGCGTTTTATGAGCTTCAGCCATAATTTACCTTCTTAATCTTCATCATCTGGAACTTGGATTCTCCCCTGATGTAGGATTAATCTATCTTCAGATGCTTCCTCCTGTGGGCTTACTAGTGTCGGATCTTGCTTCTGAGCTTCTCTCATGTCTTTATATAATGTTGACTCCAATTGTATCGCAGCTAGCTCTCCGGTTATTAGCTCCATCTCCAACATGTTGATTTCCTGTTGTAATGGCTTTGGAAATTTTCCAATCGGCAGTTGCTACGGAACAGTAGATTTCCTACTTAACGCATCTACAACGCGATTGGCCTTTCCTAGGTGATAGAGGATTTCACAATCATAATCCTTTACCAGCTCCAGCCATCGCCTTTGTCGCATATTTATGTCCTTCTGTGTGAAGAAATATTTCAGACTCTGGTGGTCCGTATAAATCTGACACTGAGCTCCATATAAATAGTGACGCCAGATCTTTAACGCGAACACTACTACGGTAAGCTCCAGATCATGTGTGGGATAATTCTTCTCATGGTCCTTTAATTGACGTGAGGCATAGGCAATCACCTTATTGCCTTGCATCAGGACGGCTCCTAATCCCATTTTTGAAGCGTCACTGCATATCACGAACATCTCCCCTTCCGTTGGAAGTGTAAGTATTGGCGCGCTCATTAGTCGTTTCTTCAGCTCTTGGAAGCTTTTCTCGCACTATTTAGTCCATTCGTACTTCTTTTCCTTGTGTGTAAGAGCTATGATAGGAGCGGCAAGTCGCGCAAATCTTTCAACGAATCTTCTATAATAGCCGGCCAGACCTAAGAAACTTCGTATTTCCATCACGCTCTTAGGTATGGGCCATTCATTGATCGCCTCCACTTTCGTAAGGTCCACAGCGATTCCTTCCTTGGAAACCATATGTCCAAGAAAATGTACTCTATTCAGCCAGAATTCACATTTAGAGAACTTGGCATAGAGTTGATGTTCCCTTATCGTTTGCAGAACAATTCTCAAATGCTCTTCATGCTCCTCTCGAGTCTTTGAATATATAAGAATGTCATCGATGAACACAATAACAAACTTATCTAGATATTCCTTAAAGACTCGATTCATCAGGTCCATAAAGGCTGTTGGCGCATTTGTTAACCCAAACGGCATTACCAGAAATTCGTAATGATCGTCACGGGTCCGAAATGCAGTCTTGTGGATGTCACTCTCCTTGATCTTTAGTTGATGATATCCTGATCGCAGATCGATCTTGGAGAATACTGCTGCACCTATGAGTTGATCGAACAGGTCATCAATCCTAGGTAGCGGATACCTATTCTTGATAGTAACCTTGTTCAGTTCCCGATAATCGATGCACATACGAAATGAGCCATCTTTCTTCTTAACAAACAGCACTGGAGCACCCCATGGGGAATAGCTCGGGCGTATGAATCTTTTGTCAAGAAGTTCCTTCAGCTGCTCCTGTAATTCTTTTAACTATGCCGGTGCCATCCGGTATGGTGCCTTTAAGATTGGTGTAGTTCCTGGCATCAGCTCGATCTCAAAGGAAATTTCTCGTTAAGGCGACAGTCCTGGTAACTCCTCTGGAAAGACATCAATGAACTCCTTTATAATAGGAATGTCTTCGGGTTGGAACTTTGGTTCCTTCGTCACGTCTAAAACACATGCTAGGTATGCAGCACAACCGCTAAACATCATCCTTTTTGCTTTCATTAGTTGATCATTATCTTCTTTGATCTTCGTGACGTATCGACATACTCAAATCACTCTTCTTTGTCAGGTTGAAACCTTATCATCCTTTTCTGGCAATCGATCGTAGCTTGATACTTCCCTAGGAAATCCATTCCTAGTATTACATCGTAGTCGGCAAGCTCCATCACGATCAATTCTGCAAATAACTCCCTATTTGCCACAACTATTGGCACGTGCGATAACCAGTAATTGGACATCAAGACTTCCCCCGAGGGTAATGCAGTTTTAAATGTCATACCCATGTTGTCCTTAGGATATCCTATCCTATTAGCAAATTGGTGTGAAATAAAAGAATGCGTAGCTCCAGAGTCAAATAAAACAGATGCCAAATTATTAGTGACAGAAAGCTGACCTGTCACTACATTTGACGTTCCCGCTTCTGCCTCTTCCTTTGTGTATACCATAACTCTCGCATCTGCTCGAGGCAAGCGTTCTTGTCTTTCCTGCCTATCAGAATGAGATGACCCTTCAGCTTTGACCTGTAATGCATGTGCCTAGGGACGTTGTTGTGACTGAGATGATCCTTATATGTTCTGCCTATTTTCTAGATAGTTTTTGGCAAAGTGACCGTCCTTCCCACATTGAAAACAGGCATTTGGGGCCAGTCTACATCTACCTGAATGTCTTTTCCCACAGTTCACGCATCTCGAACCATAGGGCTAGCATTATTGTTTGTTCTCCTCTACTGGTTCCTGTTCCCAGAATTGTTTGCTTTTCTCTTTCCCTGGGACTGCTGGCTAGAAGTGCTTGGCTGTCCAGCCTTAACAATCGAACTTTGCTTGCTGCTTTGTCCAGTTTGAGGTCCAGCTTGTATAGCTTTGGTTAAGATCTTTTCCTTCTTCTTCGCATCCCAGACCATCTCTCTCTCTTCCTTTTGTCAGATCAGATATTACTCTACCCTTAGTGCATGACTAATACAATCAGATACGGTGTCAAGCAGCGTCAACCCATTGTCCACCAATGCTGAGATCTCAGGGTGAAACATCCCTAGCATCTTCTAGATTTTCTCCCTCTCAGTGGTGATAGTGTATGGGCATAGTCTAGATAACTGATCAAACTTATTGCAGACTTCTATCACTGTCATGTCTCCTTACTTTAGCTCTGCAAACTCTCTTTGTTGTGGTCCCAACAGTGCCGGATTATAATACTTCTGATTGAATTCCTCCAGAAAATCCAACCAAGACATGGTATACATGTTTTTCCTCAACTTAACTGACTCCCACCAGAACCTTGCATCCCTTTTTAGAACAAAGGACACACACAGAATCCTCTCTTGGTCATTCAACTCCATAAACTCCAATATCATATGGAGTGAAAACAACCACTCCTCAGCATCCAGAGGGTAACTCTGGTGGCCTCATGCGTCGGAATCTTTCATATAATGGCTCGATATTGATCTTGGGTTGTGGTTGGGGTTGTACCACTTCTTCTTGTGTCGTGGCGGTACTTCTGGTTCTGGGGCGGCCATTTGTGGTGCTTGGTCTTCTTCTTGTTCCTATCTCTGCTCCATTTGCTCGAGTCTTTGTCTTAACTCAGCATTTTCTTTCATTTAAGCTTCTATTAAGGTTCCTAGCTCGTCCACTCTTTCTGACAACACTGGACGTCCTCGCATATTCCGTAGATTTCTTGGATTCACCATCTTATCTTATTTCCTAAAATCGCATAAGAATCGATCATTAAGTTTTTCACAATCATATTTTTACAATATAAGTACAAAAAATTTTGATCATCACATAATTTCAACATTTCACACATTGAATATGTCAAAATATGGTTGTCATTTCCTTTTATTTCAAAAGTACATTAGTTTAAAGGCTTTCCTCAAAGTAGCCTTTCAACACTATCATATATACACATATACAATTATATATATACATATTTATACAACACATGTATTTCTACCACTAATCTCCTAGCTGAGGTTGCTCTGGAATCGCCAAAAACTCGATTGGATCCATTTCTTCATTGTTCGTTCCGTTTCTGGCCTCAGACGGAGTTGAACCTTCAGCTGGATCTGCTCCCTCTGGTTGTCTTGACGGACCTGCCTCATGATCGTTTGCCATCGGCCCAGATCCGTATAGGCGGTCTAACATTGCTTCTTGTAATAACTGTTCACGCCTCTTGCGCACCATGCGCTCCATCATCATCTCCTCTTCTACCTTGGCTACATCAATAATAAACTTGCGTAAGGTAGCAGGGCATAAAGGGGTTACTCTCTATCGTAGGTCTAGGGTGAGTCCCTTCCAAAATATATCACAAAAGTTATCATTTGTGATGTTGGTTAGAGGACACGCCCTTACGATGCTATCTTGGAATCTGACTGCATATGAAAATACAGTATCACTTAATATCATCTACTGCCTCTCTGCCTTTAGAACAAAATCTCTGACATCCGCATAACTGGGCATAGCCGGTGGTGGTGATACTGTCCTACTCTCAAGAGGGCCTACCACTGGTGTATCACTCTTTTGTAGGAACTGCTCTAGCATGACGTGGTGAAACTCAGCCCAATCCATTGCTAGCAGCATCTCCTGATCACAATACTCCCAATATAACCGTGCATCCTCACGGAATGTGCCAATGGCCATCAGAACCCAGCAATCCTGATCTATATCGCACTGGCGCATGATGACCTCAATGTCGTGTAGCCAGTCTCTCGTAGAGATCCCTTGTTGACCTCCCTTGAACGTTGGTAGATGACTGCCTCTAAATGCATGTACAGCTCGTACTGACACTCTGGCTCCTATATGAGCTCGATCTCCCACCACTAGAATGTCTACTGCCACGGGAGGGTTCACTATCGGTCGTAGAGGTGGTGCTTGTACTGGTGCCGGTGCTACTATCCTTGGCGCTAGTGGTTCAGGCACAGGTGGTCACTGCATCGCTCGTCGCATCATGGATGGTCTGATCACGGGTCTAGTCCATACCCGGATCGGTCCTCTAGGTCGGTATGGATGAGGTCTCACATACGGTGGTCTAGTCATCTTAAGTCCTATAAAAGTATATATAATTCTGAATAAATATAATGTTAACTAACTTAAAGAAAGCTAACTTAATTGGATTGACGAGCAGATCGTGCTTCGTGTCAATAGGAATATTGTCAACCGCTCTGATATCAACCTGTGACGTCCCTTGATTCCAACCACCCGCAACCGTCATGAATCGACTTTACGGCCGACCAAGACCGTTCGTGTGCCGAATCTAAGTCGTCAGTTTTAAACTCTTTTGCTCATAATTCTTAAATACCAGGGCTTAAAATTTCGCCCATAAAATTTTTTTTTTCTTTAATACATACTTTTTCTTACGAATACCAAGTAAGAAAGCGATGTAAAATATAATACTGGCTTTTCTATATCTTAAATAAGTACAACATATTATACAACATATATAATATATATATGTACTGTATATTTTTTCTTCAAACATATTTTCTTTAACTCAAAAAGCTCAGCGGAAAACTTATGGCAGGACCAAGTCCACAATGAGTTCCCTATCCCCTTAACACGCTCCCATCCTGCCGCCATCCAGGAATCTACTGGACAGGTTTCTTACCTGCAACATGAACAAACTGATGAGCTAACAAGCTCAGTAAGTTCAAACATACATAGTAAGAATCATATTGATTCAAAAACACTAAAAACTCAATCTCCCATGAATAGTACTATTCATCATAAATAGTAACTTTGACCTTTGACCGATGAATAGTACCAGTTACCCTAACTGATTACTATTCACTTTACCCTAACTGAGTACTATTCACATATCCTAAACGAATTTACATTACTCTAACGTAAACTTCGGTTATGCTCAATTATGATTTTTATCATTTTGTTGATTGTTTATTCTCTATTTGATTTCTAGTTTAGAGCTCTGTTTATGGCAGTACGGATGATTATTAGTGCGTTGACTGAGAGGATCTAAGGAGCGACCTTAGAACATCGACCTTTACCGCCCTGATAAACCTGTAGGATTTAAACAAACCTCCACCACTATGTTAGAGGGGCGGTACTCCTTAATGGTTTCATTACCATCTTTCAATTTATAGTTTTGACCAAGTGATCTTATATGTCACCACAAGGTCACTATCCTTCGTTGCCCATAGGTCTTACTTATTTTGTTATTTGGGATATGTTATTCTAACTAATCCTCAAATGCTTATAGGATTTTATATCTAGTACACACCTAGTACAAAATAGATTAACATAGTATTTCATGTTGCAGACACAAAAATGCTTGACTTACCAATATTGCGCTAGTGTCCACTTCTGGAACTACTTTGTAGTTCTATCTCTATTTTGGGTTCCTACAGACATAATATTGTCTGTTAATACCCTGTTTGAATTATCACTTTAAATATACACTTATTTCACTTAACAATTCTACACATTTAAATTTTGTTTGTGGTATACGGTCTGCAACACGCTAGTGTACCTCTCGGGTCTATTCTATACGGCCATGTTGTTTTCTATTTTAGCCGTGTAACTGTACACGGATCGATACACGCACGTGTTCAAGCCCGTGTATTTATCGGGTTATAAAATTTTTCCTATACACGGCGCCCGTGTTCCTCAAAATTTTTAGAATTTTAACTCTAAAATCTTTATTTTGAGTTTTAGAATTTTATCTAAGTTAATCTAGGGCTTTAATAGTTCTTTTCGAGCCTTTTCAGAATTTTTTTGGTCAAAATGACCATTTTGCCCCTAACAGGTCTCGGGATCGTAATTGTTTCGTTCTATTATTTTTTTTCAAATTTTCTAAGTCTAATTATTTTAAAATAATATTTCCTAGGTTTCTGCATCATTTTGCAGCTTAAATTGCTGCAAAATCTCAACTTCATTTTTCCTAGCCCTCGATTACTATTTATTCGTCACCTAGGGTCGTTTTTTCATTTTTCGAGCGTTTCGGAGCCTCAAATGGCCCTTTCACTACTTATTAAATGTTATTTATCCCGTCCTCGGCCATCGGTCCTCGAAAGGCTCGAGTTTCCTATCCCGATCTACATTTTTTTTTCCATTTCCTAAAATAACCTTAACATAAATTTTTTTTCCTGTTTTAGGCATTTTACTGTTTTAGGGTAGGTTTACTATTCCTTTTGGGTTGGTTTTCCATTTCTAATCCTAACTTACAGAGGGGTCTCGGTTTCCTTCCCAATTCCAATATTCTTACCCCTCGTTTCTCGAAATGCCCTTAAGTCGATTTTAGAAATTTCGACAGCATTTCCACTTATATTTTAAGGTTCTCGGCGTTAGGTACGCCTCAGAACCTTTGTACCTACCACGTACTATACCAGAGGCCTATTTTATACAAAGTTTCCAAACTTTGTATAAAATTTTTTCACATTATTCAATATTCAGAAACCAACACAAACCACAACATTTTTCTTTCAAACTAGCCTCGGTTTATTAGTTAATCGCATCTAAATAATTTTTCATCACATCACATTATTCTTAGGTTTTCCAATGTATAAAACAACATCAAAAACCTAACAAAACATGCATTCTAACCCTAGTATAGCCACGGATTTTTATGCATAAACACATAGAAAATTTCATTTTCTTTCCTAGGGTTTTTTACCAACATTCTTCAACATTAAAAATTTTTCATTTCTTAATGTTCATGCCCACGGTTTTAGCAAGAAAATTACATCAAAATTTTCTTGTTTCCTTGTTCCAATTCATGCTTAATTCAACACATAATTGAATGAACATAAATACTAAATCAAAACATCAAAACTCATGCATTTTTCACACCATTGAAGCCACGGTTTTTCAAAGGAAACATGCAAAATTTTTGCTTGTTTCTAAACCTTAATTCATGTTTTAAATACTACAACATCAAACCAATCATAGAATCAACAAACAACAAATTTTTTCATTATTTTTCAACACTCCAAACCCATAGATTTTCTAAGGAAAATCAAAGGAAAAAGCTTCAATTTTGAAGCTTACCTTGATTAGTTGATGCCGTGAGATTGGAAATGCAATCCAAGCTAGGTTTGATGTGAAATTGAAAACAAAATTTTTGGTTTAAGGGAGAAGAAGCTCACGGTTTTTGGACTGAAGAAAAGGCAAGAGTTTGGTTGTTTTTTTTTTCATTTTTTTGATTAAATTTTGATACCTATTTATAGACAAAAAGTAAGGGCTTGTTTGCAATTTTTTCCAACAATTTCCTAATTGTTCAAGGACTAAAAAGTAAAGATTTTGGGGTAAAAATCAAATTTTTTTCTTCTCCCTTTCCAAGTGGCTGAATGGCCTTTTAAAATTTTTACAAAATTTTTTTCAATGGCTTTTTGGCATGATCTTAGCCATTGATCATAAAGAAGACTAATCTACACCATACACCTTTCAAAATTACTTTCTAGTTTAAGGAAAATAATTTGTATTATGACATAATCAAGGTAATGTCATCAACTATTCATATTAATTCATTAATTAATTTGTGGTCAATTTTTGACTGTAATCCGATCCGAACGGAACTTTACCGAAATTACGTAGGCGGGTTCTCAGTGCCTCCAATGCGATCGGTTTGTCTTATTTTACTTCCGTTTGATCAGAATTCTCTACCGTAAATTTCTATTGTTTTAGTACATTTCAATGCACTCTCTAGGGTTTTCGACTCTGATTTCGGACCGTCTCACCTAATTATGTCCGGTAAGATTTTTCATCCCCGAACTCACACACTTTAACACTGCCAGAACATTTTTACACTGTTCACAACAGTATTGAAATACAACTTTTCCACATTTTATTCGTTAAAATTGTTTTATACATGCAATTTTAACCTATTTCGAGAGTCTAAAATTCCCGGTTATCACAGGGAAACCTTAAAATATAAGCTGAAATGCTGCCGAAATTTCTAAAATCAGCCTAAGGGTATTTCGGGAATTTAGGGGTGAAAGGATTGGACTCGGGAAGGAAACCGATACCCCTTGGTGAATTAGGGTTAGAAATGGAAAACCAACCCAAAAGGAATAGTAAACCAACCCTAAAAGACTAAAATGCCTAAGACAGGAAAAAAATTCATGTTAGGGGTATTTTGGAAAACGAGGGAAAAATGTAGGTCGGGATAGTAAACCCGAGCCTCTTGAGGACTGGGGGCCGAGAACAGGATAAATAATGTTTAATGAGTAGTGAAAGGGCCATTTGAGACTCTGAAACGCTCGAAAAATTAAAAAACGACCTTAAGAGATGGATGAATAGTAATTGAGGTCGGGAAAAATGAGGTTGAGATTTTGCAGCAATTTAAGCTGTAAAATGATATAGAAGACAAGGGAATATTATTTTAAAATATTTGGGCTTAGAAAATTTGAAAAAAATGATAGAATAGAATAGTTACAGTCCCGAGACCCGTTAGGGGTAAAATGATCATTTTGACCAAAAATTTTCGAAAGGCTCGGAAAAGACCCTAAAAGACCTAGAATAACTTAAATAAAATTCTAAGACTCAAAATAAAGGTTTTAGAGTTAAAAATCTAAAAATTTCGAAGAACACGGGCGTGTAGAAAAAAATACATGGTCATGTACATAAAGAATTTTTCAACCCGAGAGGTACACGGGCTTGAACACGGGCGTGTATCAAGCCGTGTACAGTTACACGGCTAAGATAGAAAATAACATGGCAGTGTAGAGTAAACCCGAGAGGTACACGGGCTGGGAAATGGGCGTGTTTCAGGCCATGTACCACAAACAAAATTTAAAAGTATTGAATTACTAAGTGAAATAAATGTATATTTAAAGTGATAATGAAAATAGGGTATTAACAGATAATATTATGTCTGTAGAAACCCAAAATAGAGATTGAATTGCGGAGGAGTTTCGGAAGTTGACACTAGCGCAGTATTGGTAAGTTCAAGCATTTACGTGTCTACAACACGAAATACTTTGTTGTTTTATTCTGTACTAGATGTACACTAGACATAAAGCCTTATAAACATTTGGGGACTAGTTAGAATAACATATCCCGGATAATAAGAATAAGTAAGACCTACGGGCAATGGAGGATAGTGATCTTAAGGTGATGATTGATATGACTTGGTCAAGACTATAAATTTGAAAGATGGTAATGAAACCATTAAGGCGTACCGCCCCTCAAACATAGTGGTGGAGGTTTGTTTCAGATCCTACGGGGTTATCAGGGCTGTGGAGGTCGATGTTCTAAGGTCGCTCCTTAGACCCTCCCAGTTAGCGCGCTAATAATCATCGGTACTGCCATAAACAGAGCTCTAAACTAGAAATCAAATAGAAAATAAACAATCAATAAAATGATAAAAATCATAATTGAGCATAACCGAAGTTTACGCTAGAGTAATGTAAATTCGGTTAGGATATGTGAATAGTACCTAGTTATGATAAAGAGAATAGTAACCAGTTAGGGTAACTATTACTATTCATCGGTCAAAGATCAAAATCACTATTTATGATGAATAGTACTATTATGGTGAATAGTACTATTTATAAGAAATTAAGTTTTTAGTGTTTTTGAATCAATATGATTCTTACTATGTATGTTTGAACTTATTGAGCTTATTAGCTCACCAGTTTGTTCATGTTGTAGGTAAGAAACCTGTCCAGTAGATTCCTGGATGGCGGCAGGATGCGAGCATGTCAAGAGGACAGGGAACTCACCGTGGACTTGGTCCTGCCATAAGTTTTCCGCTGAGCTTTTTTAGTTGAAGAAAATATATTTGGAAAGAAAATATACAGTACATATATATGTACTATATGTTGTATATTATTTTGTACTTTATTAAGATATATAAAAGTTAGTATATGGCATGGCTTTCTTACTTAGTTTTCTTAAGACGAAGTATGCATTAAAGAAAAAAAAATTATGGGTGAAATTTTAGGCCCCGATAATTAAATGTTGTGAGAAAAAGAGTTTAAAACTGGCGACCCGGATTCGGCACAAGAGCTATTTTGGTCGGCCGTAGAGTCGATTCATGACAGTTGCGGGTGGTCTGAATCAGGGGGAGTCACAAGTTGGTATCAGAGCGGTAGACAATATCCCTATTTACACGAAGCGCGATCTACTCATCAATCTAAGTAAGTTAGCTTTCCTTAAGTTAGTTAACTTTACATTTATTCAAAATTATATATATTTTGTAGGACTTAAGATGACTAGACCACCGTATGTGAGACCTCATCCATACTGACCTAGAGGACCGATCTGGGTATGGACTAGACCCGTGATCAGACCGTCCATGATGCGACCAGCGATATAGCGACTGCCTGTGCCTGAGCCACTAGCGCTGAGGATAGTAGCACCGGCACCAGTATAAGCACCACCTTCACGACCGGTAGTGAACCCCCCCGTAGTAGTAGACATTCTAGTGATGGGAAATCGGGCTCGTATAGGAGCCAGAGTGTCAGTATGAGCTGTACATGCATTTATAGGTAGTCATCCACCAGCATTCGAGGGAGGTCAGTAGGGGATCTTTACGAGAGATTGGCTACATGACATTGAGGTCATCATGCGCCAGTGCGACATAGATCAGGATTGCTGGGTTCTGGTGGCCATTGGCACATTCTGGGAGGATGCACGGTTATATTAGGAGTATTGTGATTAGGAGATGCTACTAGCAATGGATTTGTGACAACCCGCCCTACGTAGGGTTAAACAGTACTATTACAGTCAGCCACTATTGCCAACTGCGATAGACTGTAACCACTTGGGTCGTCGGTAAATTACTTTTAACTTGCTTCTAACTTATTCTGATACCATCTATAACAGCTGGTATCTTACTTTTAACATACTTTCTTTAACATGCTTACTCTAACTTCCCATTTGAACATGAAAATATGGAATAATTTTTTTTTTCTTTTCTTAAACTTTACTTGGAAACTGTACCGTCGTAAAACATTTACTATAATAAACATTTTACATTGCCTTAACTTCATTTACATTATAAAACATCATTTTAATACTCTTTTAAACAGCTCAGCGGAAGACTCATAGTAGTACCATAACCCTCACCCAGTCCCTGGGCATATGCAGATTCCATCCGTCATCCATCACTTGTCTTATCTTCGTGCAGGATGCTTACTTGCAACATAAACAAACTTGTGAGCGACAGGCTCAGTAAGTTCAAACATACATTCATGACAAAATACTAACTCATACCTTTTGGACAGTACATGTCTGATACCAACTGTGGTATCAGAACATGAACATACATTATACTTTACTTTCAACTTCATATATAACATATTCTAACATTGAGAGAACAATCTCAACGTTTTTTTTTTTGCATAACCTAATTTAAACATAACATACAGAATGTATGCTTAACATCTTAAGCATAACATACTCAACATTATACAAAACAATGTATACACATATCAATTTAAACATAGCATACTTAATGTATGCTTAAACATCACAAATACACTTAAAATTGTATAACTGACTTATGCATATCAATTTATGCATAACATAGCATATGCATACATGTTAGTCGCATTATGCTTGTTTACTTTCATTCTTTCTTCTTCGTGATGTTCTTTTGTTCTTTCTTTCTTTCATGTCATACTTTTCTTCTTCTTTTCTTTTCTTGCTAAGCATATGCACACATATTAGTGGCATTATGCTTGTTTACTTTCATTCTTTCTTCTTCGTGATGTTCTTTTGTTCTTTCTTTCTTTCATGTCATACTTTTCTTCTTCTTTTCTTTTCTTGCTAAGCATATGCACACATATTAGTGGCATTATGCTTGTTTACTTTCATTCTTTCTTCTTCGTGATGTTCTTTTGTTCATTCTTTCTTTCATGTCATACTTTTCTTTTCTTGCTAAGCATATGCACACATATTAGTGGCATTATGCTTGTTTACTTTCATTCTTTCTTCTTCATTGTATTCTTCTGTTCTTTCTTTTATATTATGTCATTCTTCTTGTTCTATAGATCATATCCTATTCCTTCATTCTATTTCTCTCTCTCTTTTTTTTTTCTTTATCGGCCTCTTTTCTTTTCTTCTCCTAGCTTTTCTTAGCTTTTCTTTTCTTTACTTTATTTTCTTTTATTTTCTTTGCTTTTCTTAGCTTTACTTTCTTTTCTTTTCTTTGCTCTTCTTAGCTTTTCTTAGCTTTACTTTCTTTTCTTTTCTTTCTTTTTACTTTCACTAGTGGATCATATCCTAATCTGTCGATCTATCTCCTTCCTTTCTTCTCTTTCTTTAGTTATCTCTATCTTCTTTTCTTTTCTTTTACTAGTGGATTCTATCCTAATCTGTCGATCTATCTCCTTCCTTTCTTCTCTTTCTTTATTTATCTCTCTTTTCTTTTCTTTTCTTTTCTTTTACTAGTGGATCCTATCCTAATCTGTTTCTTTTCTTTCACTGATGGATCATATCCTAATCTGTTTCTTTTCTTTGGCTGATGAATCATATCCTAATCTTCTTTGACTGATGGATCATATTCTAATCTGTTTCTTTTCTTTGACTGGTGGATCATATCCTAATCCGTTTCTTTTCTTTGACTGATGGATCATATCCTAATCTGTCGATCCATCTCCTTCCTTTCTTTTCTTTCTTTATTTACCTCTCTTTTCTTTTCTTTTCTTTTTCTAGTAGATCATGTCCTAATCTGTTGTTTTATCTCCTTCTTTTCTTTTCTCTCTTTATCTGTCTCTTTTCTTTTCTTCTCCTAGCTTTTCTTTTCTTTTCTTTTCTTAGATTTTCTTAGCTTTACTTTGCTAAGCTTTACTTTCTTTGCTTTTTTTTCTTTGCTTTTCTTAGCTTTTCTTAGCTTTACTTTGCTAGGCTTTACTTTCTTTTCTTAGCTTTTCTTTGCTAAGCTTTACTTTCTTTGCTTTTTTTTCTTTGCTTTTCTTAGCTTTTCTTAGCTTTACTTTGCTAAGCTTTACTTTCTTTTCTTAGCTTTTCTTTGCTAAGCTTTACTTTCTTTGCTTTTCTTTTCTTTGCTTTTCTTAGCTTTTCTTTCTTTTCTTTTCTTTGCTCTTCTTAGCTTTACTTTCTTTTCTTAGCTTTTCTTTGCTAAGCTTTACTTTCTTTTCTTTGCTTTTCTTAGATTTTCTTTACTTTTCTTATCTTTCACTTTCTCTTGTGGGCCCATGGTTGGACGTACCTAATGCACGTAGACCAATGGGGGAACAGAGGAGCGATCCACCAATCAACCCCAAGGTCGATCACACTACAAACTTGGGGTAGTGCGTTAGCCATTAACTACCTTAAGCTTGCGGTAGCACCACACATCTGAGGTGGAGGCTATTCTTAACTCTTAAACCTCACAGCTGGGGTGGCCGGTACGCCAACCTTAACTTTTCAGTCTTATTATCTTGCTTATCTTTCTCGTTCTTTACTTTATCCTTTCGTTTGTTTGTTCATTCATTCTTTCTCTCTTTCGTTCATTTTCTTTTCCTTTCTTTCTTTCGTTTCTTTTCTTTTCTTTCTTTTGTTTCTTTTCTTTCGTTTGTATTTCATAAATCATTTATTTCTTAACATAACTTTTCTATAGTGTGAATTATGTTAGTCACACTTTAGTGCATATAGCACTAACATACATGAATTCCATATAACACTTAAACATAAACCTAACATAACATGTCAGTTCATGTTACAAACAAATCACGTATTTGAACTTACCACATATCATACTTAGACATAATAGTCTATTCATATTACAGTCAATTAAATATTCGAACTTACTACATAGAACACATAACACATAACACATAACATGACCAGTTCATTTATGTTGCAGTCAATTAAATGTTTGAACTTACTAATACTTGCTAGCATCTCTTTTCTTGCTTCCTTGGTCCGCAGACGTCTCTTCATATCGTCTGGCGCGGATCCCTATAATCGAAATAATAACGGTTATTTTCTATGCTTCTTGCATGTATAAAACTTAATAAAACGTAAAAATTCTACGTTTCATTTCTCGATCATAAATTTAAGGATCTAATATCCCATTTATAACTTTTCTTCTAACTTTTGGTAAAATTACTATTTTACCCTGAACTTTTGGTAAAATTACCATTTTACCCCTAATGGGATTTTTCTCATTATAACCTTACTTTTCTTTGATTCGCAACTTAGCTTTGGCCCTTAAAATCTTAATTAAGCCATTCTAAGTCCATTAGGATCCTTTTCTATCATTCTTGAAATTTTCCAGTCAAAATTACCGTTTTACCCCCAATGGGTCTTTGAGTCATATCATTCTCATTTTATTGCTTAAACTTGATCTTCTAAATTGAAAAATCATCAAATAATTTTTCTTGGGCTTTACTAAATTTTTTTACGGCCTTATTTACCATAATTTCTTGGTTTACTATTTACCGACCCTCGGGTGGTACTATTCTGACCCTCGAGCGTTAATGCTCTTTCTCGGGTCTAGGTCACCGAAAGGGCTCGGGTTTCCATCCCGACCACGTTTTTACCCTTCGGTTCTTAAAATACTCTTCTGTGCCGTTTTCAAAATTTCGGCAGCATTTTCGCTTAATTTTTGGGTTCCCGGCGTTTAGGAAACGCCTCGAAACCATCTAACCTAGTTCTATTCTACCACATACTATACCAGAGCCTATATTTTTACGTAAAAACTCAACTTTTTACGTAAAAATCTTTACATTTTTCACTTTTTCTTATTTGACTATTTTCCATACACATAGTCCATTTTTCTTACAATTTCATATTCCAGAATACATAATTCATACATACTCATTCCAAAAACATTAATTTCAGGAATGGAGGGACCGAAGTCACTACCAGAATCGTTCCACTGGCGATCGAACGAACTGTTCGATTTCACGCGGATAAACTTTAATTCTCCGTTCTTTGCCTTTGAGACTCCGTCTTGCAATTCTGACGTCGCGGATGTGTCCGGAACGTCGAAAATAGGCCAACGGGCCATTCTTAAATTTTTGGTCTCCGGTCGCCGTTGACCGGCGTTGACTGGCGTTGACTCGCCGTTGACCGGTGGTTGACGACGACGACGGTGGCAAATGAGTAGCCCATCTTGAAGAGCTCGACGAGAGGAATCCATTGGTGGCCTCAATTTCATGTTTGGAGGCCCCTATCACCGGAAAATTCCCTCGAAAACCACGGTCACGGCGGTGACGGTGGAACTCCGCCGTGTCGGAATTTTTTCCCAAAATTGGTTGAGGGCTTTTGCTCCCCTCAGCCCTGCGGTTGTTTCTGCACCAACGGCGTACTTCAACTCGGCCGGAATCGGGCGTTTTGACGGTGGCTCCACGGCGGTGTTTCACCGACTTTTTCGAAGCTTGGGCGACATGATTCCGTCGGTGTTGAGGTGATCGGTGGCATGGGTTTTGCTCCTCTATTCACCACGAAACTTTTGGGATCGGTTTCGTGGCAAACGGTGGCCAGACGGCGGAGATATCGACGATCGAATTTCTCAGCTCCGGTAGCATTCAAGCGGTGCGTGCGGCGGCGTGCGGCGGCCGTTCCGTCGAGTTGACCCACCGTTGGACTCAGCTCGGCGAGAACTTTCCATTGACACCGGCGGTGTCGAAAACGGACACCATTTCCGATGGTCGGTTACTGTTCATTTTCGGGTAAGGGGAGGAAAGAGAAAATAAGAGAAAGTTATGGGCTTGTTTTTGAAATTTCTGATTTTTCGCCCTTTATATACTTTTTCGCCCAAAATTTCAACATGGGCTATCCTAACTAATTTGGGCGTCTTGAATCCAAATATATCAGTTTTATTTTCATCTGAGGTCATCTTGACCAGTTTTCGGTACTGTGAATTCTCGATCAAAAATTACCTTTTTATTTAATTAGCTAATTTGAGCATACAAATAGGCTATACTGACTAATTTGGACGTGCTGAATCCAAATTTATCAGTTTCAACTTCATTCGAGGTCATCTCGATCAGTTTTCAGGATCTGTGTGACCCCATCTCGAAAAACGTGTCAGGTGCCTAATTGACTAATTTGGGCATCCTGAGTCTAAATATATCAGTTTCGGGCCACGAAATTGTCGTCTTGACCCTTATCCCGATACAGCGTACCTCCCAACAAAATCTACATTTTGTTCTCAAATGACTAATTTTGAGCATTCTGATTCTAAATATATCAGTTTCATATCAAGAAAATGTCATTTTAACCAATTTCTTGATATTGCATATTTCCTGATCATAACAGGATTGGGTCGAATTTCGCCAAGTCATGTTAGAGCGGTTTCCACAGAAGAATGCTGCACCAGTGGTAGGCCCTCCTGAGAGTAGGACAGTATCACCACCACCAGCTATGCCCAGTTATGTGGATGTCAGAGACTTTGTTTTGAAGGCAGAGAGGCAGCAGATGATATTGAGTAATACTATATTTTCATATGCGGTCAGATTCCAAGATAGCATCGTAAGGGCGTGTCCTATAACCAACATCACAAATGATAACTTTTGTGATATATTTTGGAAGGGACTCACCCCAGACCTACGACAGAGAGTAACCCCTTATACCCTGCTACCTTACGCGAGTTTATTATCGATGTAGCCAAGGTAGAAGAGGAGATGATGATGGAGCACATGGTGCGCAAGAGGCATGAACAGTTATTACAAGAAGCAATGTTAGACCGCCTATACGGATCTAGGCCGATGGCAAACAATCATGAGGCAGGTCCGTCGAGACAACCAGAGGGAGCAGATCCAGCTGAAGGCTCAACGCCGTCTGAGGCCGGAAACAGAACGTACAATGAGGAAATGGATCCAATCGAGTTTTTGGCGATTCCAGAGCAACCTCAGCTAGGAGATTAGTTCTAAAAATACATGTGTTGTATAAATATGTATATATAACTATATATGTGTATATATGACAGTGTTAAAAGGCTATTTTGAGGAAAGCCTTCCAATTAATGTACTTTTGAAATGAAAAGAAACGACAACCATATTTTTACATATTCAATGTGTGAAATGTTGAAATTATGTGATGATCAAAACTATTTGTACTTATATTGTAAAAATATGTTTGTGGAAACCTAATGATCGATTTTTATGCAATTTTAGGAAATAGGATAAGATGGTAAATCCAAGGAATCTACGGAATATGCGAGTACGTCCAGCGTTGTCCGAAAGTGGATGAGTTGAAAGCATTAATAGAAGCTCAAATGAGAGAAAATGCTGAGTTAAGACAAAGACTCGAGCAAATGGAGCAGAGACAGGAATAGGAAGAAGACCAAGCACCACAAATGGCTGCACCAGAACCAGAAGTGCCACCAGTGGTACAAGAAGAAGTGGTACAACCCCAACCACCACCCAAGGCCAATATCAAGCCATTATATGAAAGATTCCGACGTATGAGGCCACCAGAGTTTGAGGGCTCCACAAACCCTCTAGATGCCAAGGAGTGGTTGTCTTCACTCCACACGATATTGGAGTTTATGGAGTTGAATGACTAGGAGAGGATTCTGTGTACGTCTTTTGTTCTAAAAAGGGATGCAAGGTTCTGGTGAGAGTCAGTTAAGTTGAGGAGAAACATGTACACCATGTCTTGGTTGGATTTTTTGGAGGAATTCAATCAAAAGTATTATAATCTGGCACTGTTACAACCACAACAAAGAGAGTTCACAGAGTTAAAGCAAGGGGACATGACAGTGATAGAAGTCTGTAACAAGTTTGATCAATTGTCTAGACTATGCCCATACACTGTCACCACTAAGAGGGAGAAAATCCAAAAGATGCTAGGGATGTTTTGCCCTGAGATCTCAGCGTTGGTGGACAGTGGGTTTACGCCGCCTGACACTGTATCTGATTATGTTAGTCATGCGCTAAGGGCAGAGAATTATCTGATCCGACAAAAGGAAGAGAGAGAGAAGGTCTGGGATGCGAAGAAAAAGGAAAAGTTCTTGATCAAAGCTAAACAAGCTGGACCTCAAACTGGACAAATCAGCAGGTCGAGTGCAATTGTTAAGGCTAGATAGCCAAGCACCTTTGGTCAGCAGTCCCAGGGGAAGAGAAAAGGAAACAATTCTGGGAACAGGAACCAGTAGAGGAGAACAAATAATAATGCTAGCCCTATGGTTTGAGACTGCGTGAACTGTGGGAAAAGACATTCGGGTCGATGTAGACTGGCCCCAAATGCTTGTTTTCAATGTGGGAAGGATGGTCACTTTGCCAAAAACTATGCAGAAAATAGGCAGAACATGCAAGGTTCATCTCAGTCACAAAAACATCCCTAGGCACATGCATTACGGGTTAGAGCAGAAGGGTCATCCCATTCTGAGAGGCAGGAAAGACAAGAACGCTTGCCTCGAGCAGATGCGAGAGTTATGGTCTACACAAAGGAAGAGGCAAAAGTGAGAACGTCAAATGTAGTGACAGGTCAGCTTTCTGTCGCTAATAATTTGGCGTCTGTTTTATTTGACTCTGGAGCTACGTATTCTTTCATTCCATACCAATTTGCTAATAGGACAGGATATCCTAAGGACAACATGGGTATGACATTCAGAACTGCATTACCCTTGGGGGAAGCCCTGATGTCCAATTACTGGATACCACATGTGCCAATAATTGTGGCTAATAAGGAGTTATTTGCAGAACTGATCGTGATGGAGCTTGCCGAGTATGATGCAATAGTAGGAATGGATCTCCTAGGGAAGTATCAAGCCACGATCGATTGCCAGAAGCGGATGATAAGGTTTCAACCTGACAAAGAAAAGGGATTTGAGTACGTCGATACATCATGCAGATTGAAGAAGATAATGATCAACTCAATGGGAGCAAAGAGGATGATGTCTAGCGGTTGTGCTGCATACCTAGCATGTATATTGGACGTGACGAAGGAACAAAAGCTCCAACTCGAAAACGTTCTTATTGTAAAAGAGTTCATTGATGTCTTTCCAGAAGAATTACCAGGATTACTGCCTGAACGAGAAATTGTGTTTGAGATAGAGGTGATGCCAGGAACTACACCAATCTCAAAGGCACCATACCGGATGGCACCGGTAGAGTTAAAAGAATTGCAGGAGCAGCTGAAGGAACTTCTTGACAAAGGATTCATACGCCCGAGCTATTCCCTATGTGGTGCTCCAGTGCTGTTTGTTAAGAAGAAAGATGGCTCGTTTCGAATGTGCATCGATTATCCGTAATTGAATAAGGTTACTATCAAGAATAGGTATCCACTACCTAGGATTGATGACTAGTTCGATCAACTCACAGGTGTAGAAGTATTCTCTAAGATTGATCAGCGATCAGGATATCATCAATTGAAGATCAAGGAGAGTGACATAATATGACCGCATTTCGGACCCGTTACGGTCATTACGAATTTCTGGTAATGCCGTTTGGGTTAACAAATGTGCCCGCAGCCTTTATGGACTTGATGAATCGAGTCTTTAAGGAATATCTGGATAAGTTTGTTATTGTGTTCATCGATGACATTCTTATATATTCAAAGACTCGAGAGGAGCATGGGGAGCATTTGAGGATTGTCCTGCAAATGATAAGGGAGCATCAACTCTATGCCAAATTCTCCAAATGTGAATTCTGGCTAGATAGAGTACATTTTCTTGGACACGTGGTTTCCAAGGAAGGAATTGCTGTGGACCCTACGAAGGTAGAGGCAATCAACGAATGGCCCGTACCAAAGAGCATGACGGAAATACATAGTTTCTTAGGTCTGGCCGGCTATTATAGAAGATTCGTCGAAGGATTTGTGCGACTTTCCACTCCTGTCACGACACTTACACGCAAGGAAAGGAAGTACGAATGGACTGAACAGTATGAGAAAAGCTTCCAAGAGCTGAAGAAATGACTAAAGAGCGCGCTAATACTTACACTTTCGACGGAAGGGGAGATGTTCGTGATATATAGCGACGCTTCAAAAATGGGATTAGAAGCTGTCCTGATGCAAGGCGATAAGGTAATTTCCTATGCCTCGCGTCAATTAAAGGACCATAAGAAGAATTATCCCACGCATGATTTAGAGTTCTGGCGACACTATTTAATGGAGCTCAGTGTCAGATTTATATGGACCACTAGAGTCGAAAATATTTCTTCACACAGAAAGAGCTAAATATGTGGCAAAGGAGATGGCTGGAGCTGGTAAAGGATTATGATTGCGAAATCCTCTATCACCCAGGAAAGGTCAATCGTGTTGCAGATGCGTTAAGTAGGAAATCTACTGTTCCGCAGCAATTATTGATTGGGAAACTTCCAAAGCCATTACAGCAAGAAATCAACATGCTGGAGATGGAGTTAATAACCGGAAAGCTAGCTGCACTTCAACCGGAGTCAACACTGTATAAACACATCAAAGAAGCTTAGAGACGAGATTTGAAGCTAGCAAGTTCGCAAGAAGAAGCGTCTGAAGATGGATTAATCCTACATCGGGGGAGAATTCAAGTTCCAGATAATGAAGGATTAAGAAGGTGAATTATGACCCAAGCTCATGAAACGCCTTACTCAATACATCCCGGAGTCAGCAAGATGTACCAGGATTTGAAGCTACAATTCTGGTGGAAAGGGATGAAGAAGGATATAGTGGAGTTTGTAAGTAGGTGTATGACGTGGCAAAAAGTTAAAGCTGAACATCGTCATCCAGGAGGGAAGCTAGAGCCGTTAGATATTCCTAAGTGGAAATGGAAGCATATCAAAATGAACTTTGTGATGGGACTACCAAAGACCCAAGAAGGCTATGATGCCATCTGGGTTATTGTAGATAGGCTGACAAAGATGGCAAGGTTAATTGCAGTAAATGTGACCTTCTCATTGGAAAAGTTAGTGAGCTTATATGTTAACCACATAGTCAGGCTACATGGAGTTCTAAAATCCATTGTGTCAGATCGTGATCCACGATTCACTTCAAACTTACGGACATGTGTGCAAGAAGCTATGGGAACAGAAGTAAGATTGAGCACAACATTTCATCCACAGACAGACGGGCAATCTGAGTGAACCATTCAGACTCTAGAAGACATGCTGCGTGCATGTACAATAGATTTCTCGGGGAGCTGGTATGAGAAACTTCCGTTGGTAGAATTTTCATATAACAACAGCTACCAAGCTTCGATAGGTATGGCACCTTATGAAGCTTTTTATAGAAGGACGTGTAGATCACCGGTTCACTGGTACGATCTATAAGAGAAACGACTGCATAAGACAGATTTTGTACAAGAGACAGTAGATGCAATTAGAAAAATACAGCAGTAGATAAAGATAGCCCAGAGTCGACAAAAGAGTTACGTGGAAAAGAGACAAAGATCCCTGGAGTTTAATGAAGAGGATTTCGTATTCCTAAGAGTTTCACCGATGAAAGGAATAATGCAGTTCGGGAAGAAGGGGAAATTGAGTCAAAGATATATTGGACCATACAAGATCATTGAACGCATTGGTAAAGTCACCTGTAGATTGGCATTACCTCCAGAAATTTCGGCAGTACATAATGTGTTTCACGTGTCGATGCTACGGAAGTATATATCGGATCCATCCTATGTACTGAAACATGAACCGATCCAGACTCAGGAAGACCTGACCTACGAGAATAGACCTGTTCAAATACTGGCATGCGAGGATAAAGTTTTGAGGAATAAAATAATCCCACTAGTCAAAGTGCTGTGGAGAAATCACAATATTGAAGAGGCTACATGGGAGCGTGAGGACGAAACGAAGAATTTATAGCCCCATTTGTTCTAAATTTTCGAGGACGAAAATTCTATAAGGAGGGGTGAATGTGATAACCAGGAATTTTGGATTCTCGGAGTAGGTTAAAATTGTATGTATATAACAATTTTAATGAATAAAATATGAAAAAGTTATGTTTTAATATTATTGTGAATAGTGTAAAAATGTTCTGGCAGTGTTAAAGTGTGTGAGTTCGGGGATGGAAAATCTTACCTGACATAATTAGGTGAGATGGTTCGAAATCAGAACTGAAAACCCTAGAAAATGCATTGAGATGCACGAAAATGATAGGAATTTACGATAGAAAATTCTGGTCAAACGGAAGCAAAATAAGATAAACTGATCGCACTGGAGGCACCTAGAACCCGCCTATGCGATTTCGATGAAGTTCCGTTTGGATCGGAATACAGTCAAAAATTGACCACAAATTAATTAGTGAATTAATATGAATAGTAGGATGACATCATCAAGATGATGTCATAAATCCATTTTAGTATACTTAGTTTGAAAAGTAAAAGTGAAAGGAGTTTGGCTAGGATTGTCCCAAATTTTGATCAAGAGTCATGATCTTGCCAAAAAGCCATTTGAAATCTTTTCTTTTTATTTTGGAAAAAGGCCATTCGGCCACTTGGAAAGGAAGAAGAAAAAAATTTGATTTTTACCCCAAAATCTTTACTTTTTAGTCCTTGAACAATTAGGAAATTGTTGGGAAAAAATTGTAAACAAGCCCTTAACTTTTGCCTATAAATAGGCATCAAAATTCAATCAAAAAAATGAAAAATTCAAGTCACACTCTTGCCTTTTCTTCAGCCCAAAAACCGTGAGCTTTCTTCTCCTTTAAACCAAAAATTTGTTCCAAAATTCACATCAAATTAAGCTTGCATTGCATTTCTCACATCAAGCCAACAATTAGTTAAGGTGAGCTTCTTTGAAGCATTTTTCCTTGATTTTTCCATAGAAAATCCGTGGGTTTGGAGTGTTGAAAAACAATGAAAAAAATTGTTGTTTTGTTGGTTATATGATTGGTTTGATGTTGTAGTATTTAAAGCATGAATTAGGGTTTAGAAACAAGCAAAAATTTTGCATGTTTCCCTTGAAAAACCGTGGCTTCAATGGTGTCAAAAATGCATGAGTTTTGATGTTTTAGTTTAGTAATTATGTTCATCTATTTATGCATTTAATTAAGCGTGAATTGGAATAAGGAAACAAGAAAATTTTGATGCAATTTTCTTGCTAAAACCGTGGGCATGAATATTAAGAAATGAAAATTTTTTAATGTTGAAGAGTGTTGATAAAAACCCTTGGAAAGAAAATAAAATTTTCTATTTGTTTATGCATAAAAATCCGTAGCTATGCTAGGGTTAGAATGCATGTTTTGTTAGGTTTTTGATGTTGTTTTATACATTAGAAAACCTAAGAATGATGTGACGTGTTGAAAAATTATTTTGATGTGATTAACTAGTAAATCGAGGCTAGTTTGAAAGAAAAATGTTGTGGTTTGTGTTGATTTCTGAATATTGAATCATGTGGAAAATTTTTATACAAAGTTTGGAAACTTTGTATAAAATAGGCCTTTGGTATAGTACGTGGTAGGTAAAAAGGTTCTGAGGCATACCTAACGTCGGGAAACCCTAAAATATAAGCTGAAATGTTGTCAAAATTTCTAAAATCGACCTACGGGCATTTTGGGGAACGAGGGGTGAAAATATTGGACTCGACAAGGAAACCGAGACCCCTCAGTAAATTAGGGTTAGAAATGGAAAACCAACCCAAAAGGAATAGTAAACCGACCCTAAAAGACTAAAATGCCTAAGACAGGAAAAAAAATTCATGTTAGGGATATTTTGGTAAATGAGGGAAAAATATAGGTCGGGATAGGAAACCCGAGCCTCTTGAGGACCGGGGCCCGAGGAGAGGATAAATAGTAACCAAGGGCCGGGAAAAATGAGATTAAGATTTTACAGCAATTTAAGCTGTAAAATGATACAGAAGGCTAGGGAATATTATTTTAAAATATTTGGGCTTAGAAAATTTGAAAAAAATGATAGAATGGAATAGTTACGGTCCCGAGACCTGTTAGGGGCAAAATGGTCATTTTGACCAAAAGTTTTCAAAAGACTCGGAAAGGACCCTAAAAGACCTAAAATAACTTAGATGAAATTCTAAGACTCAAAATAAAGGTTTTAGAGTTAAAAATCTAAAAATTTCGAAGAACACGGGCATGTAGAAAAAAAATACACGGTCGTGTACATAAAGAAATTTTCGACCCGAGAGGTACACGGGCTTGAACACGGGCGTGTATCAAGCAGTGTACAGTTACACAGCTAAGATAGAAAACAACATGGCAGTGTAGAGTAAACCAAAGAGGTACACGAGCTGGGAGACGGGCATGTTTCAGGCCATGTACCACAAACAAAATTTAAAAGTATTGAATTATTAAGTGAAATAAATGTATATTTAAAGTGATAATTAAAATAGGGTATTAACAGACAATATTATGTTTGTAGGAACCCAAAATAAAGACAGAACTGCAGAGGAGTTTTGGAAGTGGACACTAGCGCAGTATTGGTAAGTTCAAGGATTTACGTGTCTGCAACATGAAATACTGTGTTATTTTATTCTGTACTAGATGTACACTAGACATAAAGTCTTATAAACATTTGGGGACTAGTTAGAATAACATATCCCAGATAATAAGAATAAGTAAGACCTACGGGCAATGGAGAATAGTGACCTTAAGGTGATGATTGATATCACTTGGTCAAGACTATAAATTTGAAAGATGGTAATGAAACCACTAAGGCGTACTGGCCTTCCAACAAAGAGGTGGAGGTTTGTTTCAGATCCTACGGGGTTATCAGGGCTATGGAGGTTGATGTTCTAAGGTTGCTCCTTAAACCCTCCCGATTAGCGTGCTAAAAATCATCAATACTACCATAAACAGAGCTCTTAACTAGGAATCAAATAGAAAATAAACAATCAATAAAATGATAAAAATCATAATTGAGCATAACCGAAGTTTACGCTAGAGTAATGTAAATTCGGTTAGGATATGTGAATAGTACCCAGTTATGATAAAGAGAATAGTAACCAGTTAGGGTAACTGTTACTATTCATCGATCAAAGGTCAAAGTCACTATTCATGGTGAATAGTACTATTTATGGTGAATAGTACTATTTATAGGAAATTAAGTTTTTGGTTTTTTGAATCAATATGATTCTTACTATGTATGTTTGAACTTATTGAGCCTGTTAGCTCATTAGTTTGTTCATGTTGCAGGTAAGAAACCTGTCCCGTAGATTCCTGGATGGCGGCAGGATGCGAGCGTGTCAAGGGGATAGGGAACTCACCATGGACTTGGTCCTGCCATAAGTTTTCCGCTGAGCTTTTTGAGTTGAAGAAAATATATTTGGAAACAAAATATACAATACATATATATATGTAACATATGTTGTATATAATTTGTACTTTATTAAGACATATAAAATTTAGTATATGGCATGGCTTTCTTACTTAGTTTTCTTAAGACGAAGTATGCATTAAAGAAAAAAAAAATATGGTCGAAATATTAGGCCCTGATAATTAAATGTTGTGAGAAAAAGAGTTTAAAACTGGCAACCCGGATTCGGCACACGAGTTAGTTTGATCGGCCGTAGAGTCGATTCATGACAGTTGCAGGTGGTCTGAATCAGGGGGAGCCACAGGTTGGTATCAGAGCGGTTGCCAATATCCCTATTGACATGAAGCACGATCTGCTAATCAATTAAAGTAAGTTAGCTTTCCTTAAGTTAGTTAACTTTACATTTATTCGAAATTATATATATTTTGTAGGACTTAAGATGACTAGACCACCGTATGTGAGACTTCATCCATACTGACCTAGAGGATCGATCCGGGTATGGACTAGACCTGTGATCAGACCGTCCGTGATGCGACGAGCGATGCAGCGACCACCTGTGCCTGAGCCACTAGCGCCGAGGATTATAGCACAGGCACCAGTACAAGCACCACCTCCACGACTGGTAGTGAACCCCCCCTGTAGCAGTAGACATTCCAGTGGTGGGAGATCGGGCTTGTATAGGAGCTAGAGTGTCAGTACGAGCTGTACATGCGTTTAGAGGTAATCATCTACCAGCATTCAAGGGAGGTCGGCAGGGGATCTCTATGAGAGATTGGCTACATGACATTGAGGTCATCATGCGCCAGTGCGACATAGATCAGGATTGCTGGGTTCTGATAGCCATTGGCACATTCTGTGAGGATGCACAGTTATATTGGGAGTATTGTGATTAGGAGATGCTGTTAGCAATGGATTGGGCCGAATTTCGCCAAGTCATGCTAGAGCGGTTTCCACAGAAGAATGCGGCCCCAATAGTAGGCCCTCCTGAGAAGGACAGTATTACCACCACCGTTTATGCCCAGTTATGTGGATGTCAGAGACTTTGTTTTGAAGGCAGAGAGGCAGCAGATGATGTTGAGCAATACTGTATTTTTGTATGCAGTCAGATTCCATGATAGCATCGTAAGGGCGTGTCCTTTAACTAACATCACAAATGATAATTTCTATGATATATTTTGGAAGGGACTCACCCTAGACCTACGACAGAGAGTAACCCCTTTATACCCTGCTACTTTACACAAGTTTATTATCGATGTAGCTAAAGTAGAGGAGGAGATGATGATGGAGCGTATGGTACGCAAAAGGCGTGAACAGTTGCTATAAGAAGCAATGTTAGACTGCCTATACGGATCTAGGCTGATGGCAAACAATCATGAGGCAAGTCCATCGAGACAACCAGAGGGAGCAGATCCAGCTGAAGGCTCAACGTCATCTGAGGCCGAAAACAGAACGGACAATGAGGAAATAGATCCAATCGAGCTTTTGGCGATTCCAGAGCAACCTCAGCTACGAGATTAGTTGTAGAAATACATGTGCTGTATAAATATGCATATATAACTGTATATGTGTATATATGACAGTGTTGAAAGGCTATTTTGAGGAAAGCCTTCGAATTAATGTACTTTTGAAACAAAAGGAAATGACAACCATATTTTGACATATTTAATGTGTGAAATGTTGAAATTATGTGATGATCAAAACTATTTGTACTTATATTGTAAAAATATGTTTTTGAAAACCTAATGATCAATTTTTATGCAATTTTAGGAAATAGGATAAGATGGTGAATCCAAGGAATCTGCGGAATATACGAGGACATCCAGTGTTGTCAGAAAGAGTGGACGAGCTGAAAGCATTAATAGAAGCTCAAATGAGAGAAAATGCCGAGTTAAGACAAAGACTCGAGCAAATGGAGCAGAGACAGGAATAGGAAGAAGACCAAGCACCACAAATGGCTGCACCAGAACCAGAAGTGCCGCCAGTGGTACAAGAAGAAGTGGTACAACCCCAGCCACCACCCAAGGCCAATATCGAGCCATTATATGAAAGAATTCGACGTATGAGGCCACCAGAGTTTGAGGGCTCCACAAACCCTCTATATGCCGAGGAGTGGTTGTCTTCACTCCATATGATATTGGAGTTTATAGAGTTGAATGACCAGGAGAGGATTCTGTGTGCGTCTTTTGTTCTAAAAAGGGACGCAAGGTTCTGGTGGGAGTCAGTTAAGTTGAGGAGAAACATGTACACCATGTCTTGGTTGGATTTTTTGGAGGAATTCAATCAAAAGTATTATAATCTGGCACTGTTACGACCATAACAAAGAGAGTTCACAGAGTTAAAGCAAGGGGACATGATAGTGATAGAAGTCTGTAACAAGTTTGATCAGTTGTCTAGACTATGCCCATACACTGTCACCACTAAGAGGGAGAAAATCCAGAAGATGCTAGGGATGTTTTGCCCTGAGATCTCAATGTTGGTGGACAGTGGGTTGACGTCGCTTGACACTGTATTTGATTATGTTAGTCATGCACTAAGGGCAGGGTATTATCTGATCTGACAAAAGAAAGAGAGAGAGAAGGTCTGGGATGCGAAGAAGAAGGAAAAGATCTTGACCAAAGCTATACAAGCTAGACCTCAAACTGGACAAAGCAGCAGGTCGAGTGCAATTGTTAAGGCTAGACAACTAAGCACCTCTGGTCGGCAGTCCCAGGGGAAGAGAAAAGGAAACAATTTCGGGAACAAGAGCCAGCAGAGGAAGACAAATAATAATGCTAGCCCTATGGTTCGAGACTGTGTAAACTGTGGGAAAAGACACTCGGGTCGATGTAGACTGGCCCCAAATGCCTGTTTTCAATGTGGGAAGGACGGTCACTTTGCCAAAAACTGTGCAAAAAATAGGCAGAACGTACAAGGTTCATCTCAGTCACAACAACGTCCCCAGGCACATGCATTATGGGTCAAAGCTGAAGGGTCATCACATTTTGAGAGGCAGGAAAGACAAGAACGCTTGCCTCGAGCAGATGCGAGAGTTATGGTCTACACAAAGGAAGAGGCAGAAGCCGGAACGTCAAATGTAGTGACAAGTCAGCTTTCTGTCGCTAATAATTTGGCCTCTATTTTATGTGACTCTGGAGCTACGCATTCTTTCATTTCATACCAATTTGCTAATAGGAAAGGATATCCTAAGGACAACATGGGTATGACATTTAGAACTGCATTACCCTCGGGGGAAGTCCTGATGTCCAATTACTGGATACCACATGTGCCAATAATTATGGCAAATAGGGAGTTATTTGCAGAACTGATCATGATGGAGCTTGCCGACTATGATGCAATACTAGGAATGGATCTCCTAGGGAAGTATCAAGCCATGATCAATTGCCGGAAGCGGATGATAAGGTTTCAACCCGACCAAGAAGAGGGATTTGAGTATGTCGATATGTCACGCAGATTGAAGAAGATAATGATCAACTCAATGGAAGCAAAGAGGATGATGTCTAGCGGTTGTGCTGCATACCTAGCATGTGTATTGGATGTGATGGAGGAACAAAAGCTCCAACTCGAAGATGTTCCTATTGTAAAGGAGTTCATTGATGTCTTTCCAGAAGAATTACCAGGATTGCTGCCTGAACGAGAAATTTTGTTTGAGATCGAGCTGATGCCAGGAACTACACCAATCTCAAAGGCACCATACCGGATGGCACCGGCAGAGTTAAAAGAATTACAAGAGTAGCTGAAGGAACTTCTTGACAAAGGATTCATACACCCGAGCTATTCCCCATGGGGTGCTCCAGTGCTATTTGTTAAGAAGAAAGATGGCTCGTTTCGAATGTGCATCGATTATCGGTAATTGAACAAGGTTACTATCAAGAATAGGTATCCGCTACCTAGGATTGATGACCTGTTCGATCAACTCATAGGTGCAGTAGTATTCTCTAAGATTGATCAGCGGTCAGGATATCATCAACTGAAGATCAAGGAGAGTGACATCCACAAGACCGCATTTCAGACCCGTTATGGTCATTACGAATTTGTGGTAATGCCGTTTGGGTTAACAAATACGCCAGCAGCACTTATGGACCTGATAAATCGAGTATTTAAGGAATATCTGGATAAGTTTGTTATTATGTTCATCGATGACATTCTTATATATTCAAAGACTTGAGAAGAGCATGAGGAGCATTTGAGGATTGTCCTGCAAATGATAAGGGAGCATCAACTCTATGCTAAATTCTCCAAATGTGAATTCTGGCTGGATAGAGTACATTTTCTTGGACACGTGGTTTCCAAGGAAGGAATTGCTGTGGACCCTGCGAAGGTAGAGGCAATCAACGAATGGCCCGTACCAAAGAGCATGATGGAAATACATAGTTTCTTAGGTCTAGCCAGCTATTATAGAAGATTCATCGAAGGATTTGTGCAACTTTCCACTCCTGTCACGACACTTACACGTAAGGAAAGGAAGTACGAATGGACTGAACAGTATGAGAAAAGCTTCCAAGAGCTGAAGAAATGACTAAAGAGCGCGCTAATACTTACACTTCCGACGGAAGGGGAGATGTTCGTGATATACAGCGACGCTTCAAAAATGGGATTAGGAGCCGTCCTGATGCAAGGTGATAAGGTAATTTCCTATGCCTCGCGTTAATTAAAAGACCATGAGAACAATTATCCACATGATTTGGAGCTTGCCGCAGTAGTGTTCGCGTTGAAGATCTGGCGACACTATTTAATGGAGCTCAGTGTCAGATTATATGGACCACTAGAGTCTGAAATATTTCTTCACACAGAAAGAGCTAAATATGCGACAAAGGAGATGGCTGGAGCTGGTCAAGGATTATGATTACGAAATCCTCTATCACCCAGGAAAGGCCAATCGCGTTGCAGATGCGTTAAGTAGGAAATCTACTGTTCCGCAGCAATTGTTAATTGGGAAACTTCCAAAGCCATTACATCAAGAAATCAACATGCTGGAGATGGAGTTAATAACCGGAAAGCTAGCTGCACTTCAACTGGAGTCAACACTGTATAAAGACATCAAAGAAGCTCAAAGACAAGATTTGAAGCTAACAAGTTCGCAAGAAGAAGCGTCTGAAGATGGATTAATCCTACATCAGGGGAGAATTCAAATTCCAGATAATAAAGGATTAAGAAGGTGAATTATGGCCGAAGCTCATGAAACGCCTTACTCAGTACATCCCGGAGTCAGCAAGATGTACCAGGATTTGAAGTTACAATTCTGGTGGAAAGGGATGAAGAAGGATATAGCAGAGTTTGTAAGTAGGTGTATGACATGCCAAAAAGTTAAAGCTGAACATCGTCATCCAGGAGGGAAGCTAGAGCTGTTAGAGATCCCTGAGTGGAAATGGAAGCATATCACAATGGACTTTGTGATGGGACTACCAAAGACCCGAGAAGGCTATGATTCCATCTGGGTTATTGTAGATAGGCTGACAAAGACGACAAGTTTCATTATAGTAAAGATGACCTTCTCGTTGGAAAAGTTAGCGAGCTTGTATGTTAACCACATAGTCAGGCTACATGGAGTTCCGAAATCCATTGTGTTAGATCGTGATCCACGATTCACTTCAAACTTCTGGACATGTGTACAAGAAGCTATGGGAACAGAAGTATGACTGAGCACAACATTTCATCCGCAGAAAGATGGGCAATCTGAGCGAACCATTCAGACTCTAGAAGACATGCTGCGTGCGTGTACAATAGATTTCAAGGGGAGTTGGAATGAGAAACTTCTGTTGGTAGAATTTTCATATAACAACAGCTACCGAGCTTTGATAGGTATGGCACCTTATGAAGCTTTGTATAGAAGGATGTGTAGATCACCGGTTCATTGGTATGATCTATAAGAGAAATGACTGCATAAGACAGATTTTGTACAAGAAACAGTAGATGCAGTTACAAAAATACAGCAGCAGATGAAGATAGCCCAGAACTGACAAAAGAGTTACGTGGACAAGAGACAAAGATCCCTGGAGTTTAATGAAGAGGATTTCGTATTCCTAAGAGTTTCACCGATGAAAGAAATAATGCAGTTCGGGAAGAAGGGGAAATTAAGTCCAAGATATATTGGACCATACGAGATCATCGAACGCATTGGTAAAGTCGCCTATAGATTGGCATTACCTCCAGAAATGTCGGCAGTACATAATGTGTTTCACGTGTCGATGCTACGGAAGTATATATCGGATCCATCCCATGTAATGAAACATGACCCGATCCAGATTCGGGAAGACCTGACCTACGAGGAGAGACCTGTTCAAATGCTGGCATGCGAGGATAAAGTTTTGAGGAATAAAATAACCCCACAAGTCAAAGTGCTATGGAGAAATCACAACATTGAAGAGGCTACATGGGAGTGTGAGGACGAAACGAAGAATTTATACCCCCATTAGTAATTATGTTCATCTATTTATGCATTGAATTAAGCATGAATTGGAACAAGGAAACAAGAAAATTTTGATGTAATTTTCTTGCTAAAACCGTGGGCATGAACATTAAGAAATGAAAAATTTTTAATGTTGAAGAGTGTTGATAAAAACCGTAGGAAAGAAAATAAAATTTTCTATGTGTTTATGCATAAAAATCCGTGGCTATGCTAGGGTTAGAATGCATGTTTTGTTAGGTTTTTGATGTTGTTTTATACATTAGAAAACCTAAGAATGATGTGATGTGATGTGATGAAAAATTATTTTGATGTGATTAACTAGTAAACTGAGGCTAGTTTGAAAGAAAAATGTTGTGGTTTGTGTTGGTTTCTGAATATTAAATCATGTAGAAAATTTTTATATAAAGTTTGGAAACTTTGTATAAAATAGGCCTCTGGTATAGTACATGGCAAGTACAAAGGTTCTGAGCGTACCTAATGCCGGGAAACCTTAAAATATAAGCTGAAATGCTGCCGAAATTTCTAAAATCGGCCTAAGGGCATTTCGGGGAATGAGGGGTGAAAATATTGGACTCAGGAAGGAAACTGAGACCCCTCGGTGAATTAGGATTAGAAATGGAAAACCAATCCAAAAGGAATAGTAAACCGACCCTAAAAGACTAAAATGCTTAAGACAGGAAAAAACTTCATGTTAGGGGTATTTTGGAAAACGAGGGAAAAATATAGGTCGGGATAGGAAACCAAGCCTCTTGAGGACCGGGGGCTAGGGATAGGATAAGTAATGTTTAATGAATAGTGAAGGGTCATTTGAGGCTCCGAAACGCTCAAAAAATGAAAAAACGATCATAGGTGACGGATGAATAGTAATCGAGTGCCGGGAAAAATGAGGCTGAGATTTTGCTGCAATTTAAGATGTAAAATGATACAGAAGCCTAGGGAATATTATTTTAAAATATTTGGGCTTAGAAAATTTGAAAAAAATGATAGAGCGGAATAGTTACGGTCCCGAGACCCGTTAGGGGCAAAATGGTCATTTTGACCAAAAATTTCTGAAAGGCTCGGAAAGGACCCTAAAAAATGTAGAATAACTTAGATAAAATTCTAAGACTCAAAATAAATGTTTTAGAGTTAAAAATCTAAAAATTTCTAAGAACACGGGCGTGTAGAAAAAAATACACGGTCGTGTACATAAAGAATTTTTCAACCCGAGAGGTACACGAGCTTGAACACGGGCGTGTATCAAGCCGTGTACAGTTACACGGCTAAGATAGAAAATAACATGGCCATGTAGAGTAAACCTGAGAGGTACACGGGCGTGTTTTAGGCCGTGTACCACAAACAAAATTTAAAAGTATTGAATTATTAAGTGAAATAAATGTATATTTAAAGTGATAATTAAAATAGAATATTAACAGACAATATTATGTCTGTAGGAACCCAAAATAGAGATAGAACTACGGAAGAGTTTCGGAAGTGGACACTAGCGCAGTGTTAGTAAGTTCAAGCATTTACGTGTCTGCAACAAGAAATACTGTGTTTTTTTATTCTGTACTAGATGTACACTAGACATAAAGTCTTATAAACATTTGGGGACTAGTTAGAATAACATATCCCAGATAATAAGAATAAGTAAGACCTAACGGCAATGGAGGATAGTGACCTTAAGGTGATGATTGGTATCCCTTAGTCAAGACTATAAATTTGAAAGATGGTAATGAAACCATTAAGGCGTACCGCCCCTCCAACATTGTGGTGGAGGTTTGTTTCAGATCCTATGGGGTTATCAGGGCTGTGGAGGTCGATATTCTAAGGTCGCTCCTTAGACCCTCCCAGTCAGCGCGCTAATTATCTTCGGTACTGCCATGAACAGAGCTCTAAACTAGAAATCAAATAGAAAATAAACAATCAATAAAATGATAAAAATCATAATTGAGCATAACTGAAATTTACGCTAGAGTAATGTAAATTCGGTTAGAATATGTGAATAGTACCCAGTTATGATAAAGAAAATAGTATTCATGGTGAATAGTACCCAGTTAGTCATCAGTCAAAGGTCAAAGTCACTATTCATGGTGAATAGTATTATTTATGGTGAATAGTATTATTTATAGGAAATTAAGTTTTTAGTGTTTTTGAATCAATATGATTCTTACTATGTATGTTTGAACTTATTGAGCCTGTTAGCTCATCAGTTTGTTCATGTTGCAGGTAAGAAACCTGTCTAGTAGATTCCTGGATGGCGGCAGGATGCGAGCGTGTCAAGGGGATAGGAAACTCACCATGGACTTGGTCCTGCCATAAGTTTTCCGCTGAGCTTTTTGAGTTGAAGAAAATATATTTGGAAACAAAATATACAATACATATATATGTACTATATATTGTATATTATTTTGTACTTTATTAAGACATATAAAAGTTAGTATATGGCATGGCTTTCTTACTTAGTTTTCTTAAGAGGAAGTATGTATTAAAGAAAAAAAAATATGGGCGAAATTTTAGGCCCTGATAATTAAATGTTGTGCGAAAAAGAGTTTAAAACTGGCGACCCAGATTCGGCACACGAGCTGTTTTCGTCGGTCGTAGAGTCGATTCATCCAAATCATCCATCAATACATATTCATTCATCCATGGCATATCACAAAAAAATAATTGATGGAAAACTAACCAAGCCATGGTCTAATCCTAGAACAAGGAAAATAAAGATTACAAAATTCCATACAAAGCATTCTTTTGGTCTTGAATTTTTTTCTGTCTTCTTGTATCCATCTTCATGTAGCCTCTCCATTTATTTCTTGTCCCAAGAATCATTTAAAATTCAAATTTCAAAAAAATATAAATTTCAAATTCAAATTTCAAATTTGAATTTCAAATTTAAATTTCATATTTTGAAATTTTAAACAATTCAAATTTCATGTGCAATAATATGTAATTTCAAAAATTTTTAAATTTTCAATTACATATTTTTAAACATGATTTAAAATTAAATCTCAAATTCAAAAATTGAAATTTTTGGTTTTTTAACTCGTCGAACCCTAGGCTCGGAGGCCCGCAGCCACCGTGGGTAGCCCCACCCACCAGGGGGTTGGCAGCCCACGCCCGGGCTAGGTGCAGCCCTGCCCGGCTGCACCCTCTGGGGGTTTGCAACAGCCCACTAGGCTGCAGGCAATGCCTGCAGCCAAGGGCTGTACACCCGGGTGGGTGCAGCAATCTGCCAGGCTGTAGGCAACACTTGTAGTCATGGGCTGCACACCCGGGTGGCCACAATAGCCCTTTGGGGGCCACGACCACCCTTGGCTGCAGGCAGAGCCTGCGGCCGTGGGTGGTCCAGTCTTGGACAGTGGCTACCGCAGCCCCATCCTACCCAAAGGTAGGGGTTGCAACCCCACCAAGGCCGGTGGCCCAGTCCCATGGGGGTGGTCTTCGATTTTCATGTCATATTCCAATTTATCCATTAGGATCTCCAAAAATTAATTTGAATCCTAATTGAATTGAAATTTTTCACACAAATAAAATTTCAATTTTGAAATTAAATTTAATTTTTTGGAAAAATAAATTATGGTCTTTAAACTTTAATCTCCTCCAAAAATAATTACATAAAATCTCCTAAACTGTTTCCGGTGTACAAAATTCTAATCAAAAAAATTCTAAGAGACTAAAAAATTAAAATCCATGAGAAAATTACGGTGATTATAAACCGCTCCCATGGTTACATAAAAATTCCTAGATACAATTTTTCTAAATTCTAAGGAACTATAACCGGCATAAAACAAGCATGTTTATAAAAATTCAAAAATTAAAATAACCACATACTACAAACATAATACAAGATAACAACATAAAGGAATCCTAGAATGCCATTCTCTAAATAGCAAACCCATACATAAATAAAAAGACTAACTAATTGTCTAATTTATGTACATGGCATAATAATGAGATGGCTCTGATATCAATTGTAGGAAAAAATCGGTAAAAATGCATCAGAACGGCACAACAGAATTACAAAAATTTTTCAAGATCGTTAAATATCTCGTGATGCCATATACAATAAACTAACAATAATAAAACTCATACCTCTAGAGGACACCACCTGCAGGAGGAGAATGACCTGAGGGAACGCCAGGAAATTAGGCCTTTGGTATAGTACGTGATAAATTAGAATAAGTTAGATGGTTTCGAGGCATTTCCTAAACGCCGGGAACCCAAAAATTAAGCGGAAATGCTGCTGAAATTTCTAAAATGGCACAAAGGGGTATTTTAGGAAACGAGGGGTAAAAATATGATCGGAGTGGAAACCTGAGCCCCCTCTCCGTGACCTAGGCCCGAGAAAGAAGGATGGACATTGTGAGGATTAGTAAACCGCCCATTCAAAATCTCAAAATGCAAGGAAACGCCCCTTATGTTAGAATAGTACCACTCGAGGGACGGGTGCAAGATAAGTATAAAATTTGAGGCTGTTAAATCGATAAAGGAACCCTGATAGGTTAAACAGTCAATATGCGAGGTATTCGGTCAGTTGACTGGCAGGTTAAACAGTCAAGGACCGAGTTTGAATAGGATAATGAGAGATAGTAATTAATTTGTCAAGCAGACAAATTAATTAAGCACGATTAGAAATTTAATATCAAATTCCCAACGTAGAGTAGTTGGGTACCGACAGGCATCGGTACCACACAACAATAGATTTATTAGTCACTGACGATAGAGTGACCTAAGAGCAATGTTAATTAATTTAGTAGGTAAATAAATTAATTAACCATGATTAGAAAATCAAACTCTCAAGAGAAGGGCAATTAGTACCGATAATGATCGATATCACCTAACGATAGAGTTTTTTATTAGTCACTAATGACCACAATGACCTAAGAGCAAATGTTAACGAAATGCGTTATGATTACAGAGAGGTACCTGTATTGTGACGAAGGCGATAGTATAAACTATTCACTGACAAGTAAGTACAACTCCACCTAAAGCATGAATAAAACGAGTTTTAAATGATAATTTTACAGTATGTTAAGTATGCAAACCATGCACAGGTTGTTACACAACATGCATAAGAGCATATAGTTTCACAATTGCGTAGATTGATGAAAGAACAAGTTAGAGGCTATAAATCCTTATCGCGTAAGATTAAGGACAGCCTAGAAGAGCATATGGCTAGAAAAGATAAACAAGATGGAAATTTGTAAGCTTGTCATACCGGCCTTTTTAGTTGAAGAGGTTTTCAAGTTAAAGTAATTTAAAGCAGAAAGTTGAGCATCCATTGATGGCTCTCTGGCTTTTTGACCACAAGCATTACCGATGGTCTGCGTGCACACGGTACTGACACATGGATCCTCAGTAGAGTAAAGAAAAGATAATAAATAATGAAGCATAATATGAGCATAATCGGATCATGTATCGTTACGATATGCCTTAGCTGCAGTTCAGCATGCTTCTAGTTACAGTAGATATGCATTCAGTATACGATATATTCTGTTATGCATAAAATATGTGATGTCTTGCATTCAGTGATATGCTATGTTCTGATATATGAATGTTTCAGTGGTATATGTTAATATATGACATGCTTATATGATTTTAAGTATGTACTATGTTTTAAACATGTTTTGCGGTTAACATGTTGTACTTACTAGGCATAAAGCTTACAGTGTGTGTTCATGCTGTAGGTAAGCATCCTATGGCTTAAACACCAATGGGAGATGACGCCAGCGGAGGCGGATGTGAGGGCGAGGTTATGGATACACCATGAGTATTCTTCCATACAGTTTCAGTAATCAGTATTTTTAAATAGTAACCAGTAAATAGTATCTTTGAATAGTAATGATTAAATAGTATTTTTGAATAGTAATAGTTAAATAGTATTTTTGAATAGTAACAGTTAAATGGTATATTTAGAATAGTATTTATTTAAACAGTCAGTATAAGTACGTATGTATAATTGAAATCCCTATGTTTTCACATTCTGTATTTTAATAGTATACGTACGTAAATAATAAATACGTACACAATAAAAAAAATCTCCTAAAATTATGGTGTTGAGTTAAGTAAGTTTAAGTATCAGTTTTAAAGAAAAAGATCCAGTAGTAGTTTTTAGTGATAGTTTGGGCCACTAAGGGCACGGGACATCACAATTGGTATCAGAGCAGTATCCTACCATGCTACCTTATATCACCACATACCTGCCTTATCTGTCTAAGTAAGTCAGTTTTATTTTTAGTCAGTAAATGTTTATTTATTGAACATAACATTTTATAGTAATGAGATGACGAAATCTATGATGGTGAGAATAAGATAAAGAGATGTTGAGATCATTATACAAAAAATCACAACCGTGCAGTGCTAAAGAACTGCTCAGAGTAAGAACATGGATTGCTACCCGAGTTGTACCGATCTTCAAGGCCAGTTGTCCACTAAGTTTTAAGTGACAAATAGTACTCCTACACTCCATGAGAATGTCAAGACTGGTTTCACACTATTAAAATGATTCCCCGATTATACGCCATTGATCAGGATAACTGAGTCCTGTTGGCTGTTGAGATCTCTTAAGAAGATACTTTCATGTGTATCGGGATTCTTGTGACCAGGATGAGCTCTCAATTGGGTCGAGTTTCACTATACCACGATCGAGTAAATCTCTGAGAGGAGTTCAGCATCAGCCCCAGTTTTTCTTTATGGGCAAGCGGGAAAGTGAAAGCGCCTAAGTTCCCTAGAGTTGCGGATATGCGAGAATTTGTTTATCAGACTGAAAGACTGCAACCGATGTCAGGTGACACAGTTCTAACATATGCTGTGCACTACGAGGAACTGATATGGACTTCTACAATACATGTTGAGGAAGGCTTATGACGAAACCAAAGTTGAGGAAAAAGTGGATTAAGGCAGGAGAAGACCAAAAGAGAGAAAGAGAAATTGCTAAATAGAATTAGAAGAGTGATCAAGCAGAAAGAGTAGCAAATCTTATCCAGGAGATAGTGGACACCGAGAGAGAAGTACTCAACCTCGGGAACACTGCACAAGCCCAAGGCATTGCGGTAGCCACCATTATGGAGTGTGACCTGGTAGACCCAGCACCCCAATTGACCGACGAAGAGTTCATGGTCAAGTACCAGCCAGAAGCACTCGAGGGCAATAGGGAACTGATGGAAGACCCCGAACCAGCCCCTCTATCTCCCGAACACCCCATGGAAGAGGATGATGACGAGGCTCTTCCTGACGCCATCTCAACGATGAGGGAAAGGAGATCCCGACCACTTTAATAATGACGAATGGATAGAACAAGAGCCTGAACCCCAAGTCATCATAGCTAGCGATGACGAAGCCAGTTTCGTCTAGGGAGACGAAGAGGAGGACTCAAAGGAGTTCCCTCTCAGAGATAGTAACGATGAGGAAATGTCTGATACTGAATCAGGATTGTCCTTCCAGTAGTAGTGACCCTTTCCATGGGAATTTTGATTATGTAAATGTATAAAGGGAAGCAGTAGCTTTTCCCATCAGACTTAGCTTAATGTACCCTATTATGATTGTATATGGGGAATTGTGTGTCACTCCCACTAGACTAGAGTCTTGAATATATTTTGTGAAAATATTATGAAAAGTAGTATAGTTTTGCCCAAGGTCCTAGATATGATTTTTCCACATATGACAGCAGTGTGACAGAAAGTGCAAGATGAGTCTTGGCACTCAGGTGATATTTCAATACGATGAGGCAAATTGTATTGAACATCACAGTATAAGAAAGAGGAAGATATAATATGTTTATATATATCCATGATAGTCGAGTAAGAAAGAAAATAATATGTGATGATTTCCAAGTATGGAAACAAAAGACTCATAATTTTCTTCCCTACTGTATGATAGGGTCACATAGGAAAACATAACAATAACGAGAGCTCAGTCAAACCCAACATCCTGAGAGGATAAATTGATGACACAGCTCGTAGCTATGTGAGAGATGAAGAAGAACCAGCAACGGGAACTAAACTAGCTTAGGGAACGGCTGGGCTAGTAACCCCACGCACCACAGACAGTAAAGGTGCCAGCCTAGGAGGCTCCAATAGCCCCAGAAACTCCGAGAGAGCAAGCAGCTCCTCCAGCCTAGGTGGCATTAGCACCCTTAGCAACGGTTGCTCTCGCAACAGTAATTGTTTTTCTGCCAACCCCTAGGGAAGGTGACTTGTGTGAGAGATTCCGGCACATGAAAGCGTTAGAACTCAGAAGAACCACTAACCCTATAGAGGTTGGTGATTGGCTAACAAATATCCACGTAATCTTAGATTTTATAGGGCTAATAGATAGAGAGAAAATGATGTGCGTATCCTTCACCCTAATGAGGTGCGTCAGTGGTGGAAGATGGAAATCATTAGGAGGAACATTAGCGAGATGAGCTGGAACGACTTCATTAAGGAATTCAAGGAGATGTACGTCAACGAGAAAGCACAAGCAACGCAGCAAGACGTGTTCAACAACCTGCGCCAAGGTAGCATGACTATCATGAAGGTAGTCAAGAAGTTAAATCAGATGGCTCAACTTTATCCAGATTTGGTACCGACTAAAAAGGGAGAAAGTCAGATGAATGTTAAAGATATTCAGAACAGACATTGTAGTTCAGGTCTGTAGTGAAAGCCATGGACCAGCGACAATAGTAGAATATGTCAGTAGGGTTTTTCGAGCTGAGTACTGGTTAGCTTAGGATAAGGAGCGAAAGGCTTAGAATTTTAAGGCATGAAAGGAGGAGAAAATGCAAGCTAAGTAGGCTCAGGGGAAGCAGAACCCCGAGTCACAGCACAGAGGGCAGAACATGGGGACCAGCCAGAATAGCAGGCATTCCCATAACAACAAGAAGAGAAAAGGGGAATTAGGGCAACCAAGATTCACAAAAAAATTTCCCCCAGAAGAGAAACGACCCAGGGAGGAAACAACAACCAATACCTGACGTGCTCGAAATGCGGAAAGAGGCACCCAGGAGAATGCAAGCAGGGAGAAAGTGGCTATTTTATCTGTGGCAAGGAAGGTCACTATGCCAAAAAACTACCACTCCAACCCACTGAACCGACAAAATCAACCCCGTATTGGGAATAATCAACTTCACGCCGTTCAGACCAGGATCGAAGGCCCTTCGATCATATAAGGCAGAAT
This sequence comes from Antiaris toxicaria, assembly GCA_035233585.1. Lineage (NCBI taxonomy): Eukaryota > Viridiplantae > Streptophyta > Magnoliopsida > Rosales > Moraceae > Antiaris > Antiaris toxicaria. The sequence continues at coordinate 55,342,677 of CP141153.1, forward strand.
GAAAACTCCAGACAACTAAGGGAGAATCTATGCTTACACGAGAAGTGACGCTGAAGTTGGAACTTCTACAGTGGTGATGGCCCAACTTTCTATCGCCAACTTTGATGTGCTAGTTTTATTTGATTTTGGAGCCATGTTTCGCTAGAAAGCTAGATAGGAGCTTAGATACGACGAAATAGACTTTTAGAATATCACTTCCTTCAGGGGAAGTTTTATTGTCTAATTACTGGGTACGTCAGGTGCCAGTAATTATCTACAGGCAATAATTGAGCATTAACCTGATTGTCATCAACATGTATAACTATGATGTAATTATAGGGATGGACTTCCTCACAAAATACAACACCGTCATAGACTATCAAAGGCGGGAGGTTACTTTCAAACCAATCGGATACGAAAAGTTCATCTACGAGGGTTTATCACCAGAGCAACCAAAGATGATGATCTCAGCAGTGAAGCCTCGCAAGATGCTATCCAGTGGATGCATGAGCTTCCTAGCATACGTAGTAGATAAGACTCAAGGAATAGAGATAAGACCCAAGAACGGGTCGATAGTTAGGGAATTTGTTGAGGTATTTCCAGAAGGTCTTTTAGGACTCTTGCCAGAGTGCGAGATCTCGATCGAGATTGAACGTTTACCAGAATCAACCCCCATCTTTAAGGCCCATACAGAATGGGCCCTATAGAGCTAAAGGAGCTCTAAGCCCAACTGAAGGACTAAATAGACAAAGGATTCATTCGACAGAGCTATTGACCCTAGGGAGCATCCGTACCATTCGTGAAGAAGAAAGATGCAACACTAAGAATGTGCATCGACTACAGAGAGTTGAACAGGATTACGATTAAGAACAAGTATCCGTTGCCGTGGGTTAACGATCTATTTGATCAACTCCAAGATGCTGTTGTGTTCTCGAAGATCGATCTGCATTCAGGGTACCATCAACTACAAATCAGGGATGAAGATGTACCCAAAACAGCCTTTTGAACGCGGTACAGACATTTTGAGTTTCTGGTCATGTCATTCGGATTAACAAACGTGCCAGCAACCTTCATAGACCTGATGAACTGCATGTTTAAGGACTATTTGGATAAGTTTGTCATTTTGTTCATCAATGACATACTTATATACTCTAAGATGAAGAAAGTGCATGAAGAGCACTTAAGGACCGTCTTGTGCATGTAACAGGACCATCAGCTATATGCCAAGTTCTCGAAGTACGAGTTTTGGCTAAAGAAGGTCCATTTCCTAGGCCATGTAGTCTCTAAAGAGGGAGTGTCTGTCGACCTGACGAAAAATTGACGCAGTTAACGCGTGGCCAGCTTTGAAAAACATGACGGAGTTCCGCAGCTTCCTTGGCTTAGTGGGATACCACTGACGTTTTGTCGTGAGTTTTTCAAAGTTAGCTGCACCATTCACAGCTCTCACCAAGAAGGGAAAAAGGTATGAGAGGAGTGACAAGTGTGAGAAAAGCTTTCAAGAGTTGAAACGAAGACTCACAAGTGCTCCAATACTGACCATTCCAGATGCTAGTCAGGGAAGCCTTATGATTTGTAGCGACGCATCTAAAACTGGGTTGGGAGCTATGTTGATGTAGAATGGTAGAGTAGTCACGTATGCTTCACGACAACTTAAAGACCCTGAGAAGAGCTACCTAATGCGCGATCTGGAACTAGCAGCGATAGTTTTTGCATTAAAAGCATGGAGGCACTACCTATACAGAGTTAAGTGCGAGATTTACACCAACCACTAGAGCCTGAAGTATATCTTCATGTAGAAAGAACTCAACATGAGACAGCGTAGATGGCTAGAGTTGGTAAAGGATTACGATTGTGAGGTCCTATACCATCCGGGAAAAGCCAATAAAGTAATCGAAGTGCAAAGTCGGAAGCATTTTACTATGCTTATGGTTATCAGTGCCTTGTTGGGAACGCTACAAGGGGAGCTATGCAGCAGTGAGATCAAGATTTTGACAGGGAGGTTGTCTGACATGACCCTCCAATTGACACTCCAAGAAGAGATCAAGATTGGTCAAGGCTTTGATTTGTCCCTGAACAAGCTCAAAAAGGAGGCTACAGAGGACCAAAGTTCAGAGTTTAGAGTTGCTAAGGACAGCATACTCAATTACAAGGATAGAGTATGTGTTTCGAATGATGAGGAACTCACGAAGCGAATCCTTTCAGAAGCTCACAAAACGCCATACTTTGTACATCCAGGGGTGAATAAGATGTACAAGGACTTAAAAGATAGCTCTTAGTGGCCTAAAATGAAGAATGACATTGTCCAGTTCATTGCCAGATACCTTATGTGCCAGAAGGTTAAGGCAGAACACAGGTGCCCAGCAGGAGAATTACAGAAAATCAAGCTCCCCGAGTGAAAATGAGACTAGATCACTATGGACTTCATGGTCAGACCGCCAAGGATCTCCAGCGGCAATGATGCAATCTAGGTGATTGTATATAGATTGACGAAAATCAGCCAGATTTCTTACAATAAAAGTTAGCTACTCAGTGAAACGACTAACAGAAATCTATGTGGCTCAGTTCGTAAAACTGCACGGAGTGCCAGAGTTGATCGTCTTAGATAGTAGCTGTAGGAATAAAATTGATAAAAACGCATCAGAGTGGTGCAGTGGAACAATCAAAATTCTTTTCAAGATCGTTAAATATCTTGTGATGCCATATACAATAAGTTAACAACAATAAAACACAAACCTCAAGAGGTTGCCAACTGCAGGAGGAGAATGACTGGAGGGCTTCAACCAACTAGCCTTCTCTATTATTCTCCAATTCCTGGATGGCAGAGTGTGTGGGCACTCAGTTCCTCGACCGGTATGCTAGCACTACTAGTCTTCTTCCGACCACCCAGATTTCTAAAGAACGTATTGTCATGGTGAGTTATGCAACAATAAGCCTACTCACCTGAGAGTTTATGATCTAAGAGAACTGGAGTGGCAGGACCTCTATTTATAGACTTGCATGAGGTGATCCTCTAAATTCGAATTAGATTAGGAGAGGATTTTCTTCCTTATCTACTATGCAAAATCAGAAATTCCCTAGGCCATAATCAAGGAAGATTCGGCCACTTAAGGGATCTTGCAATCCAAATTCCAACAGGATTTTTACTTGAATTTTATCTCCTCATTCCCTCATAAAAAATCGATTCCCGTTTGTGCCAAAAACATGACTAGATTCAGTTATTAAAGTGTGAGAAGAATCAGAATTCAAATAGGATTTTCTAACTTGAATTTAATCTCATCCTTATCCATTAAAACCGAAAATTCTCCCTTGAGATTATCCTCAAAATTTTCAGACAATCTAGGGAGGCGAGAATCCAAATTCAACTAGGATTGAAACTTGAATTTTTCCCTGAACCTTATCCACAAAAACTGAATTATTTAGGAGGATTTTCCTCAACTAATTTTCGGTCACTTTTGTTAGAATTACGATTCAAAATTCATAGGATTCAAACAAGATTTTCCTCTCCATAATCCAACTCAAATTTGAATTCTCACCCTGTAGAATTATCCACAAAGAATTCAAATTCTACTTGGACTGTGATTCAAAATTTGAAATTCAAATTTTAAAATTCAAAATTCAAATTTAAATTTCAAATTTCAAATTCAAATTTCAGGTTCAAAATTTAAATTTCAAATTTCAAAATTCAAATTTCAAAATCCATAAAAAGTTGTATTTCAAATTTTGCCCTCATGGATAATTTTCTACAACTCTAATCCAATCTCAAATAAAATCATGACAACTTTATTTAGAATTCGAATAATTGTGTACTCTATTATCCAAAACAAAATATGAATTCAACCGAAGATAATCTTGCTCACCATCCTAATCCTATGTCAACACCATCCATGCATAATCAACTAGCCAATAAGCATATACAAATCAATTTGCCAACCATTAAGGAATTATGTGGAGCTAGTAGAGGGAATAATTAGACATATATAATCGTGCTCCCGTGAATCCATATGATTATCATTCTGTACCGAACAACTCAATCATATGATCACTAATTTCAGAGTTACACTACTATAAACCTGAAACTGAACTCCCAATTATATACCGTATTACGAAAGCCTGTGATAAGCTAATGTCCAATGACCTTGTCATGTATGCAAAACCCTCATATGATATCTATGATCAGCCTTATGTCAAAGTCCGTTCAATCCTACTGATCAGGCTATCTTAAAGTTCCATTATACTACCAAATAAAAAAGTGATTATTCACCATATGTGAATAAGAAGTCATTCGCCCTGTAGACGACCCAAGGCCTTGTCCATTTTCACATCCAGTATAATGCCTTTAAAAGGATACCTTTAACTCCATAGAGCTATAATTCTGATATCTATAAACAAACCCTTCATCATATACAAGTCATGCACCCAACGAATCGGTCTGTAAGCTTAGTACCTCTGAGATGCTTTAGCCATTGGAACATCAAAGTACATAAGTCATATACCTGAAGTAGTTCATTTACTCAGGATTAAGGTTATTGCATAATGAACGTCAAAAGTAGATTGATCCACTCATAGCGGACTTTGTAGATCAATCACGCTTTAGTCTCGGTCTAATATGTCACCACCAAGCAACATATCTATGTCTCTACTAGGGAGTCTATGCTCCGGATAGTCAAGACAAACCATCCCCACCATGGCTTTAGACAACATAATAGTCTTAACATAAATTAGATGCTCGGTCTAACCCCATAGACTACAAACCTTAGTTTAGACCGCTTACTTTAGAACATTGTCTTCTCGCATACAAAAGTCCATTGCATGCAACTTTATAATAGTTTTAACACAAGCAATTAGTGAGTCATATTTGCTTACATTTACTTTAACATGTAAATAGAATAAGGACAAACAACAATGTAATGAATAACCTCTACATTATAATTTTATTATCCAATTCAAAATAAATACATAAAATGTCTCTAATGCTTACGGCATTTCCTAACAATCTCTCACTTGCCCTAAGCCAGTAGATGTGCCATGTTACATATCCCCATCACCTCTACATAACTTTCAAAGCTTTTAGCCACCAAAGTCTTAGTAAAGGGATCGGCAATGTTGTCCTCGGACGCGATCTTACATAAATCCACTTGTCCTGTCTCCACGTGCCCTCTTATAATGTGATACCTCCGATCTATGTGCTTGGTCCTCTTATGGTGTTGAAATTTTCTTGTGTTGGCAATAGCCCCAGTGTTATCCCAGTAAAGTGTGATAGGCTTGTCAACCCCCGGAATGACCTTAAGGTCTCTAAAAAACTTGCAGAGTCAAACCGCTTCTTTAGATGCCTCAGCCGTAGAAACATACTCAGCCACCATCGTAAAGTCAGCTGTGCAATCCTGCTTCACATTGCTCCACACAATGGCGCCTCCTCAGAGTAAGAGCGCTGACCTTGATGTCGATTTTCTTGAATCCTTGCAAGTCTGGAAGTTTGAGTCCATGTATCTTACGGGTGTTAGGTCCCCTCCAGAATACACCAGTATATAATCCCTCGTTCTCTTAAGATACTTGAGTATATGCTTTACTGCTTGCTAGTGCTTGATTTCGGGATTCGCTTGATATCGACTCACCATACCTACCACAAAATATATGTCCAGGCGAGTGCAAAGCATAGCGTACATAAGGCTACCCACAACGGATGCATAAGGGACCTTACTCATACGCTCTCTTTTTTTCGATGTCTGGGGCAATCATCCAATAAAAGAGTTAGATCGGCAACGGAAGGTTGTGAACCTTGCTTTGCCTCTTGCATTGCATATTTGTTAATTATTTTATCTATGTATGAAACTTGGGATAATGCTATCATTTTGTTCTTTTGCTCTTTGAAGAGACGAATGCCTAGAACATAATTAACTTCTCCCAAGTCCTTCATGTCAAACTGTTGGTGTAGCCAGAGCTTGACCAATGATAAATGCCCTACATCATTCCCAATGAGCAGTATATCATCGACATAGAGTACTAGAAAGACCGCCTTACCATCCTTAATACGTTTATAAAAATAGGGTTCATCAATGTTCTGCTCCAAATCGAATGTCTTGATCGCTTGATCAAATCTCTGGTTCCATGAGCAGGATGCTTGCTTTAATCCATAAATGGATCTAAGCAACTTGCAGACTTTTCCTTCTTGGCCTTTTGCCATGAACCCTTCAGGCTGTATCATGTAGATACATTCCTCAAGATGGCGGAATGCCATCTTGATGTCCATTTGCCAGATCTTGTAATCGAGAGCCGTAGCAACGGACAGAAGAATACGGATAAACTTCAGCATAGCAATAGGTGAAAAGGTTTCATCATAATCGATTCTAGCCTTTTACGTGTACCCTTTTGCAACTAGTCTAGCTTTGAAAGTTTCCACTCTCCCTTCCGCATCCTTCTTTCTTTTGTACACCCACTTGCATCCAATGGGTTTTATCCCATCCGGTAGATTCACAAGTTCCCAAACAGAGTTGGATTTCATAAAATCCATCTCATTATTCATGGCCTGTTTCCAAGATTTAGAATCAACATCATTTATAGCTTCATCGTAAGTGACCGGATCATCCTCATGCTCATGAGCCTCAACCTGGTGTATCTCAACATCATACATGAAGAAATTAGGTTTCTTTGAAACCCTCCCACTATGACGTGGCACCCTAAATTGTTGATAGTCTGTAGGCCTTTCACCAGAACTTGGACTTGCATCCAAGACTGAAATCTGTAGAGCAGTTCTTTCACCCAATAACTCCTCTAGCACCACTTTGCTTCGAGGCTTAAAGTCATTCATATGACTTTCCTTCAAGATTGTCGCATGGGTTGAAACAATGACTTTTTTTTTTCCTTCGGGTTAGAGAACAGACCTCCCTTAGTTCCCTTAGGATACCCTACAAACATGCACAATTCTGATCTTGGTTCCAACTTCTTTGCATCCCCATCTAGTACATGTGCCAGGCAGCCCCGTATTCTCATATGTCCAAGGGAGTTCTTCCTACCACGCCACAATTCATACGGAGTCCTGGGAATTTATTTAGTCTTTTTATTTATGTATGGATTTGATATTTAGAGATTGGCATTTCAGGATCCGTTTATGTTGTTATCATGTATTATGTATGTAGTATGTGGTTATTTTAATTTTTTAAAATTATTATAAGCATGCTTGTTTTATGCCGGTTATGGTGTCTTAAAATTTGGAAAATTGTATCTCGGAATTTTTATGTAACCATCGGAGCGGTTTATCATCACCGTAATTTTCGTATGGATTTTAATTTTGGTCTCTTAGAATTATTATGATTAGAATTTTTGTACGCCAGAAACGGTTTAGGAATTTTTATGTAATTATTCTTGGAGGAGATTGAAGTTTAAAGACCGTAATTTATTTTTCCCCAAAGTTAAATTTAATTTAAAGGTTGAAATTTTGATTGTGTAGAAAATTCTAATTTAATTAGGATTCAAATTAATTTTTGGAGGTCTTAATGGGTAAATTGGAATATGGCATGAAAATCGGGGACACACCCCTCGGGATAGGCCTTCGGCCTTAGTGGGGCTGCAGCCCCTGCCCTCGTGCAGGATGGGGCTGCGGCAACCCCTGCCCAAGGCTGCACCACCCACGGCTGCAGGCTCTGCCCGCGGCCGAGGGTGGCCGTGGGCCCCCTTGGGGCTGGCCGAGCCCCTAGGCTACAACCTACGGCTGCAGGCATCGCCTGTAGCTTAGCGGGCTGCAGCAACACCTGGGCATGTAGCCTAGGTGGGCGTGGGCTGCCAGCCCCCCCGGGGGCTGGGGGCTGCCCACGGCGGTCGCAGGCCTCTGGGGCCCGTGGTGCCGATGGATAGAAAATCAAAAAATTTTAATTTTTTAATTATAGATTTAATTTTTAAATCATGTTTAAAAATATGTAATTAAAAATTTTAAATTTTTTGAAATTACATATTATTACACATGATATTTAAAATTGCTTAAATTTTGAATTTGAAATTTAAAATTGAAATTCGAATTTGAAATTTGAATTTGAAATTTAAATTTTGGAATTTAAATTTTAAATGATTCTTGAGATAAGAAATAAATGGAGAGGCTACATAAAGATGGATACAAGAAGAGGAACAAAATTCAAGACCCAAAGAATACTTTGGATGGAATTTTGTAATCTTTATTTTCTTTGTTCTAGGATGGAACCATGGCTCGGTTATTTCGTCAATTATTTTTTATGTAATATGTCATGGATGTATAAATATGTATTGATGGATGTTTTGTATGCATATTGATAACATGTCATATAGGATAGGTGAATGCCGCTCAAACTATATTGATCATACATATTTGTCAAAACTTGCATGTTTTTCAAAATATTGAGTGGGAAAGGGTTTTAAACAAAACCCACGGCCTCCATTGTTGATCCATATGTGAAAGCATGGCAACGCCTTATGTCAGTTCTGCCCTGACCAAACCCCTCGGTAGGTTTTTACCGCCGCCGGTATACTAGGTTGGATCTCGTATGTGGAAAATGTGTTCGGGTACGATTCAATTCATGACCACCCCTCGGTGGCTTGGTAGGACGTGGATCGGGCTACGTAAACAATGGTTATACACTCGAGACTCGTTTAGTTATTAACCTTCCCTAGAAGCTCTGTTAACTAAACTGGTGGCCAAAACAAACGGTTATTAATATATATCTTAACCTTGAAGGATTTAAGGCAACATATATTAATTAGACGGGGTCCATATTCCGGCTATTTGTCTCATGACCACCCTCAGTGGCTTAAGGCAATAGGTGCTGAGAATTACCGTTGCAATGCTATATGTTTTTTTCAAGTTTCATGCAGGAGCATACTTGTATGTTTTATTTGCTAAATTATTATATATTTGCTTGGGCTTTGTAATGATGTCTAGTATAATTTTATTTCAGTTCAAAATGTCACCGACAACCCTCATTTCAATACTTACTGAAAATAAGTTGAATAGCGATAATTATAAAGATTGGAAAAGAAATCTACTGATAATTCTTAGCTGCGAGAGACACAAGTTCGTATTGGACGAACCATGCCCACCTGGGCCTAAACCTAACACACCACTTGAGGAGGTCCCGGTTGCCTATACTCATTGGAGAGAATCGAATGAGATAGCTCGATGTTACATTCTTGCTAGCATGACGAGTGCTTTACAAAAGCAGCATAAGACTTATCAAGTTGCTAGAGAGATCACGGAAAATCTGGAGGACATGATCAGAGGCCAAGAAAAATTGTATCGGCAGTCTGCTATTACCAACATTATGAATTCTAAGCAAAAGGCAAGTACTCCTGTGAAGGATCATATGATCACTCTAATGGGATTCTTTGCTGAGGTTGCCGAAAATGGTGCTGAGTTGGACTACAACACCCAAATCAAAATGGTGTTTAAAACTTTATCTAAGGATTTTGTGGGGTTTAAGGCACATATAATCTGACGACAAGGGAGTTAGGACTCACCAAGCTCATAAACCAACTCCAAGCTTATGAGCGGATGATCAGGGATAAGGATGCGGTCCAACCCAAAGGAGAGGCCAATTTGGCGGAATCTTCCAAACCCTCACGGAAGAGGAAGAGCCCAAATAAGAAGCAAGTGGCTTCCAATTCTTCTAATCCTCCTGTCCTGGATGGGAAGAAGAAGAAGAACAACAAGAAGCCCAAGAATCCTAAAATGTCCAAATGCTTCTACTGTGGGAAGGTAGGTCATTTCAAGAAGGCTTACGGGGAATTCCTAGCCGCCAAGGGCAAGGAATTTAAGGAACTTCATTATTTAGAAGAGTGTTTAGTGGAAGAATCGAAAGACACTTGGGTCATTGATTTAGGTGCCACTAATCATATTTGTGTTTCTATGCAGGGGTTTGTGGAAATGAGAAGTCTACATGATAGGAGCCTCTTGTTACAGACTGGAGACGGTAGCTTAGTGGTGGCTGAGGCAGTGGGAGATGTTTATCTTTACTTTGATGAATTTAGGTTTATATTATTGAAAGACTGTTTTTATGTTCCTAATTTTAGGAGGAACATTATATCGGTAGCTTGTTTAACAAAGGATTCTTATTCAGTTTCCTTTAGTAAAAGAGTTGATATTCATAAAAATAAGTCTTTTATCTGTTCTGGATGGATGGATGGAAACCTATATTTGGTTAAACCAAAGATGTACTCACTGCTTGACACCAAATTAATAAATAACTCTAAAAGGTTGAAAGTTTCTCACTCTAACAAGGCGTATCTTTGGCATTTAAGACTTAGTCATATTAATCAGGATAGGATTCATAGGTTGATGAAAGACGGTCCTCTAGAATCTCTGGAGGAGGTATGTCTTTCTCAATGTGAGTCTTGTCTTAAGAGTAAGATGATTAAGAGGTCTTTTGAAGCTAAGGGTACTAGGGCTCAGGAACTCTTAGAAATTGTGCACACTGACGTATGTGGCCCCATGAACGTCACAGCACGAGGAGGGTTCGTGTATTATGCCTCCTTTATAGACGATTACTCGAGGTATGGATATATATACCTGATGCACCGCAAAAGCGAAACCTTTGATAAGTTCAAAGTGTATCGTGTGGAAGTGGAAAAGCAATTGGGTAAATCCATAAAGATATTTTGATCTGATCGAGGTGGCGAATACCTCTCCGATGAATTTCTAGGACATCTTGTCAAGAATGGGATATTATCCCAATTGACTGCACCTGGTACTCCACAACAGAATGGTGTAGCCGAAAGGAGAAACAGAACCTTATTGGATATGGTACAGCCCATGATGAGTTATTCAACGTTACCGTTATCATTTTAGGGATATGCATTATAAATGGTGTGCTATATTCTGAACCAGGTTCCAAGCAAGTCAATTATTTATGTACATGGCATAGTCATGAGATGGCTCTGATACCAATTGTAGGAATAAAATCGATAAAAATACACCAGAGCGGCACAGCGGAACAATTAAAAATTTTTTCAAGATCGTTAAATATCTCGTGATGCCATATACAATAAAGTAACAACAATAAAACTCATACCTCAAGAGGATGCCAATTGTAAGAGGAGAATGACTGGAGTGCTTCATTCAACTAGCCTTCTCTACTATTCTCTAATTCCCGAATGGCAGAATGTATAGGCATTCAGTTCCTCGATCGGTATGTTAGCATTGCTAGTCTTCTTCCGACCACCCAGATCTCTAAAGAGCTTATTGTCACGGTGAGTTATGCAACAATAAGCCTGCTCACCTGAGAGTCTGTGGTCTAAGAGAATTGGAGTGGTAGGACTTCTATTTATAGACTTGCATGAGGTGATCCTCTGAATTCGAATTGGATTAAGAGAAAATTTTCTCCCTTGTCCACTATGCAAAATCTGAAATTCCCTAGGCCATAATCAAGGGTAGATTTGGCCACTTAAGGGATCTTGCAATCCAAATTCAAACAGGATTTTTACTTAAATTTTATCTCCTCATTTCCTCATAAAAAACCAATTCCCCTTTGTGCCAAAAACATGACTAGATTCAGTTATTAAAGTGTGAGGAGAATCAAAATTCAAATAGGATTTTCTAACTTGAATTTAATCTCATCGTTATCCATTAAAACCGAAAATTCTCCCTTGAGATTATCCTCAAAAATTTCGGCCAATCTAGGGAGGAGAGAATCCAAATTCAACTAGGATTGAAACTTGAATTTATCTCTGAACCTTATCCACAAAAACTGAATTATCTAGGAGGATTTTCCTCAAGTAATTTTCGGCCACTTTTGTTAGATTTAGGATTCAAAATTCAAGTAGGATTCAAACAAGATTTTCCTCTCCATAATCCAACTCAAATTCGAATTCTAACCCTGTAGAATTATCCATAAAGAATTCGAATTTCACTTGGACTGTGATTCAAAATTTGAATTTCAAAATTCAAAATTCAAAATTCAAATTCAAATTTCAAATTCAAATTTCAAATTTAAATTTCAAATTGAATTTCAAATTTCAAACTTAAATTTCAAATTCAAATTTCAAATTCAAATTTTAAATTTAAATTTCAAATTCAAATTTCAAATTCAAAATTTAAATTACAAATTTCAAAATTCAAATTTCAAAATCCACAAAAAGTTGCATTTCAAATTTTGCCCTCATGGGTAATTTTCTAAACTCCAATCCAATCTCAAATAAAATCATGGCAACTTTATTTGGAGTTCGAATAATTATGTACTCTATTATCCAAAACAAAATATGAATTGAACCGGAGAGAATCTTGTTCACCATCCTAATCCTATGTCAACACCATCCATGCATAATCAACTAGCCAATAAGCATACACAAATCAATTTGTCAACCGTTAAGGAATTATGTGGAGCTAGTAGAGGGACCAATTGGACATATATAATCGGGCTCCCGTGAATCCATATGATCATCATTCTGTACCGAACAACTCAATCATATGATTACTAATTTCAGAGTCACACCATTATAAACCTGAAACTGAACTCCCAATTATATACCGTATTACGAAAGCCTGTGACAAGCTAATATCCAATGACCTTGTTATGTATGCAAAACCCTCATATGATATCCATGATCAGCCTTAGGTCAAAGTCTGTTCAATCCTACTGATCAGGCTATCTTAAAGTTCCATTATACTACCGAATAAGAAAATGATTATTCACTATGTGTGAATAAGAAGTCATCTGCCCTGTAGACAACCCAAGGCCTTGTCCATTTTCACATCTAGTATAATGCCTTTAAGAGGATACCTTTAACTCCTTTGAGCTATGATTCCGATATATGTAAACAAACCCTTCATCGTATACATGTCGTGCACCTAACGAACCGGTCTATAAGCTTACTACCTCTGAGACGCTTTAGCCATTGGAACATCAAAGTACACAAGTCATATACATGAAGTAGTTCATTTACTCAGACTTAAGGTTATTGCATAATAAACATCAAAAGTAGATTGATCTACTCATAGCGGACTATATAGGTCAATCACACTTTAGTTCCGGTCTAGTATGTCACCACCAAGCAACATATCTATGTCTCTACTTGGGAGTCTATGCTCTGGACAGTCAAGACAAACCGTCCCTACCATGGCCTTAGACAACATAATAGTCTTAACATGAGTTAGATGCTCGGTGTAACCCCATAGACTATAGATCTTAGCTTAGACCGCTTACTTTAGAACATTTTCTTTGCGCATACAAAAGTCCATTGCATGCGATGTTCTAACAGTTTTAACATAAGCAGTCAGTGAGCCGTATTTGCTTGCATTTACTTTAACATGTAAATAGAATAAAGACAAACAGTAATGTAATGAATAACCTCTATATTATAATTTTATCATCCAGTTCAAAATAAATACACAAAATGTGTCTAATGCTTAGGGCATTTCCTAATAGTAGCGGACGTTTTACCTCTAGATTTTGGCAAAGCATTCAGGCCGCATTAGGGTCCAAGTTAGAGTTTAGCATAGCATCCCATCCTCAGACTGAAAGTCAGTCTGAGAGGACCATACAGACATTAGAGGACATGTTGAGAACCTGCATCCTAGATTTCAAAAGAAATTGGGATCAGAAGCTACCCTTGAGCGAATTCTCATACAATAATAACTACCATTCCTCGATAGGAATGGCATTGTAGGAGGCACTTTGTGGAAAGAAATGCCAATCTCCGGCTTATTAGTGTAAGACCGGAGAGAAACGACTAGTTAGCTCAGACATCATCAGGAATACCACGGCAGATGTGAAGTTGATACGAGAAACGTTAGATACAGTGCACAGTCGATAGAAGAATTTTGATGATAAGCATCGTAGACCCCTTGAGTTTCAAGTAGGAGACTTGGTCTTTATCAAGGCGGCACCCATGAAAGGGGTGATGCGCTTTGAAAGGAAAGGAAAGCTTAGTCCTAGGTACATAGGACCCTTGAGATAATAGAGAAAATTGGGAAGGTGGCTTATAGACTAGTGCTTCCTCCTAAGTTAGCTATTACACACAATGTCTTTCACGTCTCAATGCTGAAGAAGTACGTGCTAGACAGCTCCCATGATCTGCGTCAAGAACCCGTTGTAGTATACGCTAATTCGACGCATGAGGAGAAACCCATGCGGATCCTAGTTAGAGAGAAGGAAGTACTTAGAAATAAAATATACCACTAGTAAAAGTGTTGTGGTGAAATCATAGCGTTAAGGAAGCCACATGAGAACGAGAAGAAGACATAAGGAGAGACTTCCTGAAATTATTCTAATTTTTTAGGACAAAAATTATGTAAGCGGGGTAGATTGTAAAGACTACCCCATTCATGTAACCTAAATTCCACATAATGAGAAATTGATGAATAATTTGATGCCTTTTTAGTGCATAATTGAAGAACACGGTCAGGAACATGGCCATGTAAGTAGCCGTGTACCGTTCGAACTATTGAAGTGTAAGAAGTCGTGTGAGTGTACATGGCCGTATAATGTAACACGGTCAGGTACACAGCTGTGTAAGAGGCCGTGTACCGTTCGGATAAATGAATGTGTTTCAAAGACATGACCGTGTTAAGTAGTCTCAACTAGGACACGCCCGTGTTGCCTTACACACACCTGTGTAAGAGTCCATGTAGAAGGCTGTGTAACGAGCCGAGAGTCGCTGTAATGACTCTCATGAATTATGAAACTTGATTGCTATGTAATGAGTAATTAAGTTAATAAATACAGTATACTTTCCAGTTGAATGAATTAAATGGGTACATTAACGTTTAATTACTATTCATGCTGTGACAGGGGCAACCGATAGTGAAATCGATCTACCTTATTATGTGAGTGTGCATGTAAGATACGCAGTATCAAGAAACCGGTCCAGACGACCATTTCTAGACATAGAATTGTCATGCAGTGAAAGGGGCAACCAAGAGTGAGATCGGTTTACCTTAGTACATGTAAGTGTGCGTGTGAGACACGCAGTATCAAGAAACTAGTCCAGACGACCATTTCTTGACACAGAACTGATGAGCTAGTCATCAGTACGCTCAGACTGGTCATCTGAGCACAGCAGTGATAATTGCCCTAATAGATGTACAGTATCGAGAAAAGTGGTCCAGATGACCTCTTCTCGCCCAGAAACTGACGAAATCAGAGTAAGAACGCTCAGACTAGTTAGTCAGACAGAAAACAGTGAATAATAAATAGTGAATAGTAGATATGCAGTGTCAGGATAATGGCCAACACGGCCTTAATTGGCCATAAAAGTAATATATTAATAGTCAGCAGGCTCAATCTAGTCAATTGAGCATAAAATGTAGATTTTGTTTGAGAGATACGCAGTATCAGGATGAGGATCAAGACGACCTTTTCTCCCCTCGAAACTAATATATATAGACTCAGCACGCCCAAATTAGTCAATCGGGCACCTGACATGTTTTTCGAGACGGGGTCACACAGATCCTGAAAACTGGTCCAAACGACGTCAGATGGATGTAAAACTGATAAATTTGAAATCAACATGTCCAAATTAATCAGGAGAGATTGTGTTTGAAATTTCACGTGAAAACGCCTGGTTATGCGTACGCAGTGTCAACACAGTGTAAGTACAACCACAGTATCAAGAAATTGGTCAAGATGACATTTTCTAGAAATAAAACTGATATATTTAGAATCAGCATGCTCAAATTAGTCAATTGAGCACAAAAAAGTAATTTTTGACTAGGAAATCACAGTATCAGAAAACTAGTCAAGATGACCTCGGATGAAAATAAAACTAATATATTTAGGTTCAGCATGCCCAAATTACTCAGTACAGCCTATGTTAAAATTTTTCAAAAAATTAGTATAAAGGGTTGGAAATTTTGGATTCTTTGTAAAAAAAGCCCCATTATTTTTCCTTACCTCTTTTTACCCCCCACACCACACGAATATGAACAGTAACAACCAATCGAATCCAACCTCCGTTTTTGACAACGTCGGCACCATTGGAAAGCTCTCGATGAGCTGAGTCCAACTGTGTGCTGAGTCGACAAAATCGACGTCGAAGTAAGGCGCACGCACCGCCCAAAGCCGCTAGAGGACGAAATTTTCAAACCGCCATATCTCCGCCGTCTGACATCCAAATGCCACGATTCTGGTCCCAATGGATTCGTGGTGAAGAAAAGAACAAAACCCAAGCTTCATTTCAGCTCAACAACTGTCGGATCGTGTCGCCCAACCATCATCATCATCGCCACCGTCGCCGCCATGGAATCTGTCGATTTCGGCATAGTTAAGTGACACGGTGGGTACCAAAATGATCAGAAAGACACTGGGAACAAATGTCTCGAATCAATTTTAGGGAATAACACCGAGAAGACAGAGAACCAACCACCCCCGTCATTGCCGCCTTTCGAGGGTCGATTTCTGGTGATATAAGGCTCGATTGGTGAAATTGACACCACCAATGAATTCCTCTCATCGAGCTCTTCGAGATGGTGACTGCCTTTTCCCTTACCACCATAGTCAATGCCAGTCAACAGCCAGTCAATACCAGGCAACGGTGGTCAACGGCGACCTAGTGACCAAAAATTGAAGAATGGCCCATTGGCCTATTTTCAACGTTATGGACACATCCGCAGCTTCAGATTTACAAACCGAAATTTTAAAAGTGAAGAACGATGATTCAAAGATTGTGTGATCGAGACCGAACAACTCTCTTGAGTGCCAATGGGGACGACTTTGGTAGTGGTTTTGATACCTTGATTTCCTCATTTTATTATTGGAATTATTGTAGGAAAATTAACCGGTAAAAACATATCAGAGTGGCGCAGCGGAACAATAAAAATTTTAAGATCGTAAATATCTCATGATGCCATATACAATAAATCAACAATAATTAAAACTCATACCTCAAGGACACCAATCTGCAGGAGGAGAATGACCGGAGGCTTCAACCAACTAGCCTTCTCTACTATTCTCCAATTCCCGAATGGCTGAGTGTGTGGGCACTCTGAACCTCGATCGGTATGCTAGCACTGCTAGTCTTCTTCCGACCACCCAGATCTCTAAAGAACTTTATTGTCACGATGAGCTATGCAACAATAAGCCTGCTCACCTAAGAGTCTGTGGTATGAGAGAACTGGAGTGGTAGGTCCTCTATTTATAGACCTGCATGAGGTGAATCTCTGAATTTGAATTGGATTAGAAAAGATATTTTCCCTTATCCAAACCCATAAAATCTGAATTTTTCCAAGGGAGAATCTCCACAAAAAATTCGGTTTTTCTTAGGATAAATCTAATCCAAATCAAAACAAGATTTTAACTAGAATTTTATCTCCCTTTTTCAACCCAAAAAATCCAAAAATTTCAAGGTGAATCTTCCCTAAAGATTTCGGCCATTATGGATAAGGGAGAATCAAAAATTCCACTAGGATTTTTAAGCTTGAATCTCATCTCAACCTTATCCAAAATAACGGAATTTCCTAGGAGATATTCTCCCTAATTTCGGCCATTTTTCAGGGAAGGAGAGAATCCAAATTCAACTAGGATTGAAGCTTGAATTCTCCCTTGAACCTTATCCACAAAATCCGAATTTTTCATGAGGATTATCCTCAAAAATTTCGTCCACTTTTGTTGGGATTTGGATTCAAAATTCAAGTAGGATTCTAACAAGATTATCCTCTCCAAATCCAACTCAAATTCGAATTTCAAACCTTGTGGATTTTCCACAACAAATTCGAATCCTACTTGGACTGTGATTCAAAATTTGAATTTCAAATTTCAAATTCAAATTTCAAATTCAAATTTCAAATTTGAATTTCAAATTCAAATTTCAAATTCAAATTTCAAATTCAAAATTCAAATTTCAAATTTCAAAATTCAAATTTCAAATTTCAAAATTCAAATTTCAAATTCCACAAAACGGTTGTGTTTCATATTCTTGTTCTCATGGATAATTTTCTACAACTCCAATCCAATCTCAAATAAAATCATGGCAACTTTATTTGGAGTTCGAATAATTGTGTACTCTATTATCCAAAACAAAATCTGAATCCAACCGGAGAGAATCTTGTCTACCATCCTAATCCTGTGTCATCACCATCCATGCATAATAAACTAGCCAATAGCATACGCAAATCAATTTGCCAAACGTTAAGGAATTATGTGGAGCTAGTAGAGGGACTGATTGGACATATATAATCGGGCTCCTGTGATTCCATATGATCATCATTCTTTACCGAACAACTCAATCATATGATCACTAGTTTCAGAGTCACACCACTATAAACCTGAAACTAAACTCCCAATTATATACCGTATTACGTAAGCCTGTGACGAGCTACTATCCAATGACCTTGTCATATATGCAAAACCCTCATATGATATCCATGATCAGCCTTAGGTCAAAGTCCGTTTAATCCTACTGATCAGGCTATCTTAAAGTTCCATTATACTACCGAATCAAGAAAATGATTATTCACCATATGTGAATAAGAAGTCATCCACCCAGCAGATGACCCAAGGCCTTGTCCATTTTCACATTCAGTATAATGCCTTTAAGAGGATACCTTTAACTCCTCAGAGCTATGATTCCGATATCTGCAAACGAACCCTTCATCGTATACAAGTCATGCACCCAACGAACCGGTCTATAAGCTTACTACCTCTGAGACGCTTTAGCCATTGGAACATCAAAGTACACAAGTCATATACATGAAGTAGTTCATTTACTCAGGATTAAGGTTATTGCACAATGAACGTCAAAAGCAAATTGATCCACTCATAGCGGACTACGTAGATCAATCACGCTTTAGTCCCGGTCTAATATGTCACCAGCGAGCAACATATCCATGTCTCTACTTGGGAGTCCAGCTCCAGACAGTCAAGACAGACCGTCCCCTCCAAGACTTTAGACAACATAATATTCTTAACATGAGTTAGATGCTCGGTCTAACCCCATAGACTACAGACCATAGTTTAGACTGCTAACTTTAGAACATTGTCTTCTCGCATACAAAAGTCCATTGCATGCAACATTCTAACAGTTTTAACACAAGCAGTCAGTGAGCCATATTTGCTTACATTTACTTTAACATGTAAATAAGACGAGGACAGATAGCAATGTAATGAATAACCTCTAAGTATAATTTTATTATCCAGTTCAAAATGAATACGTCAAAATGTCTCTAATACTTAGGGCATTTCCTAACAATCTCCCACTTGCCCTAAGCCAGTAGATGTGCCATGTTACGCATCCCCATAGCCTCTACATGCCTCTCAAAGCTTCTAGCTACCAAAGTCTTAGTAAAGGGATCAGCAATGTTGTCCTCGGACGCGATCTTACATACATCCACTTGTCCTGTCTCCACATGCCCTCTAATAATGTGATACCTCCGATCTATGTGCTTGGTCCTCTTGTGGTGCCGAGATTCCCTTGTGTTGGCAATAGCCCCTGTATTATCACAGTAAAGTGTGATAGGCTTGTCAACACCCGGAATGACCTCAAGGTCTCTAAAGAACTTGCTGAGCCAAACTGCTTCTTTAGATGCCTCAGCTGCAGCCACATACTCAGCCTCCATAGTAGAGTCAGCTGTGTAGCCCTGCTTCACGCTCCTCCATACAATGGCGCCTCCTCCGAGTAAAAACACTGATCCAGATGTTGATTTCCTCGAATCCTTACAGGTCTGGAAGTCTGAGTCCGTGTATCCTATGGGTGTTAGGTCCCCTCCAGAATACACTAGCATATAATCCCTCGTTCTCTTAAGATACTTGAGTATATGCTTTACTGCTTGCCAGTGCTTGGTTCCAGGATTCGCTTGATATCGACTCACCATACCTACTGCAAAACATATGTCCGAGCGAGTGCAACGCATAGCGTACATAAGGCTACCCACAGCGGATGCATAAGGGACCTTACTCATACGCTCTCTTTCTTCTGATGTCTTGGGACAGTCATCCAATGAAAGAGTTAGACCGGCAATAGAAGGTTGTGAGCCTTTCTTTGCCTCTAGCATTGCATATTTGTCAATTATTTTATCTATGTATGAAGCTTGGGATAATGCTATCATTTTGTTCTTTCGATCTCTGAAGAGACGAATACCTAGAACATAATTAGCTTCTCCCAAGTCCTTCATGTCAAACTGTTGGTGTAACCATAGCTTGACCGATGATAAGTTCCCTACATCATTCCCAATGAGTAGTATATCATCGACATAGAGTATCAGAAAGACCACTTTTCCATCCTTAATACGTTTATAAACACAAGGTTCATCAACGTTCTGCTCAAAACCAAATGTCTTAATCGCTTGATCAAACCTCTGGTTCCATGAGCGGGATGCCTGCTTCAATCCATAAATGGATCTAAGCAACTTGCAGACTTTCCTATCTTGGCCTTTTGCTACGAACCCTTCGGGCTGTATCATATAGATACACTCTTCAAGATGGCCATTCAAGAATGCTGTCTTGACATCCATTTGCCAGATCTCGTAATCAAGAGCCGCAGCAATGGACAGAAGAATACGGATAGACTTCAGCATAGCAACAGGTGAAAAGGTTTCCTCGTAATCGATTCCAGCCTTTTGCGTGTATCCCTTTGCAACCAGTCTAGCTTTGAAAGTTTCCACTCTCCCTTCTGCATCCTTCTTTCTTTTGTAGACCCATTTGCATCTAATGGGTTTTATCCCATCCGGCAAATCTACATGTTCCCAAACAGAGTTGGATTTCATAGAATCCATCTCATTGTTCATAGTCTGTTTCCAAGATTTAGAATCAACATCCTTTATAACTTCATCATATGTGACCGGATCTTCCTCATGCTCATGAGCCTCGGCCTGGTATACCTCAGCATCATACATGAAGAAATTAGATTTCTTCGAAACCCTCCCATTACGACTGTGACGACCAGAGAATTTTAGCTGTGTGACCTAATTTAATCTTGGGTTTTCTATGAGTTCTGTATGTAAGAATGTAAAGAAACACTATGGTTGTAATTAGACAAATTATAGTGTTGATAGAAATAAATAAATGTTTTGGAGGAAATTAAAATCTCCAAAAATAAGTAGAGAATAAAGTATATGAGTAAGAAAGTGAATTCAGGCCCAAAACGCTCAAAAAGGAGTAATTTCGGTATCTGAACAGTATAAAGATAAGAATATGGCAAGTCAAAGTAAGAGCACAGTAAGAAAAGTACAAATATATGTATATAATAATTTATACTATTTAAAGAGTGAAATAGATGTATTTATATTGTTTAGAATATATTAAAATGTTCTAACAATACTGACGAGTAAGAATTCAGTGTTGGAAAAATTCACTGAGTTGAAACGGGTGAAACGGTGCCAAAACCGGCATTGAAACCCTAACCGGAGCTCAAAAAGACGGTAAACTTCCAGGAATTGATTTTGATCAAACGGAAGCAATTTAAATTGATCCGACTGCACAGGAGACCTCAGGAACACGCCGGGACGATTCCAGGAAAATTTCGGCTCGAACCGGTATCGGTTAAAAAGTAGTTGAATTAATGTGAATAGTGAAAGTCAAAGTCAACTTTCACTTTAGTAATTATGACATCATAAATCCATTTAAGAAATGGAAAGAAATTGGTATTAGGTAGGATGAATGGCCATGATTCATTTGCTTTTTGATCCAAAGGCCAAGATTTAGCCAAAAATTAACCTTTTTAATTTTTGAAAAATGGAGAAAGTATTAGGGTGAAAGGTGCCTAATTTTCATTGGTGGAAGCCAAATTAATTGGTCTTTTTGGTGGCTTAAGTCGGCAAAATTTGGGGGATAAGTGGCCGAGACCATTTTGGAAGCAAAACATAACAAAAATTTTTGCTAAGTGCCTTCCATGGTGAGCCGTGGGTGATCAAAGAAGAACCAAGTAATTCCTTCAACTTTTCTACACAAAATTGGTGTCAAAACATTCCTTGAAGACAAAGGAAGCATTTGACTAAGGTAACTTCCCTTGCACTTGATTTTTTCATGGTTTTTCTTCATGAAATCCGTGGGATGAATAGTGAATTAAGATGGAAAAATTTTGGGTGTTTTTCATTAAGTTGATGACGGGTTTTGTTAAGGGTGTAATAAGGAAGAAAACCATGCAATTGGTTTAAAGAAAAACCAATTTTTGGTTGGTTTTCCAAAGGAAAATCTGTGGGTTATCATGGGTAATCAATGAGAAATTTGTGTGATTTATGTGTTAACATGCTTTTAACTTATGTTTTGTTAAGAATAAAGCATGAATTTCACTATGGAAAAGCTTGGAAAAATTTTGGTGTTCATTTACTCAAAGTGGCCGTGGGGTTACTTAGGGTTTTGGAAGAAAAAAGTTCATGCTTTTAGGTGATGTTTGGTTAATTGAAATCATGCATTTTATGATGTGAATGATGAAATTTTGATTGAAAGAATGAAAAGAAAATTTGGCATGTTTTTCACTAATGAGGCCGTGGGTTTTAAGTGTTTAAAAACCCTAAGAATTTAGTTGAAAAGTACAAGGAAATGGGCTTGAAAAAGTGTTAGAAAAATGGCATTGAATAGCCTAACAAGTGGTTGAAAAGTTTGAGAAACTTCG
The DNA here is from genome assembly GCA_035233585.1 of Antiaris toxicaria. Lineage (NCBI taxonomy): Eukaryota > Viridiplantae > Streptophyta > Magnoliopsida > Rosales > Moraceae > Antiaris > Antiaris toxicaria. Next base: position 55,365,153 of record CP141153.1, read on the forward strand.
GTTCGATTTGGTGGTGAAAACCGAAACCAAAACTAAGGGCAAAATTGTGAAAAAATTTTGTAATGTGGTTAAAAATGTGAAATTGGAAATTTATGAGCTTTTATGTAAAAGTCTGGAAAACTTTTACATAAAATAGGCTTGTGGTATAGTACGTGGCAGGTACATATGGTTCGAGGTGTACCTAACGCCGGTAGCCTTAAAATTACACCGAAATGCTGCCGAAATTTCGAAAACGGCTTTCGGGGTAAAATAGGAATTTAAAAATAAAAAGTTTAGGGTCGGGTCGGAAACCCGAGTCCCTAACAGAAAATTGAATAAGGAAAACCTAAGGGGTGGTTCGTGAATAGTAACCCGTCTCCTTGAAAATGTAAAACGCGAGTGAAACGGGAAACCGACCCCGAGAGGGGGGGCGTTTTTGGAAATAAAATAAAGGTCTGAGTCGGGTACGGAAAATCCGAGCCTCGGAGACCTAGGTCGGGAATGTCTAGATGAACATATTAAATACTAGTGAAACGTCCATTTGAGGCTCCGAAACGATAGAAAATCACTAAACCGACGTAAGGGTCGGAATAGTGCTTCCCGAGGGTCGGGAAAGTGAAAAGTGGAAATAAAATAGAAGCGAACCCGGTAATGATTAGAAAAGAGTCAGAAAAGTTCCTGAGGGCCAAAAATGCAGTCTGGATCAATAAAATTCCGTCAGGGGCAAAACTGTAATTTTGCCAAAATATTGGGGCAAAATCGTAATTTTTCAAAAGTTGGGGAAAATTGGGGAAATGATAAATAAAGCCCAAAAAGTTGTAAATAGGTTCTGTTTAAGCTTTTTAATAAAAAAATAAAAGTTATAAATGGAAATGAAATTAACAGACAAAGTTTGTCTGTAGGATCCAAAAATTGACCTACAAGGAGGGCGATCAAAGATCCTAGAGAGAAAAGGAGAAGAGATTGATAAGGTAAGTACAGACATTTAATTGTCTACTCACGAATGGACTTACCATAGAGTTGTGTTATATATATATATACATTTAAGCTATTCAGTTTGTGACATGATACTAACATGTTCACGAGAATAGTAAGCAAGATCAGAAACAGAAAAGAGGAATAAGATAAGTCAGATAATAAGACTTAAAAGTTAAGGTTGGCGTACCGGCCTCCCCAGTTGTGAGGTTCCCAGATAGCCTCCACCCTAGAAGTGTGCCGCTGCCTCGTTAATAATGAGGTAGTTTATGGCTTAACTTCCTGCCTCCACCCCAGAAGTGTGGTGCTGCCTCGTTAATAATGAGGTAGTTTATGGCATGACTTACTACCTATAAGGTCAGTAGTCCAGAGATGACCTTAGGGTTGATCGGTGGGTCGCTCCCCTGATCCTCTATTGGTCTGCGCGCACCAGGTACGTCCAACCACGGGCCCACAAGTGAAAGATTAAGCAAGATAAAGTAAAGCAAAGAAAAGAAAGAAATAGAATAGAAAGAACAAGTAGTATAGGACTAAAGAAAATAATTGGTCCTAAGTTGACTAACCCTAGAGTGGTGTATTCAGCTTATTTACTTGTATGTATGTTTGTACTTACTGAGCTTTAGCTCATTAGTCTATTCGTGCTGTAGGTAATAAAGGAAAACAACCAGCAGTATGAAGCAAGAGTAGCGAACTGGCAGGCAGATCCCAGCGATGTCATGGACGGGTTATGGTTCCATTTCGCAGAATTCCGCTGTACTCAAGGTGTAAAAGAAAGAAAGTGTAATAGTGAGGTATATGTATAAAGACAAGACAAGAGTGTAGTATGTAAAGTAGTGAAACAAGCTTAAAAGTGTGTTTCTATTTTTACGTACTTTAAAGTAACAAGACTCCAAAATATATTTTGGAAAACACACAAAAAGTATTAAGAAGTACGTATATATTTATGTATACACAATTTTCAAGAATTAGTAGTTTCCTCCAGTTAAAAAAAAAATAAAAAATAAAAATAAAAATATTCCTAGTTTTTCAAGAACAAATCTTTTAAACCCCAAGGAGAAGAAAGTTATAGAGACAAGCAAGCTAAGTAAGACTAAGCAAAGAATAAAGAAAGCAAGCAAGATAAGGTGGACGACCTAAGCTAGAGGGGTCACCCACAACGACGAGGCACCCTAAATTATTGATCGTCTGCAATTCTTTCACTGGAACTCAGACTTGCGTCCAAGACCGAAATCTGTGGAGCAGTTCTTTCACCCGATAACTCCTCTAGCACTACTTTGCTTCGAGGTTTAAAGTCATTCATGTGACTTTCCTCCAAGAATGTCGCATGAGTTGAGACAATGACTTTTTGTTCCTTCGGGTTATAGAACAGACCTCCTTTAGTTCCTTTTGGATACCCTACAAACATGCATAATTCTAATCTTGGTTCCAACTTCTTCGCATCCCCATCCAGTACATGTGCCGGGCAGCCCCATATTCTCATATATCCAAGGGAGGGCTTCCTGCCACGCCACAATTCATACGGAGTTCTAGGAATTGATTAGCTAGGAACCTGGTTCAGAATATAGCACGCCGTTTGTAAACCATATCCCCAAAATGATAATGGCAGCGTTGAGTAACTCATCATGGATCGTACCATATCCAATAAGGTCCTGTTTCTCCTTTCGGCTACACCATTCTGTTGTGGAGTACCAGGTGCAGTCAATTGGGATAAAATCCCGTTCTCTACAAGATGTCCTAGAAATTCATCGGAGTGGTATTCGCCACCTCTATCAGATCGAAGTGTCTTTATGGATTTATCCAATTGCTTTTCCACTTCCGCACGATACTCTTTGAACTTATCAAAGGTTTCGCTCTTGCAGTGCATCAGATACACCTATCCATACCTCGAGTAATCATCTATGAAAGAGACATAATACTCGAACCCTCCTCGTGCTGTGACGTTCATGGGGCCACATACGTCAGTGTGCACAATTTCTAAGAGCTCCTTAGCCCTTGTACCCTTAGCTCCAAAAGACCTCTTAGTCATCTTACCCTCTAGACAAGACTCACATTGGGGAAGTCGTACCTCCTCCAGAGATTCCAGAGGACCGTCTTTCACCAATCTTTGAATCCTATCCTGATTAATATGACCAAGTCTTAAATGCCAAAGATGCGCCTTGTTAGAATGAGAAACTTTCAACCTTTTAGAGTTATCAATTAATTCAGTGTCAAGCAGTGAGTACATCTTTGGTCTGATCAAATATAGGTTTCCATCCATCCATCCAGAACAGATAAAAAACTTATTTCTACGAATATCAACTCTTTTACTAAAAGAAACTGAATAAGAATCCTTTATTAAACAAGCTACCGATATAAGGTTCCTCCTAAAATTAGGAACATAAAAACAGTCTTTCAATAAAATAAACCTAAATTGATCAAAATAAAGGTGAACATCTCCCACTGCCTCAGCCACCACAAAGCTACCATCTCCAGTCCGCAACGAGAGGCTCCTATCATGTAGACTTCTCGTTTCCACGAACCCCTGCATAGAAACACAAACATGATTAGTGGCGCCCGAATCAATGACCTAAGTGTCTTTCGATTCTTCCACCAAACACGCTTCTAAGTAATGAAGTTCCTTACCTTCCTTGCCCTTGGCGGCTAGGAATTCCCGGCAAGCCTTCTTGAAGTGACCTACCTTCCCACAATGGAAGCATTTGGACTTTTTAGGGTCCTTTGGCTTCTTGTTCTTCTTCTTCTTCTTCTCGTCCGAGACAGGAGGATTAGAAGAACTGAAAGCCACTTGCTTCTTATTTGGCCTCTTCCTCTTCCGTGAGGGATTGGAAGATTCCGCCAAATTGGCCTCTCTTTTAGGTCGGACCACATCCTCATCCCTGATCATCCGCTCATAAGCCTGTAGTTGCTTCATGAGCTCGGTTAGTCCTAACTCCTTTGTCGCCAGATTGTATGCGGCCTTAAACCCCACAAAATCTTTAGACAGAGTCTTGAACACCATCTCGATCTGGGTGTTGTAGTCTAACTCAGCACCATTCTCGGTAGCCTCAGCGAAGAATCCCATTAGAGTGATCATATGGTCCTTCACCGGAGTACCCGCCTTTTGCTTGGAGTTCATAATGCTGGTGATAGCGGACTGTCGAGCCAATTTTTCTTGGCCTCCGAACATGTCCTCCAGATTGTCCATGATCTCTCCAGCAACTTGATAAGTCTCATGCTGCTTTTGTAAAGCACTCGTCATGCTAGCAAGGATGTAGCATCGAGCTATTTCATTGGATTCTCTCCAACGATTATAGGCTACCGGGACTTCCTCAAGTGGTGTGTCAGGTTTGGGCCCAGGTGGGCATGGTTCGTCCAGTACGAACTTGTGTCTCTCGCAGCTGAGAACTATTAATAGATTTCTTTTCCAGTCTTTATAATTATCGCCACTCAACTTATTTTCAGTAAGTATCGAAATGAGGGGTGTCGGTGACATTTTGAACTGAAATAAAATTATACTAGACATCATTACAAAGCCCAAGCAAATATACAGATATTTTAGCAAATAAAATATACAAGTATGTTCCTACATGAAACTTGAAAAAACATGTAGCATTGCAACGGTAATTCTCAGCACCTATTGCCCCAAGCCACCGAGGGGTGGTCATGAAAACAAATAGCCGGAACATGGACCCCGTCCAATTAATATATGTTACCTTAAATCCTCCAAGGTTAAGACATATATTAATAACCGCTTATTTGGCCACTAGTTTAGTTAACAGAGCTTCTAGGGAATGTTAATAACTAAACGAGTCTTGAGTGTATAACCATTGTTTACGTAGCCCGATCCACGTCCTACCAAGCCACCGAGGGGTGGTCATGAATAGGATCGCACCCGAACACGTTTTCTACATAGGAGATCCAATCTAGTATACCGGCGGCGGTAAACACCTACCGAGGGGTGTGGTCAGGGTAGAACTGACGTGAGGCGTTACCATGCTTTCACATATGGATCAACAATGGAGGCCGTGGGTTTTGTTTGAAACCCTCTCCCACTCAATATTTTGAAAAACATGCAAGTTTTGACAAATTATGTATGATCAATATAGTATGAGCGGCACTCACCTATCCTATATGACATGTTATCAAATATGCATACAAAGCATCCATCAATACATATTTATACATCCATGACATATCACAGAAAAATAATTGACAGACTAACCAAGCTATGGTTCCATCCTAGAACAAAGAAAATAAAGATTACAAAATTCCATCCAAAGCATTCTTTGGGTCTTGAATTTTGTTCCGTCTTCTTATATCCATCTTTATGTAGCCTCTCCATTTATTTCTCATCCCGAGAATTATTTAAAATTTAAATCTCCAAAAATCTAAATTTCAAATTCAAATTCCAAATTCGAATTTCAAATTTAAATTTCAAATTTAAATTTTAAACAATTTTAAACATCATGTGTAATAATATGTAATTTCAAAAATTTCAAATTTTAATTACATATTTTTAAACATGATTTAAAATTAAATCTCAAATTTAAAAATCAAAATTTTCTGATTTTTGGACCGTCGGACCGCCGCCCCCGTAGGCGGCAGTCGCCGTGGGCAGCCACCAACACCGGAGGGGCTGGCAGCCCATGGCCGCACCATGTGCAGCCCTGCCGGGCTGCAGGCCAAGCCTGCAGCGCCAGGCTGCACGCCCAGGCTGGGCGCAGCAGCCGGCAAGCTGCAGGCAGCGCCTGCAGCTAGAGGCTGCACGCCCAGCCTGTGGCCAGCCTTGGGCAGGCCACGGCCACCCCTGGCTGCAGGCAGAGCCTGCGGCCGTGGGTGGTGTGGGCCTGCACAGGGGCTGCCGTAGCCCCATCCTGCCCGAGGGTAGGGGCTGCAGCCCCACCAAGGTTTGTCGGCCTATCCCGAGGGGTCGTGTCTCGATTTTCGTGCCATATTCCAATTTACCTATTAGGATCTCCAAAAATTAATTTGAATCCCAATTAAATTGAAATTTTCCACACAATCAAAATTTCAATCTTTAAATTAAATTTAACTTTTGGGAAAAATAAATTACGGTCTTCAATCTTCAATCTCCTCCAAGAATAATTACATAAAAAAATCCTAAACCGTTTCCGGTGTACAAAAATTCTAACCATAAAAATTCTAAGAGACAAGAATTAAAATCCATGGGAAAATTACAGTGTTAATAAACTGCTCCCATGGTTACATAAAAAATCCTAGATACAATTTTTCTAAATTCTAAGGAACCATAACCGGTATAAACAAGCATGCTTATAATAATTCAAAAAATTAAAATAACCACATACTTTATACATAATCCATGATAACAACATAAAGGAACCCTAGAATGCCACTCTCTAAATATCAAATCCATACATAAATAAAAAGACTAAGTAATTGTCTAATTTATGTATATGGCATAGTCATGAGATGGCTCTGATACCAATTGTAGGAAAATTAACCGGTAAAAACGTATCAGAGTGGCGCAGCGGAACAATAAAAATTTTAAGATCGTTAAATATCTCATGATGCCATATACAATAAATCAACAACAATTAAAACTCATACCTCAAGGACGCCAATCTGCAGGAGGAGAATGACCGGAGGCTTCAACCAACTAGCCTTCTCTACTATTCTCTAATTCCCGAATGGCTGAGTGTGTGGGCACTCTGAACCTCGATCGGTATGCTAGCACTGCTAGTCTTCTTCCGACCACCCAGATCTCTAAAGAACTTTATTGTCACGATGAGCTATGCAACAATAAGCCTGCTCACCTGAGAGTCTGTGGTATGAGAGAACTGGAGTGGTAGGTCCTCTATTTATAGACCTGCATGAGGTGAATCTCTGAATTTGAATTGGATTAGGAAAAGATATTTTCCCTTATCCAAACCCATAAAATCCAAATTTTTCCATGGGAGAATCTCCACAAAAAATTCCGTTTTTCTTAGGATAAATCCAATCCAAATCAAAACAAGATTTTAACTAGAATTTTATCTCCCTTTTTCAACCCAAAAAATCAGAAAATTTCAAGGTGAATCTTCCCTAAAGATTTCGGCCATTATGGATAAGGGAGAATCAAAAATTCCACTAGGATTTTCAAGCTTGAATCTCATCTCAACCTTATCCAAAATAACCGAATTTCCTAGGAGATATTCTCCCTAATTTCGGCCACTTTTCAGGGAAGGAGAGAATCCAAATTCAACTAGGATTGAAGCTTGAATTTTCCCTTGAACCTTATCCACAAAATCTGAATTTTTCATGAGGATTATCCTCAAAAATTTCGTCCACTTTTGTTGGGATTTGGATTCAAAATTCAAGTAGGATTCTAACAAGATTATCCTCTCCAAATCCAACTCAAATTCGAATTTCAAACCTTGTGGATTTTCTACAACAAATTCGAATCCTGCTTGGACTGTGATTCAAAATTTGAATTTCAAATTTCAAATTCAAATTTCAAATTCAAATTTCAAATTTCAAATTTCAAATTTCAAATTTAAATTTCAATTTCGATTTCAATTTCAAATTTCAAATTCGAATTTCAAATTCAAATTTCAAATTCAAATTTCAAATTCAAAATTCAAATTTCAAATTTCAAAATTCAAATTTCAAATTTCAAAATTCAAATTTCAAATTCCACAAAACGGTTGTGTTTCATATTCTTGTTCTCATGGATAATTTTCTACAACTCCAATCCAATCTCAAATAAAATCATGGCAACTTTATTTGGAGTTCGAATAATTGTGTTCTCTATTATCCAAAACAAAATCTGAATCCAACCGGAGAGAATCTTGTCTGCCATCCTAATCCTGTGTCATCACCATCCATGCATAATAAACTAGCCAATAGCATACACAAATCAATTTGCCAAACGTTAAGGAATTATGTGGAGCTAGTAGAGGGACTGATTGGACATATATAATCGGGCTCCCGTGATTCCATATGATCATCATTCTTTACCGAACAACTCAATCATATGATCACTAGTTTCAGAGTCACACCACTATAAACCTGAAACTGAACTCCCAATTATATACCGTATTACGTAAGCCTGTGACGAGCTACTATCCAATGACCTTGTCATATATGCAAAACCCTCATATGATATCCATGATCAGCCTTAGGTCAAAGTCCGTTTAATCCTACTGATCAGGCTATCTTAAAGTTCCATTATACTACCGAATCAAGAAAATGATTATTCACCATATGTAAATAAGAAGTCATCCGCCCAGCAGATGACCCAAGGCCTTGTCCATTTTCACATTCAGTATAATGCCTTTAACAGGATACCTTTAACTCCTCAGAGCTATGATTCCGATATCTGCAAACAAACCCTTCATCGTATACAAGTCATGCACCCAACGAACCGGTCTATAAGCTTACTACCTCTGAGACGCTTTAGCCATTGGAACATCAAAGTACACAAGTCATATACATGAAGTAGTTCATTTACTCAGGATTAAGGTTATTGCACAATGAACGTCAAAAGCAGATTGATCCACTCATAGCGGACTACGTAGATCAATCACGCTTTAGTCCCGGTCTAATATGTCACCATCGAGCAACATATCCATGTCTCTACTTGGGAGTCCAGCTCCAGACAGTCAAGACAGACCGTCCCCTCCAAGGCTTTAGACAACATAATAGTCTTAACATGAGTTAGATGCTCGGTCTAACCCCATAGACTACAGACCATAGTTTAGACTGCTAACTTTAGAACATTGTCTTCTCGCATACAAAAGTCCATTGCATGCAACGTTCTAACAGTTTTAACACAAGCAGTCAGTGAGCCATATTTGCTTACATTTACTTTAACATGTAAATAAGACGAGGACAGATAGCAATGTAATGAATAACCTCTAAGTATAATTTTATTATCCAGTTCAAAATGAATACATCAAAATGTCTTTAATACTTAGGGCATTTCCTAACAATAATTATGTATTAATTATGGACTGTTGGCTTGAGGAATTGTAAGAAAAAGGGATGAAATGTTGAAAAAGAAAATGTGAGGAAATGTGAATACTTTTATCTAAAAAGTTGAGTTTTACATAAAAATTAGGCCTTTGGAATAGTACGTGGTAAATTAGAATAGGTTAGATAGTTTCTTGGCGTTTCCTAAACACCAAGAATCCAAAAATTAAGCAGAAATGCTACTGAAATTTCTAAAATGACACAAAGGGGTATTTTAGTAAATGAGAGGTAAAAATGTGATCGAGGTGGAAACCCAAGCCCCCCCTAGCGACCTAGGCTCGGGAAAGAAGGATGGAGGTTGGGAGGATTAGTAAACTACCCATTCGAAATCTCGAAATGTAAGGAAACTATCCCTATGTCAGAATAGTACCACCCGAGGAACGGGTGTAAGCTAAGTATAAAATTTGGGGTGGTTAAATCAATAAAGGTACCCTGATAGGCTAAATAATCAATACACAAGGTATCCGGTCAGTTGGCTAGTCAGTTAACCAGTCAATGATCGAGTTTGAACAGGATAATGAGAGACAGTAATTAATTTATCAAGTAGACAAATTAATTAAGCACGATTAGAAATTTAATATCAAATTCCCAAAGTAGAGCAATTGGGTACTGATAGGCATCGGTACCACACAACGATAGATTTATTAGTCACTAACGATAGAGTGACCTAAGAGTGACGTTAATTAAATTAGTGGGTAAATAAATTAATTAACCATGATTAGAAAATCAAACTCTCAAGAGAAGGGCAATTCGTATCGATAAGGATCGGTATCACCTAACAATAGAGTTTTTTATTAGTCACTAATGACCACAGTGACTAAAGAGTGAATGTTAACAAAATGTGTTATGATTACAGGGAGGTACCTCTATTGTGACGAAGGCGAGAGTATAAACTGTCCATCGACAGGTAAGTACAACTCCACCTACAGCATGAATAAAATGAGATTTAAATGATAATTTTATAGTATGTTATGTATGCAAACCGTGCATAAGTTGTTGCATAGCATGCATAAGAGCATATAGTTTCACAATCACGTAGATTGATAAAAGAACAAGTTAGAGGCCATATATCCCTATCGCGTAAGATTAGGGACAGCTTAGAAGAGCATATGGCTAGAAAAGATAAACAAGATGGAAATTTAGTAAGCATGTCGTACCAGCTTTTTCAGTTGAAGAGGTTTTCAAGTTAAAGTAATTTAAAGCAGAAAGTTGAGCATCCGTTGATGACTCTCCAGCTTTTTGACCACGGGCGTTAGCGATGGTTTGCGCACACACGATACTGACACACGGGCCCTCAGTAAAGTAAAGAAAAGATAATAAATAATAAAGCATAATATGAGCATAATCGGATCATGCATTGTTATGATATGTCTTAGCTGCAGTTCAGCATGCTTCTAGTTACAGTAGATAAGCATTCAGTATACGATGTATTCTGTTGTGCATAAAATATGTGATGTCTTGCATTCAGTGATATGCTATGTTCTAATATGTGAATGTTTCAGTGGTATATGTTGATATATGACATACTTATATGATTTTAAGTATGCACTATGTGTTAAACAAGTTTTGTGGTTAACATGTTGCACTTACTAAGCATAAAGCTCACAGTGTGTGTTCATGTTATAGGTAAGCATCTTATGGCTTAAACACCAATGGGCGATGACGGCAGTGGAGGTGGATGTGAGGGCGATGTTATGGATATACCGCAAGTATTCTTCTACACAGCTTCAGTAATCAGTATTTTTGAATAGTAACCACTAAATAGTATCTTTGAATAGTAATGATTAATAAGTATTTTTGAATAGTAATAGTTAAATAATATTTTTGAATAGTAACAGTTAAATGATATATTTGGAATAGTATTTACTTAAATAGTTAGTATAAGTATGTATGTATAATTGAAATCCCTATGTTTTCAGATTCTGCATTTTAACAGTATACATACATGAATAGTAAATACATACGCAATAAAAAAATCCCCTAAAATTATGGTGTCGAGTTAAGTAAGTTTAAGTATGTAAAGACCCTTATACTCGTGTAATCTAAATTCTATATAATGAGAAATTAAAGAATGAATTTGGGTCAGTTTGATGCATTTTAGTGCAAATTCGCAGAACACAGTCAGGAACACGGCCATGTAAGAAGCCATGTATTGAATAGACTACATACGTGCGAAAGACCGTGTGAGTAAACATGACCGTGTAGTGTAACACGGTCAGGTACACGGCCGTGTAAGTGGCCGTGTACCACTCGGGTAAAATAAACGTGTTTCAAGACATGGCCATGTTGAGCAAGCTCAACTAGTACACGCCCATGTTGCCTTGTACACGCCCATGTAAGAACATATGTAGAAGGCCGTGTAATAAGCAGAGAGCCGTTGTAAAGACTCTCGTAATGCGTGAAACCTAAATACTATGTAATAAGTAATTAGGTTGATCAAATACAGTATATTTTCAAGAGGAATAGTTTAAACAAACGTAGTAGTGTTTAGTTACCATTCATGCAATGAAAGGGGCGATTTATAGTGAAACCGGTCCACCCTATTATGTATATAAGTGTCTAAGATACGCTGTATCAGGAAACTGGTCCAGACGACCATTTCTAGACACAGGACTAGTGAATAGATCACTAGAACGATCGGACCGAACATCTGAGCACAATAGCAAGAAATACCCTAGCAGGGGTATAGTATCGAGAATAAAGGTCTAGGTGACCTCTTCTCATCTAGAAACTGACAAAATTGGAGCTAGAACACTCAAGCTAGTCAGTTAGAACAAAAAGTAATGAATAATGAATAGTAAAAATGCAGTGTCAAGTTAACGGCCAAGACGGGCTTAATTTGACTTAAAACTGATATATTTACAGTCAGTAGGCCCAATTTGGTCAATTGGGCACAAACCGTGAATTTTTGTCTGAGAGATACACAATATTGAGAAGGGGTCAAGATGACCTTATCTCACTCTAAAACTGATATATTTAGTACACGTTTGGTACTAGCATTTTTTTAGCATTGCATTTAAATGCAATGCAATTTTCCCCCAAATACAAAAACATTTCATTCAAATACCAATCACATCACATTTTAAATCTAACACAATCACTATTTATTATTTCACTTTTTCTATTATTTTTATTAATTACATCATATATTCCCTCTCTCTCCTTTTTTTCTTTCTACTTTTATCCATCACATCACATATTTATTATTAAAATACAATTCAAATACTTTTTCTCCAAACACACATTGTATTCAAATGCAATGCTAATGCTTTTTCTCCAAATACAAATTGCATTCAATGCATTGCATTCAAATGCAATGCAAATGCAATGCGTTTACCAAACGAACCCTTAGACTCAGGACGCCCAAATTAGTCAACTGGGCACCTGACATGTTTTTCAAGGTGGGGTCATGCAAATCCCAAAAATTGGTCTAGAAAACCCCAGACGGACATAAAACTGATAAAAATGAAATCAACAGGTCCAAATTAGTCAAGAGAGACTGTGTCTGAAATTTTACATAGGAACACCTTGGTTTGCTTGTGAAAGGACAATACAGTGTAGACACAACCACAGTATAAAAAATGAATAGTAAATTGGTGTAGAATGGGCTCTTAGACAATATAAATCAACTAGAAATCATCAGTACAAAAATCGAATTCAGAAAATCTGATTTGTGGAGGAAAATTAGAACACTGCTGAGAAAGGACCGAAAACCGCAATCGAAAACTGGACTGCAAAGATAGGCCAACATAGATGAATTTTTGGCCCTAAAACCATGTGCCCCTAGCTAGAAACCAGCGGGTTTTGCTGCACAAAAATCCCAAAAAGGTGAGAATAAAATAAAGGGAAGGTTATGCCACAAATGAATAAACAAATCACATTTCTCCATCACCATTCCACCACCCTACACCAAGCAATTTTTTTATCCTATCTCCTTAAATGCCAGTAGCAAATTCATAGGTTTGTCTATAAAAGGTGGCCATACCTTAGACTTTTGCTCTTTCATTTTCACACCTCTGAAAACACAACTCTCTCTCTCTCTCTTCCAAGCAGCAACCAACTGCCCTTAAGCCACCAAAATCCCCATATTTTCAAGCCACAATCCTACCAAATACTCACCATTAAATTAGCCCTCACAAGCTTGTGTTAGCAGGATTCACATCCAAGCCATTCTAAGTTCTTCAAGGGTAAGACTTCAAATCAATCTTTGTGGTTTGTAGTTATTGTTTTGGTTGGTATTAAGAGAAATTATTTTGGTGTTTTGCTAGCACAAAACCGATCCTATCCTCCTTGGTTTCCCAGGCCATTTTGGTTCCACAAGCCCATAGTTCGGATTTGTGTTTGAACCATAGCACAAGAGGTAAACCGAAACCCTCCCTTTTATAGTTAGTTGTTTGTAAGTTTTTGATTAAGAAATTTATGTGTATTTGTTTATGCACATGGGTTGTAATAAGTTTATTTTGAGCCCTCAACTTTCCATTTTTAAGTTTATATGGTTGTGGTTGTGTTTGCATTATTTTTGTGAATGGATTTATAGATGTGTGAGCATGGATGCTTAGGAAAATGGCTGGACACAATCTGTCCTCAAGAAAAAACCATGGATTTTTGCCATTTTGACCCCTTTAGGGTCTGAATTTTGGATTTGTTAAAACATGAAGTTTTAAGGAAATTTCAATATGGTCATTTTTACCTCAAATAGCCTTTGGCCAAAAACAAAGATACTATAGGTTTTTAGAGTGGTTTTCATTCGGTGCCCAAAATTAGACCAAAAATCCGAGCCTAGACTTAGTCTCGGGTTTTGCTAAAAATGAACCACTTAGAATCTGAACCGAGTTTCGGGTTCAACATGAAAGTTGTAGATCTCATCGAGACTTTGATGACAACCTATGTTTGTTTCAAAAATTTGGCCGTTTCGGGCCTTAAATAGAGCCATTTTCAAAGTAACGTAAAACTGGGATTTTTGTTAAAATCTAGGCACAATAGTCACTAGTTTAGTAAGATTAGCGCCAGTTAGAGTTAGATTTGAGCTTTGAGATGAACATAAGAATTGTTTGTCTCTTGAGGATGAAAATTTTCATGCTCGCTAAATTTACAAACAAAGTCATTTCGATTAAGTTTCAAAACAATTTTCAAAAATGGTTGAAAAACCATCCTTAAAATATAACACCAAAATGCATTTCACCTTGTTTAAAATAAAAACATGGTTTTAATAAAACGTCCCCCACCTTCCAACGAGGTGGCAAGGGGACGTTTTCAAAACATATAATCTTCCCAAAAATTTTTTAAGTTAACCAAAATAATTTTTCAAAGTAAAATAGTATAGGTAGCCCAGTAGGCTACCACACCAAATGAGCTATAGTAGCCCGATAGGCTATTATACCCAAACAGGCAAAGTAACCCAGTCGATTACTATACCAAGTTTATGCATAGTAACTCGATAGGCTACCTAGTTACCAAAACGTTAGATAACTGGTCATTTGACTGGCCGGCAAACCAGTCAAGGACCGTGTTTTGAATAACACTGTGAGAAACGATGATTAATCTATCAAGAAGCTGATTAAGCAAACACGATAGAAGGTAGACACCAAATCCCCAAAGAAGGCCAATAGGGTACCGATAGGCCTCGGTACCTCATAGAAACACAAGTTACATCACTAACGGTTGTAGTGACCAAAAGACGACGTCAATTAATTTATTAAGTAATAAATTAATTAACCACATATAGAGAGAAGCAAACTCTCGAGATAGAGAGCGAGTTAGTACTGATGGTAATCGGTACCAAGCGATTTATCTAATTTAGTCACTAACGATAATAGTAACTTAGCAAGACTATTAATGAGAAGTGTTATTGATGACAGGTGGTAACCTATAACCTGATAAAGGCGAGTATATGAGTTGCTTGCAACTAGGTAAGTACAACTCCGCCTATAGCATGAGCAAAAATGGATTTAAAGTATTGTTTTCATTCTATGTCAAGTATAAACCATGCACACTTGTTGCATAGTATGTTATAAAAGCATATACTTTCATAATCACGTATATTTATGAATAGTATAAATTAGATGCCATTAGATCCCTATCACGTAAGATTAGGAAATAGCTTAGTAAAGCTTATGGCATGAGGATAACAGCTATGATTCAACAATTAGGAAATTATTAAACAATTTTGTACTGAGCTTTTTCTTTTGAAAAGGTTTTCAATTTAAGATTGACGATTCTCCGCATAGTGACCCTCAACAAAACGACCCTCCGCATAATGGTCCTTCACGAAGTGGCTCTCCGCTTAATGGCCCTCGGTAAAGTAAAGAAAGATAATTAATAAGGAAGCATAACTGAGTATAAACAGTTCATGTAGTATGCACGTTATGCCCTAGATACAGATAGAGCAAGCTTCCTAGTTGCACGATAGGACATGCCCACATGATTTGCATTCTGAGATGCCACATGATATGTTTCTATATTCTATGTGAATGTGTGATAAGATTTCTAGTTGTATATGCCTTAAGTATGGCTTACAATTTAAATATGTTTTATGGATGACATGTTGTACTTACTAGGCATAAAACTCGCAGTGTGTGTTCATGCTATAGGTAAGCGTCCTAGGGCATAAATAACAATGGGCGATGATGGCGGTGGAGGTGGATGTAAGGCGAGGTTATGGATACACCGCGAGTAATCTTCCGTACAGTTTGTGTAACAGTTGAATAGCAAATTTGTATAGTAACCGTTATACAGTATTTATGAATAGTAATCGTTGAATAATATATTTTAAATAGTAACTGTTAAATAATATTTTTGAATAGTAACCGTTATATGGTATCTTTGAATGGTAATTGTTACACAGTATTTATGAATAGTAATCATTAAATAGTATTCTTATATAGTAACCATTAAGCAATATTTTTGGTATAGTAAATAGTTAAAGTATACGTATATGAATAGTGAATATGTTCGACATATAAAAAATATCCTTAAAATTAGGGTATTTAAGTAACTAGATTTTAAGGAAGTATAAATGGTTTACAAGAAAATTTAAGTATCAATACAAGTAATAGCAGTTTTTAAGTGACAGTTTGGGCCATTAAGTGCACGGGGCGTCACAGTTAGTATCAGAGCGGTTTCCTGCCGCCCTACCTCGTATCGCCGCGCGTCTGCCTCATCTATCCAAGTAAGTTAGTTTTAATGTTACAGTATCAATATGCAAGCTAACGTAAGTTATAAAGTGTGACCATGGCTGCAACAGTAGAGGTTACACCAGTGAAGCCCACCAGAGGATGAAGGTTCCAAATTATAACATGGTTCAAACACGTACACAGACAAATCAAGCTATCTGAGAAGACGAGCTAATGGCACGGCTCGCAGCCATGCAAGAGATGATGTTGAATCAACAACAAGAACTCGCTCATGTCAGGGAGCAATTAAACCAACAATCACAAGCACCACAACCAATAAAGGTGCCAGCTCAAGCGGCTCCAGTAGCCCCCGACACCCCTAGAGAGTAAGTGGCCCCACTAGTCTAGACAATGCTAGCACCATCAGTCGTGGCTGCTCCCGTAGTAGCGAATGCCCTTCCACCGACTTCTAGGGAAGGAGATTTGTACAAGAGATTTTGGCGCTTGAAAGTGCCAGAATTCGAGGGAACCATAAACCCTATAGAGGCCGATGACTGGCTGACCAACATCTAGGTTATCTTGGACCTTGTAGGATGGACAGAGAGAGAGAAAGTATTGTATGCATCCCTCACTTTACGCAAAGGGGCACGACAATGGTGGAAGACCGTGGCTATCAGAGAAACGTCAATGAAATGAACTGGGCAGACTTCACTAATGAGTTCAAGGAGATGTACTTCAACGACGAGGCCCTAATAGCTCAATAAGATGAGTTCAACAATCTGCATTAGGGCAGCATGACCATGATAGAAGTGGTCTAGAAATTCGAGTAGCTGGCTCAACTATGTCCAGACTTAGTACCGACCAAGAAGGAGAAGGTAAGAAGAACATTGAAAATGTTCAGGATGGACATTGTCGTCCAAGTATATGGTGGAAGTCACAGACCTACAACTGTAGTAGAATGCGTCAGCAGGGCCATCCGAGCAGAGTATTGGTTGGCCCAAGACAGGGAAAGAAAGGCTCAGATCTACAATGCCCAAAGGGAAGAAAAAATGCAAGCCAAGCAGGCTAAGGGGAAGCAAAACCCTAAGACACAGCACAGAGGGCAGAACGTGAGAACCGGCCAGAACAACAGGCAATCCCACAACCACAACAAGAGAAAGGGGAATCAGGGCAACCAAGGTTCACAGAAGGACTTCCCTTAGAAGAGAAACGACCAGGAAGGAAATGTCAGCCAATGCTTGACGTGCCCGAAATGTGGAAAGGGACACTTAGGGTGAATGCAAGCAAGGAATGAGTGGCTACTACTTTTGTGGAAAGGAAGGCCACAATGCCAAAAACTGTTATTCTAACCCTCAGAGTCAACGGAACTAAGCTCGCACCACAAGCAATCAACTTCACGTCACCCAGACCAGGATCGAAGGCCCTTTGATCGCACAAGGCAGGCTAGAAGCTCCAGACAACTAGGGGAGAATCTACGCCTACTCATGGAGAACCTAGAGGAGTTTCCCTTCGACAAGAGCAATGATCTTCGATGCAGAATCAGGATCTCCCTCATGTGTAGTTGTGACCCATTAAGCGGGGCCTTTAATCTTGTAAATAGGTATTAAGGGAGGTAGTAGCCTACCTTATTAGACTCAACTTAGCTTGTTCTTTTGCAACTATGTACCAGGATATGTTTACCATTCCCAAGCATACTAAAGTAATGTACCCTTTTTATAATATGAAAAATTAGTACAGTTTACCCAAGGGCCTAGACATAATATTTCAAAATGTGTTTAGAGTGTGATTGAAAGAACGGCACAGAGTAGAAGCATGGACTGCTGCCGAGTTGTATCGATCTTTAGGGCTAGTTGTCCACTAAGTTTTGAGTAACAAACATTATTCCTACACTCCATGGGAATGTCAGGACTAGTTTCACGCTATCAAGATGATTCCTCGATTATATGCCATTGATCAGGATAACTAAGCCCTGTTGGCTGTTGATATCTTTCACGAAGATACTCTCGTGTGCATTGGGATTCATGTGACCAGGATGAGCTCTTAACTGGGTTGATTTTCGCCATACCACAATCGAGCAAATCTCCGAGAGGAGTCCAGCATCAACCCCAATTTTTCTTTATGGGTAAGTGGGGAAGTGAAACCCTCTAAGTTCCCTAAAGTTGCGGATATATGAGAATTGTTCATCGGACGGAGAGACTGCATCCGATGTCCGGTGACACAGCTCTAATATATGCTGTGCGCTACGAGATACCGATATGGGCTTCTACAACACATGTTGAGGAAGGCTTATGACAAAACCAAGACCAAGGCAAAAGTGAATCGAGGCAGGAGAAGACCGAAAGAGAGAAAGAGTCCTTGTTAAACAGAATTAGAAGAGCAATCGAGCGGAAAGAGTAGCAGGCCACCCATTCATTGCATCATCAGACTTTGCTAGAAAGCTAGATAGAAGCTTAGATATGATGAAATGGACTCTTAAAACAACAATTCCCTCAGCAGAAGTTTTATTGTCTAGTACTGGACGTGTCACATACCGGTAAGCATTTGTGGTAGAGAGCTGAGTGTTAATCTAAGCATCATCGACATGATTAATCATGACATAAGCTTAGGAATAGGATTCCTCATGGAGTACGATGCTGTCATAGACTGTCGAAGGTAGAAATTTGCTTTTGGACTAATCGGGTGCGAATGGTTTGTCCACAAGGGGTTTGTCACCAAAGCAACCAAAGACACTGATCACAGTAATGAAGACTTGCAAGATGCTATCCAGTGGATGCACGGGCTACTTAGCACACGTAGTGGATAAGACTCGAGGAATAGAGATAGGACTCGAGAACGTGCCGAAAGTTAGAAAATTTATGGAGGAATTCCATAAGATCTACTAGGACTCTCGCCAGAGCGCATGATCTCGTTCGATACTGAACGTCTACCCAGATTAGGCCCCATCTCTAAGGCCCCATACCGAATGGGCCCTGTAGAGTTAAAGGAGTTCCAAGTTGGCTGAAGGATTAATGGACAAGGGATTCATTTGATCGAGCTGTCCACCTTGGGGAGCACCCATACTTTCATGAAGGAGAGAGATGAAACACTGAGAATGTGTATCGACTACCAAAAATTGGAAAGGATTACGTCCGTGAAATCCTTTACCATCTAGGAAAAGCCCATAAGGTAACCGACATACTAGGTAGAAAGCACTTTTCATCACTTATGGCTCTCCATGCTTTGCCAGAAGCACTACAAAAGGAGCTACACAACAGCAAGATCAAGATTTTGATAGGGAGATTGTCTAAAATAACCCTCTAATCGATGCTCTTAGAAGAGATTAAGGCCCCCTAGGACCTTGATTTGTCCCTGAATAAGCTCAAAAAGGAGGCAATGGAGGATTAAAGTTTAAAATTTCGAGTCTCTAAGGACGGCATACTCTATTTCAAATATAGAGTATATGTTCCGAAGGATGAAGAACTCAGGAAAAAGATCCTTTCAGAGATTTATGACACGCCATACTCGGTACATCTAGGGGCAAATAAGATGTATAAGGACTTAAAAGAGAGTTTTTGGTGGCCTGAAATGAAGAATGATGCTGCCGAGTTCATTGCCAAATACATTACATGCTAAAAGGTTAAGGCAAAACACCAACGCCTAGCAGGGAATTACAAAAAATTAGGCTACCCATGTGGAAATGGGACTAGATTACGATGGATTTCATAGATAGATTGTTAAGAACATCAAGCGACAACGGCATAATTTGGGAAATTGTGGACAAATTGACAAAATCAGCTCGATTTCTAGCTATGGAGGGGAGCTACTCGATAGAAGATTTGTAGAAATGTATGTAGCTCAGCTAGTGAGACAGCACGGAGTGTATGCCGATATGACATACGAGGAGAAATCTATGTAGATTTTAGCTAGAGAAGAGAAGGTGTTTAGAAATAAAGTCATACCCCTGGTATCTAAAGTCATACCATTGGTAAAAGTATTGTGGCAGAACCATAGTATAGAGGAAGCCATATGGAACGGGAAGAAGATATGAGAAAAAACTTCCTGGATCTATTCTAATTTTCAAGGATGAAAATTTTATAAGAAGGGTAGGTTGTAAGGACCCCCATACCTGTGTAACATAAATTCTATATAATGGGAAGTTAAGGAATGAATTTGGGTCAGTTTGATGCATTTTAGTGCAAATTCACAGAACACGGTCAGGAACACCACCGCGTAAGAAGACGTGTACTGATCAAACTGTATACATGAGAAAGGCCATGTGAGTAAACATGGCCGTGTAGTGTAACACGGTTAGGTACACAGCCGTGTAAGTGGCCGTGTACTGCTCAGGTAAAATGAACATGTTTCAGGACATGGCTGTGTTGAGCAAGCTCAACTAGTACACGCCCATGTCTGAACAATACACACCCGTGTTGCCTTGTATACACCCGTGTAAGAACCCGTGTAGAAGGCCGTGTAATGAGCAGAGAGCCATTGTAAAGACTTTCGTAATGTGTGAAACCTAAATACTATGTAATAAGTAATTAGGTTGATAAAATACAGTATATTTTCAGGAGGAATAGTTTAAACAAACACAATAGTGTTTAGTTACTATTTATGTAATGAAAGGAGCGATTGACAGTGAAACCAGTCTGCATTATTATGTGTATAAGTGTATAAGATACGCTGTATCAGGAAACTGGTCTAGACGACCATTTCTTGACATAGGATTGGTGAACAGATTACCAGAACGCTCGGACCGAACATCTGAGCACAATAGTGAGAAATACCCTAGTAGGGGTATAGTACCAAGAACGAAGGTCCAGATGACCTCTTCTAATCTAGAAACTAACAAAATCAGAGCCAGAACGTTCAGACTAGTCAATTAGAACAAAATGTAGTGAATAGTAAATAGTAAAAATACAGTGTTAAGTTAATGGCCAAGACGGCCTTAATTTGACTTAAAACTGATATATTCAGATTCAGCAGGCCCAATTTGGTTAATTGGGCACAAACCGTGAATTTTTTTTTGTGAGATACGAAGTATCAAGAAGGGGGTCAAGACGACCTTATCTCACCCCGAAATTGATATATTTAGATTCAGGATGCCCAAATTAGTCAATCGGGCACCTGACACGTTTTCGAGGTGGGGTCACATAGATCTCAAAAATTGGTCTAGATGATCCCGGACGGATGTAAAACTAATAAAAATGAAATCAGCACGTCTGAATTAGTCAAGAGAGACTGTGTCTGAAATTTTACACAAGAATTCCATATTTTACGTGCAAAAGGACAACACAGTGTAGACACAACCACAGTATAGGAAATGAATAGTAAATTGGTATAGAATGAGCTTTTAGTATAAATCAACTAGAAATCATCAGTATGAAAATTGGATTCAGAAAATCCGATTTCTGGAGGAAAATTAGAACACTACCGAGAAAGGACCGAAAACCGCAGTAAAAAACTGGACTGCGAAGAGAGGCAAACATAGATGAATTTTTGGCCCTAAAACCATGTGCCCTTAGCAGGAAAATTAGCTGGTTTTGCTACAAAAAAACCCCAAAAAGGTGAGAATAAAATAAAGGGTATGTTATGACACAAATGAATAAATAAGTCATATTTCTCCATCATCGTTCTATCACCTTACACCAAGCAATTTTTTTATCCTTTCTCCTTAAATGGTAGCAGCAAATTCAGTGGGATGGGCTAAAATGGGGTAGATTTTTTCCCCAAATTAGCTTAAAGTTGGCTTGATTAATCAAGCTTAAGTTTGGTTAAGCTTGCTTAGGTTTGTCTATAAAAGAGTGGCCATACCTTAGACTTTTGCTCCTTCATTTTCACACCTCCAAAAACACAACTCTCTCTCTCTCTTTTCCAAGCAGTAGCCGACTGCCCTTAAGCCACCAAAACCCTCATATTTTCAAGCCACAATCCTACCAAATACTCACCAAAAAATCAGCCATCACGAGCTTATGTTAGGAGGATTCAAATCCAAGCCATTCTAAGTTCTTCAAGGGTAAGACTTTGAATCAATCTTTGTGGTTTGTAGTTATTGTTTTGGTTGGTATTAAGAGAAATTATTTTGGTGTTTTGCTAGCATAAAACCAATCCTATCCTCCTTGGTTTCCCATGGCCATTTTAGTTCCACAAGCCCATAGTTCAGATTTGTATTTGAACCATAGCACAAGAGCTAAACTAAAACCCTCCCTTTTACGGTTAGTTGTTTTTAACTTTTTGATCAAGAAATTTATGTGTATTTATTTATGCACATGGGTTGTAATAAGTTTATTTTGATACTCAGCTTTTCATTTTTAAGTTTATGTGATTTTGGTTGTGTTTGCATTACTTTTACGAATGGATTTATGAATGTGTAAGCATGGATGTTTAGGAAAATGGTTGGACACAATCTGTCCTCAATAAAAGGTCACAAACTTTGGCCATTTTGACCCCTTTAGGGTCTGAATTTGGGATTTGGTAAAACATGGAGTTTTAAGGAAATTTTGATACGGTCATTTTTGCATCAAAAGCCTTTGCCAAAAACAAAGATACGATAGGTTTTTAGAGTGGTTTTCATTCAGTGCCCAAAACTAGGACCAAAATTCTGAGCCCAGACTTAGTCTCAGGTTTTGCTAAAAATGATCCAATTAGAGTCTGAACCAGGTTTCATGCTCAACACGAAAGTTGTAGACCTCGTCGAGGCCTTGAGGTTGACCTATGCATGTTTCAAAAATTTGGCCGTTTCGGGTCTCAAACAGAGCCATTTTCAAAGTAACATAAAGCTAGGATTTTTGTTAAAAAGTTGGCATAATAGCCATGGGTTTAGTAAGATTAGGGCCAGTTAGATTTAGATTTGAGCTCCGAGATGAACACAAGAATTGTTTATCTCGTCGAGAATGAAAAATTTCATGTTCACCAAATTTACAAACAAAGTTGTTTCGATCAAGTTTCAAAATAGTTTTCAAAAATGGTTCAAAAACCATCCTTAAAATATAACACCAAAATGCATTTCACATTGTTTAAAACAAAAACATAGTTTTAATAAAACGTCCCCCAACTTCCAACCAAAATAGAGAATCTTAGGTGGCAAGGGGATGGTTTCAAAACAGAGAATCTTCCCAAAAATTTTACAAGTCAACCAAAATAATTTTTCAAAGTAAAACAGTATGGGTAGCCTGGTAGGCTACCATACCAAATGAGCCATAGTAGCCCG
Organism: Antiaris toxicaria; assembly: GCA_035233585.1. Lineage (NCBI taxonomy): Eukaryota > Viridiplantae > Streptophyta > Magnoliopsida > Rosales > Moraceae > Antiaris > Antiaris toxicaria. The sequence goes on from CP141153.1 coordinate 55,388,376, forward strand.
ATAGGCTACCATACCCAAACAGGCAAAGTAACCCAGTCGGTTACTACACCAAGTTTATGCATAGTAACTCGGTAGGCTACCTAGTTACCAAAACGTTAGATAACCGGTCATTTGACTTGTCGATAAACCAGTCAAGGACCGTGTTTTGAACAACACTATGAGGAACGATGATTAATCTATCAAGAAGATGATTAAGCAAACACGATAGAAGGTAGACACCAAATCCCCAAAGAAGGCCAATACGGTACTGATAAGCCTCGGTACCCCATAGAAACGCAAGTTACAGTCATTAACAATAGTAGTGACCAAAAGATGACGTTAATTAATTTATTGGGTAACAAATTAATTAACCACATATAGAGAGAAGTAAACTCTCGAGATAGAGAGTGAGTTAGTACCAACGGCAATCAGTACCAAGCAATTTGTCTACTTTAGTCACTAACGGTAACAATGACTTAGCAAGAGTATTAATGAGAAGCGTTATTAATGATAGGTGGTAACCTGTAAGCTGATAAAGGCAAGTATACGAGTTGCTTGCAACTAGGTAAGTACAACTCCACCTATAGCATGAGCAAAAATGGATTTAAAGCACTGTTTTCATACTATGTTAAGTATAAACCATGCATAGTTGTTGCATAGCATGTTAGACAAACATATAATTTCATAATCACGTAGATTTATGAATAGTATAAATTAGATGCCATTAGATCCCTATCACGTTAGATTAGTGAATAGCTTAGTAAAGCTTATGGCATGAGGATAACAGATATGATTCAACAATTGGGAAATTGTTAAACAATGTCAAACCGACCTTTTCCGTTTGAAAAGGTTTTCAGTTTAAGATTGACAGTTCTCCGCATAGTGACCCTCAACAAAACGACCCTCTGCACAATGGTCCTCCATGAGGTGGCTCTCCGCATAGTGGCCCTCGGTAAAGTAAAGAAAGATAATTAATAAGGAAGCATAACTGAGCATAAACGGTTCATGTAGTATGCACGTTATGCCTTAGATATAGATAGAGCAAGCTTCCTAGTTGCATGATAGGACATGCCCACATGATTTGTATTTGGAGATGCCACATGATATGTTTCTATGTTCTGTGTGAATGTGTGATAAGATTTCTAGTTGTATATGTCTTGAGTATGGCTTATGATTTAAATATGTTCTATGGATGACATGTTGTACTTACTGGGCATAAAACTCACAGTGTGTGTTCATGTTGTAGGTAAGTGTCCTAGGGCATAAACAACAATGGGCGATGACGGTGGTGGAGGTGGATGTGAGGCGAGGTTATGGATACACCGTGAGTAATCTTCCGCACAATTTGTGTAACAGTTGAACAACATTTTTGAATAGTAACCGTTATACAGTATTTATGAATAGTAACCATTGAATAATATATTTTAAACAATAACCGTTAAATAGTATTTTTGAATAGTAATCGTTATATGGTATTTTTGAATGGTAATTGTTACACAATATTTATGAATGGTAACCGTTAATAGTATTCTTGAATAGTAACCGTTAAGCAATATTTTTGGAATAGTAAATAGTTAAAGTGTACATACATGAATAGTAAATATGTACGACGTATAAAAAAAATCCCTTAAAATTAGAGTATCTAAGTAAATAGATTTTAAGGAAATATAAATGGTTTGCAAGAGAGTATAAGTATCAATACAAGTAATAGTAGTTTTTCAGTGACGGTCTGGGCCACTAAGGGCACGGGGCTTCACAAAGTATCAATTTTAAAGAAAAAGATCCAGTAGTAGTTTTTAGTGACGATTCGGGCCACTAAGGGCACGGGACATCCCAAGCAATGACTAATTAGCAATTTGAACAAATTAAACGGAGTAAAGAAATGTTTAATTTCTATTCATACAGTGAAAGGGACAACCAAAAATAAATCGGTTCACTTTATCACATGTGAGTGCGTGTACGTGACATGCAGTATCAAGAAATTAGTCAAGATGACATTTTCTTGACACGAAATTGATGTACTTATAATCAGTACACTCAAATTAGTTATCTGAGTACAAAAGTGAATTTTGAATGATAAATATGCAGTATCAAGAAAATGGTCGAGATGACATTTTCTTGACACCAAATTGATATATTTATGATCAATATACTCAAATTAGTCAATTGAGCATAAAATGTGAAGTTATCAATGAGATATACGCAGTATTAGGAAAATGGTCAAGACAACATTTTCTCAATTCGAAACTGATATATTTAGAGTCAGTACGCTTAAACTAGTCGATTGACTGCAAAAAGTGTTTTCTAAGTAGGGGTCACGCAGTATCTAGAAGTTGATCAAGACGACCTCAGATACACATAAAACTGATAAATTCATGATCATTACGCCCAAATTAGCCAAGGTAGCCTGTGTCTAAATTTTCGTATGAAAAAGTTATACTATGCGTGCGTAGTGTCAGTACAGTTTAGGACATAACCACGGAACCGAAAAGGAATAGTAAATAGACATAGAGTAAGCTCATAAGTACTACAACCCACTTAGAAACAATTAGAATAAGAATCGGATCAAAAGAATCTATTTTTCGGTAAAGGTTTGGAACATAACCAGACAATTATCGAACACTATTGTAGAAAATTAAACTGATAATGGAAGCTTTTGTAGACAAAATTCCCACCTCAAAAATCGATCCTAGTAGCTAAGAGATAGGGTGAAAGGATTTCCTTGAAACAAGGAAACATGCTTGGAATTTTTGAATTAAAAAAAGGGGTTTTAGAAGACAAAGCACTATTGCTTTTTGCAAAACCTTAAATGCAAATGTGGGCTATTTTTTTTAGCCTCCCTCAGTTTTCTACATAGGGCAGCAGCTGAAATTTTTATCCCCCCAAGCTTAGCCAATTAAGGTTAATAAAGTTGCTTAGAGTTGATTAAACTTGTTTAGGGTTGGTTTATAAATAGGTCACCTTGACCGTTTGAACCATTTTCTTCTTCTTGCTCACCCACACACTCTAAAGCAACCAAGTTTTCTTCTTCTTCCTCTCAGCCAGCTGAACCCCCTCTCAACCAAAAACACACCCAAAAATTTGTTACAAGTTTCTTGGATTGAACTCATTCTTCGGGTCACGCAAAGGTAATCGCTAGGACCCTTTTCTTTGTGGCAATTGCCTTTAGTTAAGCTTTGATCTCAAAGGGATTTATTATGTATTTGAGCACATAGGCTGTAATAAGTTTATTTTGAGCTTTAAGCACTTTATCATGTGGTTACATGGTTGTGTAGTTATGGTTTTTGTTTTTATGGTTTGTGGCATGCTTAGATAGTTAGGGTTTTCATGAGAAGCAAATCTATCCTTATTTTCAGCCATAGATTTTGAGATTTTTAAGCATGATATTGATAGATTTTGAAATTCTGCAACACAAAAATCTTAGGAAATTTCGTAACGGATGTTTTTACGTAAAATAGGCCGAGGCTAAAAACAATGCTAAAATAGACTTCAAGGCCGTTTTCTGACTGTAGGTCAAAACTAGGACTGGAAACCTGGGAGCAAGGACAGTTTCAGGATTTTATAAAAATGTAAACTAGAGTCTGAATCTGGTTTTGGGCTTAACATAAAAAATGTAGGTCACGTCGAAAACTTAAAAATAAGTCATGCGATCATAAAATTTTTGGATGTGTTAGGCCCAAACAGAGCCATTTTCCTGACCCTAAAAACTGGACCCTTTTTTTAAAATAACCCAAACAAAGCCATGGGTTTGTGAGGTTTAGGAGACATTAAAGTCTGAATCAATCTCTGAGATGAACACAAAAGTTGTCTATCTTGTCAAGGCCTAAGAATGTCATGTTCGTTAGTTTTGCAAATTCGATCTTTTTAAGCAAGTTATATACAGTTTTTTTCAACTAGGTTCAAAAATCACATTTTCAAGTGAGCATCAAAATGTGTTCTTTTAAAATATGACAATGGTTTAAGAAAATACCCCCACCTTCCAACAAGGTGATAAGGGGATTATTTTTAAAGAGTATGTGTTTCTCAAAATGAAAGATGCTCTCGCGAACGATTTTCAAAATCGGTAGAATTTATAGTTATACCACGATTAGCTAGATAGTCGATTTGCTAACTAGCCAATTAGTTAGCATTACCGAGAGAAAGAGACGTTAATTAATTTATTAAGTAAATTAATTAATTAACCACGATTAGAAGATAGTTAATCGGACTCTCAAAAAGAGAATAGTTTAGTACCGAAAGGGGGATCGATAACAGATGCCAAGAGACGTGTTAGTTACTAACGATATTAGTGACTTAAAAATGAGTATTAATGGAATGTGTTATGATTACAGGTAGGCATCTATATTATAACAAGGCATAGGACGAACTGCCTACGGATCAGGTAAGTACAACTCCGCCTTTAGCATGAATGAAAATAGTTTTAAATAGTTATTTTTACGATAAGAATGCTTTTATTCCTTAATCGCGTATGATTGATGAATAACATTGTGGCGGCCCGCCCATCGTGGAGGCTAACAGTACTATCACAGTCGAGCTTTGAAGCCCACTATGATAGACTGTTACCTTATTAGGTCACCGGTAACTTACTTTTAACTTACTTATGTTATTTAGTGTTCTTATTTTAAACCGTGATTTTACCATGAAAATTGGGGATATTTTTTTATTTTTTTATTTCTTTTAACTGATCTGGAAGACTGAACATTGTAAAACATTTACTATGATAAATGTTTTACATTATTGTACTTAATTTACATCATAATACACTGTTTCAAAACTCTTCCAAAATAGCTCAGCGGAAATCGTTAGTAGGACCATTTCCCTCGCCAAGTCCCTGTCATATTCGGGAAATTTCATTGTTTCTAGAAATTTTGTATAACCTAAGTACTCAATGATTTTTATGTTTAAAGTTGTAAAACAGATGTTTTAATATTATTTTGAATGCAATGAAATGTTCTAACAGTTCCGACAAGATAGTGTTTGGGGATAGCAAATTTTACCTAACCAAAATCGGAGAATATAAGCCTTTTCGGTTTCAAAATTTTTAAGAATATACTGTCAGCCACTAAAAGACAAAATACTTGCGGGATGAAATTTTAGGCAAACCGGAGAGAAATAAGGAAAACCGATCACATGGACAGCTTCAGAAACTTGTCTACGCGATTTCGGTGCAAAGTCGTGCGGTTTGACTTTTGGTCAAAAGTTTGACCTAGAAATTAATGAGGGGAGTCAAAGATTGGATGTGAATCTTTGAAAGGATGTAAGGATACATTCAAATCCAAGGGCTAGGGTTTAAAGTCAAGAAAATTCAATGGTTAGGAATGAAAGTCAACAAGAAAAGTCAAAGGAAGATTAACAAAAATTTCAAGAGGTTTATAGGGCACTTAGGTGGTGGATTTTGGGGCAAAAATCAGAAAAAAAATCTGCCCAACTTTGATTAATTTAAAACAAGCCCCTAAAGAGTGGAAAAATTACACAAAAAAGCTTACAAAAAGGTCCCTAAAAGTTTTGCAACTTAGTCCCTCCTTTTTGGCTGCTTATACACACGGTTTTAGACCGTTAGAAACCAGAAAAAAAAATGTGGTTTTCAGCCATTAGAGCAGCCGTGCACCTCCCCTATTGAAACCATAAAAATTTCTTCAAGTTTGTTCCAAGAAAGTGTGAAAAATTCGTCCGGAAGTTCAAGTAATCGAGCAAGTAAGGTAAACTCCTATTTTGATATGATTTCTTCTTGTTTTTCATAGCAAAAATTCGTTTGATATGGGCTGTTTTAATGTGAGAAAAATTAGTTTTGTTTAATGGATTTTTTTTGCTTGAAAGTGTGTACGTGGTATGTGATTAAAACAAGTGTGGAATCATGAGCATGTAAATCAAGCCTAGGTGCATTCTTGCTCACTAAAACCATGGGTTATATAGGGCTTGGAATGGTGAAAATTTTGATATTGTTTTGCATGGTTTTTGGTGTTGAAAATCATGTGGAAAGGAAATGAATAAAAAGAATGAAATGAGTTTGAAAAACATAGATTTTATGTCTCATTTTCCACCCAAAAACCGTGTGAAACCCTAAGAATAATGTGAAACCTTGTGTTGATGAAAGTGTATGGTAAATGTGGTTTTGATTTTGTGTGGAAATCAAGAAAAAGAAATGGAAATAAAAACAAAATTTTGTGGTTGTTTTTCATGGAAAATCTATGAGCATGCAAGGAGGGTTGAATGAAACTTTTTACTTGTTTAGGGTAATATTTGGAATTCATCAAACATGTTATGTGCGATGAAAATTTTGATAAAGTTAGGGACAAGAAAGAAATTGAATTTTGGTGCTTGTTGCTAACCAAATCCATGGCTAGGTTTAGTAGAAATGAGAAGTTTTGATAAAGTTATGTGAATGTGCAAATGGTGTATAATATCAGGCTTAAAAATGAGAAAGAACGGGTTTAAATCCCGTTAGAAACAATTAGATTTTAATGAAAAATTTTACATAAAAAGTTTGTAACTTTTGCGTAAAATTAGGTTTGTGGTAAAGTACTTGACAGGGTAGAATAGAATAGATGGTGTCAAGGTGTTTCCTAAATGCCGGGAACCTAGAATTTCAATAGAAATTCTGTCGAAATTTTCAGGACGCCCGAAGGGCAATTTGGTAAACTAGTAGTAAAAATAGGGTCGGGAACCGGAAACCCGAACCACCTCAGGAACCTAGGCTCGAGAAAAGGATGACGGACGATTTCATAACTAGTGAATTGTCCATTTGAGGTCCTGAAAGGTTAGAAAAACGAAAAGCGACCCCGTAGGTCAGAATAGTACCACTCGAGGGTCGGGTGAATGTAACCCGAGCATTTTGATGAGAAACGTCGTAAAAGCTCGGTAAGACCTAAGAAAGATTATTTTATGATTTTTAGGACTAGAAAACTCTGTTAAAACGTTAAAATGGGAATTTCAAAGTCTAAGGTCCCGTCAGGGGCAAAATGATCATTTTGACCAAAAATTTCCAAAATGCTAGAAAAGGACCGTAAAAGCCCCCGAATGATTTAAAAAGAATTTTTAAGACCTTAATTAAGGTTTTAACAAGTAAATCTGAACTTTTAGATAGTACATGGCCGTGTACCAGGCCGTGTAATAAGCATAAAATTGAAAAATAAACCCTAAATGAATAATTAGGGATAAAAGAATTTGAAATTTACATTTTCACAACATTGTAAATATAAAATAAGTAGTACTAATAACCGTGATTTATTTCGGTTATAGGAAATCAACAAAAAGGTGATATAAAGAAGTTGATTTACCCAGGAAAGGAATCGCTAGCAAAATAGCAGTAAGTTCAGACATTTACTTGTCTGTAGCATGAATTTACTTGATATGTCTATATGCTATGTATGATATGTAAATGTATATTCAGGTGCTATATGCACACTAACGTGGAATAAAAAATAACCACAACTAAAGAACATGCTGTAAAGAGTTCCAGACCTAGGAGGCAACAATAATGCCATTGGTCAGGAATCATAAGAAACTCGGTAATGAAACCAGTATTGGCGTACCGGCCTTCCACACAGGTAGAGGTTCTACAAGTTCAGTTATGATATGGCTTCCACACCGATGATGGTATGTCCCGGGTATGGAAGTCCATTATTATGTAGACTATAGAGGATTGGCCAGTGGGTCACTCCCTAGAGTCCCTCTCAATTATGCGCGCACTACGGTACGACCAATCTAGGGGCCCAGTACTAGAATTTAAGCAAGATAAAGACATAAGACTTAAGATTTATTATAATTGAGCATAATATGTACTAACTATATGTGTGTAGCAGCTTAGGTCAACGCCAGCATAAATAGTATTGGTCAGAGTCAACCTTACTATTTATGGTCAAAAGTCAAAGTTACTATTCATATGAATAGTTTTTTTTTTTTTTTATGATTTTATGTTTTATGTTCTAGTTTGTATGTTTGAACTTACTCAGCTTGTCGCTCACAAGTTTATTCATATTGCAGGTAAGAAGCTTGTACATCAGTAGCTAGTGGATGGACGAGGGGCGAGATCTGCATCTGCCAACAGGGTTGGGCGAGGGGATGGTCCGGCTTATGTTTTCCGCTGAGCAGATTTGAAAGCTATTTTGAATATTTATATCATGATGTAAATTGAGTATGACAGAATACGATATGTTTTACAGTATGTATTTTATGATGGGTTACGACTTTACAGTTTAAAGTTTAGTTTTAAAAAAAAAATCCAAATTTTTTTCCCAAGCTAAAAAAATTAAGTTTAAAATTTAGATCAATAAATATCAAAGATAAGTTATAAATAAGTTATCGGTGACCTAATGAGGTGATAGTCTATCATAGTGGACTTTAGAGTTCTACTATGCTAGTACTGTCAGCCTTTATGAAGGGCGGGCCGCCACAGTTGATATCAGAGCCAGGTTGACCATGTCCCTCAAAACCTGATGCACATCCCGTTCGTCGATCCAAGTAAGTTAAGTTTATTTTTATGAACAGTAACATGTTTATTTACATTAAGTAAACCTTATGTAGGAATTAAAGGATGAGACCATCCTATAGCAGACAGCCTCCATACAGAGCTAGGGGTGTGACGCCTCGGGCCCTCAGTGGCCTAGACCGTCACTAAAAACTGAGCTTACTTGCTTTTCTTATACTTTCTAGATATCATAAAATTAGGGATTTTTTTTATTTTACATGTACGTATTTACTGTATATGTATGTATATTGATTACTACTCAAAAATACTATTTAACGGTTACTATTTAGAAATACTATTTAACGATTACTATTAAAAAATACGGTTTATGATCACTATTCAAAAATACTATTTAACGATTACTATTCAAAAGATACGGTTTACGGTTACTATTTAAAAATACCATTTAACGATGACTATTCAAACATATTGTCTGACAATTACTATTCAAAGTACTATTGAACTATTACTATTCAAAATACTGATACTTAAATTTTGTGGAAGATAAACTCGCGGTGTCTCCATAACCTTACCCTCACATCCGCCTCCGCTGCCACCATCGCCCATTGGGATTTATGCCGTAGGATGCTTACCTACAGCATAAACACACTACGTGAGCTTTACGCTCAGTAAGTACAACATGTTTACCGCAAAATATGTTTAAACATAGTATATACTTAAAAACATATAAGCAGTCATATATCACATATACCACTTTAACATATCACATATCACATATCATATCAAAGATTATAAAATTTTACATAACATGCACATCACAGAAACATCGTGTACTGAATGCATCTAGAAGCATGGTGAACTATAACTATTGCATGATCCGGTTATGTTCATTTATGCTTCCAACTTCTCTTTTCTTTTCTTGTCTATTTAAGGCCCACGTGTCAGTACCATGCGTGCACAGACCATCGGTAATGCCCGTGGTAAAATAGCCGGAGAGCCATCAACGAATGCTCAACTTTCTGTTTTAACTTAAAACCCCTTCATTTGAAAGGGCCGATACGGCACGCTTACTACTTTCCATCTTGTTTATCTTTTCTAGCCATATGCTTCTCTAAGCTATCCCAAATCCTACATGGTAGGGATGTATGGCATCTAACTTGCTTTTTCATCAATCTACTTTTGTGAAATTACATGCTCTTAAACATGAGGTGGAACATCGTGTGCATGGCATACACATTTTAACATACTGTAACATATCATTTAAAAGCATTTTTGTTCATACCATAGGCGGAGTTGTACTTACCTATTTGCAAGTAACTTGAAATCACGCCTTTATCGATTCACAGGTTACCACCTGTCATCAATAACATTTCTCATTAATATTCTCATTGAGTCACTATTAACGTTAGTGACTATAACTGTTAGGAAATACCCTAAGCATTAGAGACATTTTGATGTATTTATTTTGAACTGGATAATAAAATTATATATAGAGGTTATTCATTACATTGCTATCTGTCTTCGGTTTATTTACATGTTAAAGTAAATGTAAGCAAATATGGCTCACTAACTACTTGTGTTAAACCTATTAGAACGTTGCATGCAATGGACTTTTGTATGCGAGAAGACAATGTTCTAAAGTTAGCGGTCTAAACTATGGTCTGTAGTCTATGGGGTTAGACCGAGCATCTAACTCATGTTAAGACTATTATGTTGTCTAAAGCCTTGGAGGGGACGGTTTGTCTCGACTGTCTGGAGCTGGACTCCCAAGTAGAGACATAGATATGTTACTTGGTGGTGACATATTAGACCGGGACTAAAGCGTGATTGATCTACGTAGTCCGCTATGAGTGGATCAATCTGCTTTTGACTTTCATTGTGTAATAACCTTAATCCTGAGTAAATGAACTACTTCATGTATATGACTTGTGTACTTTGATGTTCCAATGGCTAAAGCGTCTCAGAGGTAGTAAGCTTATAGGACGGTTCGTTGGGTGCATGACTTGTATACGATGAAGGGTTTGTTTGCAGATATCAGAATCATAGCTCTAAGGAGTTAAAGGTATCTTCTTAAATACATTATACTGAATGTAAAAATGGACAAGGCCTTGGGTCGTCTGCTGGGCGGATGACTTCTTATTCACACATGGTGAATAATCATTTTCTTAATTTGGTAGTATAATGGAACTTTAGGATAGCCTGATCAGTAGGATTAAACGGACTTTGACCTAAGGCTGATCATGGATATCATATGAGGGTTTTGCATATATGACAAGGTCATCGGATAGTAGCTCGTCACAGGCTTACGTAATACGGTATATAATTGGGAGTTCAGTTTCAGGTTTATAGTGGTGTGACTCTGAAATTAGTGATCATATGATTGAGTTGTTCGGTAAAAGAATGATGATCATATGGATTTGCGGGAGCCCGATTATATATGTCCAATCAGTCCCTCTACTAGCTCCACATAATTCCTTAACGTTTGGCAAATTGATTTGTGTATGTTATTGGCTGGTTTATTATGCATGGATGGTGATGACACAAGATTAGGATGGTAGACAATATTCTCTCTGGTTGGATTCAGATTTTGTTTTGGATAATAGAGTACACAATTATTCGAACTCCAAATAAAGTTGCCATGATTTTATTTGAGATTGGATTGGAGTTGTAGAAAAATATCCATGAGAACAAGAATTTGAAACACAACCGTTTTGTGGATTTTGAAATTTGAAATTTGAAATTTGAAATTTGAAATTTAAATTTGAAATTCGAATTTGAAATTTGAAATTCAAATTTTGAATCACAGTCCAAGTGGGATTCGAATTTGTTGTGGAAAATCCACAAGGTTTGAAATTCGAATTTGAGTTGGATTTGGAGAGGATAATCTTGTTAGAATCCTACTTGAATTTTGAATCCAAATCCTAACAAATTATGGACGAAATTTTGAGGATAATCCTCAATGGAATTTCGGTTTTTGTGGATAAGGTTCAAGGGAAAAATTCAAGTTTCAATCCCAGTTGAATTTGGATTCTCTCCTTCCATGAAAAGTGGCCGAAATTATGGAGGAAATCTCCTAAGAAAATTCGGTTATTTTGGATAAGGATGAGATAAGATTAAAGCTTGAAAATCCTAGTGGAATTTTGATTCTTCCTTATCCTAAAAGTGGCCGAAAATTTTAGGAGATTTTCTCCTAGGAAATTTCAGATTTTTTGGTTGAAAAAGGGAGATAAAATTCTAGTTAAAATCTTGTTTAGATTTGGATTGGATTTATCCCATAATGGCCGAATTTTATTGTTGGGATTCTCCCTTGGAAAATTCAGATTTTATGGTTATGGATAAGGGAGAATATCTTTTCCTAATCCAATTTGAATTCAGAGAATCACCTTATGCAGGTCTATAAATAGAGGTCCTGCCACTCCAGTTCTCACAGACCACAGACTCTCAGGTGAGCAGGCTTATTGTTGCACAGCCCACCGTGACAATAAAGTTCTTTAGAGATCTGGGTGGTCGGAAGAAGACTAGCAGTGCTAGCATACCGATCGAGGTTCAGAGTGCCTACACACTCAGCCATTCGGGAATTGGAGAATAGTAGAGAAGGCTAGTTGGTTGAAGCCTCCGGTCATTCTCCTCCTACAGATTGGCATCCTTGAGGTATGAGTTTTAATTGTTGATGGTTTATTGTATATGGCATCATGAGATATTTAACGATCTAAAAATTTTTATTGTTCCGTTGTGCCACTCTGATATGTTTTACCGATTTATTTTCCTACAATTGGTATCAGAGCCATCTCATGACTATGCCATGTACATAAATTAGACAATTACTTAGTCTTTTTATTTATGTATGGATTTGATATTTAGAGAGTGGCATTCTAGGGTTCCTTTATGTTGTTATCATGGATTATGTATAAAGTATGTGGTTATTTTAATTTTATGAATTATTATAAGCATGCTTGTTTATGCCGGTTATGGTTCCTTAGAATTTAGAAAAATTGTATCTAGGATTTTTTATGTAACCGTGGGAGCAGTTTATTAACACTGTAATTTTCCCATGGATTTTAATTTTTGTCTCTTAGAATTTTTATAGTTAGAATTTTTGTACACCGGAAACGGTTTAGGAAATTTTATATAATTATTCTTGGAGGAGATTGAAGATTGAAGACCGTAATTTATTTTTTCCCAAAAGTTAAATTTGATTTAAAGGTTGAAATTTTGATTTTGTGGAAAATTTCAATTTAATTGGGATTCAAATTAATTTTTGGAGATCCTAATAGGCAAATTGAAATATAGCATGAAAATCGAGACACGATCGCTCGAGACAGGCTGACGGGCCTTGGTGGGGCTGCAGCCCCTGCCCTCGGGCAGGATGGGGCTGCGGTAACCCCTGTGCAGACCAACACCACCCACGTCTGCAGGCTTGGCCTGCAGCCGAGGGTGGCCGTGGCCTGCCCAAGGCTGGCCGCAGCCTGGGCGTGTAGCCTGCCACAGCAGGCTTGACCTGCAGCCCGGCATGGCTGCACATAGGGGGCAGCCGTGGGCTGCCAGCCCCTTCGGGGGCTGCGGTGCGACGGTCCAAAAAAAAATCGAAAAATTTTAATTTTTAAATTTGAGATTTAATTTTAAATCATCTTTAAAAATATGTAATTAAAAATTTGAAATTTTGAAATTATATATTATTACACATGATGTTTAAAATTGTTTAAAATTTGAATTGGAAATTTAAATTTGAAATTCGAATTTGGAATTTGAATTTGAAATTTAAATTTTTGGAGATTTAAATTTTAAATAATTCTTGGGATGAGAAATAAATGGAGAGGCTACATAAAGATGGATACAAGAAGACGGAACAAAATTCAAGACCCAAAGAATGCTTTGGATGGAATTTTGTAATCTTTATTTTCTTTATTCTAGGATGGAACCATGGCTTGGTTATTCTGTCAATTATTTTTTCTGTGACATGTCATAGATGTATAAATATGTATTGATGGATGTTTTATATGCATATTTGATAACATGTCATATAGGATAGGTGAGTACCGCTCATACTATATTGATCATACATAATTAGTCAAAACTTGCATGTTTTTCAAAATATTGAGTGGGAGATGGCTTCAAACAAAACCCACGGCCTCCATTGTTGATCCATATGTGAAAGCATGGTAACGCCTTGCGTCAGTTCTGCCCTGACCACACCCCTCGGTAGGCGTTTACCGCCGCCGGTATACTAGATTGGATCTCCTATGTGGAAAACATGTTCGGGTGTGATCCTATTCATGACCACCCCTCGGTGGCTTGGTAGGACGTGGACCGGGCTACGTAAACAATGGTTATACACTCAAGACTCGTTTAGTTATTAACCTTCCCTAGAAGCTCTGTTAACTAAACTGGTGGCCAAATAAGCGGTTATTAATATATGTCTTAACCTTGGAGGATTTAAGGCAACATATATTAATTGGATGGGGTCCATGTTCCGGCTATTTGTTTTCATGACCACCCCTCGGTGGCTTGGGGCAATAGGTGCTGTGAATTACCATTGCAATGCTACATGTTTTTTTTTTTTTTTTTCAAGTTTCATGTACGAACATACTTGTATATTTTATTTGCTAAATTATCTGTATATTTGCTTGGGCTTTGTAATGATGTCTAGTATAATTTTATTTCAGTTCAAAATGTCACCGACACCCCTCATTTCAATACTTACTGAGAATAAACTGAATGACGACAATTATAAAGATTGGAAAAGAAATCTATTAATAGTCCTCAGCTGCGAGAGACACAAGTTCGTACTGGACGAACCATGCCCACTAGGGCCAAAACCTGACACATCGATTGAGGAGGTCCCGGTTGCCTATACTCGTTGGAGAGAATCCAATGATATAGCTCGATGCTACATACTTGCTAGCATGACGAGTGCTTTACAAAAGCAGCATGAGACTTATCAAATTGCTGGGGAGATCATGGAAAATCTGGAGGACATGTTCGGAGGCCAAGAAAAATTGGCTCGACAGTCTGCTATCACCAGTATTATGAACTCTAAGCAGAAGGTAGGTATTCCGATGAAGGACCATATGATCACTCTAATGGGATTCTTCACTGAGGCTACCGAAAACGGTGCTGAGTTGGACTACAACACCTAGATCAAGATGGTGTTCAAAACTCTGTCTAAAGATTTTGTAGGGTTTAAAGCCGCATACAATCTGGCGACAACGGAGTTAGGACTAACCGAGCTCATGAAGCAACTCCAAGCTTATGAGCGGATGATCAATGATGGGGATGCTGTCCAACCCAAAGGTAAGGCCAATTTGACGGAATCTTCCAATCCCTCACGGAAGGGGAAGAGGCCAAATAAGAAGCAAGTGGCTTCCAGTTCTTCTAATCCTCCTGTCTCGGATGGGAAGAAGAAGAAGAAGAACAAGAAGCCCAGGGACCCTAAAAAGTCCAAGTGCTTCCATTGTGGGAAGGTAGGTCACATCAAGAAGGCTTACCGGGAATTCCTAACCGTCAAGGGCAAGGAAGGTAAGGAACTTCATTACTTGGAAGCGTGTTTGGTGGAAGAATCAAAAGACACTTGGGTCATTGATTCGGGCGCCACTAATCATGTTTGTGTTTCTATGCAGGGGTTCGTGGAAATGAGAAGTCTACATGATAGGAGCCTCTCGTTGCGGACTGGAGATGGTAACTTTGTGGTGGCTGAAGCAGTGGGAGACGTTTACCTTTATTTTGATCAATTTAGGTTTATTTTATTGAAAGACTGTTTTTATATTCCTAATTTTAGGAGGAACCTTATATCGGTAGCTTGTTTAATAAAGGATTCTTATTCAGTTTCTTTTAGTAAAAGAGTTGATATTCGTAGAAATAAGTCTTTTATCTGTTCTGGATGGATGGATGGAAACCTATATTTGATTAAACCAAAGATGTGCTCACTGCTTAACATTGAATTAATTGATAACTCTAAAAGGTTGAAAGTTTCTCACTCTAACAAGACGTATCTTTGGCATTTAAGACTTGGTCATATTAATCAGGATAGGATTCAAAAATTGGTGAAAGACGGTCCTTTAGAATCTCTGGAGGAGGTACGTCTTCCCCAATGTGAGTCTTGTCTAGAGGGTAAGATGACTAAGAGGTCTTTTGGAGCTAAGGGTACAAGGGCTCAGGAGCTCTTAGAAATTGTGCACACTGACGAGGGTTCGAGTATTATGTCTCTTTTATAGATGATTACTCGAGGTATGGATATGTGTATCTGATGCACCGCAACAGCGAAACCTTTGACAAGTTCAAAGAGTATCGTGCGGAAGTGGAAAAGCAATTGGATAAATCCATAAAGACACTTCGATCTGATCGAGGTGGCAAATACCTCTCCGATGAATTTCTAGGACATCTTGTAGAGAACAGGATATTATCCTAATTGACTGCACCTGATACTCCACAACAGAATGGTGTAGCTGAAAGAAGAAACAGGACCTTATTGGATATGGTACGGACCATGATGAGTTATTCAACGCTGCCATTATCATTTTGGGGATATGCTTTACAAACGACGTGCTATATTCTGAACCAGGTTCCGAGCAAATCAATTCCCAGAACTCCGTATGAATTGTGGCGTGGCAGGAAGCCCTCCCTTGGACATATGAGAATATGGGGCTGCCCGGCACATGTACTGGATGGAGATGCGAAAAAGTTGGAACCAGGATCAGAATTGTGCATGTTTGTAGGGTATCCAAAAGGAACTAAAGGAGGTCTGTTCTATAACCCGAAGGAACAAAAAGTCATTGTCTCAATCCATGCGACATTCTTGGAGGAAAGTCACATGAATGACTTTAAGCCTTGAAGCAAAGTGGTGCTAGAGGAGTTATCGGGTGAAAGAACTGCTCCACAGATTATGGTCTTGGACACAAGTCTGAGTTCCAGTGAAAGACCTGCAGACGATCAACAATTTAGGGTGCCTCGTCATAGTGGGAGGGTTTCGAAGAAACCTAATTTCTTCATGTATGATGCTGAGGTATACCAGGTCGAGGCTTATGAGCATGAGGATGATCCGGTCACCTATGATGAAGCTGTAAATGATGTTGATTCGAAATCTTGGAAACAGGCTATGAACAATGAGATGGATTCTATGAAATCCAACTCTGTTTGGGAACTTGTTGATTTGCCGGATGGGATAAAACCCATTGGATGCAAATGGGTCTACAAAAGAAAGAAGGATGCGGAAGGGAGAGTGGAAACTTTCAAAGATAGACTAGTTGCAAAGGGGTACACGCAAAAGGCTGGAATCGATTACAATGAAACCTTTTCGCCTGTTGCTATGTTGAAGTCTATCCGTATTCTTCTGTCCATTGCTGCGGCTCTCAATTACGAGATCTGGCAAATGGATGTTAAGACGGCATTCTTGAATGGCCATCTTGAAGAGTGTATCTATATGATACAGGCCGAAGGGTTTGTAGCGAAAGGCCAAGAAAGGAAAGTCTGCAAGTTGCTTAGATCCATTTATGGATTAAAGCAAGCATCATGCTCATGGAACCAGAGGTTTGATCAAGTGATTAAGACATTTGGTTTTGAGTAGAACGTTGATGAACCCTGTGTTTATAAACGTATTAAGGATGTAAAGGTGGTCTTTCTGATACTCTATGTCGATTATATACTACTCATTGGGAATGATGTAGGGAACTTATCATCGGTCAAGCTTTGGTTACATTAACAGTTTGACATGAAGGACTTGGGAGAAGCTAATTATGTTCTAGGCATTCGTCTCTTCAGAGATCGAAAAAACAAAATGATAGCGTTATCCCAAGCTTCATACATAGATAAAATAATTGACAAATATGCAATGCAAGAGGCAAAGAAAGGTTCACAACCTTCTATTGCCGGTCTAACTCTTTCATTGGATGACTGTCCCAAGACATCGGAAGAAAGAGAGCATATGAGTAAGGTCCCTTATGCATCCGCTGTAGGAAGCCTTATGTATGCTATGCTTTGTACTCGCCCAGACATATGTTTTGCAGTAGGTATGGTGAGTCGATATCAAGCGAATCCTGAAACCAAGCACTAGCAAGCAGTAAAGCATATACTCAAGTATCTTAAGAGAACGAGGGATTATATGCTAGTGTATTCTGGAGGGGACCTAACACCCGTAGGATACACGGACTCAGACTTCCAGACTTGCAAGGGTTCGTGGAAATTGACATCTGGATCAGTGTTCTTACTTGGAGGAGGTGCCATTGTGTGGAGAAGCGTGAAGCAGGGCTACATAGTTGACTCTACTATGGAGGCTAAATATGTGGCTGCGGCTGAGGCATCTAAAGAAGCAGTTTGGCTCCGCAAGTTCTTTAGAGACCTTGAGGTCATTCCGGGTGTTGACAAGCCTATCACACTTTACTGTGATAACACAGGGGCTATTGCCAACACAAGGGAATCTTGGCACCACAAGAGGACTAAGCACATCGATCGGAGATATCATATTATTCGAGGGCATGTGGAGATAGGACAAGTGGATGTATGTAAGATCACGTCTGAGGACAACATTGCCGATCCCTTTACTAAGACTTTTGTAGCTAGAAGCTTTGAGAGGCATGTAGAGGCGATGAAGACGCATAACATGGCACATCTACTGACTTAGGGCAAGTGGGAGATTGTTAGGAAATGCCCTAAGCATTAGAGACATTTTGATGTATTTATTTTGAACTGGATAATAAAATTATATATAGAGGTTATTCATTACATTGCTATCTGTCCTCGGTTTATTTACATGTTAAAGTAAATGTAAGCAAATATGGCTCACTGACTGCTTGTGTTAAAACTGTTAGAACGTTGCATGCAATGGACTTTTGTATGCGAGAAGACAATGTTCTAAAGTTAGCGGTCTAAACTATGATTTGTAGTCTATGGGGTTAGACCGAGCATCTAACTCATGTTAAGGCTATTATGTTGTCTAAAGCCTTGGAGGGGACGGTTTGTCTTGACTGTCTGGAGCTGGACTCCCAAGTAGAGACATAGATATGTTACTTGGTGGTAACATATTAGACCAGGACTAAAGCGTGATTGATCTACGTAGTCCGCTATGAGTGGATCAATCTGCTTTTGACGTTCATTGTGTAATAACCTTAATCCTGAGTAAATGAACTACTTCATGTATATGACTTGTGTACTTTGATGTTCCAATGGCTAAAGCGTCTTAGAAGTAGTAAGCTTATAGACCGGTTCGTTGGGTGCATGACTTGTATACGATGAAGGGTTTATTTGCAGATATCGGAATCATAGCTCTAAGGAGTTAAAGGTATCCTCTTAAATGCATTATACTGAATGTGAAAATGGACAAGGCCTTGGGTCGTCTACTGGGCGGATGACTTCTTATTGACATATGGTGAATAATCATTTTCTTAATTCGGTAGTATAATGGAACTTTAAGATAGCCTGATCAGTAGGATTAAACGGACTTTGACCTAAGGCTGATCATGGATATCATATGAGGGTTTTGCATATATGACAAGGTCATTGGATAGTAGCTCGTCACAGGCTTACGTAATACGGTATATAATTGGGAGTTCAATTTCAAGTTTATAGTGGTGTGACTCTGAAATTAGTAATCATATGATTGAGTTGTTCGGTAAAAGAATGATGATCATATGGATTTGCGGGAGCCCGATTATATATGTCCAATCAATCCCTCTACTAGCTCCACATAATTCCTTAGCGTTTGGCAAATTGATTTGTGTATGTTATTGGCTGGTTTATTATGCATGGATGGTGATGACACAGGATTAGGATGGTAGACAAGATTCTCTCCGGTTGGATTCAGATTTTGTTTTGGATAATAGAGTACACAATTATTCGAACTCCAAATAAAGTTGCCATGATTTTATTTGAGATTGGATTGGAGTTGTAGAAAATTATCAATGAGAGCAAGAATTTGAAACACAACCGTTTTGTGGATTTTGAAATTTGAATTTTGAAATTTGAAATTTGAAATTTGAAATTTAAAATTCGAATTTGAAACTTGAATTTGAAATTTGAATTTGAAATTCGAATTTGAAATTTGAATTTGAAATTCGAATTTGAAATTTGAATTTGAAATTCGAATTGGAAATTTGAATTTGAAATTTAAATTTGAAATTTGAAATTTGAAATTTAAATTTGAAATTCGAATTTGAAATTTGAAATTCAAATTTTGAATCACAGTCCAAGTGGGATTCGAATTTGTTGTGGAAAATCCACAAGGTTTGATATTCGAATTTGAGTTGGATTTGGAGAGGATAATCTTGTTAGAATCCTACTTGAATTTTGAATCCAAATCCTAACAAATTATGGACGAAATTTTGAGGATAATCCTCAATGGAATTTCGGTTTTTGTGGATAAGGTTCAAGGGAAAAATTCAAGTTTCAATCCCAGTTGAATTTGGATTCTCTCCTTCCATGAAAAGTGGCCGAAATTATGGAGGAAATCTCCTAAGAAAATTCGGTTATTTTGGATAAGGATGAGATAAGATTAAAGCTTGAAAATCCTAGTGGAATTTTGATTCTTCCTTATCCTAAAAGTGGCCGAAAATTTTAGGAGATTTTCTCCTAGGAAATTTCAGATTTTTTGGTTGAAAAAGGGAGATAAAATTCTAGTTAAAATCTTGTTTAGATTTGGATTGGATTTATCCCATAATGGCCGAATTTTATTGTTGGGATTCTCTCTTGGAAAATTTAGATTTTATGGTTATAGATAAGGGAGAATATCTTTTCCTAATCCAATTCGAATTCAGAGAATCACCTCATGCAGGTCTATAAATAGAGGTCCTGCCACTCCAGTTCTCACAGACCACAGACTCTCAGGTGAGTAGGCTTATTGTTGCACAGCCCACCGTGACAATAAAGTTCTTTAGAGATCTGGGTGGTCGGAAGAAGACTAGCAGTGCTAGCATATCGATCGAGGTTCAGAGTGCCTACACACTCAGCCATTCGGGAATTGGAGAATAGTAGAGAAGGCTAGTTGGTTGAAGCCTCCGGTCATTCTCTTCCTACAGATTGGCGTCCTTGAGGTATGAGTTTTAATTGTTGATGATTTATTGTATATGGCATCATGAGATATTTAACGATCTAAAAATTTTTATTGTTCCGCTGCGCCACTCTGATATGTTTTACTGATTTATTTTCCTATAACTTGCGTTTCTATGGGGTACAGAGACCCGTCGGTACCCTATTGGCCTATTATGGGGATTTGGTGTCTAACTTGTATCATGTTCGATCAATCATCTACTTGACAGATTAATCATCATTCCTCACTGTATTGTTCGTAACACAGTCCTTGATTGGTTTATCGCTCAGTTAACTGACCGGTTAACTTGCGTGTTGGTAACTAAGTAGTCTATCGAGTTACTATACATGAACTTAGTGTAGTAACCGACCGGGTTACTTCGCTTATTGGGGTGTGCTAACCTACTAGGCTACTAAGACTGGTTTTGTGTAATGGCCCACCGGGCCACTATGGCTTGTTTGGGGTAGTAGCCTATCGGGCTACTAAGGCTTGTTTGGTGTGGTAGTCTACCGGGCTACACACACTATTTAACTTTGAAAAAAATTGTTTGGGTTGGCTTGTAAAAATCTTGGAAAAATTCCTTATTTTGAAACCACCCCCTTATCACCCCGTTGGAAGGTGGGGGACATTTTTATGAAAACCTTGTTCATATTTTAAAGTGTTAAAAATATATTTTTATTTTGAAGTGCATAAATTATATTTTTAAAGCTTGCATTTTAAAGGTTGTTTTTGAACCACTTTTGAAAACTGTTTTGAAACTTGGTCTAAACGACTTCGTTTGCGATTTTGTCAAACATGAAAGTTTTTATCCTGGACAAGATGAACAAATCTCGTGCTCGGAGCCTAAATCTAACTCTAACGGCTCTTAATTTCATTTAACCCGTGGGGTTAGTGCCCAGTTTTTTTTGTAAAAATCCTAGTTTTACGTCTCTGTAAAAACGACTCGATTTGAGGCCCAAAACGGCTAAATTTTTGACACACGTGGGTGGTTCTCAAGTCTCAATGAGATCTACAACTTTCGTATTGAGTCCGAGAACTGGTTCGGACTCTAAGGGGTCCATTTCTAGCAAAACCCGAGACTAAACACTGGGTTCGGATTTTGTTCCCAGTTTTGGACACCGAGTGAAAAACACTCTAAAAACCTATCTTAGGTTTATTTTTGGCCGAGGCCTATTTGATGCAAAAATGACCGTATCGAAATTTCCTAAAAACACTATGTTTTACAAATCCCAATTTCGGACCCTAAGGGGGCCGAAATGGCCAAAATCCATGGCCTTTCCTTAAGGACAGATTTGTGTCCAGCCACTAAGACGTTCATGCTCTCATTCGCACATAACCATTCATAAAAATTAACGTAAACATAACCACAACCATATGAACTTAAAAAATGATAATCTAAGGGCTCAACATAAACTTATTATAAATCATTTGCGTAAATAAATACACATAAATAGCCTTGATCAAAACTTAAAACCAACTAACACAAGATAAGGTTTTTTGGTTTATCTTCGTGCCTTGAACCAAGCACGGTTTCAACTAGGTTTGAGGAACCAAAAATGGTTGTGGAAATCCAAGAGAATAGGGTTTAATTTTTCTAGAAAAAATACCAAAAATTTCTCTTAAAACCAAATTAAAATAGAAACTTACAAGGATCGGTTTTTGGAAGAATTACCCTTGGTGCCTTAAAACGACTTGGATTCGAATCCTCCTAGCACAAGCTTGTGAGGTTTGATTTTTGGTAAATTTGTAGTAGGATTTAAAGCTTGAAAAAGTAAGGGTTTGGAGGCTTAAGGGGTTCGACTGCAGCTAGGAGAGAAAGGAGAAATGAAAACTGTTTCGGAAGCTAAAAAGAAAGGAAACAAATCCCTTGTGTAAAGGGTGCCTTTTATAGGCAAAATTGATCAAATTACTTAGGCTTAATCTTACTTAATTGTCTACTAAATTAACCAAATCATGGGACAAATATGCTACCCAATTTCAGTCCAAGGGGGCGTGAGCTACTCATTGGAAGGAGGGAGGAATAAACAATTGTTGTTGACTACTTTTTCAAAAAACCCTTGAATAAAATATTCAAGTGTGTCATGACTAGGGAGATTATTTTAATGGCCACCTTCTGGGCTATGTGTGCTACAGATTACAGCTGCTTTTGCAGCTAAGGGGCATGGAAATTTAAGGTCAAATTTTATCTGTGTTGGCTTCTCATCGCTGTCTAATTTTATACAGTGGTGTTCAGTCCTTTCTCGGCAGTGTTCCAATTTTCATCCAAAAATTGGTTTTCCAAATCCGATTTTTGTACTATAAATTCCTGGTTGTTTTCTACTGTCTAAGAGCCCATTATCAGTCTAAATTACTATTCATATCCTATACTGTGGTTGTGTCTACACTATGTTGTCCTTTTACACGTAAATCGAGGCATTCCCGGGTGAAATTTCAGACATAGTCTCTTTTGACTAATTTGGATGTGCTGATTCCATTTTTATCAGTTTTACATCCATCGAAGGTCATCTAGACCAGTTTTTGGGATCTGTGTGACCCCATCTCGAAAAACGTGTTAGGTGCCCGATTGACTAATTTGGGCGCTCTAAGCCCAAATATATCAGTTTTGGGGCGAGTAAAAGTCGTCTTGACCCTCATCCTGATACTGCGTATCTCTTAAACTAAAAAATCTCATTTTGTGCCCAATCAACCAGATCGAGTCTACTAACCGTTCGTGTATCATTTTTAGGTCAAATTAAGGCCGTCTTGGCCAATAACTTGACACTGCATTTCTCTCTATTCATTACCCACTGTTTTCTACTTAACTGACTAGGCTGAGTGCACCAATTCTGATTTTTTCAGTCTCTAGGGGAAAGAGGTCACCTGGACCGTTTGTCGACATCGTACCCTTGCTAGGGCTATCTCTCGCTATTACGCTCAGATGTTTGGTTTGAGCGGTTTGATGATCTGTTTACTGGTCTTGTGTCAAGAAATGGTCATCTGGACCAGTTTCTCAACACTGCATGTCTCATTCATTCATACACATAATACGGTGGACCGGGTTCACTGTCAGTAGCCCCTTTCATTGCATGAATAGTACTTAAACAGTACTGTATCTGTTTAGTTTATTTAATGGGAAAAATGCTATATTTTTCCAACTTAATTACTCATTACATAGTAATTAGGTTTCATGCAATTTGAGGGTCTGTGTAACGGCTTTCTGCTCATTACACGCCCTTCAACACGACCTCTAACACGAGTGTGTATAAGGTAACACGGGCGTGTATACACCGGACATGGGTGTGTACTAGTTGAAATTTTTCAACACGGCCCTGTTTCAAAAGACGGCCTTTTACACGTTCATAACCCGAGCGATACACGGCCGTGTACCTGATCGTGTTCTATTACACGGCCATGTACACTTACACGGCCTCTCCCGTGTTCACAACCCAAGTGGTACATGGTCTTTTATACGACCGTGTACCTGACCATGTTCTACTACACGACCATATACGCTTACACGGCTACACACACATACATAATCTGAATGGTACATGGCCACTTACACGGCTGTGTACCTGACTCTGTACTTTAAAAATTACACTAAATTACATCAAATTATTCTTCAACTTCTCATTAAATTGAAAATTAAAGTACATGATCGAGGCGGTCCTTACAATCTACCCCTCTTACAAAAATTTTCTTCCTTGAAAATTAGAATAAATCCGGGAAGTCTCTTTTCATATCCTCTTCCCGTTCCCAGGTAGCTTCTTCGAGGTTATGATTCCACCATAATACTTTAACAAGCGGAATCACTTTATTTCTAAGAACCTTATTTTCCTTGGCTAGAATCTGTACGGGTCTCTCTTCATAGGTTAGATCCGCATGTACTTCAACTGGCTCTTGCTTAGTATGTGGGAACTATCCGGCACATACTTCTTCAACATCGAGACGTGAAAAACATTGTGTATGGAAGCTAGTTCAGGAGGAAGCACTAATCAGTAGGCTACCTTCCCGACCTTTTCTCGAAGCGCATCACCCCTTTCATGGGCGCCACCTTGAGGAAAACTGAGTCTTCTTCTTAAAATTTGAGAGGTCTTTGTCGTCCATCCGCATAACTCTTCTGGCGGCTATGTGCTGTATCTAGTCTCTCTCGTATAAGCTTCACAACTTTTGTTGTATCCTTGATGAAGTTGGTGCTGTTGAGCTGTTTTTCTCTGGTCTCGTGCCATTGAATTGGAGATTGGCATCTTCTTCCATAAAGTGCCTCGTACGGAGACATCCCAATTGAGGAATGATAGTTGTTATTGTACGAAAACTCTATCAATGGCAGCTTCTGATCCCAATTCCCCTTGAAGTCTAAGACACACGCTCTTAACATATCTTTTAACGTTTGTATAGTCCTCTCAGACTAACCGTCAGTCTAAGGATGGAAAGCGGTGCTGAACTTTAATTTGGTTCCCATTGTAGCTGGAACGCTATACCAAAACCTTGAAGTGAAGCGTCCATTGCGATTTGAGATGATCGATTTAGGTACTCCGTGCAGTCTTACTAATTAAGCGGCGTGCATTTCTGCTAACCTCTCTACCGAGTAGCTCAACTTCATGGCTAAAAATCGAGCTGACTTTGTTAGTCGATGCACAATTACCCAGATGGCATCGTTCCTGCATGAGGTCCTGGGCAATCAAACCACGAAATCCATGGTAATTTGCTCCCATTTCCACTCTGGTAGCTCGATCTTCTACAGCTCTCCTCCTGGTCACTGATGTTCTGCTTTAATTTTCTGGTAGGTGAGGCTCCTTACTATGAACTCGGCGACGTCATTCTTCATGTTTGGCCACCAAAAACTTCCTTTCAAGCCCTGGTACATCTTATTTGCTCCTGGATGTATCAAGTATGGTGTGTCATGAACTTCTGACAGGATCCGCTTCTTGAGTTCTTTATCGCTTGAAACACACACTCTATCTCTGAAATAGAGTATGCCATCCTTAGAGACCTGAAACTCTGAATTCTGGTCCTCCATTACCTCCATTTTGAGCTTGTGCAGGGACGAATCAAGGTCTTGGCCAGCCTTGATTTCCTTTATGAGCGTTGACTAGAGGGTCATTTTAGACAACCTTCTTGTTAACATCTCAATCTCGCTGCTCCGTAGCTCCTTTTACAGTGCTTCCAGTAGGGCCTGGATGGTCATAAGCGTTGAAGAGTGCATCCTGTTCAACACATCAACCACCTTATTAGCTTTTCCTGGGTGGTATAGGATTTCGTAGTCATAATCCTTCACCAGCTTCAGCCATCTCCGTTGCCTTATATTAAGCTCCTTCTGCGTGAAAATGTATTTGAGGCTCTGGTGGTCCATGTAGATCTTGCACTTGACGCCATATAGGTAATGTCTCCATATTTTGAACGCAAAGACCACCGCTGCAAGCTCCAAGTCATGCGTCGAGTAGTTTCTTTCATGGTTCTTGAGTTGTCACGAGGCATATGTGACTACCCTACCACCTTGCATTAACACGGCTCCTAGTCCAGTCTTGGACACGTCGCTATAAATTACAAAATTCCTTTGTTTAGCATCTGGTATGGTCAGGATTGGAGCGCTCGTGAGTCGAATTTTTAGCTCCTGAAACCTCTTTTCGCACTTGTCAGACCATTCGTACTTCTTTTTCTTCTTGATTAGCATCGTGAGTGGTGCAGCTAGCTATAGGAAAAATAAATCGGTAAAAACGTATCAGAGTGGCGCAACGGAACAATAAAAATTTTTAGATCGTTAAATATCTCATGATGCCATATACAATAAACCAACAACAACTAAAACTTATACCTCAAGGATGCCAATCTGCAGGAGGAGAATGACCGAAGGGCTTCAACCAACTCGCCTTCTTTACTATTCTCTAATTCCCGAATGGCTGAGTGTGTGGGCACTCTGAACCTCGATCGGTATGCTAGCACTGCTAGTCTTCGTCCGACCACCCAGATCTCTAAAGAACTTATTATCGTGGTGAGCTGTGCAACAATAAGCCTGCTCACCTGAGAGTCTGTGGTCTGAGAGAACTGGAGTGGCAAGACCTCTATTTATAGACCTGCATGAGGTGATTCTCTAAATTCGAATTGGATTAGGACAAGATATTCTCCCTTATCCACAAGCATAAAATCTGAATTTTCCAAGGGGAAAATCCCAACAATAAAATTCAGCCACTTTAGGATAAATCCAATCCAAATCTAAACAAGATTTTAACTAGAATTTTATCTCCCTTTTTCAACCAAAAAATCTAAAAATTCAAAGGAGAAAATCTCCACAAAAATTCGGCCACTTTTGGATAAGGGAGAATCAAAATTCCACTAGGATTTTTAAGTTTGAATCTTATCTCATCCTCATCCAAAATAACCGAAAATCTCCTAGGAGATTCACTCCAAAAAATTTGGCCATTATCTGGAAGGAGAAAATCTAAATTCAACAGGGATTGAAACTTGAATTTTTCCTTGAACCTTATCCATAAAAATCTGAAAACTATTGAGGATAATCCTCAAAATTTTTGTCCATCTTTAGTTAGGATTTGGATTCAAAATTCAAGTAGGATTCTAACAAGATTATCCTCTCCATATCCAACTCAAATTCGAATTTCATTCCATGTGGATTTACCATAACAAATTCGAATCCCACTTAGACTGTGATTCAAAATTTGAATTTCAAATTTCAAATACGAATTTTAAATTCAAATTTCAAATTTCAAATTCAAATTTCAAATTTAAATTTCAAATTCAAATTTCAAATTCGAATTTCAAATTCAAATCTCAAATTCAAAATTCAAATTCAAAATCCAAATTTCAAATTTCAAAATTCAAATTTCAAAATCCACAAAATAGTTGTGTTTCAAATTCTTGTTCTCATGGATAATTTTCTACAACTCCAATCCAACCTCAAATAAAATCATGACAACTTTATTTGGAGTTCGAATAATTGTGCACTCTATTATCCAAAACAAAATCTGAATCCAACCAGAGAGAATCTTGTCTACCATCCTAATCCTATGTCAACACCATCCATGCATAATAAACTAGCCAAGAGCATACACAAATCAATTTGCCAAACGTTAAGGAATTATGTGGAGCTAGTAGAGGGACTGATTGGACATATATAATCGGGCTCCCGCAAATCCATATGATCATCATTCTTTACCGAACAACTCAATCATATGATCACTAATTTCAGAGTCACACCACTATAAACCTGAAACTGAACTCCTAATTATATACCGTATTACGTAAGCCTGTGACAAGCTATCGTCCAATGACCTTGTCATGTATGCAGAACCCTCATATGATATCCATGATCAGCCTTAGGCCAAAGTCCGTTTAATTCTTCTGATCAGGCTATCTTAAAGTTCCATTATACTACCGAGTTAAGAAAATGATTATTCACCATATGTGAATAAGAAGTCATCTACCTAGCAGACGACCCAAGGCCTTGTCCATTTTCACATTCAGTATAATGCCTTTAACAGGATACCGTTAACTCCTCATTAGAGCTATGATTTCGATATCTGTAAATGAACCCTTCATCGTATACAAGTCATGCACCCAACGAGCCGGTCTATAAGCTTACTACCTCTGAGAGGCTTTAGCCATTGGAACATCAAAGTACACAAGTCATATACATGAAGTAGTTCATTTACTCAGGATTAAGGTTATTGCACAATGAACGTCAACAGCAGATCGATCCACTCAAAGCGTACTTCATAGACCAATCACGCTTTAGTCCCGGTCTAATATGTCACCACCAAGCAACATATCTATGTCTCTACTTGGGAGTCCAGCTCCAAACAGTCAAGACAAACCATCCCTTCCAAGGCTTTAGACAACATAATAGTCTTAACATGAGTTAGATGCTTGGTCTAACCCCATAGACTACAGACCATAGTTTAGACCGCTTACTTTAGAACATTATGTTCTCGCATATAAAAGTCCATTGCATGCAACATTCTAACAGTTTTAACATAAGCAATCAGTGAGCCACATTTGCTTAAATTTACTTTAACATGTAAATAAACCGAGGACAGATAGCAATGTAATGAATAACCTCTATGTATAATTTTATTATCCAGTTCAAAATAAATTCTAATGCTTAGGGCATTTCCTAACAATCTCCCACTTGCCCTAAGCCAGTAGATGTGCCATGTTATGCATCCCCATCGCCTCTACATGCCTCTCAAAGCTTCTAGCTACCAAAGTCTTAGTAAAGGGATCGGCAATGTTGTCCTCAGACGCGATCTTACATACATCCACTTGTCCTGTCTCCACATGCCCTCTAATAATGTGATACCTTCGATCTAAGTGTTTGGTCCTCTTGTGGTGCCTAGATTCCCTTGTGTTGGCAATAGCCCCTGTGTTGTCACAGTAAAGTGTGTTAGGCTTGTCAACACCCGGAATGACCTCAAGGTCTCTAAAGAACTTGCGGAGGCAAACCGCTTCTTTATATGCCTTAGCCGTAGCCACATACTCAGCCTCCATAGTAGAGTTAGCTGTGCAGCCCTGCTTCATGCTCCTCCACACAATGGTGCCTCCTTTGAGCAAGAACACTAATCCAGATGTCGATTTCCTCGAATCCTTGTAAGTCTGGAAGTCTGAGTCCGTGTATCCTACGGGTGTTAGGTCCCCTCCAGAATACACCAACATATAATCCCTTGTTCTCTTAAGATACTTAAGTATATGCTTTACTGCTTACCAGTACTTGGTTCCAAGATTTGCTTGATATCGACTCACCATACCAACTGCAAAACATATGTCTGGGTGAGTGCAAAGCATAGCATACATAAGGCTACCCACAGCGGATGCATAAGGGACCTTACTCATACGCTCTTTTTCTTCCAATGTCTTCGAACAGTCATCCAATGAAAGAGTTAGACCGGCAATAGAAGGTTGTAAGCCTTTCTTTGCCTCCTATATTGCATATTTGTCAATTATTTTATCTATGTATGAAGCTTGCGATAACGCTATCATTTTGTTCTTTCGATCTCTGAAGAGACGAATGCCCAGAACATAATTAGCTTCTCCCAAGTCCTTCATGTCAAACTGTTGGTGTAACCAAAGCTTGACTGATGATAAGTTCCCTACATCATTCCCAATGAGTAGTATATCATCGACATAGAGTATCAGAAAGACCACTTTTCCATCCTTAATACGTTTATAAACACAGGGTTCATCAACGTTTTGCTCAAAACCAAATGTCTTAATCGCTTGATCAAACCTCTGGTACCACGAGCGGGATGCTTGCTTTAGTCCATAAATGGATCTAAGCAACTTGCAGACTTTCCTTTCTTGGCCTTTCGCTACAAACCCTTCGGGCTGTATCATATAGATACACTCTTCAAGATGGCCATTCAAGAATGCCGTCTTCACATCCATTTGCCAGATCTCGTAATCGAGAGCCGCAGTAATGGACAGAAGAATATGGATAGACTTCAGCATAGCAACAGGGGAAAAGGTTTCATCGTAATCGATTCCAGCCTTTTGCGTGTACCCCTTTATAACCAGTCTAGCTTTGAAAGTTTCCACTCTCCCTTCTGCATCCATCTTTCTTTTGTAGACCCATTTGCATCCAATGGGTTTTATCCTATCCGGCAAATCTACAAGTTCCCAAACAGAGTTGGATTTCATAGAATCCATCTCATTGTACATAGCCTATTTCCAAGATTTAGAATCAACATCATTTATAGCTTCATCATAGGTGACCGGATCATCCTCATGCTCATGAGCCTCGGCCTGGTATACCTCAGCATCATACATGAAGAAATTAGGTTTTTTCGAAACCCTCCCACTACGACGAGGCACCCTAAATTGTTGATCGTCTGCAGGTCTTTCACTAGAACATAGACTTGCGTCCAAGAACGAAATCTGTGGGGCAGTTCTTTCACCTGATAACTCCTCTAGTACCACTTTGCTTCGAGGCTTAAAGTCATTCATGTGACTTTCCTCCAAGAATGTCGCATGGGTTGAAACAATGACTTTTTGTTCCTTCAGGTTATAGAACGGACCTCCTTTAGTTCCTTTTGGATACCCTACAAACATGCACAATTCTGATCTTGGTTCCAACTTTTTCGCATCCCCATCCAGTACATGCGCCGGGCAGCCCCATATTCTCATATGTCTAAGGGAGGGCTTCCTGCCACGCCACAATTCATACGGAGTTCTAGGAATTGATTTGCTTGGAACCTGGTTCAGAATATAGCAGGCCGTTTGTAAAGCATATCCCCAAAATGATAATGGCAGCGTTGAATAACTCATCATGGACCGTACCATATCCAATAAGGTCCTGTTTCTCCTTTTGGCTACACCATTCTGTTGTGGAGTACCAGGTACAATCAATTGGGATAATATCCCGTTCTCTACAAGATGTCCTAGAAATTCATCGGAGAGGTATTCGTCACCTCGATCAGATCGAAGTGTCTTTATGGATCTATCCAATTGCTTTTCCACTTCTGCACGATACTCTTTGAACTTGTCAAAGGTTTCGCTCTTGCGGTGCATCAGATACACATATCCATACCTCGAGTAATCATCTATGAAAGAGACATAATACTCGAACTCTCCTCGTGCTATGACGTTCATGGGGCCACATACGTGAGTGTGCACAATTTCTAAGAGCTCCTGAGCCCTTGTACCCTTAGTTCCAAAAGACCTCTTAGTCATCTTACCCTCTAGACAAGACTCACATTGGGGAAGACGTACCTCCTCCAGAGATTCCAAAGGACCGTCTTTTACCAATCTTTGAATCCTATCTTGATTAATATGACCAAGTCTTAAATGCCAAAGATACGCCTTGTTAGAGTGAGAAACTTTCAACCTTTTAGAGTTATCTATTAATTCAGTGTCAAGCAGTGAGAACATCTTTGGTTTGATCAAATATAGGTTTCCATCCATCCATCCAGAACAGATAAAAGACTTATTTCTACAAATATCAACTCTTTTACTAAAAGAAACTGAATAAGACTCCTTTATTAAACAAGCTACCGATATAAGGTTCCTCCTAAAATTAGGAACATAAAAACAGTCTTTCAATAAAATAAACCTAAATTGATCAAAATAAAGGTAAACATTTCCCACTGCCTCAGCCACCACAAAGCTACCATCTCCAGTCCGTAACGAGAGGCTCCTATCATGTAGACTTCTTGTTTCCACGAACCCCTGCATAGAAACACAAACATGATTAGTGGCGCCCGAATCAATGACCCAAGTGTCTTTCGATTCTTCCACCAAACACACTTCCAAGTAATGAAGTTCCTTACCTTCCTTGCCCTTGGTGGCTAGGAATTCCCGGCAAGCCTTCTTAAAGTGACCTACCTTCCCACACTGGAAGCATTTGGACTTTTTAGGGTCCTTTGGCTTCTTGTTCTTCTTCTTCTTCTTCTCGTCCGAGACAGGAGGATTAGAAGAACTAGAAGCCACTTGCTTCTTATTTGGCCTCTTCCTCTTCCGTGAGGGATTGGAAGATTCTGCCAAATTGGCCTCTCCTTTAGGTCGGACCGCATCCTCATCCCTGATCATCCACTCATAAGCCTGTAGTTGCTTCATGAGCTCGGTTAGTCCTAACTCCTTTGTCGTCAGATTGTATGCGGCCTTAAACCCCACAAAATCTTTAGATAGAGTCTTGAACACCATCTCGATCTGGGTGTTGTAGTCCAACTCAGTACCATTCTCGGCAGCCTTAGCTAAGAATCCCATTAGAGTGATCATATGGTCCTTCACCGGAGTACCCGCCTTTTGCTTAGAGTTCATAATGCTAGTGATAGCGGACTGTCGAGCTAGTTTTTCTTGGCCTCCAAACATGTCCTCCAGATTGTCCATGATCTCCCTGGCAACTTGATAAGTCTCATGCTACTTTTGTAAAGCACTCGTCATGCTAGCAAGGATGTAGCATCGAGCTATCTCATTGGATTCTCTCCAACGATTATAGGCAACCGGGACCTCCTCAACGGGTGTGTTAGGTTTGGGCCCAGGTGGGCATGGTTCGTCCAGTACGAACTTGTGTCTCTCGCAGCTGAGAACTATTAATAGATTTCTTTTCCAATCTTTATAATTATCGCCATTCAACTTATTTTCAGTAAGTATCGAAATGAGTGGTGTCGGTGACATTTTGAACTAAAATAAAATTATACTAGACATCATTACAAAGCCCAAGCAAATATACAGATAATTTAGCAAATAAAACTTACAAGTATGTTCCTGCATGAAACTTGAAAAACATGTAGCATTGCAACGGTAATTCTCAGCACTTATTGCCCTAAGCCATCGAGGGGTGGTCATGAAAACAAATAGCCGGAACATGGACCCCGTCCAATTAATATATCTTGCCTTAAATCCTCCAAGGTTAAGACATATATTAATAACCGCTTATTTGGCCACCAGTTTAGTTAACAGAGCTTCTAGGGAAGGTTAATAATTAAACGAGTCTTGAGTGTATAACCATTGTTTACGTAGCCCGATCCACGTCCTACCAAGCCATCGAGGGGTGGTCATGAATAGGATCGTACTCGAACATGTTTTCCACATAGGAGATCCAATCTAGTATACCGGCGGCGGTAAACACCTATCGAGGGGTATGGTCAGGGCAGAACTGACGCGAGGCGTTACCATGCTTTCACATATGGATCAACAATGGAGGCCGTGGGTTTTGTTTGAAACCCTCTCCCACTCAATATTTTGAAAAACATGCAAGTTTTGACAAATTATGTATGATCAATATAGTATGAGCGGCACTCACCTATCCTATATGACATGTTATCAAATATGCATATAAAACATCCATCAATACATATTTATACATCCATGACATATCACAGAAAAAATGATTGACAGAAAAAACAAGCCATGGTTCCATCCTAGAACAAAGAAAATAAAGATTACAAAATTTCATCCAAAGCATTCTTTGGGTCTTGAATTTTGTTCCGTCTTCTTGTATCCATCTTTATGTAGCCTCTCCATTTATTTCTCATCCCAAGAATCATCTAAAATTTAAATCTCCAAAAATTTAAATTTCAAATTCAAATTCCAAATTCGAATTTCAAATTTAAATTTCAAATTAAAACTTTAAACAATTTTAAACATCATGTGTAATAATATGTAATTTCAAAAATTTCAAATTTTCAATTACATATTTTTAAACATGATTTAAAATTAAGTCTTAAATTTAAAAATCAAAATTTTTCGATTTTTTTTTGAACCGTCGCACCGCCGCCCCCGAAGACGGCAGCTGCAGTGGGCAGTCACCAGCCCCGGAGGGGCTGGCAGCCCACAGCCGTCCCCTATGTGCAGCCTTGCCGGGCTGCAGGCCAAGCCTGCAGCGCCAGGCTGCACGCCCAGGCTGGGCGCAGCAGCCAGCAGGCTGCACGCCCAGGCTGGGCGCAGCAGCCGGCAGGCTGCACGCCCAGGCTGCGGCTGGCCTTGGGCAAGCCACGGCCACCTCAGCTGCAGTCTAAGCCTACGGCCGTGGGTGGTTATGGCCTGCACAGGGGCTGCCACAGCCCCATCCTGCCCGAGGGAAGGGGCTGCAGCCCCACCAAGGGCCGTCGGCCTATCCCGAGGGGTCGTGTTTCGATTTTCATGTCATATTCCAATTTACCTATTAGGATCTCCAAAAATTAATTTGAATCCCAATTAAATTGAAATTTTCCACACAATCAAAATTTCAATCTTTAAATCAAATTTAACTTTTGGGAAAAATAAATCACGGTCTTCATTCTTCAATCTCCTCCAAGAATAATTACACAAAATTTCCTAAACCGTTTCTGGTGTACAAAATTCTAACCATAAAAATTCTAAGAGACAAAAAATTAAAATCCATGGAAAAATTACAGTGTTAATAAACTGCTCCCATGGTTACATAAAAATTCCTAGATACAATTTTTCTAAATTCTAAGGAACTATAACAGGCATAAACAAGCATGCTTATAATAATTCAGAAAATTAAAATAACCACATACTTCATACATAATCCATGATAACAACATAAAGGAACCCTAGAATGCCACTCTCTAAATATCAAATCCATACATAAATAAAAAGACTAAGTAATTGTCTAATTTATGTATATGGCATAGTCATGAGATGGCTCTGATACCAATTATAGGAAAATAAATCGGTAAAAACGTATCAGAGTGGCGCAACGGAACAATAAAAATTTTTCAGATCGTTAAATATCTCATGATGCCATATACAATAAACCAACAACAATTAAAACTCATACCTCAAGGACGCTAATGTGCAGGAGGAGAATGACCGAAGGCTTCAACCAACTAGCCTTCTCTACTATTCTCCAATTCCCGAATGGCTGAGTGTGTGGGCACTCTAAACCTTGATCTGTATGCTAGCACTGCTAGTTTTCTTCCGACCACCCAGATCTCTAAAGAACTTATTATCACGATGAGCTGTGCAACAATAAGCCTGCTCACCTGAGAGTCTATGGTCTGAGAGAACTGGAGTGGCAGGACCTCTATTTATAGACCTGCATGAGGTGATTCTCTGAATTCGAATTGGATTAGGAAAAGATATTCTCCCTTATCCATAACCATAAAATCTGAATTTTCCATGGAAAAATCCCAACAATAAAATTCGGCCATTTAGGATAAATCCAATCCAAATCTAAACAAGATTTTAACAAGAATTTTATCTCTCTTTTTCAACCAAAAAATCCAAAAAATTACAAGGAGAAAATCTCCTAAAAATTTCGGCCACTTTTAGGATAAGGGAGAATCAAAATTCCACTAGGATTTTCAAGCCTGAATCTTATCTCAACCTTATCCAAAATAACCAAATTTTCCTAGGAGATATTCTCCAAAATTTCGGCCACTTTCTGGGGAGGAGAGAATCCAAATTCAACTGAGATTGAAACTTGAATTTTTCCCTTGAACCTTATCCATAAAAACCGAAATTCCATTGAGGATAATCCTCAAAATTTCTTCCACTATTTGTTAGGATTTGGATTCAAAATTCAAGTAGGATTCTAACAAGATTATCCTCTCCAAATCCAACTCAAATTCGAATTTCAAACCTTGTGGTTTTTCCACAACAAATTCGAATCCTACTTGGATTGTGATTCAAAATTTGAATTTCAAATTTCAAATTCGAATTTGAAATTCAAATTTCAAATTTCAAATTTAAATTTCAATTTCAAATTTCAAATTCAAATTTCAAATTCAAATTTCAAATTCAAATTTCAAATTTCAAATTTCAAATTTCAAATTTCAAAATCCACAAAACAGTTATGTTTCAAATTCTTGTTCTCATGGATAATTTTCTACAACTTCAATCAAATCTCAAATAAAATCATGGCAATTTTATTTGGAGTTCTAATAATTGTGTACTCTATTATCCAAAACAAAATATGAATCCAACTGGAGAGAATCTTGTCTACCATCCTAATCTTATGTCATCATCATCCATGCATAATAAACCAGCCAAGAGCATACACAAATCAATTTGCCAAACATTAAGGAATTATGTGGAGCTAGTAGAGGGACTGATTGGATATATATAATCGGGCTCCCGTGATTCCATATGATCATCATTCTGTGCCGAACAACTCAATCATATGATCACTAATTTCAGAGTCACACCACTATAAACCTGAAACTGAACTCCCAATTATATACCGTATTACATAAGCCTGTGACGAGCTACTATCCAATGTCCTTTTCATATATGCAAAACCCTCGTATGATATCCATGATCAGCCTTAGGTCAAAGTCCGTTTAATCCTACTGATCAGGCTATCTTAAAGTTCCATTATACTACCGAATTAAGAAAATGATTATTCACCATATGTGAATAAGAAGTCATTTGCCCAGCAGACGACCCAAGGCCTCGTCCATTTTCACATTAAGTATAATGCCTTTAAGAGGATACCCTTAATTCCTCATTAGAGCTACGATTCCGATATCTGTAAATGAACCCTTCATCGTATACAAGTCATGCACCCAACGAACTGGTCTATAAGCTTACTACCTCTGAGACGCTTTAGCCATTGGAACATTAAAGTACACAAGTCATATACATGAAGCTGTCCTTTTACTTAGGATTAAGGTTACTGCACAATGAATGTCAAAAGTAGATCGATCCACTCAAAGCGGACTTCGTAGATCAATCATGCTTTAGTCCCGGTCTAATATGTCACCACCAAGCAACATATCTATGTCTCTACTTGGGAGTCCAGCTCCAGGCAGTCAAGACAAACCGTCCCCTCCAAGGCTTTAGATAACATAATAGTCTTAACATGAGTTAGATGCTCGGTCTAACCCCATAGACTATAGACCATAGTTTAGACCGCTTACTTTAGAACATTATGTTCTCGCATATAAAAGTCCATTGCATACAACGTTCTAACAGTTTTAACAGAAGCAATCAGTGAGCCATATTTGCTTACATTTACTTCAACATGTAAATAAACCGAGGACAGATAGTAATGTAATGAATAACCTCTATGTATAATTTTATTATCCAGTTCAAAATAAATACATCAAAATGTCTCTAATGCTTAGGGCATTTCCTAACAAGCACCTCGTAGCTGGTCAAATAAATTGTCGATCTGTGGCAACGGATACTTGTTCTTGATCATGATCTTGTTCAGCTCCTGGTAGTCTATGCACATTTGCAACGTTCCGTCTTTCTTCTTCACAAATAAGACCGATGCTCCCCCCAGTGAGCAGCTCTGTCGAATGAAATCCTTGTCCATCAGCTCCTTTAACTGAGTTTGAAGCTCCTTCAATTCTGTCAGGGCCATTCTGTAGGGGAGCTTGGATATGGGTGCTGATCCTGGTAACAGTTCAATTTCGAACGATATCTCCCGATTCGGTGGAAGTCCTGGAAGATCTTCAAGGAAAACTTCCGTGAATTCCTTTATTATTAGTACATTGTCCGGTCTGGTTTTCGCTTCCTGGGTCGTATCCATTATGTGTATGAGAAAACTAGTGCATCCACTAGATAGTAGCTGGTGAGCCTTCATTGCTGATATCATCGTCTTTGGTTGCTTCGACAATAAGCCCTTGTAGACAAATTTTTGATGTCCGCTCAAGTAGAAGGTCACCTCCTGTCTCTGGCAGTCTATAACAGCGTGGTACTTGGTGAGGAAATTCATTCCTATAATCACGTCGTATGTAGGAAAATAAACCGGTAAAAACGTATCAGAGTGGCGCAGCGGAACAATAAAAATTTTTAGATCGTTAAATATCTCATGATGCCATATACAATAAATCAACAACAATTAAAACTCATACCTCAAGGATGCCAATCTGCAGGAGGAGAATGACCGGAGGCTTCAACCAACTAGCCTTCTCTACTATTCTCCAATTCCCGAATGGCTGAGTGTGTGGGCACTCTGAACCTCGATCGGTATGCTAGCACTGCTAGTCTTCTTCCGACCACCCAGATCTCTAAAGAACTTTATTGTCACGATGAGCTGTGCAACAATAAGCCTGCTCACCTGAGAGTCTGTGGTCTGAGAGAACTGGAGTGGCAGGACCTCTATTTATAGACCTGCATGAGGTGAATCTCTGAATTTGAATTGGATTAGGAAAAGATTTTCTCCCTTATCCAAACCAAAAAATCCGAATTTTCCAAGGGAGAATCTCCACAATTAAATTCGGTTTTCCTAGGACAAATCCAATCCAAATCTAAACAAGATTTTAACTAGAATTTTATCTCCCTTTTTCAACCAAAAAATCCGAAATCTTTAGGAGAAAATCTTCTCCAAATTTTCGGCCACTTTTAGGATAAGGAAGAATCAAAATTCCACTAGGATTTTTCAAGCTAAATCTCATCTCAACCTTATCTAAAATTAACCGAATTTCCTAGGATTTAGGCTCCAAAATTTCGGCCACTTTTAGGGAGGAGAGAATCCAAATCTAACTAGGATTGAAGCTTGAATTTACTCTTGAATCTTATCCACAAAATCCGAAATCTTTCATGAGGATTATCCTCAAAAATTTCGTCCCTTATTTGTTGGGATTTGGATTCAAAATTCAAGTAGGATTCTAACAAGATTATCCTCTCCAAGTCTAACTCAAATTCGAATTTCAAACCTTGTGGATTTTCCACAACAAATTCGAATCCTACTTGGACTGTGATTCAAAATTTGAATTTCAAATTTCAAATTCAAATTTCAAATTCAAATTTCAAATTTCAAATTTCAAATTTCAAATTTAAATTTCAAATTCAAATTTCAAATTCGAATTTCAAATTCAAATTTCAAATTCAAATTTCAAATTCAAAATTCAAATTTCAAATTTCAAAATTCAAATTTCAAATTTCAAAATTCAAATTTCAAATTCCACAAAACGGTTGTGTTTCATATTCTTATTCTCATGGATAATTTTCTACAACTCCAATCCAATCTCAAATAAAATCATGGCAACTTTATTTGGAGTTCGAATAATTGTGTACTCTATTATCCAAAACAAAATCTGAATCCAACCGGAGAGAATCTTGTCTACCATCCTAATCCTGTGTCATCACCATCCATGCATAATAAACTAGCCAATAGCATACACAAATCAATTTGCCAAACGTTAAGGAATTATGTGGAGCTAGTAGAGGGACTGATTGGACATATATAATCGGGCTCCCGTGATTCCATATGATCATCATTCTGTACCGAACAACTCAATCATATGATCACTAATTTCAGAGTCACACCACTATAAACCTGAAACTGAACTCCCAATTATATACCGTATTACGTAAGCCTGTGATGAGCTACCATCCAATGACCTTGTCATATATGCAAAACCCTCATATGATATCCATGATCAGCCTTAGGTCAAAGTCCGTTTAATCCTACTGATCAGGCTATCTTAAAGTTCCATTATACTACCGAATCTAGAAAATGATTATTCACCATATGTGAATAAGAAGTCATCTGCCCAGCAGACGACCCAAGGCCTTGTCCATTCTCACATTCAGTATAATGCCTTTAAGAGGATACCTTTAACTCCTCAGAGCTATGATTCCGATATCTGCAAACAAACCCTTCATCGTATACAAGTCATGCACCCAACGAACCGGTCTATAAGCTTACTACCTCTGAGACGCTTTAGCCATTGGAACATCAAAGTACACAAGTCATATACATGAAGTAGTTCATTTACTCAGGATTAAGGTTATTGCACAATGAACGTCAAAAGCAGATTGATCCACTCATAGCGGACTACATAGATCAATCACGCTTTAGTCCCGGTCTAATATGTCATCACCAAGCAACATATCCATGTCTCTACTTGGGAGTCCAGCTCCAGACAGTCAAGACAGACCGTCCCCTCTAAGGCTTTAGACAACATAATAGTCATAACATGAGTTAGATGCTCGGTCTAACCCCATAGACTACAGACCATAGTTTAGACTGCTAACTTTAGAACATTGTCTTCTCGCATACAAAAGTCCATTGCATGCAACGTTCTAACAGTTTTAACACAAGCAGTCAGTGAGCCATATTTGCTTACATTTACTTTAACATGTAAATAAGACGAGGACAGATAGCAATGTAATGAATAACCTCTATGTATAATTTTATTATCCAGTTCAAAATGAATACATCAAAATGTCTCTAATACTTAGGGCATTTCCTAACAATCTCCCACTTGCCCTAAGCCAGCAGATGTGCCATGTTACGCATCCCCATCGCCTCTACATGCCTCTCAAAGCTTCTAGCTACCAAAGTCTTAGTAAAGGGATCAGCGATGTTGTCCTCGGGCGCGATCTTACATACATCCACTTGTCCTGTCTCCACATGCCCTCTAATTATGTGATACCTCCGATCGATGTGCTTGGTCCTCTTGTGGTGCCGAGATTCCCTTGTGTTGGCAATAGCCCCTGTATTATCACAGTAAAGTGTGATAGGCTTGTCAATACCCGGAATGACCTCAAGGTCTCTAAAGAACTTGCGGAGCCAAACCGCTTCTTTAGATGCCTCAGCCGCAGCCACATACTCAGCCTCCATAGTAGAGTCAGCTGTGCAGCCCTGCTTCACGCTCCTCCACACAATGGCGCCTCCTCCGAGCAAAAACACTGATCCAGATGTCGATTTCCTCGAATCCTTACAAGTCTGGAAGTCTGAGTCCGTGTATCCTACAGGTGTTAGGTCCCCTCCAGAATACACTAGCATATAATCCCTCGTTCTCTTAAGATACTTGAGTATATGCTTTACTGCTTGCCAGTGCTTAGTTCCAGGATTCGCTTGATATCGACTCACCATACCTACTGCAAAACATATGTCCGGGCGAGTGCAAAGCATAGCGTACATAAGGCTACCCACAGCGGATGCATAAGGGACCTTACTCATACGCTCTCTTTCTTCCGATGTCTTGGGACAGTCATCCAATGAAAGAGTTAAACCGGCAATAGAAGGTTGTGAGCCTTTCTTTGCCTCTAGAATTGCATATTTGTCAATTATTTTATCTATGTATGAAGCTTGGGATAACGCTATCATTTTGTTCTTTCGATCTCTGAAGAGACGAATGCCTAGAACATAATTAGCTTCTCCCAAGTCCTTCATGTCAAACTGTTGGTGTAACCAAAGCTTGACCGATGATAAGTTCCCTACATCATTCCCAATGAGTAGTATATCATCGACATAGAGTATCAGAAAGACCACTTTTCCATCCTTAATACGTTTATAAACACAAGGTTCATCAACGTTCTGCTCAAAACCAAATGTCTTAATCGCTTGATCAAACCTCTGGTTCCATGAGCGGGATGCCTGCTTTAATCCATAAATGGATCTAAGCAACTTGCAGACTTTCCTATCTTGGCCTTTTGCTACGAACCCTTCGGGCTGTATCATATAGATACACTCTTCAAGATGGCCAGGGCCATTCAAGAATGCCGTCTTGACATCCATTTGCCAGATCTCGTAATCGAGAGCCGCAGCAATGGACAGAAGAATACGGATAGACTTCAGCATAGCAACAGGCGAAAAGGTTTCCTCGTAATCAATTCCAGCCTTTTGCGTGTATCCCTTTGCAACCAGTCTAGCTTTGAAAGTTTCCACTCTCCCTTCCGCATCCTTCTTTCTTTTGTAGACCCATTTGCATCCAATGGGTTTTATCCCATCCGGCAAATCTACAAGTTCCCAAATAGAGTTGGATTTCATAGAATCCATCTCATTAGTCATAGCCTGTTTCCAAGATCTAGAATCAACATCCTTTATAGCTTCATCATATGTGACCGGATCTTCCTCATGCTCATGAGCCTCGGCCTGGTATACCTCAGCATCATACATAAAGAAATTAGGTTTCTTAGAAACCCTTCCACTACGACGAGGCACCCTAAATTGTTGATCGTCTGCAGGTCTTTCACTGGAACTCGGACTTGCGTCCAAGACCGAAATCTGTGGAGCAGTTCTTTCACCCGATAACTCCTCTAGCACCACTTTGCTTCGAGGCTTAAAGTCATTCATGTGACTTTCCTTCAAGAATGTCGCATGGGTTGAGACAATGACCTTTTGTTCCTTCGGGTTATAGAATAGACCTCCTTTAGTTCCCTTTGGATACCCTACAAACATGCATAATTCTGATCTTGGTTCCAACTTCTTCGCATCCCCATCCAGTACATGTGCCGGGCAGCCCCATATTCTCATATGTCCAAGGGAGGGCTTCCTGCCACGCCACAATTCATACGGAGTTCTAGGAATTGATTTGCTCGGAACCTGGTTCAGAATATATCACGCCGTTTGTAAAGCATGTCCCCAAAATGATAATGGCAGCGTTGAGTAACTCATCATGGACCGTACCATATCCAATAAGGTCCTGTTTCTCCTTTCGGCTACACCATTCTATTGTGGAGTACCAGGTGCAGTCAATTGGGATAAAATCCCGTTCTCTACAAGATGTCCTAGAAATTCATCAGAGAGGTATTCGCCACCTCGATCAGATCGAAGTGTCTTTATGGATTTATCCAATTGCTTTTCCACTTCCGCACGATACTCTTTGAACTTGTCAAAGGTTTCGCTCTTGCGGTGCATCAGATACACATATCCATACCTCGAGTAATCATCTATGAAAGAGACATAGTACTCGAACCCTCCTCGTGCTGTGACGTTCATGGGGCCACATACGTCAGTGTGCACAATTTCTAAGAGCTCC
Source organism: Antiaris toxicaria (assembly GCA_035233585.1). Taxonomy (NCBI): domain Eukaryota; kingdom Viridiplantae; phylum Streptophyta; class Magnoliopsida; order Rosales; family Moraceae; genus Antiaris; species Antiaris toxicaria. The sequence goes on from CP141153.1 coordinate 55,430,893, forward strand.
TGTGCCCTTGTACCCTTAGCTCCAAAAGACCTCTTAGTCATCTTACCCTCTAGACAAGACTCACATTGGGGAAGTCGTACCTCCTCCAGAGATTCCAGAGGACCGTCTTTCACCAATCTTTGAATCCTATCCTGATTAATATGACCAAGTCTTAAATGCCAAAGATACACCTTGTTAGAGTGAGAAACTTTCAACCTTTTAGAGTTATCAATTAATTCAGTGTCAAGCAGTGAGTACATCTTTGGTCTGATCAAATATAGGTTTCCATCCATCCATCCAGAACAGATAAAAGACTTATTTCTACGAATATCAACTCTTTTACTAAAAGAAACTGAATAAGAATCCTTTATTAAACAAGCTACCGATATAAGGTTCCTCCTAAAATTAGGAACATAAAAACAGTCTTTCAATAAAATAAACCTAAATTGATCAAAATAAAGATGAACGTCTCCCACTGCCTCAGCCACTACAAAGCTACCATCTCCAGTCCGCAACGAGAGGCTCCTATCATGTAGACTTCTCGTTTCCACGAACCCCTGCATAGAAACACAAACATGATTAGTGGCACCCGAATCAATGACCCATGTGTCTTTCGATTCTTCCACCAAACACGCTTCTAAGTAATGAAGTTCCTTACCTTCCTTGCCCTTGGAGGCCAGGAATTCCCGGCAAGCCTTCTTGAAGTGACCTACCTTCCCACAGTGGAAGCATTTGGACTTTTTAGGGTCCTTTGGCTTCTTGTTCTTCTTCTTCTTCTTCCCGTCCGAGACAGGAGGATTAGAAGAACTGGAAGCCACTTGCTTCTTATTTGGCCTCTTCCTCTTCCGTGAGGGATTGGAAGATTCCGCCAAATTGGCCTCTCCTTTAGGTCGGACCACATCTTCATCCCTGATCATCCGCTCATAAGCCTGTAGTTGCTTCATGAGCTCGGTAAGTCCTAACTCCTTTGTCGCCAGATTGTATGCGGCCTTAAACCCCACAAAATCTTTAGACAGAGTCTTGAACACCATCTCGATCTGGGTGTTGTAGTCTAACTCAACACCATTCTCGGCAGCCTCAGCGAAGAATCCCATTAGAGTGATCATATGGTCCTTCACCGGAGCACCAGCCTTTTGCTTGGAGTTCATAATGCTGGTGATAGCGGACTGTCGAGCCAATTTTTCTTGGCCTCCGAACATGTCCTCCAGATTTTCCATGATCTCCCCAGCAACTTGATAAGTCTCATGCTGCTTTTGTAAAGCACTCGTCATGCTAGCAAGGATGTAGCATCGAGCTATCTCATTGGATTCTCTCCAACGATTATAGGCAACCGGGACCTCCTCAAGTGGTGTGTCAGGTTTGGGCCCAGGTGGGCATGGTTCGTCCAGTACGAACTTGTGTCTCTCGCAGCTGAGAACTATTAATAGATTTCTTTTCCAATCTTTATAATTGTCGCCATTCAACTTATTTTCAGTAAGTATCGAAATGAGGGGTGTCGGTGACATTTTGAACTGAAATAAAATTATACTAGACATCATTACAAAGCCCAAGCAAATATGCAGATAATTTAGCAAATAAAACATACAAGTATGTTCCTACATGAAACTTGAAAAAAATGTAGCATTGCAACGGTAATTCTCAGCACCTATTGCCCCAAGCCACCGAGGGGTGGTCATGAGAACAAATAGCCGGAACATGGACCCCGTCCAATTAATATATGTTACCTTAAATCCTCCAAGGTTAAGACATATATTAATAACCGCTTATTTGGCCACCAGTTTAGTTAACAGAGCTTCTAAGGAAGGTTAATAAGTAAACGAGTCTTGAGTGTATAACCATTGTTTACGTAGCCCGATCCACGTCCTACCAAGCCACCGAGGGGTGGTCATGAGAAGGATCGCACCCGAACACGTTTTCCACATAGGAGATCCAATCTAGTATACCGGCGGCGGTAAACACCTACCGAGGGGTGTGGTCAGGTCAGAACTGACGCGAGGCGTTACCATGCTTTCACATATGGATCAACAATGGAGGCCGTGGGTTTTGTTTGCCCTCTCCCACTCAATATTTTAAAAAAAATGCAAGTTTTGACAAATTATATATGATCAATATAGTATGAGCGGCACTCACCTATCCTATATGACATGTTATCAAATATGCATACAAAACATCCATCAATACATATTTATACATCCATGACATATCACAAAAAAAATAATTAACAGAATAACCAAGCTATGGTTCCATCCTAGAACAAAGAAAATAAAGATTACAAAATTCCATCCAAAGCATTCTTTGGGTCTTGAATTTTGTTCCGTCTTCTTGTATCCATCTTTATGTAGCCTCTCCATTTATTTCTCATCCCAAGAATTATTTAAAATTTAAATTTCCAAAAATTTAAATTTCAAATTCAAACTCCAAATTCGAATTTCAAATTTAAATTTCTAATTTAAATTTTAAACAATTTTAATCATCATGTGTAATAATATGTAATTTCAAAAATTTCAAATTTTCAATTACATATTTTTAAACATGATTTAAAATTAAATCTCAAATTTAAAAATCAAAATTTTCTGATTTTTGGACTGTCGGACCGCCGCCCCCGTAGGCGGCAGCCGCCGTGGGCAGCCACCAACCCCGGAGGGGCTGGCAGCCCACGGCCGCCCCTTGTGCAGCCTGCCGGGCTACAGGCCAAGCCTGCAGCACCAGGCTACACGCCCAGACTGGGTGCAGTAGCCGGCAGGCTGCAGGCAGCGCCTGCAGCCAGAGGCTGCACGCCCAGGCTGCGGCCAGCCTTGGGCAGGCCACGGCCACCCCTGGCTGTAGGCAGGGCCTGCGGCCGTGGGTGGTGTGGGCCTGCACAGGGGCTGCCGCAGCCCCATCCTGCCCGAGGGCAGGGGCTGCAGCAAGGTTTGTCGGCCTATCCCGAGGGGTCGTGTCTTGATTTTCGTGCCATATTCCAATTTACCTATTAGGAACCCCCAAAAATTAATTTGAATCCTAATTAAATTGAAATTTTCCACACAATCAAAATTTCAATCTTTAAATTAAATTTAACTTTTGGGAAAAATAAATTACGGTCTTCAATCTTCAATCTCCTCCAAGAATAATTACATAAAAAATTCCTAAACCGTTTCTGGTGTTCAAAAATTCTAACCATAAAAATTCTAAGAGACAAGAATTAATATCCATGGGAAAATTACAGTGTTAATAAACTGCTCCCATGGTTACATAAAAAATTCCTAGATACAATTTTTCTAAATTCTAAGGAACCATAACCGGCATAAACAAGCATGCTTATAATAATTCAAAAAAAATTAAAATAACCACATACTTTATACATAATACATGATAACAACATAAAGGAACCCTAGAATGCCACTCTCTAAATATCAAATCCATACATAAATAAAAAGACTAAGTAATTGTCTAATTTATGTACATGGCATAGTCATGAGATGGCTCTGATACCAATTGTAGGAAAATAAACCGGTAAAAATGTATCAGAGTGGCGCAGCGGAACAATAAAAATTTTTAGATCGTTAAATATCTCATGATGCCATATACAATAAATCAACAACAATTAAAACTCATACCTCAAGGATGCCAATCTGCAGGAGGAGAATGACCAGAGGCTTCAACCAACTAGCCTTCTCTACTATTCTCCAATTCCCGAATGGCTGAGTGTGTGGGCACTCTGAACCTCGATCGGTATGCTAGCACTGCTAGTCTTCTTCCGACCACCCAGATCTCTAAAGAACTTTATTGTCACGATGAGATGTGCAACAATAAGCCTGCTCACCTGAGAGTCTGTGGTCTGAGAGAACTGGAGTGGCAGGACCTCTATTTATAGACCTGCATGAGGTGAATCTCTGAATTTGAATTGGATTAGGAAAAGATTTTCTCCCTTATCCAAACCAAAAAATCTGAATTTTCCAAGGGAGAATCTCCACAATTAAATTCGGTTTTCCTAGGACAAATCCAATCCAAATCTAAACAAGATTTTAACTAGAATTTTATCTCCCTTTTTCAACCAAAAAATCCGAAATCTTTAGGAGAAAATCTTCTCCAAATTTTCGGCCACTTTTAGGATAAGGAAGAATCAAAATTCCACTAGGATTTTTCAAGCTAAATCTCATCTCAACCTTATCTAAAATTAACCGAATTTCCTAGGATTTAGGCTCCAAAATTTCGGCCACTTTTAGGGAGGAGAGAATCCAAATCTAACTAGGATTGAAGCTTGAATTTACTCTTGAATCTTATCCACAAAATCCGAAATCTTTCATGAGGATTATCCTCAAAAATTTCGTCCCTTATTTGTTGGGATTTGGATTCAAAATTCAAGTAGGATTCTAACAAGATTATCCTCTCCAAATCCAACTCAAATTCGAATTTCAAATCTTGTGGATTTTCCACAACAAATTCGAATCCTGCTTGGACTGTGATTCAAAATTTGAATTTCAAATTTCAAATTCAAATTTCAAATTCAAATTTCAAATTTCAAATTTCAAATTTCAAATTTCAAATTTAAATTTCAAATTCAAATTTCAAATTCGAATTTCAAATTCAAATTTCAAATTCAAATTTCAAATTCAAAATTCAAATTTCAAATTTCAAAATTCAAATTTCAAATTTCAAAATTCAAATTTCAAATTCCACAAAACGGTTGTGTTTCATATTCTTTTTCTCATGGATAATTTTCTACAACTCCAATCCAATCTCAAATAAAATCATGGCAACTTTATTTGGAGTTCGAATAATTGTGTACTCTATTATCCAAAACAAAATCTGAATCCAACCGGAGAGAATCTTGTCTACCATCCTAATCCTGTGTTATCACCATCCATGCATAATAAACTAGCCAATAGCATACACAAATCAATTTGCCAAACGTTAAGGAATTATGTGGAGCTAGTAGAGGGACTGATTGGACATTTATAATCGGGCTCCCGTGATTCCATATGATCATCATTCTGTACCGAACAACTCAATCATATGATCACTAATTTCAGAGTCACACCACTATAAACCTGAAACTGAACTCCCAATTATATACCGTATTACGTAAGCCTGTGACGAGCTACCATCCAATGACCTTGTCATATATGCAAAACCCTCATATGATATCCATGATCAGCCTTAGGTCAAAGTCCGTTTAATCCTACTGATCAGGCTATCTTAAAGTTCCATTATACTACCGAATCTAGAAAATGATTATTCACCATATGTGAATAAGAAGTCATCCGCCCAGCAGACGACCCAAGGCCTTGTCCATTCTCACATTCAGTATAATGCCTTTAAGAGGATACCTTTAACTCCTCAGAGCTATGATTCCGATATCTGCAAACAAACCCTTCATCGTATACAAGTCATGCACCCAACGAACCGGTCTATAAGCTTACTACCTCTGAGACGCTTTAGCCATTGGAACATCAAAGTACACAAGTCATATACATGAAGTAGTTCATTTACTCAGGATTAAGGTTATTGCACAATGAACGTCAAAAGCAGATTGATCCACTCATAGCGGACTACGTAGATCAATCACGCTTTAGTCCCGGTCTAATATGTCATCACCAAGCAACATATCCATGTCTCTACTTGGGAGTCCAGCTCCAGACAGTCAAGACAGACCGTCCCCTCTAAGGCTTTAGACATCATAATAGTCTTAACATGAGTTAGATGCTCGGTCTAACCCCATAGACTACAGACCATAGTTTAGACTGCTAACTTTAGAACATTGTCTTCTCGCATACAAAAGTCCATTGCATGCAACGTTCTAACAGTTTTAACACAAGCAGTCAGTGAGCCATATTTGCTTACATTTACTTTAACATGTAAATAAGACGAGGACAGATAGCAATGTAATGAATAACCTCTATGTATAATTTTATTATCCAGTTCAAAATGAATACATCAAAATGTCTCTAATACTTAGGGCATTTCCTAACATCGTAGTCACACATCTCGATGACGATTAGGTCCATGCTCAGCTTGTGCCCATTGATAACTATTGGTACGTAACGTATCCAATAGCTAGACAACAAAACTTCCCTAGAGGGAAGGGTAATTCGAAAAGTCTAGTTCATCTTATCTAAGTTCTTACCAAACCTCCTAGCAAATTCTGATGATGCAAAAGAATGCGTAGCGCCAGAATCAAACAAAACTAGTGCAATGGTGTTGGCGACAGAAAGCTGACCTGTCACCACGGTTGAGGTTCCGACCTCTGCATCCTCGCGAGTAAAGGCATAAATCCTCCCCTACGACTCTGGAGCTTCCAATCTTCCTTGGCTGATTGCTAGGCCTTCAATCCTTCCCTGGGCGGCGTGCAGCTATCCACTAGTAGGGCGGGCTTGGCCTTGCTGATTTTGCAGGTTTGAGAGGTAGTGTTTAGCGAAGTGGCCTTCCTTGCCACATATGTAACAGCTGCTGGTGCCCTGGTGGCATTCTCCCGGATGGTGCCTTCCGCATTTTGGACAAGGCTGGTGTTGATTTTTGTTTCCTCCTCAGTTATTTTTCTTCTAAGGAAAGTTCCTTTGATGGCCCTGATTGCCTGGATTCCCTTTCCTCTTATTGTTGTTGTTGGATGGCCGGTTGTGTTGGTTGTTTCCCGTACTCTGCCCTCTATGCTGAAATTCAGAGTGCTTTCTGCCCTTGGCCGGCTTCGGTTGGTTCTTCTCTTCTCTCCTTGCCTTGAAGATCTGCGCCCTCCTCTCTTTGTCTTGGGCTAGCCAATACTCAGTCTGGATGGCTCTACTGACACATTTGGCCATGGTTATTGGCCCATGGCTGCCGTTGCAGACTTGGATGGCTATATCCATCCGAAACATTTTCAACATCCTCCTAACCTTTTCCTTCTTAGTCGGCACTAGATCGGGGCAAAGTCGGGCTAGCTGTTTGAATTTTCTTACGACCTCCATGACCGTCATGCTTCCTTGACACAAATTGTTAAATTCATCCTGCTGGACTACTAAGGCTTCGTTGTTGAAGTACATTTCTCTGAACTTGGCAATGAAGTCTGCCCAGTTCATTTCATTGATGTTCCTTTTGATAGCCACAGTCTTCCACCACTGGCGTGCTTCTTTTCGTAGGGCTAGGGATGCGCATATAACTTTTTCTCTTTCAGTCAGTCCCATAAGGTCTAGAATGACTTAAACATCAATCAGCCAATCGTCAGCTTCAATAGGGTTCGTAGTTCCTTCAAATTCAGGCACCTTCATGTGCCTAAATCACTCATATAAGTCACCCTCTCTATAGGCTAGTACAATAACATTGGATGCTGCAGGAGCAGCCACAGCCGGTGGTGCTGGCATTGCTTGGGCTAGTAGGGCCGCTTGCTCTCTGGGAGCGTCGGGGGCTGTTGGTGCAGCTTGGACTGGTACATCCATGGGTTGTGGTGCTTATTGTTGTCAGTTCATTTGTTCTCTGAGCTGGTTAAGCTCTCGTTGTTGATTTACCATCATTTCTTGCATCGTTGCGAGACGTGCCAGTAGTTCGTCGTCTCACGTAGATTGGTTTGTTTGGGCTCTTGTTCGTGCCATTGTCACCTATGTAACCCTGTCACACAATGGAAAAAGAGAACATAAGCTTCTCAATTTTGTACTTAGGATTTGTATTTATATATCATTTTCCTTCTTACTAAACAACTTCATCCTAATCCTGTCGAATAATTGTGTACTCTATTATCCAAAACAAAATCTGAATCCAACTGGAGAGAATCTTGTCTACCATCCTAATCCTGTGTCAATACCATCCATGCATAATAAACTAGCCAAGATCATACACAAATCAATTTGCCAAACGTTAAGGAATTATGTGGAACTAGTAGAGGGACTGATTGGATATATATAATCGGGCTCCTGCAAATCTATATGATCATCATTCTTTACCGAACAACTCAATCATATGATCACTAATTTTAGAGTCACACCACTATAAACCTGAAACTGAACTCCCAATTATATACCGTATTACGTAAGCCTGTGACAAGCTATCGTCCAATGACCTTGTCATGTTTGCAGAACCCTCATATGATATCCATGATCAGCCTTAGGCCAAACTCCGTTTAATCCTACTGATCAGGCTATCTTAAAGTTCCATTATAATACCGAATTAAGAAAATGATTATTCACCATATGTGAATAAGAAGTCATCCGCCCAGCAGACGACCTAAGGCCTCATCCATTTTCACATTCAGTATAATGCCTTTAAGAGGATACCCTTAACTCCTCATTAGAGCTATGATTCCGATATCTGTAAATGAACCCTTCATAGTATACAAGTCATGCACCCAACGAACCAGTCTATAAGCTTACTACCTCTGAGACGCTTTAGCCATTGAAACATTAAAGTACACAAGTCATATACATGAAGCTGTCCTTTTACTTAGGATTAAGGTTACTGCACAATGAACGTCAAAAGCAGATCGATCCACTCAAAGTGGACTTCGTAAATCAATCACGCTTTAGTCCTGATCTAATATGTCACCACCATGCAACATATCTATGTCTCTACTTGGGAGTCCAGCTCCAGACAGTCAAGACAAACTATCCCCTCTAAGGCTTTAGATAACATAATAGTCTTAACATGAGTTAGATGCTCGGTCTAACCCAATAGACTACAGACCATAGTTTAGACCGCTAACTTTAGAACATTGTCTTTTCGCATACAAAAGTCCATTGCATGCAACGTTCTAACAATTTAACACAAGCAGTCAGGGAGCCATATTTGCTTACATTTACTTTAACATGTAAATAAAACGAGGACAGATAGCAATGTAATGAATAACCTCTATATATAATTTTATTATCCAGTTCAAAATAAATACATCAAAATGTCTCTAATGCTTGGGGCATTTCCTAACACCTCATGCTCATGAACCTCGTCCTGGTATACCTCAGCATCATACATGAAGAAATTAGGTTTCTTCAAAACCCTCCCGCTACGACGAGGCACCCTAAATTATTGATTGTCTGCAGGTCTTTCACTAGAACTTAGACTTTCGTCCAAGACCGAAATCTGTGGAGCAGTTCTTTCACCCGGTAACTCCTCTAGCACTACTTTGCTTCAAGGCTTAAAGTCATTCATGTGACTTTCCTCCAAGAATGTCGCATGGGTTGAGACAATGACTTTTGTTCCTTCGGGTTATAAAACAGACCTCCTTTAGTTCCCTTTGGATACCCTACAAACATGCACAATTCTAATCTTGGTTCCAACTTTTTCGCACCCCATCCAGTACATGTGCCAGGCAGCCCCATATTCTCATATGTCTAAGAGAGTTCTTCCTGCCACGCCACAATTCATACGGAGTTCTGAGAATTGATTTGCTTGGAACCTGGTTCAAAATATAGCACGCCGTTTGTAAAGCATATCCCCAAAATGATAATGGCAGCGTTGAATAACTCATCATGGATCGTACCATATCCAATAAGGTCCTGTTTCTCCTTTCGACTACACCATTTTGTTATGGAGTACCAGGTGTAGTCGATTGGGATAATATCCCGTTCTCTACAAGATGTCCTAGAAATTCATCGGAGAGGTATTTGCCACCTCAATCAGATCGAAGTGTCTTTATGGATTTATCCAATTGCTTTTCCACTTCCGCACGATACTCTTCGAACTTGTCAAAGTTTTCACTCTTGCGGTGCATCAGATACACATACCCATACCTCGAGTAATCATCTATTAAGGATACATAATACTCGATCCCTCCTCGTGCAGTGACGTTCATGGGGCCACATATGTCAGTGTGCAGAATTTCGAAGAGCTCCTAAGCCCTTGTACCCTTAGCTCCAAAAGACCTCTTAGTCATCTTTCCTTCTAGACAAGACTCATATTGAGGAGACGTACATCCTCCAGAGATTCCAGAGGACCGTCTTTCACCAATCTTTGAATCCTATCCTGATTAATATGACCAAGTCTTAAATGCCAAAGATACGCCTTGTTAGAGTGAGAAACTTTCAACCTTTTAGAGTTATTTATTAATTCAGTGTCAAGCAGTGAGTACATCTTTGGTTTGGTCAAATATAGGTTTCCATCTATCCATCCAGAATAGATAAAAGACTTATTTCTATGAATATCAACTTTTTTACTAAAAGAAACTAAATAAGAATCATTTATTAAACAAGCTACCAATATAAGGTTCCTCCTAAAATTAGGAGCATCAAAACAGTCTTTCAATAAGATAAACCTAAATTGATCAAAGTAAAGGTAAATATCTCCCACTGCCTCAAACATCACCAAGCTACCATCTCCAGTCCGCAACGAGAGGCTCCTATCATGTAGACTTCTTGTTTCCACGAACCCCTGCATAGAAATAGAAACATGATTGTTGACACCCGAATCAACGACCCAAGTGTCTTTCGATTCTTCCACCAAACACGCTTCTAAGTAGTGAAGTTCCTTACTTTCCTTGCCCTTGGCGGCTAGGAATTCCCGGCAAGCCTTCTTAAAGTGACCTACCTTCCCATAACGGAAGTACTTGGATGGGCCTCTTGTTCTTCTTCTTTTTCTTCCCATCCGAGATAGGAGGATTAAAAGAACTGGAAGCCACTTGCTTCTGGTTTGCCCTCTTCCTCTGGGTTGGATTGCATCCTCATCCCTGATCATCCGCTCATAAGCTTGGAGTTGCTTCATGAGCTCGGTTAGTCCTAACTCCCTTGTCGCCAGATTGTATGTGGCCTTAAACCCCACAAAATCTTTAGACAGAGTTTTGAACACCATCTCGATCTGGGTGTTGTAGTCTAACTCCGCACCATTCTCGGCAGCCTCAGCGAAGAATCCCATTAGAGTGATCATATGGTCCTTCACCGGAGTACCAGCCTTTTGCTTAGAGTTCATAATACTGGTTATAGTGGACTGTCGAGCCAACTTTTCTTGGCCTCCGAATATGGCCTCCAGATTATCGATGATCTCCCTAGCAACCTGATAAGTCTCATGCTGCTTTTGTAAAGCACTCGTCATGCTAGTAAGCATGTAGTATCGAGCTATATCATTGGATTCTCTCCAACGAGTATAGGCAACCGGGACCTCCTCAAGCGGTGTGTCAGGTTTTGGCCCTGATGGGCATGGTTCGTCCAGTATGAACTTGTGTCTCTCGCAGCTGAGAACTATTAACAGATTTCTTTTCCAATCCTTATAATTATCGTCATTCAGTTTATTCTCAGTAAGTATTGAAATGACGGGTGTCGGTGATATTTTGAACTGAAATAAAATTATACTAGACATCATTACAAAGCCTAAGCAAATATATAGATAATTTAGCAAATAAAACATACAAGTATGTTCCTACATGAAACTTGAAAAACATGTAGCATTACAACGGTAATTCTCAACACCTATTGCCCCAAGCCACCGAGGGGTGGTTATTAAAACAAATAACCGGAACATGGACCCCATCCAATTAATATATGTTGCCTTAAATCCTCCAAGGTTAAGACATATATTAATAACTGCTTATTTGGCCCCAGTTTAACTAACAGAGCTTCTAGGGAAGGTTAATAACTATACGAGTCTTGAGTGTATAAACATTGTGTACGTATCCCGATCCACGTCCTACCAAGCCACTGAGGGGTGGTCATGAATAGGATCGTACCCGAACACATTTTCCACGTAGGAGATCCAATCTAGTATACCGGCGACGGTAAGCACCTACCGAGGGGTGTGGTCAGGGCAGAACTTACGCGAGGCGTTACCATGCTTTCACATATGGATCAACAATGGAGGCCGTGGGTTTTGTTTGAATCCCTCTCCCACTCAATATTTTGAAAAACATGCAAGTTTTGACAAATTATGTATGATCAATATAGTATGAGCGGCACTCACCTATACTATATGACATGTTATCAAATATGCATACAAAACATCCATTAATACATATTTATACATCCATGACATATCACAGAAAAAATAATTGACAGAATAACCAAGCCATGGTTCCATCCTAGAACAAAGAAAATAAAGATTACAAAATTTCATCCAAAGCATTCTTTGCGTCTTGAATTTTGTTCTGTCTTCTTGTATCCATCTTTATGTAGCCTCTCCATTTATTTCTCATCCCATGAATCATTTAAAATTTAAATTTCAAATTCAAATTTTTAAACAATTTTAAATATCATGTATAATAATATGTAATTTCAAAAATTTTAAATTTTAAATTACATATTTTTAAACATGATTTAAAATTAAATCTCAAATTTAAAAATTAAAATTTTTCAATTTTTGAACCGTCATACCACCGCCCCCGGAGGCAGCAGCAGCCATGGGCAGCCCCCAGCCCCCGGGGGCTGGCAGCCCACGACCGCAAGTGTGTAGCCCGAGGCAAGCCTGCAGCATTAGGCTGCACACCCAGGCTGGGCGCAGAAGCCGGCAGGCTGCAGGCAGCGCCTGCAGCCCCCGGCTGCACGCCCTGGCTGCGGTTGGCCTACAGCCGAGGGTGGTTATGCCTTACACAGGGGCTACTGCAGCCCATCTTGCCTGAGGGCAGAGGCTGCAGCCCCACTAAGGCCCGACGGCCTATCCCGAGGGGTTGCATCTCGATTTTCGTGTCATATTCCAATTTACCCATTAGAATCTCCAAAAATTAATTTGAATTCTAATTAAATTGAAATTTTCCATACAATCAAAATTTCAACCTTTAAATTAAATTTAACTTTTGGGAAAAATAAATTACGGTCTTCAATCTTCAATCTCCTCCAAGAATAATTACATAAAATTTCCTAAACCGTTTTTGGTGTACAAAAATTCTAACCATAATAATTCTAAGAGACAAAAATTAAAATCCATGGGAAAATTACAGTGTTAATAAACTGCTCCCATGGTTACATAAAAAAATTCCTAGATACAATTTTTCTAAATTTTAAGGAACCATAACTGGCAAAAACAAGCATGCTTATAATAATTCAGAAAATTAAAATAACCACATACTTTATACATAATACATGATAACAACATAAAGGAATCCTAGAATGCCACTCTCTAAATATCAAATCCATATATAAATAAAAAGACTAAGTAATTGTCTAATTTATGTACATGGCATAGTCATGAGATGGCTCTGATGCCAATTGTAGGAAAATAAATCGGTAAAAACGTATTAGAGTGGCACAGCGGAATAATAAAAATTTTTCAGATCATTAAATATCTCATGATGCCATATACAATAAACCAACAACAATTAAAACTCATACCTCAAGGACGCCAATCTGCAGGGGGAGAATGACCGGAGGGCTTCAACCAACTAGCCTTCTCTACTATTCTCCAATTCCCGAACGGTTGAGTGTGTGGGCACTCTGAACCTCGATCGGTATGCTATCACTGCTAGTCTTCTTCCGACCACCTAGATCTCTAAAGAACTTATTTTCACGGTAGGCTGTGCAATAATAAGCCTGCTCACCTGAGAGTCTGTGGTCTAAGAGAACTGGAGTGGCAAGACCTCTATTTATAGACCTGCATGAGGTGATTCTTTGAATTCAAATTGGATTAGGAGAAGATATTCTCTCTTATCCACAATCATAAAATCTGAAATTATCCAAGGGAAAATCCAAACAAATTTTGGCCATTATAGGATAATTCCAATCCAAATCTAAACAAGATTTTAACTATAATTTTATCTCCCTTTTTCAACCAAAAAATCTGAAAATTCAAAGGAGAAATCTCCACCAAGATTTCGGCTACTTTTGGATAAGGAAGAATTAAAATTCCACTAGGATTTTAAAGATTGCATCTTATCTCATCCTTATCCAAAATAACCGAAAATCTCCTATGAGATTTACTCCAAAAATTTCAGCCATTATCAGGGAGGAGAGAATCCAAATTCAACTGGGATTGAAACTTCAATTTTTCCTTGAACCTTATCCACAAAAATCTGAAAATTCATTGAGGATAATCCTCAAATTTTTCATCCATATTTGGTTAGGATTTGGATTCAAAATTCAAGTAGGATTCTAACAAGATTTTCCTCTCCTTATCCAACTCAAATTCAAATTTTATTCCTTACGGATTTACCGCTTAAATTTGAATACCACTTGGACTGTGATTCAAAATTTGAATTTCGAATTTCAAATTCAAATTTCAAATTTCAAATTTCAAATTTAAATTTCAAATTCAAATTTCAAATTCGAATTTCAAATTCAAATTTCAAATTTAAATTTCAAATTCAAAATTCAAAATTCAAAATTCAAAATTCAAAATTCAAAATTCACAAAACAGTTGTATTTCAAACTCTTGTTCTCGTGGATAATTTTCTACAACTCCAATCCAATCTCAAATAAAATCATGGCAACTTTATTTGGAGTTTGAATAATTGTGTACTCTATTATCCAAAACAAAATCTGAATCCAACCGGAGAGAATCTTGTCTACCATCCTAATCCTATGTCAACACCATCCATGCATAATAAACTAGCCAAGAGCATACACAAATCAATTTGCCAAACGTTAAGGAATTATGTGGAGCTAGTTGAGGGACTGATTGGACATATATAATCGGGCTCCCGTAAATCCATATGATCATCATTCTTTACCGAACAACTCAATCATATGATCACTAATTTCAGAGTCACACCACTATAAACTTGAAACTGAACTCCCAATTATATACCGTATTACGTAAGCCTGTGACAAGCTATCATCCAATGACCTTGTCATGTATGCGGAACCCTCATATGATATCCATGATCAGCCTTAGGCCAAAGTTCGTTTAACCCTACTGATTAGGCTATCTTAAAGTTCCATTGTACTATCGAATTAAGAAAATGATTATTCACCATATGTGAATAAGAAGTCATCCACCCTATAGACGACCCAAGGCCTTGTCCATTTTCACATTCACTATAATGCCTTTAAGAGGATATCCTTAACTCCTCATTAGAGCTGTGATTTCGATATCTGTAAATGAACCCTTCATCATATACAGGTTATGCACCCAACGAACCGGTCTATAAGCTTACTACCTCTAAGACGCTTTAGCCATTGGAACATCAAAGTACACAAGTCATATACATGAAGCTACCCTTTTACTCAGGATTAAGGTTACTACACAATGAATGTCAAAAGCAGATCGATCCACTCAAAGCGGACTTCGTAGATCAATCACGCTTTAGTTCTGGTCTAATATGTCACCACCAAGCAACATATCTATGTCTCTACTTGAGAGTCCAGCTCCAGACAGTCAAGACAAACCGTCCCCTCCAAGGCTTTAGACAACATAATAGTCTTAACATGAGTTAGATGCTCGGCCTAACCCCATAGGCTACAGACCATAGTTTAGACTGCTAACTTTAGAACATTGTCTTCTCGCATACAAAAATCCATTGCATGCAACATTCTAACAGTTTAAAACAAGCAGTCAGGGAGCCATATTTGCTTACATTTACTTTAACATATAAATAAAATGAGGACAGATAGCAATATAATGAATAACCTCTATATATAATTTTATTATCCAGTTCAAAATAAATACATCAAAAATGTCTCTGATGCTTAGGGCATTTCCTAATAGGGAGTGAAAAGCACTTCCCAAAATATGATCCCATTAAGTACATTAAGTTGAGTCAGACGGGAAAAGCTACTGTTTCCCTCTACATAATTACATAACAAAAATTTTTCTGTGAAAATGGTTACTACTACTCAGAGGACAATCCTGACTCTGCGTCAGACATTTCCTCATTCTCGCTTTCACTTAGGGGAAACTCCTCGAGGTCTTCATCCTCGTCTCCCCAAGCAAAATCAACTTCATCATCACTAGCGATGATGACTTGGGGCTCATACATTTCTACTCCCTCTTCGTCATTGATGTGATCGGGGATCTCCTCCTCCTCCTCTTTAGGTTGGGCATCGGGGATAGCCTTGTCACCATTTTCATCCATATGGTGTCCAGGAGACAGAGGGGCTGGTTCGGGGTCCTCCATCAGATCTCCATTGTGTTCAGGTACTGTTGGCTGCGGTTCAGCCGCGAGCTTTTCGTCGGCTAGCTGAGGTGCGGCATTTGCCAGGTTAGGGTTGATTGCCACTCACTCAGCATCCACTATGTCTCAGACCAGGCGCCTCAGGTTCTCATGTGGCAGAGGGTAGTGGACGAGGCCCCTCACGTACCATGGAATCCCTCTCCAAAGCAAGTCGGTTACCTCTGTAAATGGCTTATCTAAGGGAATGCTCGGCAACATGGCATCCAAAAATTACTGACAGTAGCGTACCATGGTCTCTCCCTCGTAAATGCCCCAAATGTCAGAGAGGACCTGATATCTCCTCTCATACATATCATCCCAGATGTCTGCATCCTTAGCTGGGTCATCAGAGTTGTGAAGATCTTGGCAGAACTTATCCCACTGCATCGCTGAACCCCTGATCCTACGTCAATCGTTCCACCATGTCATTACTAGTCCTCACAATCGGCTACTGGCCATTACCACCTGTAGATGAGGTGGAATATGGCACCCTTCGAAGATCATCTCCATATGATGAATCCAATAAGGGAGTTCGTATGGGTTGTTGCCGTCGTATGTGTATGGTCGCATAGCGGCGAAAGCTACACTCGTTTCTCAGTCCTCTTGCACTTACTGAGGGTCAACCGGTGCAGCCATTCTCCTACTATAAATTAATCGTCAACTCATATACTAAATTTTGAAAAACAAAAGCTAACTTACTTGGATAGATGAGGCAGGTGTATGGCGATGTGAGGTAGGATGGCAGGAAACTGCTCTAATACCAACTGTGACGCCCCGTGCCCTCAGTGGCCCAGACCTTCACTAAAAACTGAACTTAGTTGCTTTTCTTATACTTTCTAGATATCATAAAATTATGGATTTTTTTTATTTTACATATACGTATTTACTGTATATGTACGTACACCGATTACTACTCAAAAATACTATTTAACAGTTACTACTCAAAAATACTATTTAATGATTACTATTCAAAAACACGATTTAAAGTCACTATTCAAAAATACCATTTAATGATTACTATTCAAACGATACGGTTTACGGTTACTATTCAAAAATACCATTTAACAGTTACTATTCAAACATACTGTTTGACATTTACTATTCAAAGTACTATTGAACCATTACTATTCAAAATACTGATACTTAAACTTTGCGAAAGATAAACTCGCAGTGTCTCCATAACCTTGCCCTCACATCTGCCTCCGCCACCACCATCGCCCATTGGTATTTAAGCCGTAGGACGCTTACCTACAGCATGAACACACTACGTGAGCTTTACGCCTAGTAAGTACAACATGTTTACCGCAAAACATGTTTAAACATAGTACATACTTAAAAACATATAAGTAGCCATATATCACATATACCACTTTAACATATCACATATCACATATCATATCAAAGCTTATAAAACTTCACATAACATGTGCATCACAGAAACATCGTGTACTGAATGCTTCTAGAAGCATGGTGAACTATAATTAATGCATGATCTGGTTATGTTCATTTATACTTCCAACTTTTCTTTTCTTTTCTTGTTTATTTAGGGCCCACGTGTCAGTACCGTGCATGCACAGACCATCGGTAATGCCCATGGTAAAATAGCCGGAGAGCCATCAACGGATGCTAAACTTTCTGCTTTAACTTAAAACCCCTTTTTTTGAAAGGGCCGGTACGACATGCTTACTACTTTCCATCTTGTTTATCTTTTCTAGCCATATGCTTCTCTTAGCTGTCCCAAATCCTACATGGTAGGGACGTATGGCATCTAACTTGCTTTTTCATCAATCTACTTGATTGTGAAACTACATGCTCTTAAACATGATGTGCAACATCGTGTGCACGGCATACACATTTTAACATACTGTAAAATATCATTTAAAGGCATTTTTGTTCATGCCATAGGCGGAGTTGTACTTACCTATTTGCAAGCAACTTGAAATAACGCGTTTATCAATTCACAGGTTACCACCCGTCATCAATAACGTTTCTCATTAATACTCTCGTTGAGTCACTATTAACGTTAGTGACTATAACTTGCATTTTTATGGCGTACCGAGACCCGTCAGTACCCTATTGGCCTATTATGGGGATTTGGTGTCTAACTCGTATCGTGTTCGATCAATCATCTACTTGACAGATTAATCATCGTTCCTCACTGTGTTATTCAAAATGTGGTCCTTAACTAGTTTACCGCTCAGTCAACTGACCGGTTAACTCGCGTGTTGGTAACTAAGTAGTCTATCGAGTTACTATACATGAACTTAGTATAGTAACTGACCGGGTTACTTCGCTTGTTGGGGTGTGGTAGCCTACCGAGCTACTAAGGTTGGTTTGGTGTAATGACCCACCGGGCCACTATGGCTTGTTTGGGGTAGTAGCCTACCAGGCTACTAAGGCTTGTTTGGTGTGATAGCCTACCGGGCTACACACACTATTTTACTTTGAAAAAAATTGTTTGGGTTGGCTTATAAAAATCTTGGAAAAATTCCTTATTTTGAAACTGCCCCCTTATCACCCCGTTGGAAGGTGGGGGATGTTTTTATGAAAACCTTGTTCATATTTTAAAGTGTTAAAAACATATTTTTATTTTGAAGTGCATAAATTATATTTTTAAATCTTGCATTTTAAAGATGGTTTTTGAACTACTTTTGAAAACTGTTTTGAAACTTGGTCTAAACGGCTTTGTTTGTGATTTTGTCAAACATGAAAGTTTTTTTCCTCGACAAGATGAAAAAATCTCGTGTTTATTTTGGAGCCTAAATCTAACTTTAACGGCTCCTAATTTCATTAAACTCGTGAGCTTGGTGCCCAGTTTTTTTTGTAAAAATCTCAGTTTTATGTCTCTATAAAAAACGCTTGGTTTGAGGCCCAAAATGGCAAAATTTTTTACGCACACGGGGTTCTCAAGATCTCGACGAGATCTACAACTTTCATGTTGAGTCCGAGAACCGGTTCGGACTCTAAGGGGTCCATTTCTAGCAAAACCCGAGACTAAACACTGGGTTCAGATTTTGTTCCCAGTTTTGGACACGAGTGAAAAACACTCTAAACACATATCTTAGGTTCATTTCTGGCCAAAGCCTATTTGATGCAAAAATAACTGTAACGAAATTTCCTAAAGACACTATGTCTTACCAAATCCCAATTTTGGGTCAAAATGGCCAAAATCCGTGGCCTTTCCTTAAGGACAGATTTGTGTCTAGCCACTAAGACGTTCATGCTCTCAACCACACATAACCATTCATAAACATAAACATAAACACAACCACAACCACATGAACTTAAAAAATTATAATCTAAGGGCTCAACATAAACTTATTACAAACCATTTGCATAAATAAATACACATAAATGGCCTTGATCAAAACTTAAAACCAACTAACACAAGATAAGGTTTTTCGGTTTACCTTCGTGCCTCAAACCAAGCACGGTTTCAATTAGGCTTGAGGAACCAAAAATGGTTGTGGAAATCCAAGAGAATGGGGTCTGATTTTGCTAGAAAAAATACCAAAAATTTCTCTTAAAACCAAATCAAGACAGAAACTTACAAGGATCAATTTTTGGAAGACTTACCCTTGGTGCCTTAAAACGACTTGGATTCGAATCCTCATAGCACAAGCTTGTGAGGTTTGATTTTTGGTAAGTTTGTGGTAGGATTTAAAGCTTGAAAACGTGAGGGTTTGAAGGCTTAAGGGGTTCAGCTGTAGCTAAGAGAGAAAGGAGAAATTAAAAGTGTTTTGGATGCCAAAAAGAAAGGAAACAAATCCCTTGTGTAAAAGGTGCCTTTTATAGGCAAAATTGATCAAACTACTTAGGCTTAATCCTACTTAATTGTCTACCAAATTAGTCAAATCTTGGGATAAATATACTGTCCAATTTCAGACCAAGGGGGCGTGGGCAACTCATTGGAAGGAGGGAGGAATAAACAATTGTTGTTGACTACTTTTTCAAAAAACCCTTGAATAAAATATTCAAGTGTGTCATGGCTAGGGAGATTATTTTAATGGCCACCTTTTGGGCTATGTGTATTGCAGATTATAGCTACTTTTGCAGCTAAGGGCATGGAAATTTAAGGCCAAATTTTATCTGTGTTGGCTTCTCATCGCAGTCTCATTTTATATTACGGTATTCGGTCCTTTCTCGGCAGTGTTCTAATTTTCATCAGAAAATTGGTTTTCTGAATTCGATTTTTGTACTGTAAATTCCTGTTTGTTTTCTACTATCTAAGAGCCCATTATCAGTCTAAATTACTATTGACATCTTATACTGTGGTTGTGTCTACACTGTGTTGTCCTTTCACACGCAAACCGAGGCGTTCCAGGTGAAATTTCAGACATAGTCTCTCTTGACTAATTTGGATGTACCGATTCCATTTTTATCAGTTTTATGTCCATCGAAGGTCATCTAGACCAGTTTTCAGGATCTGTGTGACCCCACCTCAAAAAATATGTCAGGTGCCCGATTGACTAATTTGGGCGTTCCGAGCCCAAATATATCAGTTTCGGGGCGAGTAAAGGTCGTCTTGACCCTCATCCTAATATTGCGTATCTCTCAAACTAAAAAATCTCATTTTTTACCTAATCAACCAGATCGAGTCTACTAACAGTTCGTGTATTAGTTTTAGGTCAAATTAAGGCCGTTTTGGCCAATAACTTGCACTGCATTTCTCTCTATTCATTACCTACCGTTTTCTACTTAATTGACTAGGCTGAGTGCTCCGACTCTGATTTTGTCAATCTCTAGGTGGAAGAGGTCACCTGGACCATTTGTCGATATCATACCCTTGCTAGGGCTATCGCTCGCTATTGTGCTCAGATGTTCGGTTCGAGCATTCTGGTGATCTATTTACCAGTCTTGTGTCAAGAAATGGTTGTCCCGACCAGTTTCCCAACACTGCATGGCTCATTCATTCATACACATAATAGGGTGACCGGGTTCACTGTCAGTCGCCCCTTTCACTACATGAATAGTACTTAAACAGTACTGTATCTGTTTAGTCTATTCAATGGGAAAAATACTATACTTTTCCAACTTAATTACTCATTGCATAGCAATTAGGTTTCATGCAATTTGAGGGTCTGTGTAATGGCTTTCTGCTCATTACACGGCCTTCAACACGGCCTCTAACACGGGCGTGTGTAAGGTAACACGTGCGTGTATACACCAGACACGGGCATGTACTAGTTGAAGTTTTTCAACACGGCCTTTTACATGTTCATAACCCGAGCGGTACACGGCCTCTTACGCGGCTGTGTACTTGACCGTGTTCTACTACACGGCCATGTACACTTACACGGCCTCTCCAGTGTTCACAACCCAAGCGGTACACGGCCTTTTACACGACCGTGTACCTGACCGTGTTCTACTACACGGCCATGTACACTTTACACGGTTACACACACGTACACAGTCTCAATGGTACGTGACCACTTACACAGCCGTGTACCTGACCATGTACTTTAAAAATTACACTAAATTGCATAAAATTATTCTTCAATTTCTCATTAAATTGAAAATTAAACTACATGATCGAGGCTGTCCTTATAAGAAGTCCTCCTAGGGTGTGGACCAGACCCATAATTAGGTCATCCCCACCCTAACAATAGTTGGTATACTCTCCAACACTAGCCAACCCTACTACTCCACAAGCAGAGGCACGAGTGACCAGCAGAGCACTAACCCCTTCGCCAGTACACAATCCACCACCAATAATAGTTGGTATCCCCATAGTTGGTGGACAAGATCACATTGGCTCGAGGGTTTCAACTAGGGCTACTCAAGCATTTAGGGCTTGTCAGCCCTCTATCTTTGATGGTGAGCACCAGTCCCCAGCAGTACAGGACTGGTTACACACGGTAGAGCTGATACGCTGATCATGTGATATTGACCGAGATTACTGGGTCATCCTTACTGTCAGCACATTCCAGGGAGATGCTCGAATATATTGGGAGTTCTGTGATCAAGAGGCATTGTTGAGACTTAACTGGGCCAACTTCTGCTTGGTCATGAGATAATAATTTGAATGAAGGAGCCCAGAGCACTCTCTAGTTCCTCCTGCTAGAGAGGAAAGTAGGGCATCATCGGCATTACCCCAAATAACAGATGTTAGGGACTATCTACAGAGGATCGAGAGATTTCAGATGACGCCCAGAGATACGATGCTGACATATGCAGTGCGGTTTGAAGAAAATGTGGTTAAAAAGTGCCCGCTCCCAAACTTTTCTAATGAAGATTTTCATGAAATGTTTTGTAAAGGACTTACCCCAGAGCTGAAGCAAAGAGTGAGTCTCCTCTATTCCATTCCTAGGTGAGAGTTTGTCACCAACGCCATTAGAATTAAGAGAGCGCAGCTAAGAGAATGCATGGACAAGCATCAATGGGAGCAAAATCACGAAGAAGGGGTACTGACCTGTTTGTATGGACCCCCACCAAGGGTAAATGACCACGAAGCCGGTCCGTCACGATGAAGGACGACTATGACTCTTGACCAGGGGACATCTATGGGCAATGATTCAGATAATGAAGACGAAGACCCTGAGGAATTTCCCTTAGGACAAGATGGATAGAATAGTCGGGCATGGAATTTGGAAAAAAAAAAAAAAACATGTCTATATGTCTACATGTAAATATGTATGTAAAGAAGCTAGGACAGATGTAGTCTAAACATTACAGTATATGTAAATATTGTGTATGCTATGTGTGATGTAGGAAAGTGTTATGAAATGATATGAGATGTTTAGAGGTGTTTATGCTTTGCAGTAACTGACATGTTTAAAATTTCTGCTATATTTCCAAGATTATTTATGGGAAATCTAACTATTGGTTTTTGTGCAAGGCTAGAAGAAAAAGATCATAATGAGTGCAAGAAGAGGACGATGCCCTACATTATTAGATAGACTGGAGGAAATACAAGCCCTCCTAAAGAATCAAATGAAGGAAAATGCTGTACTTCGAAAACAGCTATCTACTATGGAACAATGATAAGGCCAGGAAGAAGGCCATGCTTCTCAGGTGGTAGAGACAGTACCAGCAGTGCCACCAATTGTTCCAGAGGTCTAGCAACCTCAGCTAGGGGGAATAGGAGCTTTTGTATGAATGATTTCGTCAAATGAAGTTGCCAGAATTTGAGAGTTCGATTGATCCACTTGAGGCAGAGGAGTGGGTTTCTTCTCTACAAATGATTCTTGACTTTATGAATTTAACTGATCAAGAGAAGATTTTGTGTGCATCCTTTGTACTCAAGAAGGATGCTCGATTTTGGTGGGACACAGTCCGTATGAGGAGAGACGTGACCATAATGACTTGGGATGAATTTCTGGTGGAATTTAACCAGAAATATTATGATCCAGCTGCTCTATACCCCCAACAAAAAGAATTTACTGAATTGAAATAGGGGAACCAATCAGTGAGCGAAGTATATCGTAGATTTGATCAGCTATCCCAGTTGTGTCCTTACATGGTGCCAACAGAGAGAGAGAGAAGATTCAGAAAATGATTGGCATGTTTAGGCCAGAAATATCAGTGTTAGTTGACAGTGGCCCTGTACCACCCACCTCAGTGGCAGACTGTGTAAGCAGGGCCCTTAGAGTTGAATACCATCTGCTTAGATAAAAAGAGGAACAAGAAAAAGTCTGGGAAGCAAAGAAGAAAGAAAAGATTCTAGCCAAGTCAGCACAAGCAGGGATGCAGATTGGATAGGGCAGTAAGTCTGGCCAGAATAGAACAAGTCAGTTTAACATACAAGGCTCCTAACAACAACAGGATAAAAGAAAAGGAAATTTTTCTGGGAATAAAAGCCAAGACAGCTGCAACCAACAGTGGAAGACCAGCCAGGGTTTAGGGCCAAGTTTTCCCACATGTGCTACGTGTGGAAGGAGACATCTAGGCCAGTGCAAGTTTGGCACAAACAAATGTTATCAGTGTGGACGAGAAGGGTATTTTGTGAAGAATTGTCTAATAAACCGTTAGAATACTACAAGTCCAGTGCAACAATGCCAGCAATATCCTCTGCGTCAACCACCTCCTCAAGCTCGTGCCTTACAAGGAAGGATTGAAGGGCCTTCAGGAGTGCCACAACATGGCCTAAGCACCCAGAACGGATTCCCAGACCAGATGCTCATGTCACAGTCTTTACCAAGGAAGATGCTGAAGTGGGAACATCCAACGTGGTTATATGTTAGCTTTCTGTATTTAACCACATGACATGTGTCCTTTTTGATTCAAGAGCTACATATTCCTTTATATCCCATAAATTCGCTGATAAGTTAAGATATGCTAAAGAACCTATAGGAATTACTTTTAGGACAGCTCTACCTTTAAGGGAAGTGATGCTGTCAAATTACTGGTTATGTCATGTGCCAGTAATTGTGACAAATAAGGAGCTATATGTCGATTTGATCGTAATGAAGATCGTCAACTATGATGTGATCCTAGGAATGGATTTCTTGGGAAAGTACCAAGCCACTATCGACTGTCGGAAGCAAAGAATAATCTTTCGACCGGACAAGCAAGAAAGTTTTGAATATGTCGACACCTCTCATCAATCGAAGAAGATGTTGATCAGTGTGATGAGGGCGAGAAAGCTAATAGCTAGTGGCTGTGTGGGATACTTGGCATACATAACAGATACGACCGAGGAAAAGAAATTGCAACCAGAAGATGTTTCAGTTGTCAACGAATTCCTTGTTGTATTTCCAAAGGAATTGCCAAGGTTGCCCCAGAAAGGGAAATTTCATTCGAGATTAAGATTATGCTAGGGACTGCTCCAATTTCTAAGGCACCATATCGTTTGGCTCCATCAAAATTGAAAGAACTGCAAGTGCAGTTGAAAGAGCTGTTAGATAAGGGGTTTATCTAGCCAAGTTACTCCCCATGGGGCGCTCCAGTTCTATTTGTTAAAAATAAGGATGGAATTCTTCGAATGTGTATAGATTATAGAGAGTTGAATAAGGTTACCATCAAGAATAGGTACTCATTACCTAGGATTGATGACCTGTTCGACCAGCTAAAGGGAGCAGCAGTATTCTCGAAGGTTGATTTACGTTCATGATATTATCAGTTGAGAATCCGGGAGAGTGACATTCCTAAGACAGTGTTTAGAACCCGATACGGTCACTATGAATTTTTAGTGATGTCGTTCGGATTGACAAATGCTCCAGCAGCGTTTATGGATTTAATGAACAGAGTATTTAAAGAATTTCTTGATAAGTTTGTTATCGTGTTTATCGATGACATACTTATATGTTCAAAGACTTATAAAGAGCATGAGGAGCATTTAAGAATAGTTCTTCACATGGTGAGAAGCCATCAGTTGTATGCGAAATTCTCTAAGTGCGAATTTTGGTTGAATAAGGTGCCTTTTCTTAGGCATGTGGTGACAAAGGAAGGAATTATTGTAGATCCAGTCAAGGTGGAAGCAATTAATGAGTGGCCTGCTCCTAAGAGTGTAACTGAGATACGAAGCTTCTTAGGTCTAGCCAGCTACTACAGAAGGTTTGTAGAAGGATTTGTGCAACTAGCTGCATCCCTTACCACTCTTACTCGTAAGGAAAAGAAATACAAGTGGACACAAGAGTGTGAAAGAATTTTTCAAGAATTAAAGAGGTGACTGACAAGTGCATCTGTTCGTACTTTACCTACCGAAGGAGAAAAATTCACAATCTACAGTGATGCTTCAAAGATAGGCTTAGGAGCTGTACTCATGTAGAATGACAAGGTGATTGCGTATGCATCACGCTAGTTAAAGGACCGTGAGAGGAATTACACCACTCATGACCTGGAACTTGCTGCTGTAGTATTCGCACTCAAAATCTGGTGACACTATTTATATAGAGTTGAGTGTCAAATCTTCACTGATCACCAAAGTCTGAAATACTTCTTCAAAGTAGATGATATTGCTGAATTCGTGAGTAGATGCCTGACCTGTCAAAGAGTTAAGGACGAGCATAGACATCTAGGAGGAAAATTGGAACCTCTAGAAATTCTGGAGTAGAAATGGGAGCATATCACCATAGATTTTGTGGTAGGGCTTCCCAAGACCCGAGAAAGGTATGACACTATCTGCGTAATTGTTGATAGACTAACTAAGACAGCGCGATTCATAGCCATGAAGACAACCTTCACATTGGAGAAATTAGCATAATTGTATGTGACTAATATCATTCAACTACATGGAGTCCCGAAGTCTATTATTTTAGATCGAGATGCAAGGTTTACTTCAGTATTTTGGAAGTGTATACAAGAATCTATGGGGATAGAGTTACGTCTCAATACAACTTTTCATCCCCAAACAGATGGACAGTCAGAGCAAACTATCCAGACATTGGAAGACATGCTCAGAGCCTACATTATAGATTTCCCTAGAAGTTGGAATGAGAAACTACCATTGATAGAATTTTCATACAACAACAGTTACTAAGCTTCCATAAGAATGGCACCGTATGAAGCTCTATATGGGTGAAAATATAGGTCACCTATTCATTGGTACAATCTACAAGAAAAGAAGCTGCACAAGACTGATTTCATACGGGAAACTACAGAGGCAGTTGCAAAAATAAAGAAAAGAATGAAGATTGCTCAAAGCTGACAGAAGAGTTACGCAGACAAACGGTGAAGATTCTTGGAGTTTGAAAAGGGAGATTTCGTATTCCTCAAAGTATCGCCAATGAAAGGCATAATGCGATTTGGTAAAAAGGGGAAATTGAGTCCAAGATATATTGGGCCATTTGAAATAATCGAACGTATTGGAAAGATAGCCTACAGGTTAGCATTACCTCCAGATCTATTGGCAGTGCACAATGTCTTTCATGTGTCAATGTTGAGGAAATATGTACCTAATCCATCGCATGTGTTGGAGTATGAACCGATACAAGTTCAAGAAGATTTGACCTACCCAGAACGACCAGTGCAGATTTTGGCACATGAGGAAAAGGTATTAAGAAATAAGACGATCCCACTAGTCAAGGTCCTATAGAGAAACCACAGTGTTGAAGAGGCTATGTAGGAATGTGAAGATGAGATGAGAGCTTTATACCCCCACTTATTTTAATTTTCAAGGACGAAAAATTTATAAAGAAGGGTGAATGTCATATTCAAGAAATTTCACTGTTTCTAGAAATTTTGTATAACCTAAGTACTCAATGATTTTTATGTGTAAAGTTGTAAAACAGATGTTTTAATATTATTTTGAATGCGATGAAATATTTTGACGGTCCCAACAAGAGAGTGTTCGGGGATGGAAAATTTTACCGAACCGAAATCAGAGAAAATAAGCCTTTTCGGTTTCAAAATTTTTAAGAATATACTGTAAGCCACTAAAAGACAAAATACTTATGGGATTAAAATTTAGGCAAACTGGAGTGAAATAAGGAAAACCGATCGCACGGACAGCTTCAGAAACTCGTCTACGCGATTTTGGTGCAAAGTCGTTCGGTTTGACTTTTGCTCAAAAGTTTGACCTAGAAATTAATGAGGGGAGTCAAAGATTGGATGTAAATCTTTGAAAGGATGTAAGGATACATTCAAGTCCAAGGGCTAGGGTTTAAAGTTAAGAAAATTCAATGGTTAGGATTCAAAGTCAACAAGAAAAGTCAAAGGAAGATTAACAAAAATTTCAAGAGGTTTCTAGGGCACTTAGGTGGTGGATTTTGGGGGAAAAAATCAGAAAAAAATCTGCCCAACTTTGATTAATTATAAAACAGCCCCTAAAGAGTGGAAAAATTACAAAAAAAGCTTGCAAAAAGGTCCCTAAAAATTTTTGTAACTTAGTCCCTCCTTTTTGGCTGCTTATATACAAGGTTTTGGACCCTTAAAAACCAGGAAAAAAAATTCTGATTTTTAGCCATTAGAGCAGCCGTGCACCTCTCCAATTGAAACCATAAAAATTTCTTCAAGTTTGTTGCAAGAAAGTGTGAAAAATTAGTCTCGAAGTTCAAGTAATCAAGCAAGCAAGGTAAACTCTTATTTTTATATGATTTCTTATTGTTTTTCATAGCAAAAATCCGTGTGA